>OZ038372.1:82819215-84019215 GCA_964036015.1 Leptarthrus brevirostris | reverse complement strand
TGGGGTTTATACCACTAGAGTGACAACGCCCGGCGCTGCGCCCATTCTCTTAGAGCAACCCACCACTAGAGTGTCTGAGGAACCACTCCTTAAGCCAAATCCGACGCCGGCTATAAACGGTGCTACAACAACCGGAAAAGGCAGACACTTCGGATGAGGAGGTCGCAAGCGGCAGTCAGAAGAAAATTAAAAAGAGGATGAAGAAGGCAGTGAACACTCGGAGGAACTCGGGGAAGAGGCTACACCTTGCGCTCGGAGTATATCATCAGTGACTCCAATGGATTTCACTGAAGTTCTTTCGGACGTAGAGGTTGTCTCTGCTCTCGAGACGGCCGGTCCAACCCAAAGCGGCTATGAATGGTGTGGAAGTTCCATATCGATTAGCAGCCGCTTTGAGGTGTATCCTGCTTTGGTGAAGGTTCCGAGGGAGAAGCTGAACAAAATAGCTTACTCTTGTCAAGTTACATATTTATAAATATTAAGCCGTAATTTGGTGAATGCGTATTAATAATATCTAATCACCATATTAAAACTTGAAATTTATTATCCACAACAACAGTGTAATAGTGTAAATCGACATTAAAGTGAATTTACCGTGATCTTACCTTTCATTAACGCCCTTAAAAATTAACAAATCAAATTGTGGAAATCCGTTAAACTTTGAAATTATTCATGCGTGAACCAACAGTTCTGTAAAGCAATGCAATATCGTCATCAGTTAAGCAGTTAAAACATCTCTGTAGAAAATAAAGTGTTAAATGCAACGGTATAAATATTTTGTTCATTGCGAGGTGTTTAAGTGAAGAAAAATTAAGAGATTTCCAAATAATACCGAGGATAAAGGGAAGTATTAAATGTTACTAACATATGCATAACTATGAACCAGACTGTGAGATTCACTAATTAGAGACTGATTTTATGAGCACAATAAATTTTAAGTTAATATTGAAACTATCAAGAATTCTGTGGGAATGTTGAATAATTATTATATGCAATTACCTAGCAAGAATTTAAAGAACTATGAACTTTTGTGATTTAGGTACTTATAATTTTCCTTGAAATAATTAGTTAAGTAACTTAATGGATCTTATACGTCAACTGTAAATTATTGAATTGAAAGAAATTCTTAAAGAACATAGAACATATAGATCTAATGAAAAGGGTAGCTGAGGCATTGGATAAAAAAGATCTTGAGGATGTCGAGTCAGTTATTTCAAGCGACAGCAAGGAGCAAGAGGAAGAATCGTTAAGTGAAAATTCAAAAGAAGAAAAACAAGAACACATTTTAAAATTAAGTAGGGCGGAGCAAGAACCGAACAGAACAATAATTTCCGTTTTGAATACGTGGAAGAATCACTTGAAAAGTTCAACGGAGAATCCGGGAAAAAAGTTTCAATTTTCCGTGCGTCTGTAGTTGGAATGATATCTAAAAGTAATTATGTATGCGCTTGACGTTTACTTTATGGTGCAGAAAAGTTAGCCATCGAATCTACAACAAATGTACATATTTGGAAGAGCTTGAAAATACCCTTAGCATAGAGTTTGATGATGCTGCTAAAAGTATTACAATTCACAAGGAATATTGTTACTCTATGAAACAGGTAGCAAACCGAGGAAATGTCGACGAATAATCGCTTATTTTATATATCATTGCAGGAATACCAGACGACGTACGCAACAAAGCTGTACTTTACGAAGCACAGACCTTGGAACAACTAAAACAAGAATTTTAAGAATATCAAAATATGAAGGATCAAGACTACGTGAAAAATCATAACAAGGCAACAAACCTACCCCACCTCTCTGTTAAGAATAACTCAAATAACTTAAGATGTTATAACTGGGATGCTCGCTCACATTTTACAACTGATTGTCCAAATAAATCAAGAGATATATACAGGGTGTCCAATATATTCGAATACAAAAACAAATTGAGAAATAAAAACAAGTAAATAATATTTTTCAAAAATTTTTATTTAAATTAAATGCCACATATAGTATAGTGATTCATTTACAACAAATGTTTTTTTATAATTCCTCCTTTTGCTTTCTTTACTAACATTAATCTTTTTCAAAGGAGTTACAGGCGGCACGCGCACTCGCAATTGGCATTTCTTCCCAAATTTTGGAGATTACTCGCTTGAACTTCTCCAAATTAATGATATTGTTGTCCCTTAGTTTCGCCATTATATATCCACACGCAAAAAAATCCAAAGGATTTAAATCAGGACTGCTAGGAGGCCAGTCATCATTCGGAGAAATGCCAATGGCGGACGTGCGTGCCGCCTGTAAAGCCTTTAGAAAAAGATTAATGTTAGTAAAGAAAGCAAAAGGAGGAATTATAAAAAACATTTGTTGTAAATGAATCACTATACTATATGTGGCATTTAATTTAAATAAAAATTTTTGAAAAATATTATTTACTTGTTTTTATTTCTCAATTTGTTTTTGTATTCGAATATATTGGACATCCTGTATATATATATATACCTTGTCTGATATATATGACACCCCCAATTTTCGAAAATAGTCCTTTGGACTTTATTGTTGTATAAAATCTATCTATATGTTTAAACATTCGGATGACGCAATAAATATACTAAGCATTTTTTAAACTCCCGTTATTTTTTTTATAATTTCGCGTTTTATATTTGTAGTCCATTTCATAATTATAAGACACTCATAAGGTTTAACAAACATTAAAATATATTGCATGTAAAACTATTTTAAAGAATAATTAAAAATAAAAATTAGTAATTAGTAGTCATTCCTTTGGCTTTTATTAATTTGAAAATCCTGTTACTCATGGAACTTATTAGATTTTTAAGCAAATTAATATCCAGGGTTTGCCACTCCTCCAAAATTGCACATTGAAGTTCTTCGACTAATCTAAACTGCCGATTTTCGTTATAAACTTGACGCACAAGAATGGCCCAAACATTTTCGATGGAATTAATATCAGGAGAGCATGCTGGCCAATCCATCACGTTAATCCTAAAGTCAGGAAACCAAGACATTGTCTCACGACTTGTGTGAATTCGAGCGTTGTCTTGCTGAAATGTCCAGTCGGTCTCATTATTTTACGTCAGAAAGTAAAGGGAAGGGAAAGGGAATAAACTACACTCGAACATATTCAGAACTGTTCATCCTTGAAGATGTAAACTACAATTCTAAGCATCCTGCCGATGAAAATCCTCCCCACACCATCAATGTACCGCCACCAAAATTTCTTTTCAAGAAATATCGGGGCTGTTTCCTCAAATCTCGCCAGTATGAATTGAATCCATCCATTTTTTTTTTGCTCTTCAAGAGTATCTAGTTAAAATTTGAGGTCGATTGGAGCGAAACTTCCGGAGATACAGTGCCTCGGGTCTCCCTCCATCCGATACATCCCATATACAAAAGATCAGTGTTTAAACTTTAAACGCGTTTTTCTCACACTTAGCTTTTTCAGAGTCGGTGCCCACTGTAGCTAAAAATCTACTGCACCGATCCTTTTGAAATTTTGCACCCTTTTTCTTTACATAAATTACGAGGTAATGACGTCGAGTTTTTTTTTTAATTTTAACGTATTTTAAAATCACAAAATTTTCAATTTTTTTGATGAAAAATCGTTATTTTGCCTTGCAAGTGCTGTAAGAAATTGAAAAATCAATAAAAAAAAACTCGACGTCATTACCTGCAGAAACTTATGAACTAAATAAATCATTTTGGTTTTTTGACTTCAGATGATCCAACGATGAGTTATGAGGGGCACCGCAATCAAACTTTTTTTTGAGACATCCGCGGAGATTCGCTGTCAATGGCTCATTTCTTCATAAAAATTAATGAAACGAAATGTTCTTCAAATGTTATTATGTAGTGATTATAGAAATAAATATATATTAACTGTGTTGCCAAAAAAAATTTATCGAAAATATACTTTCTTCGTATCGAATTAAACTTACTCCCCCCTTAACCACTTTGACGTCACTTTACGTCTGGTGTCTTATAATTATGAAACGGGAACAATTACAAAACGTAGAAATTTATCAAGAAAAAAGCGGGACTTTTAGTTTTTTTTGTATATATAACTCATCAACCTTTAACAAAATTATTTAGAATTTTTTTCTGAATATTAGACCACCCATGAAATGTATGGAAAGTGCAAAAGTCGTAGCCTTGCCTTGTGAAGTAGTTTAATCTATCATAGAATTCGTGACGTATGGTACTTCTTGCTTAATTTATTGTCCTACTTCTATGCCATTCTTCTTCTTTTATAACTATTTGCTTAAAGGTATGCTTTAAAGATAAAAAAAAGTATCTTGTTTAATGGCTAACTGAACGCAATGTTTCTCATAATAACCTTCCATGCTAATCGGTGCGGTAATGTACCCTGACTGTACTTATAATGAACTTTTCCTAAATATTTGAAATGTATCTTAAGAGTATAAATAGAGATACTTTAATAGACCAATTTCAAATTCTATGATATAGTTTGGTATTTGTTGGGGCAACTTGAATATCTTCTTTATAAAAAAAACGTTGCAGTTTTTCCACTATTTCATATTGTTCAAAACCCCATATCTGCGCTCCATAGCACAAAACCGACCTTGTTATCCTTATAGATGTTATTCTACGTTATATTAATGCTTAATTTAGCAGAATCGAGACGGGTTTTTAAATTCGGTACCATGGAAATTTTAGGAGGAAGAATCAGTCCCAGGTAAGTATATTCTTTTACAATATCAATTGTTTCCCTGCCATAGAACCCGTTCTCATTGCGCTTTCTTCTGCCACCCCCACGTTGTAAAATCATTACTTTTGATTTTCCTAAGTTATCTATAAGATTCCAAATTTGGCAGTATTCTTCTAGCTGAGAAGTCATTCGCTGAAGTTTCTCTGGATCATCAGCGATGATGACTATGTCATCTGCATACATAAGCATTTTTAATTGTATTCCCTCGATGACTAGCCCAGTTTCTAAGGTTTCTTCGAGATGATTTATAAATAAGGAGAACAATAAAGGGCTTAAAACACATCCCTGTCCGATCCCAGCAATACTACAGATATTTTCTGATAGTCTGGTACCGTTCAATACTTGGGATTGCGTATCTTTGTACATACTTTGTATAATACGTACGTACTTAGTTGACATCCCTATTTTGTAGAGTCAGAAAGTTTCCTTTCAAAAGACTCTTGGTGGAAGTTATTTCATTTTGAAAAAAAAGTAAAAACACTGGTTTTACTTCCACATAATAGGAGTGTGAAAAAATTTTGGGATGGTGATCGCTCAAAAATTTGAACGCTAAAAATTTTTTTTTTTTTATGGATGTTTCGACTCGAAAGTATGAGCTGGTCATCATCAGCGTGGTACTCACACTTTCCACCACGGACATCCATGACGGAAGGTCTAAACATCAACTCCTATAAGTACTCAGTTTGAAAACTAAGTACGAATTTTATGAAGAGGATTTTTAGTCCATCTAAACATCAACTCCTATAAGTACTCAGTTTGAAAACTAAGTACGAATTTTATGAAGAGGATTTTTAGTCCATCAATTTCATAAAATACCAATACTGGTTAATTAAACTTACTTTTTTATGTAGTCGCACTGCCTACTTAAATAAGATATAAATATACTGAGGTATTCAAAACGAAACTGTTCTGAAATTGTTCGTGGATGAGTAAAAGTGAAATTTTGTTGTAAAAGAATATTTTAAGTGTGTAAATTAGATGCTAAGCAGCTTACAGCTAAAGTTTAAGTGTTTTCTTTTAAAGTGTTAATAATGGGACGTGCAAGGGACATTACTGTGTTAAAAAAGTTGCTAATTCGAAACTATTGAAACAAAAAATCTATGCATATCGCGAAATCGCCCGTAAAGGGTGCGTGTCTTACGGAACATAGCGAAAAATCTGGCATTAGGACTGTCTTCACGTGCAAATAAACGTCATCTTTAGCGACGAGTGTCGCTAAGAGGTGTTGCCGGAATCACCACAATTTGTCAGAAGACGGCCGCAAGGACGATACCACAAAGATTGCGCGGTAACAAGGTTGAAACATCCCCGCGCAATAATGATATGGGGTTGTATAACATCGGAGGGACCAGGACCGTTGCGTTTTGTAGAAGGGAATCTTCGCCATGATCAATATAAAATCATTTTACGAGATGAACTTACACCGTTTATGGACTCCTTACCCCTTGGAAGATCGGAATACACGTTCATGCAGGACGAAGAGGAAATCATGGTTTTGTCTTGGCCAGGCAATTCACCGGATATGAATCCTATAGAAAATTGTGATCATAATTCATTGATCACCCACTGTATTGTAGAGAATACCAGCGAGAAGCTTAGCGATCGCATCCATAAAGGACAACCCTCTATAATTTTCAACACACCCTTCTTTCTTAATCTCACAAATTTCCTTATATTTTTTATTATATTTTATATAATTCCGTCTAGCAAAATTTGATTGGCTTTTACGAAGTAAGTTTAGCCATTTGAAAGACAGATCTCGTGCTCGCATGCATACATTATCAAACTACATCTTCTTAGCAGCCCGCTTGTTGGGGGAAGCCATTCTGGACGATCTTTTAATGATTTCGACCAAGCCTTTAACTGAGTTAGTAGCGTCTCCAGTATCGCAGTAAGAGTTAATCTTTGATCTATATATGTCAGGATTTTGTACTTTCCAGTTAAACTTTGCTAGAAGCGCCATTGGTAGCACATTTTCATCTTGTTGAGAAGCATCTAATGCCTACGACAACAACACAGGGAAGTGGTCTGAAAATACCTGATCTTCTATTTTCAGCCCGCATACGTACGGCCGGAGATCATAGGATTCTGCAATAAAGTCATTCACCGAAGCACCATTATTTGACGCATATGTATACTTTCCCTCAAAATCTCCCAATGTGCGGCCATTTTATATCATTAAACCGTAATCGCTGCAGAACTCCAAAGAGCGTTTTCCTCTTTCATTTACTACGGTATCCTGTAAACTTCTACAAGTAACCAAGAACAAGCCAGTTTCTAATTTATTATGCAAGCTCTTACGTTAAAAAAGTATAACAGTATTTGTCACCTTCACCCATCATATCTCAAAATTTTTGAAAGTCACAACAGTTACAATTGATATAAGCTGGAAAGAAATTGGTGATCCCTGAGTTCTGTATCAACTGAATAAAAAGCCATTCCCTTTTCCTTAAGAATTTTAACACACCCGACGAAAAGAGTTCCCTCCTGATACCTAACAAAAGTCCCCCACTTGCCCTGCCATACTGTGAGGCTGTTGCTGCACTTACCCAGCAGATCTCATAACCCCCAAAGTATTTAACAAAACAGCTATAGTTTTCCTGCATTACATGCGTCTCATAAAGACAAAAAACGTCAGCATTTTTAACATAGTTATAAAAGCCTGGTAACAGCAGCTTATACCGTAAGCCAGCAATATTATATGAAAAAACCTTCAGTGTATTCCTATATTCTCTGTCAATATCTTTTGTATTATTTATTTCAACAAACTGTAAGTCATTACATTACATTTTCATTACTACCATTAATTCTATTATATGGTAGTTATTGCATGAGCTTTCTATTTTACGCTCTTGACAGACGAGTAACTCCTATTGTCTACTACTACTATCCGGACCTATTTCTTGACTACTGGAAATATTAAGTGTTGTAATAAGAATTCGTTTTACCGCGTCTTTAGCACTAAACATACCAGAAATAAAATCAATAGGCCTGCCTATTTAACATAGTTAACGTAAATATGGAGTCTCTTATGACTAGCCTATCATTACGTACATAATTTCGCGTCTCCTTCAATTTCATCATCTCATACCTTATCTTAAGCAGTAAACGCCTCTTGTTTCTTATCTCTCTTGAATAGTCCTTTTGTATAGATATTTTTGATCCTATTAACTTTTTAGCATTTTGTAGAATTCTAAGTACGGAACCGAACTCAACTATTAGCAATGGTTCCTGTGAGTTTGCCAGACCGATTTTACGGGCCGATAAAATCTCCAGTGTCATCGTAACATTTAGCACATCCCTACATATTTGAGTAACCATGTCATTAATATACGGAGCCCTTTTTCCCTTGAAGTTTCTTTGCCATTGACCACTATTCGAGAACTTCTTACTTCAGAGAGCGTGGCTGCACATTTTTCATAATATGATTCTTTCTTGGTCTTACATAGCTTGCGGAAATACGAATTAGCTTCTATATTTCTGGGTTTCTTCTATATACGTTCAGCCATCTGAACGAAACCTTTCTTGCAGAAACACAGTTACTATCGCACCACTTTTGTTTATACTGGAGTTTCTATTATTATATTTATTTAAGCTTAATGCAAGCTATTACATAAAAAATACAAAATAACGAAATAAATACTACAAACTAAAAGAAACAATAATTCATAACAGATAATGTAAGCTACAATATAAGCTATAATTATGATAACTATAAACTGGGAGGAAGGAGAATTAGGAAAGGCGATCAAGATGTGCGGGATAAAGATATAAGGCTTTGTGAAGGGATGATTTACTCAGATGGAAGTCAAAGGAGGGAAGGTCGTTGACTTTTCGAAGCATCCTGGTAATTGGTTCGCGTTGACCGTAGTTCGTGCGATGGCGGTCGAGTCGGAAAAGGAGAGTGGACCTAAGGTTACGAGGGTTGGTATAGATGGGTAAAGACTGCAGGATTGAAGGGCAGTCTATGGCACCAGCTAGTAGCTGATGAATGAAGAGAACGTCGGAAACATTACGACGTTTACTTAGGGGTTGTAAGTCGATCAGTTTCAGACGGTTTTCATAAGGTGGAAGGTTGAGTATATCTATACATGGAAGATCACGTAGAGCAAAGCGAATGAACCTACGCTGGACAGATTCAATTCTGTCAATGTGGGTTGTTTGCGTGGGTGACCAAAACTGGCTGGCATATTCAAGGAGAGGTCTAACGAAGGAAATATAGAGGGATTTGGAAACATAAGGATTCGAGAACTCTCTAGACCAGCGCTTCACAAACCCTAGCGCGGCGTTAGCTCTGTTAATTATGCTATCAATATGGGAACTGAAATTTAATTCACTATCACAGATTATTCCTAGGTCACACAAAGAGGTAACGATAGGGACTGGTACGTTGGTTAACATGTATGTTCTCGGGGTGGAGGTAAGACGCTTGCGGGAATAAGAGATGGACTGGCATTTGGAGACATTGAGCTCAGGAAAGTTTTTCATGCACCATGTGTTGAATGAATCGAGGTCATTTTGAAGAAGAAGAGAGTCGGTTGTGGAGGAGATATGTTTAATTATTTTCATGTCATCAGCATAAATGGACAGCTCTGAGTATTTTATGACACAATCAACATCATTAATTGTAAGGATGAAAATTAATGGACCGAGGTGGCTGCCCTGAGGGACACCGGAACGAGCGACAATGGGGTTAGAAATGGATGAGCTGAAAAGAACATTGTATTGACGGTTGTTGAGGTAGGATTGAATCCAGGAGATGAATCTGGGGGAAGCCTAGGCGATCAAGTTTAAAGAGGATAACGCTATGGGAGATCTTGTCAACGGCTTTACTAAAATCGGTGGCGATAACATCAACATCTTTGCCGTTTTCCAGGGCACATAGTGTTTTGGAGACGAATTCGGTAAGGTTGGTGGTTGTAGATCTACCTCTGAGGAAGCCATGCTGGGAGAGGGAGAAAATGGACTTACAGTGGAAGAACATGGAATCATAGACCAATTTTTCGAATAGTTTAGGTATTGATGATAATTTAGCAATGGGTCTGTAGTTGGATACATCGTTCTTGCAGCCTTTTTTGAATATGGGAATAATATAAGAGTTTTTCCATAATTGAGGGAAAACCCCTTGAGTGACCGAGAGGCGGAAAAGCAAAGTAACGGTTGAACTAGATGCATGGCACACTTTTTCAGAACTATGGCCGGAATGCCGTCAGGACCGGGGTGAAAGTCATCCGCAAGCCCGTTAATACTGGCGGCGATTTGTACGGGGTCAGGGTCAAATGATGTAAACGACGTTTAAGTGCATTTGTCCAAGAATGAAAAGTAGCTAAGGTCAGGTTGGAGCGAATTTTCGCTGAAAGATTTACTGAAGAAGTGTGCAAAGAGGTTGGCGATAACCTGAGGATCTGATGAAGAGGTATTCTCGAGCTTTAGGGTGGAAGGGTAACCATTGGATTTCTTCTTAGAATTAATAAAGCTATAAAAGCACTTGGGGTCGGATATGAGGCTAGTTTCCATCCGTTGGAGGTACTCATGGTACAGGGTATCACAACGTTCAGAAAAAGAGGTGTAAGCAGACAAGTAGGAAGAATAGTCAGACTCAGTCTGGGTCAGAAGAAAATTTTGCCAACGTTTATTTCTCCTGTTGCGGAGAGGGCGTAATTCTTTGTCGTACCAAACGGGGGATGAGGAGCAGTTTTTACGAGGAAGAAGAGGGATAGATTGTGTAAGGCAAGCGTGTATTTCCGAATAAAACGCCTCTACAGCAACGTCTATTGGAAGATGTAGAGGGATATTGCCAATGTTGGAGTTGAGAAGCAAGTGATTTAATTCTTCAAAGTCGCCTTTACGAAAATTGAAGGAAAGAGAAGACTCGGAGCTTGAAATGGCGTGAGGGTGTTTGTAGGAGAAAGCGAGGAACAGGGGAGGATGGTGACGATCGAGGGGGGAGAGAAGATGGTCGCTTGCCGCGACAGTCGAGTTAACTGGGTCTGAGGAAAAGATTAAGTCTAATTGTCTGTCCAGAAAGTTTCTGACTCCACTAACTTGAAAGTGACCAGATACAGAGAGCTGATCGGTAAAAAAGGCTTCTTTGGCGGAAGAGGCGTTTAGGGGGACAAAGTGTGAACAGTCCTCAGACAATGACCATTGAATACGGGGGAGGTTAAAGTTACCCAGTACAATGAATTCATCGGAGGCGTTAGCGTTCTCAAGCATGGTGTCTATCGTTTCAATTACGGGCTCGTAGGCTCGTAGGTTGAGAGGGACGAATATAACAACAAAGAATATACAGAATACAGTTATTCAGTGTTAATTTGATACATACAAATTCAGATATTGAAGAGTCGGAGGTCTTAAACAGGGTGGCATCATAACGGTTGTGAGCAGCTATGAGAACCCCACGGCCGGGTGGGTCATTGTTGCCTACACAACCGTCAACACGGAAAATGGTATAGTTAGGAGGGAATAGTTCGTTGTCGAGAATTCCTGGTATTAGATTGGTTTCAGTTAAGGCAAAGATATCGTGCGGGAATTTGTGGGAGTTTAGGAAAACATTGGATGTTTTTGTGCGAAGTCCTCTGACGTTCTGGTAATAGACTGACAAGCTGCTGGGAAGAGGTACTTGATCGGAGACCGCAGGTGCATTAGGGGGGAGGTCAGAAATAGAGCAAGCGGGTGGGTTAGGAACGAAAGTAGTTTAAGGAGTCGTTGCGACTTTTTTGGAGATGGGAAATGCGGCGAGAACTGACGTACGCAGCATAGGTGGTTGGACCTTCTGAAACCTTATGGGAAGGGATATTGAATGATTCGTGGTACTTAGTGAAAAGTTGATGTAAGACTGTTGTATCTGTGGGCAGGCCTTCTTGATGTATACTTAACATGACGTAGGTGCTGGTTTTACCATCAATACAGACAGAATTAGGTTTGTCGTGCAGATAGGCAAGAAATAGGCGTACGTTTTCGTAAATTCGACGGTCCCGAAAACGGGACAAGAGGTATCGTCCATCGTTGGAATCCGCAGAGCGCAAAGTAAATTTAACTGTAGGTGGAATTAGGGGATCGATAAATGAGTTATGTTCGGATGTAGGAGTTTTGGTTAGCTGATGGGGCGGGTTAGCAGAGTTAGAAGAAGTGTGAGAAGGGGCGATAGTGAAAGAAGATAATGACTTGCAATTAGGTGGGCATGCGGAGGAAGTAGCGGGTGCGAGGTTAGGTGTATGCAGAGGAGGGGTGGGACAGACGGAAATCGAAGTAGAGGTGGTGGGATGATCGGAAGATGATGGCTTGTGGCTAGGTGGGTACTCGGACGAAGTTGGGAGTGCGTGGTTGCGTGGATGCGCTGGATATACAGAATTCGAGACAGTGGTGATAGGGTTGTCGGCTGGGATGGATGTGTTCGAGGGCTTTGGTGTAAGTGGATCTGAGGGGTTAAGGGTGTGAGAATAAATAAAGTTAGGATAATTGATTCAGGTACTTAGTTTAAAGTCTGGAAATGCACCCATTTTGAATTGCCAATTGGAGTTTGGATCACTAGGTGCGGAAGAGTGATGAGAGATTATGTTGTTACTAGTGCTAATGTTCTTACGATTAGGCTGAATACTAAGTTTAGGTATGGGAGAAGGACGTTTGGAATTACTTTTAGGATAGTTAGTAGGATTTGGTTCATTAGAATTTAATTTAGGGTTAGATGCAGAGGGCTTAGGGTTAAACTTAACATACTTCCTGGACCACTTGGATATTTGGATAGTCCCGAGAGTGAAGATTTTGCTGGTGGGGTTACTGATGAGCCACACATACTTGTTCGGGATGGAGATCTTGAAGTTGCTCAATTTCCTTGCGTCCAAGGGTTACTTCAGGCAGCTAACGGGGATGAATGCGAAATTCCGGGTAAAAAAGCTATGTAGCCAGGAAACGGTGGCGTTGTGAGGGGCACCCTTAAGGAGGAATGTAGTATGGTCGTTTAATAAAGATGAATATTTGCTGCCTAGTTTCTTTAATCTCTGTTCCCATTCCAATACCGACCAGGTGGTGCCAAATTTGTTAATCGTAGGTGCGGTGGAGGTGGATTGGGATGACACTAGCGGAGAGAAATTGATGACGACACCAGTACCCGTCGCCATCTAGGGCACGATCGAACCAACAGTAGCATCAATATCTGGAGCAGGCTGCGCCAAGGAGGAAAGCGAGTTTGTGGGAACCACTTTCTCGGTTGATTGAGGTGGAGCTGCGGGAACCACATTCTCAGTTGATTGAGGTGGAGCTGCAGGAACCGCTCCCTCGGTTGATTGAGGTGGAGCTGCAGGAACCACTTTCTCGCTTGATTGAGGTGGAGCTGCAGATGTTGAATCCCGGCGAGTGGGGCAGTTCCTATTCGGTGATGTAGTTCCTGAAGAAGCAGAATCCGAACCAGATGCAGCAATGTCGTCGGACGGATGAAAAGAAGAGCCGAGAGAGTCTTTTGAAGTTAAACACCTTAGATCAGAGGAAACTGAGCCAATGAGTTTAAAGTTTCTTTCAATGGCTGTAGAGCACGAATCTAGATCCTGCTTGAAGTGCCGGATACCGCGCCGAATGTCGTCTATGAGTGGCATAATTGACCCAGCAGGCTGGCCGATGGAGCGCGATGAACCAGACGTAGATTGTGTTAAGCAAAGGTCATCCAGGGAAGCCACAAGCGCACTTAACTTCGAAGATATCACATAAATTTTGTTAGAAAGCAGCGACGAGTCACTGCTCAAAGCCTCTGCGATTTGAATCACCTTGTCCAGTTTTGAATTTAAACTGGCGCAGTCATCGGACAGAATCTGCAATCCGCCCAAGTTAGAGGATATCTCATTGACCTTATCTCCTATAAACGTTTGGTCGGAAGAAAGCGTAGCAACGACTCCTTTCATAAGACGTAAAATATGGCAGGGCTTTATATTGGAGCAATCCTTGCATGTAGCAAGACCACCAGTAGAGGGCTCCAGACATGTACCGTGGAAACTATCACCACAAATGCCATCACAGGCCACACCATCGGTAAGTAATTCAATAGAGCACGCTTTGCAGATTGCCATTATGTTTGGAAAGATTGTCACAAAAAATTTTAATAATGAAAAAAGTTAAATAGTTGAATTTACACCAGATTATAGTAATTTCCAATGCGAAGCAAAAAATACTTCATGAATAAGTAAATAAACAACTGAGTCACGCAAAAAAAGGTCACTGAGAAAATAGTAAACACGCAGAAACTGTGTCAATGTAAATAAATAACCGTGTCACACAAAAAAAAAAGGTCACTGAGCAATACGAAAACACGCAGAAACTGTGTCACGAAAGTTTAATGATTGGGAAAGGGTGGCACTCACTTTGCTGACACAAGCGCAAAACACACGAACCGAAAATATTAGAGTAAGCCTTGGGCAAATTATAGAGCGATCACGCAACGCGTCCGATCGATTAGGCAGCAGACTATAGACTTCTTTCCTCCTGTTGTCACTGCCACTGTTTTAATTACGCTTACTAGGCTATTAATCGTGGCTTGGTCATCCTCAAAGTGAGGAGCATTGCCGATTATATTTCCGAGTAACTGCTTATACCTTTCCGGGTGCTGTTTATTCCAATTTAGTTTCGGAAGTAAATTGAATTCCTGCATATTAGTTTGGGTAAGTGCCGTATTACTTTTTAAACTAAGGCATAATGGGAAGTGATCAGAAAACATTTCACGTAGTACCTTAAGCCTAATCAGATATGGAATTAAAGGGATTGTCGCCGCAACAAGGTCAATTACAGAATTTCCATTTCGGTTAGCAAATGTTATTTCTCCCTTACGTATGTCCGTTTAACAATTCCAACAACCTCACAAAATTCTATGAATCTATGTCCTTTCGCATTAACAACTTTGTCTTGAGATCTTCGACTAAAGGATACCGAATAGTCCTGACTTTCATCAGAAGTGGCCTGAAGTTCACCCACTCTTGCATTAATATCTCCTAAAACACAAATTGATCATGCTTCACATGCCCACCACATTCCGCCAATTCACTAAAATCTTCATCCCATTGACTACCATTTATATACTCAGGAATGAGAAGTAATTCCTTATCTTGATCCTCTACCTTAACTATACCCTGTTCCAAATATCAAATAGTTTGGCAGTAGGTGCACGGTAAATGGCAAGTTATAATGCCAAATTTCCCAAACACGCCAATAACCTTGTACAGCCATCCTTTCGATATATCTTGGTCGACAAACCAAGAGGCACTGATAGTGACCAGAGATGCCAGACGGTATGGAGCAAAAGTCGCCGAGCCGTGATGCTGAAGTCGCCCAAAGTCGCCGCGCCATTATTTGAAATCGCCCAAAAATCGCCTTTTGATTTTATATTCATTAAAATTGTTGTTTTTACAACTTTAATGTAATATTAATTACAAAACAGATACAAGTAACACAAATTTAAAATTTTGGTAGAGGCGTCGTGAAAAACAAAAACATACTCTTAATTATTTAGTAATGGAAGTGATTATTTGCAGTTACGTGTACTTTTGTATTCGGGAAATTTCCGCTTTTATGTTCTACTATAGAAATATATTCCCTGGCGGGAGGGCAGTTAATGAAGTAACTAAAAGTCACACCTCTTCCTCCCTGAAAGTCTAATAAATTTTTGACGCTTATACACGTAAGTACACGTAAATACATGTAATTAAAAATAGTCACAGTCTTAAATAATTCACCCAGGCGCTTCCAACTGTTTATTACGCACATTTTAATCTTTTAGGAATTATTATTTATATAAAAGAAAACGAAAATTTTTATTTATTGAATCGTGCATGCCCCTTTTCAAAACATAACCAAGAACTGTCTTTGTGCAGATATAAACACGACGGCATTGAGCATACTTTGAGTTTGAGCGAAAAAATGTCATTGCGACAAATATCAGTTTTGGCTTGTTCGGAGTTCAGTTAAGAATTTGAGATGACTCGATAGCAAAAATTGTTCTACTGTGACAGCAAATACCCCAAAAGCGCCCAGCAAGAATTAAAAAATCGCCCAAAAGCGCCCAGCAAGAATTAAAAATCGCCCAAAAAGTGCCTAGTCGCAGAGAGCAAAATTTTCTCGCCCAACTGATGGCTCAAGTAGCCCAATCGGCGAGAAATCGCCCGAATTGGCAACTCTGATAGTGACAAGAACAATCAGCAGCCCGATGCTTCTGGACGATCGACAATGATCAGCACTCAGTGGTGGGTGGTGGGTGTTTTTACATGCGAAGATCTCCGATGCAATACGAATTTGAGTGACTGGAATGGTCGAAAAGAACATTTATTGTATGGAATGGATTCACAAGAAACTTTTTATATTTACATGCTTTTGATATGGGAACCCGAGTCCACGAGGAAAAGTCGGAAAATTTTCTGAGTAGAAATCGTGGATACAGCGTGCTGAGGAAGAGGGATTTATGCATAGGAAAATGATGGGAAAATAAAGCAGAGAGGAATAGTCCATAAGAGGGTGTACAGCCAATCTTTTTGGAACAGATTATACACATCTATTATTTAGATAAGCATAGGACAATGTTCCAACACTGGCTGAGCTTCTAATACCAAACAGGCAACCTCCTTTTGCTCTACCATATTAAACTCTAGTAGCACTATCTCAATTCAATAAAAGTTGTCAAAATATCTTTTGTAATCATGAAAAGAGCTTTCTGTAACTTTAGTTTCATATAAAAAGAACACATCAAAAGTTGCTACAAAGTTAAAGAAGCATGGAAACATTAATTTATTTATTAATCCGCATATATTATATGTTAATATTTTCAATTCGTTTTCTTTTGTAAATTCAAATCCTGTTTCTACCATTTCATTTCCTACCCGACGGACGACGATTTCCTACAAATTTATGTTACTATTTTCTTGTTTGCTACTACTGTCTACTAAAATATCAGATACAATTCTTATGCTTTTGTCTGCATTTATTTAAGCTATTCCTGATCTTTAAAGGCAGCTTCCTCTTTCGCCATATTTCCACTGGGTAATTTCTATCTACGAAGATTCTCGTACCCTTAAATTTTCTGCTAGCCTTAAGCACTTTTGCAGATGACTTGTAGTTATTAAACTCCACTTTAATTAGCGTACTTTGAGTACGATTTGTGGTGATTTTAAATTAGATTTGAATTTGTAGGGATCACATAATTCTATGAATTCACTGCAAAATTTGTTTATAATCATTTGCAGAGAAGCTTCCAGTTTGTAATGCATTGTAAATATTAATATTTTTTTCCTAGCCTACATTTCAAGACGTTCCATTCTAAGTTTCTGCAGTTTTTCTTTCTCCATTAAATCATTTACTGTTCCGATTTCACATTTTGCCCTTTCAAGTTCACAATTTCGGCCGATAGTGATTTTATGTCTTCTTTTGTTGCCAAATTTGATATTTCATTTTTTACCGTACACTCGCAAATTGCATGAAAGTTATATTACATATATGTATAGCTATTACTTTAGGAAGTTTTGTTTATCGGCTAGTCTTCAATTCTGGTGAAGTTTTGTTCGGTGCTCCCAGGAAATCTAGGAAGTGTCACAGTTGAAGTTAGAGTTGTCACTTCCCATGAAGTTCAATTTATTTTGAATTGCCCAATGGTACGTTTCAAGTGTTATTCTTATATGGTTGTAAGATCTTCACACTATTTAATTATGAACTTTTGATTTATAATATCTTGTTAAATTATTACTTTGAAAGAACAAATAAGGCGGTTAAAAAGTTTTCTGCTAACAACAGATTATAAGGCCATTGGAGACTGCTGAGAAAATGTCGGTGGTTCCGAATCAACTTTAAGTTGTAGGTCCACTTGCAATCATTGTTTCGAATCGGTGAACTTCTTCTCCCGCCCCATGCCCACACGGGGTTACGGGAACTAGAGAGGGAGAAAGAGAGAGAGAGGAAGAGCCAATGGAGCTTGCTCAACAGCAGCACCAAAGTTTAGCTTTTTGTTAGCTGCTCGACGCCTTCTCAACAAACCGAATCATGTTATGTTAACTAACACTTTGGCACCAACGTTTCGGAAAAATATTTTTGAAAAGTACAAAGTACATATGTACCAAAAATGCACTTGGTCCGAGTCAAAAAAAATCCAAAACAAAACTGTTCAAAACTCGGGCGGAGTAAGATATATTCAAAAATTTTAACACACGGTTGGTGTGACAGTGTTAGCGATCATAATGTGATACAGTTGTCAAGCTTATTATTTAGCTTAGTTTGATTAAGATATAGCTTTCGACTTTTTCCAAAGGCGTCCAGCAGGTAAAATCAAGTTAAACATTTGGTGCTGCCTTTGTTCAAGTGCACTTTTCATATATATTTTGTACAGTTTAAAAAATAATTGTAGTCTTAAATATTTAGTTTTCACCTATCCAGTTTCCTTCTCTTTTGAGTCTTCAAAATGACGCAAACAAAATTTTACTATATTATCATTCCGGGCGAACAAAGAACAAAGTTTAAAGCTAGCAGACTGAGCGGTCTTCCTTAAATTTGTTTTTGGGATGTGCTCAAAGCCTTCTCCCGAAAGGAAATTTTGTGGGAATTTCAACGAAAAACGAATTTAAATAACAGCAAAATGTTCTACGTTTGTCAAAGAACATTTTTTGAGCAAAATTGGAAAAATAATTTTACAAAATTTAAAGTGAATAAAATCTGCGGAGCAGATTTTGGCGCCTACCTATAAGTTTCAGTCTTGTCGAAAGTTTAAAAATTGTTAAATTCAAAGAAAAAGAAAAAGTGTCAAAATAACAGGTGTAGAAAATTAAAAGGCCTTCGTGGTGAAAGTTCCAAATAAGTCCCAGTCTAGTCTAGGGCTTAAAAATGGTATCTTATGAAACACTTAGAATAGTTCGGGACTTGGAGCCAAGCGTTCCTTCAAAAGTCGGACGAGTAATCTAATCTAATAATCACAAATTCAGTTTTTCCGCTATTACGCTGATCGAAGCTTTTATTTCTGGCCGTCAACAGCAAGTTAAAGTAGGTGAAAATCTTTCGAGTAAAATGCCAGTTCTCTCCGGTGTTCCTCAGGGTTCCGTGCTTGGTCCCTTATTGTTCAGCCTCTTTATAAATGACCTTCCTCAAGTTGTTAAGAATTCAAGTATTCACATGTATGCTGATGACGTGCAGATATATTTAGACAGACCTATTGGGCTACTTGAGGATTGTATCGCATGCATTAATGACGACTTGAACAAAATATTTGACTGGTCTGTGGATTTTCGTTTATTGCTTAATCCTGCCAAATCATAGTGCATTTCCTTTTATAATGGCACACTGGCAGGTATTGAATTTCCTCCTGTTTTTCTGGATGGCTTTATCCTTCCTGTTCTTAGAAGGGTTACTAGTCTGGGAATCGTACTAAACTCCGAAATAAAGTGCTGTGCTAATGTCACCTTAATGCTTGGTAAGGTGTACGCTGGGCTGTCGGCGAGTATTTTGAGTACTCGAATTAGGTTGAGGTTGGTAAAGGCATTGATAATGTACTTTTTCAATTTTGGGTTCTGTATTTACCCCAGATTAAATAGTTCCTGTGCTCGTAAGGTGCAGGTGGCCTTCAACGACTGCACACGTTTCATTTGAGGACTTCGCCGATTTGACCATGTTTCCCAATACAGTTCGGTGTTGCTAGTCTGTTCTCTGGACACATACATAAAGCGCAGATTAATGATTTTTCTTTTTGGAATACTGAGTAGTAATACGCCGGAGTATCTTAGAGAATTTTTCACGTTTACGACATCGCAACGTAACTGTAATATCGTGATTCCTCGATTCAACAGGTCAATTATGGAGGGTTCTTTCACTGTTCAGGTTGCCCGACTATGGAATAGTCTTCCTACTAACATTCAGAGTGCTTGTACGGTCAATGCATTCAAGACGCTTATTGGTGATTATATATTTTAAGGTTAAACTTCTTTTTTATGACGTTCATCATCTTTGCAGTACATGCTAATATAGCTTAGTTTTTAGATATCAATTAATTTTTATCTATTTTGTTTATCTATGATTGTTATCTTGTTTCTCTTTTGATGCCTGAAATTGTATGACCTTTTCTTTGATGCGATATTATCTTTAGCTCCAACATTTGTATGATAGTACTTATAAAAGATTTTTAAATCTTGTGTACTTTTTACTTGAAGTATTGTATTGTATTGTATTAATCTTTTGACAATTGTCTTACATTCCTTTTGGCAAGTTTTTATGAAGTTAAATAATTGAATTTGTTAGTGCTTCTTAGAAATCTAACCAACATCATTAAAAATTATTAATTAATGTGAGAATATACCAACACAAGCCCGTCTGGAAGACACGTCGAGTTATTTAGTGAGTCTTTTAATTTACAGCAACTGGTTGAGTGTCCGACTCGTGTTCCTGATACTTCGGGGCACAACGCGCACCTTTTAGATCTATTTCTAACATCGCATCCAGAAAAATACTCGGTTTCGGTGACGTCTCCCTTGGGTAATTCGGACCATTGTCTAATCTCCGCCCAATTCTCCATCTCCTCTCTGACAACCACTAATCTAAACTCCACCAAAAGATTAGTGTGGCATTATAAAAATGCTGATTGGGCGGGACTTAATAAATATCTCAGAGAGCTGGACTGGTCTGATTGCTTTTCTATGAAGGACGTTAACAGAAGCACCGATTATATCTTGAACATCCTATGGTTTGGAATGCATCGCTTTATTCCTCATAGCTTCAAGAACATCAAACCAACTAACACCAATTGGTTCAATAATGACTGTTTCGCAGCCATTAAAAAGAAGGAAGCAGCCTTCCAGGCATATAAATTGTGCCCTTCAGAGGAATTGAGACGTATCTATAGAGATGCGCGGAATATTTGCAATTCAGCAATTAGCCGGGCTAAGTTCAATTTCGACCAGAGCATCAGACGGAAGGTATTTTCTACTCAAAAGGGTAGTAAGGGCTTCTGGTCTCTAGTAAAAACCGTAAAGAACAATTTCACCTGTTCGTCAACACCACCACTCATTTATAATGGGAATGTTTTTACTGACTCATTGGACAAGGCCAACCTGTTTGCTGCTAATTTTGCTGCTAACTCGTACTTGCCACCATCATCGCAGCCACTTCCATCTCTATCACAGTGCATTAGTAGGCAAAAGCCGCTACACTTTCGCACTCGGGAAGTTTTTAGAGTACTTTCGAAACTCGACGTGTCCAAAGCTACTGGGCCTGATGGTTTCTCGCCCCTTGTTTTAAAATGCTGCGCCTCTGCTTTGGCTAAACCTCTGCGCAAACTTTTTCACCTGTCATATTCAACAGGAATATTTCCAAGTGTATGGAAACTTGCTCATGTCCAGCCGATACTTAAAAAAGGAGAGGCATGCGACCCCTCTAACTACAGACCAATTGCACTAACCTCGATCATATCCAAAGTTTTTGAATCACTCATCAACTCTCAGTTGTTGACATATCTAGAAAATAACCATCTTATCAACGATTGCCAGTACGGTTTCCGCGCTGGCCGCTCAACCGGAGACTTATTAACGGCTCTAACGGAGCGTTGGAATCATTGTCTCCATAATTTCGGTGAGTCCGAAATCGTCGCTCTTGATATTTCAAAGGCTTTTGATAGAATCTGGCATGCTGCCCTTTTAGCCAAACTTCAAACATTTGGTCTGCATCCTACCCTCGTTAAATGGATAGAGAGCTTTTTGTCAGGCCGTTCAATCCGTGTAGTTATTGACGGCGTTACATCTGCATCCCACGAAATAAATGCCGGTGTACCTCAGGGTTCAGTTCTTTCACCAACTTTATTTCTTCTTTTCATCAATGATCTCTTATCCCTTACTCTCAATCCTATTCATAGTTTTGCCGACGACAGCACCCTTGATTTCGCGTACTCATTTGATTCTGTAATGAATTCACGTGGAAATGCTACAGAAGTCAATCGGGAACGCATGTTTAGATCATTAAACAACGACATTTCTAAGGTCCTCGCTTGGGGCAGAGCAAATCGTGTTACGTTTAATGCATCCAAAACTCAATGCTGTTTAATGTCCCTTAAAAAACGCCCAGTTCACCCCCAACCCATTTCAGTCGATGGAGTGAATATACCCAATTCACCCTCCCTAAAGATCTTGGGTATTGAGATATCCAGCAATCTTAGCTGGACTGATCATATATTTGCAATCGCTAAAAGTGCGATGAAATGTTTGGGTTTTCTACAGAGATGTAAGAAATATTTCACCCCACCCGACTTAGCGTTGATCTACAAGTCCCACATTAGGCCTAGACTTGAATATAATTCCCATATTTGGGCAGGGGCAGGACACACCGCATTGTCCGCGTTAGACAAAGTTCAGCGTAAGGCTGTTAAACTTATTGGCGATTCCTCAATCTCTGAGGGCCTTGACTCTCTTGAGCATCGACGGAATGTCGGTTGTCTCTCACTCTTTTATCGCTATTTCCATGGCCATTGTTCTAACGAAATCGCTAGCCTGATTCCCTGTAGACTCATTACAACGCGCGATACAAGATCTACAAGTCGCTCCCACCCCTTTACTCTCCGGGTCAAATTTGGACGTACCGTCAAATTTCGGGAATCTTTTCTTAGCAGAACAACACGAATGTGGAACAGTTTACCATCTTCTGTTTTTCCCTCGTCTTATGAGCCTGAAACTTTCAAACGGGGCGTACATCGACACCTCCTTCACTCAACCTCCTAACCCATTTCCCTCATCCTTAATTCCTTTCCTGCCAAGGCTGTGCTTTAGCATCATAGGGCATCCCCTGAGCTTTGGCAACATCATATATAAAAAAAAAAAAAAAAAAAAACAAATTTACGTAATAGAGTAACTTTGTAATTCACAATACATGAACAACTGATGAATTGTGAATGACAACCCATTACTCGAACCTCTTTGTTCAATTCAATTTACTTTACTCTGCTATTGCCCCAGAACGTGAGTCCTGAATTTTCAAAAACAAACCTAACAAAGTAGTGCCGTTGGATAGTTGTAATATACTCTAAACTCAAAATAAAATGAGGCCGACACGACATGGTTGGTTTGGCAGTAATTATATTTGACTATTATTTGAGAAGCTCACAAAATGGGAAAAATTAACATTAAAACGTAAAAAACTAAAAAACCCAAAACAAACTGTTTTATACTCGAGCAACGTTAGAAATAAAAAAATTTCTTAACACGATCGGCGTTTCTAATGAAGTAAAGCTTCTTTGGCTCGTTATCAACAGCAGCACCAGAGGGTTTACTTTTCCTCAGCTGCGGGACGCCTTCGCGAGAAAACTAAAACTGCAGCTCCAAAACATTTTAACACCGATCTAGACAGCGTAAGTGATCATAATTTGATACAGCTGTCTAGATCGGTGTTAAAATGTTGTGGAGTTACATCGTTTCTGGAGTTCTCGTTTTCCCGCGAGGGCGTCCAGCAGCTGAGGAAAAGTGAACCCTTTGGTGCTGCTGCTGTCGATAACGAGCCAAACGAGCTTAAGTTTTCTTCATTAGAAACGCTGATCGTGTTAAGAAATTTTTATATTTCTTACGTTGCTCGAGTATAAAACAGTTTGTTTTGGTTTTTTCAGTTCGAAAATTCACTCGGGTCAGTTGAATATTTCCTGCACATTTTGTGTATTTTTGATCAAAACGTATTTTTAACCGACTTCCCAAAAACAAAGAGATTCTAAGTTCGACGCCTTTTTATGTCTGCATAATTATTTCATAACGCATTGACAGATTTTGATGATTTTTGTTTTTGGGTAGGGTATATTCCCCAATTGGTACCCTGTCAAAAATAAATTTGGTGGAGTGGGGGTGGGGGTTGAAAGTTACTTTGTAACGCGTTGACCGATTTGAATGATAAATTTTTTGCTTATTTAGGCTATGATGCCCCATTGCTAATAGGAGAAACAATTTGGTCCTACATTGAGGGGAGGGGAGTCTAACTTCGTAACGCGTGGACCGATTACGATGATTCTTTTTCATAGGTTGGGGGGTCGGAGTAGTTGTTGAACCTAACTTTGTAACATGCGGACCGATTTGGATGCTTCTTTTTTTTTTGTATAGAATACGATCCTCCATTGCTAATAGGAGAAAAAAATTGGTCCTAAGGTGGAGGAGGGTAAGGCTAGTCTAACTTCGTAACGCGTGAACCGATTTGGCTGATTTTGAATCTAACTGTGTAACGCGAGGACCAATTTGGAAGGTTCTTCATTTGTCTTATAGTGTATGATCCCCAACTGCTAATATAAGACAAAATTTGGACTAAGGGGTATGATGGGGAGGGGTATCGTAACTTTATAAGGCGTGGACCAATTTAGATGATTCCTTTTGTGATGAATATCTTCACCCATTAGTACCACGATAAAAATGTATGGGGTGGAAAAAGGGCGGAACTCAACTCCTTAACGCGTAGACTGATTTGGATGATTCCTTTTTTGTTGTATAGAATATTATCCCCCGTTGATACCACGATTAAGATTTACGCTTTCCCGTTGGTATATGATATAAAATGTAATTACTTCGTAATGTATGCCCCGATTTGACGATTCTCCCTTGCTGTACAGAGCACGTTGGCGTACTAGCGCCATGGTAAGAATTTTGTATCTAACGCGGGTGTGAAGAGGTGGCTGGGATTAACTTCGAAATCTGTTGCCAGATTTGGATTATTATGCTTCCTTTCTAATATTTTTTTTATATGTATATTGGCTCTTTATTTGGCTCATCGTTATAAAGCGTAAAAGTCCTACAAAAACTAGCTACTCTAACAATCATTAAAAAGACAAAAAAATAAATATCAAAAAGAACATAACAAAAAATGACTCAATATATTACGTTACTGTAAATAGATTAGGTAAAAAGGATTCTAAAACTTGAAGGCATAAACCTGTATAAAAGAAAACACAAGAAATTTTGACGCCAGCCCTTAGAAAAGTTTCCAACAAATCTTGAAAAAAAATCCGAAACAAAACCTAGAGCTAAACGTAAACGAACGTACACAATGAGTCGGAACCGAGAACAAATTAAACTAGAACATTATTGTCCGAGTGTTCCCAGAGGATAGATGCAGCACCCGGCGAAGTTTCTACTTTGGGAGCCACTGCTACTAAGCAAGCGCAATCTCCGTAGAGCTGTTCGCCACTTTTCTAGTCCTCCGATAGCACTCACCCAAAAATGTTCTAAATCAACGCAAAAAAATTTCGAACCGATTAAAGTCGCGCTGGACCAGTCTGCAGAGTCATTAGCGTCTGCAAACTGCTCCCATTATCCTCCCAGTTCTCTTGTCCTTCTCGCAGTACTTCCAGCAATATTCCAAGTTATTCCAAATGAAAGACGAGGCATCCGTTCCGCACTGACGATAATGATTACCAAGTGCAGTTGGATGTACTAGTCTCCGTTGCTAGGAACTCTAGACGTAATCGCCTCCTCAATCTGGCGACGAAGTGGTTCTTGAATGCACGTGTGTGAATCTGTGAATTTGTGGATTGTTCCCCACACTCGATCCGTATGCAGTAGAGATGAATTGTTGACTTAGCAAGTGTAAGGATAAAGCTTATCAAACAATTCACCTGGTTGCATGTTCCTGGCCCAGGAAAACGACGTTCTTGTTATGCCGAATATCGCGAACAAGATTATTAATATCTCGCAAGGTCGGGTATGTAAAGTATCTGTGGAACAGGGTGTCTTCGGCACCAGAAACCTTGCAGGCCTTTTGAATTCGTCGATCGATATGTGACTGCTGATTTGGATACACGAGCCTATGATGGAGTAGTTTTAAGGGGTTAGACGCAGTTAGAAATTAAAAAAAAAAGATGTTTTTAATTGCATTTTCAGAATGTTCATATATTCAAGTATATTATCTGATAATTTCAACTCGATGCGGCAAATATTCTTGGAGATACACGCATATTTGTAATGACGTCTCGGAGCGTTAGAAAGTAGGCGGGGTATCTTAAACAAGTGAATTACGTCAATAACAGTGAAACAAGTGAAACTTTAACCGATCGGTCTGAAATTTTAAACCAACCTTGTAACCGTCATTGTCACTGGACAACAGGGTAGCAAATGCCAGTGTCGCAACGCTCTGAGATTACTAGTCGGAGGTTCAAGCAACAAAAAAGAAAAAAAAGAATTAGGAACAGCAAAACCGAATTTTATACTAACTCGTATTTATCGGACGCCAGGTTTCTTGGGAATTATGATTATTTCACAGATCTAATTACCGGTCCTATCAATTTATAAAAATCAAGGAAACCAAAAGTTATGTATGAGAAGTGACTCAGTACCAAGAAGACAAGAGTTTCACATTGCGATCTGTCCATTAGAACCTCCTAACGAAGATACGGCTAAACTCGTCGGCGGGGTCGTGGGCTGACGGACAGACGTAATACAATTTCACCAGAAGCACACCGTTAATTGGGCGACAGCAGATATGGATTGAGTTGAAGGTATCCAGGCATAGGAGGGATTTAGACAGATGAGTCGCAATAGATCCTATGATTCAACTACTTGCAGGACACAAGTACAGATTTCTTCCACCTTTATACCTGAACAAACCTATAACAGCGAATCTGAAATCCTTACCCAACGCATAAACTCAACCGCACTCCTGAGCTCGACCATCTCCCCGAACCCCAGCTAACCAATTCACTCACCTCTGTAGCTCCACCCTCGCCCTCGTGGATCAAGTCGGCGTTTAACAAGAAGAGTAACGCTTCAACTTTTTGCAGTTTTAATTTATTAAAAAAATATGCACGGAATTGCCAGGAAGCGAGATTGGAATGCAAGATACGGAAAGCCCTTAGAACTCATATCAAATTCCCAGCTTAATTACAATATAACACGACAACTTCATCAATCATGAATTAATTCAATGCTTCAATTATTAAAACTTATAGTTAGGCCGAACTAATACTGATATTTTATTTATGCCTTATTATTTCTAAATCTACCTGAAGAAAATTACTCTTATGTAGTTATCTAAGATAAGTATTGTACACTAGACCTTAACCACACTAATCAACGAACTAACACTACATTACCCAATTCCCTAATTGACCTTGACTGTACAACGTAAGGAAATTTATTAATTCCGCTCGACTAGTTTATAAGAAATTAATGCAACAATTAGTAAATATAACTCTCTAATCCTGACACCTATATGTAGATTTGAATAGATATAAAAAATTTGAAAAACAAATTATTTCCTTTCTTTTACTATCATCTTATGCCCCCACAGAAGAATTATTCACCTAGAATTACCATGACCCTGCGAATTTACAGACCTTATCTAATCTGTAAAGTTACTTTTCCTCCTTTTTTTTCTTTTAACGTGTAGGATTACTTTAACAATTTTTAGAACCAATATTTAATTTACACTTGATGAAATAAACATTTTTTTCCAGGAAGGTTAATTAGTTAATTTTATCGAATTTAATTCAAATGGATTCTTTCTCCCGTCAATAAGAATTTCCATTGTTTAAATAACAAAATTTTATAAAATATGTATGTCCCAGGTACTAATAAAATGTTCACTTACCGGCAGTGGTTCAAATGCATACCTGTTGAAAAATTTTAAATGTTCATGAGAGAGAGAATTTCCTAATTCTTCATCGAACTGAAGCCTAATTAATAATTTTGGCTGTTAAAGCTGGAAATGTTTCTGTGACTCGCTGAACTTCCTTGGTTAGTAATAGCTTACACACATCCATTGAGGTGAACAATTGCGGATTGTTTATTTATTTGGCACAAGGAATAACTTAAATTAGTTATTCTTTATAAAAGCCAATTATATACAAATACGTATCCAATACGTATCCATTTATAATTATCTCTATTTTTTTCTACGGCCTACTTTCTCTCTTTCCCGCCCTTTTATACCGTCTTAATTTCCTTCGATTCCTAATTCTTCTATTGATTCCCATTAGCTTTTCTCATTTTTTCCCATTGCCACACGGTTTTTGCAAACTACTAGTTTTAGCTGAAATTCACTTTTTTTCTTTTGCATCCCACTATATGGATAATTTCACTTTTAATTACTTACGCCGTTTTAGACATTAAACTGATACACTGAGCTTAACTTGCACAGACAAAATCCATACCCAATTCTAACCGGGTCTCTATATACAATCGCTAATCGTTGTTGCTAAGAACATTACCAAAATTTCTAAATCAATACCCGGTTTCCACTTCAATTTTACGCTTACTTATTTTACTTATTAAATCCAAATAAGTTGTACTTAATTATATTAATCCTACTTTAATAATTATGCCTCAATTTATCAATGGTTTACTATGTTCATATCTTGTTATGTTCCTACTGGAATTAGAAACAAATGTAATCGAGAAGAAATGTACCGGCGCGGCAGCGCGTGTGATGTCGTGTACGATATATAATATTAAGGATTAGTAGACTAGAACGTAGGATAGACTGTAAGATTCACATTGTATATAATAATTAAAAATTTAGAGTATTATTTTATATAGTCAATAAGTTTTATGTATATATTAATTCAAGCTAGTTGTTTGTTGATAGCATGTAAGTTCTGTTAATGTTAAAAATTTGGCACAATAAACATTCTAAAACGCAAAAAAAACGCGCGTGTGATGTCGAACCCAAGGTGGTGTCATCAAGACCAGTCAATTACGAGTTTTTTTCTTTTTGAATTTACTATCACATAACTTTCACGAGCTATTGCTCGTTGCAACCTTCTCAGATATATTCTTCAGGGATTGATCGAAGAAATAAGATTTCCGATAGTTATTTCTATTTTTTAAACAATTTAACGAAAAAATTTTGGTCGAAAATCGGAATTTTTTCTTTATTTAGCCCCCATTTTGTCAAAAATCAAAATACCGACTATTCCTTTGATTAATACCTAGATTTATTTATTCACTAATAGAATCATTTTGGTTTTTTTATTTTCAATAATCCAAACCGGAGATGTCGTGCTTACCGTCAGACACCTTTTCTTGAAGTACCTCCAGCAGATCGTCTACAGCAGCAGTGTAACTCAATATTTTTAAAAATGAAATATGCCAATATAAGGTTAAAAGTCACCACTACATGTATTAATACTTCTTGCATTTTTCAAATCAAATCCCTTTTCAAAAAAAAAAAAAATCCTAAATAAATGACTTTTGTTGATCTTGCAACGGCGTATAACCCACATCAGAGTCTCTGTAATTGAACGGATAACAATAGATCACTCTACTAGTTATGGTCCCCATTACTCCCTAATCTACCCCAAGATTAACACCTATGTGATCCGTAGGATTCCTACGAAGAGCGCGAGCAGCCGACGTGAAGTGAGTGTACTGAATGTTGTTTGCGGCGGTCAATTCATTACGAAAGAATTTATCCCCTCAGTCCAAGGTTCTCTAGTAGAGAGACGACTGAAAGTTTCCGTGCTGCATTCACCAATTCGTTTAATTCTGTGGCGTGGGTGTGCATAAGTGTGTTCCCGGAAGAATCAATTATGTTTCCAAGAACTGCAAGTTGTCCTGTATCGGTCGTTACACCTCAAGCATTACTGAACACCGAATCTACTAACGCAGGGTTCAACCTGATCGGAATTGCTAAGAATTCCCCGTACCCAAGTTCATCTCATCGCAAATGGAATGTTGGTTTTATTCCGCCCCAGGTCGTAATCGTGATCAGATCCTTTGACCAGTCATGCGGATATGGTGGACGGACCGAGAGAAGATAGTAGTGCTCCCCTGAGCCGCTACCCCTATAGAACTTACCCACATCTGTGAAATTAAATTGTCTTTGGCAGAAAACTTGCTGGAATGCCCGTACTTGAAGACAACGGAACTTCATGACCATGTCTGTGAGACCCAAACCACCCTCCGCTACTGATCGGCTGGGTGTGCTACCAATCCTCTCCCCCTCCCCTTCCACCCAGAAGGCGTCAACGACCTTCGATTGTAGAAGTTTCACGAAGCCTTCTCCGAAACACTCCGGTTTCAACAGGTGCACGATGGACGAGGTAATCAAATAATTGACAACGACTGCACGTCCTTTCAGCGAAAGTGGATGGAGTCTGTTCCGACACGAATTCACAGCTCCAGAGATAAGACTAGGGCTTCACGATACTCGAGATAATTCTCGCTGCCGGTATCGGTCTCGGTATCATTGGTAACAGTGCGATACCGACATTGAGGTGAAGAGAGTGGACGAGATATTAGTTTTTATCATTTTATTGTGGACAATTTTTTTTAGTTGTTTCAGCTTTTATGTCGCTCCGAAAAATTTCAATTGTGTGATTTATGGGGCATATAAGTATACGCTGCTCTCCTCAATCGTTTCTTTCTACATTATTTCCTTCTACAGATATTTGCGCTTTATCCCCAATAGCAAACAAGAGCCTTTGCTACCTTATTTTGGCGATGGGAATATGAAGAAAATGCATATACATATACATAGATATATCACTTGTCCTCGCTCCCAGTTATCCCACCGAAATACCCTTTTTTATCTTGCCGAGAGCGAGATCGCACCGAGACTGGCCTTTATCTCGCCGAGATTGCGACGAGAGCGAGATCGTCTTCACCTTGACGAGACCAAGACCGAGATCTGCCAAAGTCTCGGTCTTGTCTCGGTGCCGTGAAGCCCTAGATAAGGCGCATCCTGATACCCCAACGAAACGAAAGAGGAGACAGCTATCAAACGCCTTCTCTAGATCCAAAGAGATCATGGCCATTTGCGAACCAGTTTTTTCATAATAGGCGAAAATATGCTTTGCTACGGCGATGTCGTCGTAGTTACATAGAGTAACTGATCTCCAGTTTCCAATCCTCCGAAGATCTCCCTTCTTAGGTATTAGACGCATAACGGATCTCCGCTAATTTGAGGGAAATTCGGTATGTCCAACCACTGCAGAATTAGACACAAAATTCTGGAGTTAGACCATCATGACCAGGAGAAGTATGACGTCGAAGATCCTTCGTTGCGGTAAGCGTATCATCGAGAATAAGCACTCTGTCCAGGAATTCTCTACTTTCATCAGAGAAAGTAGGAACATGATGAAAGAATTCATCGTTGGGCGAGAATGTTGGCATCGTCGATGCAGCATAAAGCCGCGTGTAGTAGTTGCGAATATAATTCGCAAGTTCTTGTCCGTACAGGATCTGGCCCGATTCGGCAAAAATCGAGTCAATTTTCAACGTTTTATCGACATCACCCTTTTCGCATATTGGGAATATAACCGTTCTAGTAAAAGTGGAAGGAATGACGTCACTTTCAAGGATAGAGTTATAAGCACGTAGTAATTTGGTGAGAAAGATTTCTGGTGCATTTTTACAGAACTCATATGGTATGCGATCTATTTCAGGCGCCTTTCCAGCCTCCAAATTCCTAAATACCGACGTGAGTTCATCTAACGTAATTTGACTGTCCAAGATTTCATCACGCGTGCTTGGTGCAGCATATAATATAATTTTATAGCCGAATGTTGGAACAAACAAAGATTGAGAATGATTTTTAAATGAATCTATATATTGAACCAATTATAAACATTTTGCTACTCAATTTCTAAGCTAGCTGCCATCATTATTTAGAATCGCTAACCGTTCCTAATTCCCTTGCCAAAGTTTTGTAATATAACCTTTTTTTAGTTTTACACAACTCTTTTAAGTTTTTGTTCGTTTGTAAATAATTGGCTCTTGCAAGGTCTGAATTTGTTTTTGCACGTAAACAAACACCGTCAAACCATTTTTGTTTGTATACTAACTTTCCTATACTTGTTTTCCATGCAGCCAGGTTTATGATCCTCAACAGAGTTACAAGAATCATATGCGGGTGTTGTAGCCAAAATATTGCTGACTTAATTCTTATACACTGCACTATCTTGAATCCTCCAATTAAGCTTTGGAAAAAGTTTTAATGTTTTATTTCTCTAATTCTAATTCTAATAATTGTGGACAGGGAAATGATCGGAATAAATCTCATCCTGAATCTCAAGGCTTGCGATATTGAGTGTAATGCAGAAAGACACGGCAACAATATCCTTTACTGATGGTCGATTACCATCAGCAAACGTCAGGTTACAGTCAAAATCTCCCTCAGTTCGGCCATTCATAATGGGGCCACATTCATTACAGAATTCCAAGAATTATCTTCCCTTATAAGTAACCAATAAATCGCATGATTTTCGATCATATCTAACATGTGGACCAAAATATAATTCTTCAGGTAATAATTGTTCCTCTCCTAGTCTTATATTAACATTTCCAAGAATAATAAGGTCATCGGAATTTATTTCTTCAAGAAACTCAACGAGGCTTTCGAAATTCTACTCCCAATGGCTACAGTTTAAGTATGTAGGTATTAATAAAATGTTGCGTAGATCACATTTTATTTAAAATACGGTCTGTCATCTGCTGTCCAAAGAAAATTGCATGTAGATTTGATAGTTATTCTTTTCTAATGCCAAGAAGGCAGCCCCCACTCGCCCTACCATATTGAGCAGTCCTCGAAGCACTAACCCAACATACATATGTCATAACCCCCAAAATATTTTCAAAACGTAGATGTCAAATGATTTTATATACCTAGCTAAAAAAACCTAGAATAATCAGTTTGCTACGCAGACCTGCTATATGATACGATAAAATTCACATAACATTTTTCTTCTTAATACTACTAATATTTGACATTGGTTTTTCACAATTTCAGTTGTTAAATTCATACGTTTTGTTTTTATCGATATATTCGAATTCATTACAAGTATTTAAGCAATCTTGGCAGTCGGAAATTTCCTATAAAGCCGATTGGCCTGGTAACATTCTATTTTAGTATTATCCTTATTACTACTGATATCTGCATAGTTCGAAGTGTTATTTTCACAAAAACTGACAATATGTATTCTTCGCTTCATTACTTTTCTTAAATAAACTAGCACTTAAATCTAACCATGCTAAAGGCATCATAGGGTTGTTCCCTGGGATGTATGTATATCAAAACTATGACCCCACTAATAGTATACACACGTCGACCAAAAGTAACGAATTAAAAATTTTCGATTCCCATAACAATTAAATTACAAGGAAATTCATCCAGAATTGCGGCTTGTAGAGTATTTCCGAACAAATGTGCAGACCAGCATCGCCAAATTTAATTGTAACTTTTTGAATTTGATACAAATTAAAGTAATTTGCATAATGCTTTAAAACTCAACGATAAAAATCGATTTCGTGGAACATGTAAGCAGAAAACTTAATTATATCCTTATCTACAATTATCATCACTCTTCGCATTTAGCGGGATTAGCAAATATTAACTTACTTAAAATGGAAAAATTATGAATATTGAAACGTGCACTGAACAGGACTACGTTATTAAAGCGAAATCAAGTTGTGCAATGCACATTTTCCAGATTTCGGAAATAAGAAAAACATCATATGCCGTATGAAGTCAATGCCAATTCGAACCGTGGTGACTTGGTGTAGTGAAAATTTATAACCGAAATATCTAGAACTCAGTAGCTAAAATTTCTAGAATTAAGCTAAGTAGTATAAATAGTGCTGTGCAGCAGCCTGGTAGAGTTTAGTTTTGATTTAATGTTGTTCGTTTCTTATCGCGTTTCTTATTTACTGTCTTACTCTCTGACTGTCCTTCTCAAGTGCTTTTATTTTTGTGCACTTATTGTTCATTTGACTTCTATTTTATTATCTTCGCTTCTGTCTCCAATTCTTATTTATCATCTTCGCTCCCCTTTGTTTTTTTTATTTCTATTTTATTTCTGTCTGCATTTCTTATTTAGCGTCTTCGCTCCTCCTTTGTCTTTATTTTGTACACTACTTGCTGTTGTTTTTATTTATTTATTCATTTTCTTTTTTATTGATCTGACTCTCTTTCTACCTCCCGACCATTATACCCTGTACCACCTGTCGCTTTCTGACTTTTATTCCATTTCATTATATTCTTTCATCGTTCTCTATTCGTATTTCCTATTTACCGTCTTCGATTTCCCACTGTTTTTATTTTTGATCACTATTTGCTTTTGTTTTATTTCATTTATTTATTCCTCTGCTTTTTGTGACTTACCCTAATTTTACCTACTAACAATAGTACTTGTTATAACCTTCCCCCCCCCCCCCCCCTCACTGGCGAGATTTACAGCTCCCGTCTAAAGTTACCAATATCATGACCTCTAAAGTGGAGCATTTGCTGAATATTTTCGGTGCTCTTAAATCTAACTCTTGCGCCCTCTTGGAGCGAATACCTAAGCTGCATGCTTTCCCCTGCGCCCCTGGCAGCCACTGCTTTCTCTTTTTCACCTGGCTCTGATCCGGAGAGGCTGGACTGTCCATCTCACGGGTCTCTCTGCGTGTACTCGACTGCCCCAGCTCGGGATGAGCGCGTTCGTTCACCTGAATTTCATGCAGGTTGTTTTGGCAGTTCGCTTTGTTTAGTTTACGCCCCCTTGATGTCCCTGCTTTGCCGGGAGAATCTTTGAATAGTGACACTCACGGCTGGGAGGCGCCCTACGCGGGCGGTGGGGGACGGCATTTCACCTTCTCATCCTGCTGCAATCGACGACCCTGCCTTGCCGACTGACCCTCTTGGCTCTGCGGACGCCCTGCGGACGCCCTGCGCGCGCCAAGGTGCGGGACTGTCCACATTCTGGTGCCATTGTGCTTAGACTGGCACAGCGGCCTAAATGTATCTTTGTGTGTAGGGTTCACTCGGATACTTCTGAGAGCGATATTGTTGATCATATCTCCTCACGGGCAGGCGTTTATTTTCTTCAGATTCATGCACAAAGATTACTTAAGCGTACAATAAAGACTTATAAACTAACCTACAAACTAAAATCCAAGAAAAAATCAGCAAAGAACGATCGAAGGACGGCGGTTGACACCATTCTCGAAACCGCATCAACCAAGACAATGTCTAAGCATGTCCTTCAACTGCAACCTGGAGAGATTACGATCAAAATTGTCGAAGTGTTGGTTGAAAAGGCGAGACATCGACGTGATGCGCTAGTGCATCCCATACAGAGTTCGATGACTAGAGACGTGCAGGAAGTTGCGATTCCTCAAGGTGCGTTGCGGAATAGAGATGTACACGGCCGCAAGTAAATCGGGTGAATTTATTGTTCCCTGCAATAAATCGAACAAAAATAATAGTTTGGAGATGTTACATCTCTTTTCAAGGGAGAAATCAGCCACAAACGATCAGTATAAGAAGGAAGTAACCAAGGATCAATCTAGGGAAGTCCACAGGGCTGGCGTATTCCAAAAGCGGTCTGACGAAGGTACAGTTAAGAAGGTTAGTTAGGTAGGGATCATCATCTTTTAACGAAACCCAAGATCGAGTTAGCCCTACTAACGATCGAGCCCACCTAATTCTCGAATGAAAAGCGAGAATTGAGGGCGACACCCAGGTCCATCATCTTATCAACCCTGCCTAAGGTAACGCCATCGACGGTGTAGTCAAAGAGGAAAGGACGTCTTTTACGAGAGAAGGTCGTAACGGTTCACTTGCCGGCATTTAAAGGAAGGCGATTGCGCGATTGCCTCGTGGGAAGCAATGCGAAAAATCTTAGCATCGTCCGCATAACACAGAATTTTACTGCTCAAGACAACGGACAATAGCTCAGGAGCCGGAAATGTCGATGACCGAGCATGGGATAACCCCCCCCCCCCCCCTGATCTCACACAGGACCCACCACCGACAGGAGAACAAGGGTCGGAAAGGTGGCGATCCCGACGAAAAACCTGAAACACAGGACCGAAAAGCTCAGAGTCAGAGATCCCAGCACAAATCCAAGTCTCAGTCACGCAGATAATATCGTTACCGGACGCACAGGAAGAAAAGAAGAACAGCGCGGTTTTAAACCACAACCCGGTCACGTTGGCATAATGGAAAAAGATCCGGCTGGCAAGTTTTTTGAAAGTGAAGCCGGAGCCGGAGGGCACAGCCGTAAAGACGCCTTCCGGAATAAACACCTTAAATGAGGCGGTATATTTGCGGCCAACGTGGCCGTGAGTAGGGTTGATTCTCCTACAGGACTAGGGTTGATGCTCCACACCGCCAGGAACATTCACCCGTGAAGAGATATTATCGACAATATCGGCCTCAGAAGTATATGGCTGAACCCCAGAAACAAAGATCATTTAGACCGCTGCGCCGGTCTAAGCAAGATGACACCAATTCGAAGCGGACAGTCACTCATCTCAGCCCGCACAGAGCTTGCGCCTGAACCATGAGTGTCGACATTATACAGTCGGCGGAGCAGGGGCAACACGGATGCGAGAACGGCGGGCACACCTACGGGCAGCGTGGGAACGATGGTTCATGCCCCGGCCAGCATAATGGGAGGTAAGCGAACCACCGGCAGGCCCCTCATGAAATACAGGCGAACGAACAGCTGAGGGCTCGGAGACAGCCGGGTTCTCGGAGACGGCAAGAACAGCCGGGCGCGCGGAGACAGCCAGGGGCTCGGAGATAGCCCCAAGGCAAGCAGAGAGGGCCTTCAGGTCGGTAGCCATAGGACCGATTCAGTCTCCGTTGGCCGAAACTGATGCAGACCAGGTGGCGATATCAAGCTTTACCTGCTTGACGTTGCGGTGAATATCTTCAGCCAGCGACAACACCGATGAGGAGCCCAAAGATGAAGCCAGGCCGGAATCAAGGCCAAAAACTGTAACCTGAACATCGGCGAGTAAGTCGGAAATCACAGAGGTTTTAGAGGACAACTTATTTGAGTGCTTCAGGAGGGCGCAGGAATTTTATTCCAGGACACCAGCAATGTTCAACAACTTGTCCACTTTAGAGGTGATAATGCCGGTATCCTCGGATAAAAGCTGTCAGTCACCCCAGCTGAAGAGAAGAAAACAAATGAAAAAGAGAGCGAAAGTAGAAATAAAGAAAATACAATACAGTAGAACGAATATCAAAAGCAGGCAGGTAAAACGGGAAAAATGGTAAAGTCAGATGACGGTCAGAAAGAAGTGAATCAATGAATAAAATAAATAGTAATAACAACAACAACACGGGTCAGATCGAATAAATAAAAAGAATAAAAACAAGAAAAAAAATAGAAAAACGAAGAGGAAAAATAAGCAAGCGGTCACATCAATGGCGCACCCGACCAGAGACAGCGCAGAAAAGTGGGATCAGGAAATAAAACAGTACAGAACAAAACTTAGAAAACAAACAAAGGTAAAGAAATTACAATCCATAAATAGAAAAAGTAAAAACGGGAAAGTCGAGACACTATATAAAAAATAAGCGAACAGAAAGAGAAAAATGAGCCCTCACATCAACAGCACGCCAGAAACAGAGGCAGCGCAGACAAAGGGGTGAAGAACACAATCCCGGAATCTGCAGAAAGAAATGCAGTGCAGTGCAAAGTACAAATGTCGTAGCGCATATGTAGGAACATAAATATGATAGAAAAAAATAATCAATCGATTAATACTAATGAATAAAACGGCAGCAACCAGTCACATACACTCAGGTGATTAACAGGTAGATAAATAATTCAATGACACAACAGAAAAACAATTCGACGAGTAGACAGTAGACAAAATCAACAAGCAATCAATTAAACAAATAAATAAATAAAATAATAACCAGACAGACCAAGATAGCAATGCAACAGCAAACAAACCCATGTAAAAAACTGCTGGCCACAGGAAACCAGCAAGAAATAAACGAGAACAAAATAGATATGTACGTCGTTGTTCGACCATAATAAATTAAAAAACCAAGTCAAAACTGAACAGCGAGTAATCAAGGAAACATGAAGGTGCTCAAATAACCAAAACACAAACAATAGCACATATCAGAGCAAACGGAACAAAACCGGTCAAAAACGGTCGCTTGAAAAATCCAATCCAAATGAAACTAGATTGAGGAGAAAACCGGGCACAAAAAACGATTGCTACCAAAAACAAAAACAAAATAAGATAAAAGTCAACAGACGACCACCAACAAGAGCAAAATTGAGATCGATGTCGGATCAAAGGGTGACATACAAAAGTAAACACTAGCGCACGAAAACGAATGGCAACAATAACGGAAAAAACAGCAGCACAGAGGTCAAGAACAAGTAGAAAAATACCATCGGCCAAAGCGGTAAACGGAGATGTACGGTTGCCGATGCAATCTAAAAAAGCAAAATCACAGCCACCGAAAATACACTCCACTTAGCCAATCCAACTACTTATAATTTCAAAAATTCATAAAACTCTGCAGTCAGTCACAATGAAAGATTTCCCGATAAAGACCAGGCCGCAGCCAAACTCTAACCAAACAGCCAGCGGAGCTGACATCTCCGACCGAAAGGGAGCGAGAAACACCTGAACCAAATTCACTGGCAAACAACTCCAACTCTACGGGCCAATACAGACTCATTTTAAAAGAAAAGGAAAGCAAATCCAAAGTGGAGAGAAGCTCCGTGGACAACATACAACAGGGCTGCGGCCTATTATCACCAGTGAAAAGTGAGAGTGAGACTACCATTCTGCACAGACGCTAGCGGCTGCTAGGTACAGTTGAATGCGTCGGCGTTCGTTGCCAGGAACTCGAGACGGAGTCGTTTGCTCAGCCTAACAACGAGGTATCTCTTGAGCGCAAGAATATTTATCTGTGTGTCAGTGGGCTGTTGCCCAGGCTCGATCCGCATGCAAACCAAATGAACTGTTGATTAAGCAAGTGTAAGAACAAAGCTACGTAAACAATTAACCTAACATGTTCTTGGACCCAGTAAAAAAGATTTCTAGTTATGCCGAAACATGAGCAGATTATCTGGCACATACGAACCAGTAACATCAAATCGCACAAGGCCAGCATGTGAAATATCGGTGGAATAGAGTTCCTGCACCCGCACAAACCGTGCAGACTCTTTAAAGGCTCTGGTCTATGTGCGACAGCTGATTTGGATGCACGAGGCTATGATGTAGCAGTTTGAATGCTGCATCGGAGTCTCTGTAATTGGACGGACAACTGTAGACCACTCTGCCATTCACCCCTCCGATTACTCCCAATTCTACCCAAGTTATTACAATAGTTGTTTTTCTCCACGGATCTCGATCTGTTGTTAATAACAATGCCCCTTTCAATGTGAATTTGATGTTCCTGCGTATTCTATATGAATAATTTCCATCAGTTCATGCAGAATTTCGAGTTGTAAACTCTGGTTTCAAGGTCGTACAGTGAATTTATTTCTGAAAAGAAGAAATGGATATGTTAGTTTATCAAATTATGATTTGCTTCGGTAGAGCATATATTAATGATCTGCAATCACTTTTTTATCTTTGGAAAAATACAATTTATTTTCCCCTCCTATTTTTGTTTAGTAGTATTTTCAAGCAAATAGTCCACAGCAAACAAGATGTCAAATTCCTCTTCGCGACCAATATGTTTTTAAAAGTAGGATTTGACCTCTCTTCGCAGAATTAGTAAAACGTATCATACTTTCTACTTATAAAGAACACTATATCTTCCAAAACTCTGCTGCGAAATTTAATTATTTTAAAAAAAAAGACTTAGATTTTTATCAAGTGATCTCACTACCTAGAGATCACTTTTTGGGAACTCTGAAACGGTTCACTGCCAGACGAGGGCTCTGCAAGCAACTCTATTGTGATAATGCAACAAACTTTGTAGAAAAAAGAAACCAGTTGAGGAAACTCGAAAAAATGATATATGCTGACAAGTCTCAAAAAAAATTCAAAGGGAATTGACTTCAAATTTATACCACCTCGTGCTGCTCACTTTAGTGAACTATTGGAGGCAGCCGTAAAGTCATCGAAATCCTTAATGCAACGGGTGATAGCCTCCGCCGCATTGACGTATGAAAAACTTTCAACAGTTACAGCTGAGATTGAAGCCATTCTAAACTCAAGGCCCCATTATCATCGGATCCAAACGATCTTACAGCATTACATTACATTACAGGTCACTTACTTATTGGAGAACCATTGACCAATTAGTCTAACAAAGTGATGGAAGCTCGTATTGCAAGTTGAAGGCGAATTTTGGCGACGTTGGTCTAATGAATATTTATGCGAGCTACAGCATTGACACAAGTGGAAGCCCTCATCCAGGTATGCTAGTTTTGATCAAGGAAGATAATTAACCACCGTTAAAATGGCAGCTAGAGAGAATCTTACACACGATTAAAGAAAATGATGGCCTAGTGCGAGTTGGGGGGCATCAAAACAGCATCCGGTATGTCACGAAGGCCAATACATAAGTTAGCCCCATTACCATTGACAGTTGAGAGCAACCCAAAGAGTGAAACCACCCCACTTCCGACTCTGAGAAGAATGATCATGGCAGAGATGGAGAGGATCACAATAATCAACCGAAATCCAAAATGTTAAGCTATCTCTTACAAGCATGCTTCATCTTGCCTATTATGGGGAGACCCCACATTCAAGTATTACCCTTCGACTCGCAGCCTGGCATACAGTTAGTCTCAAAGGAACTCGGACAGCAGTGCATTTGAAAGAAAAACTTTTATAACATTTAAATAACATAATTTTTTTTTAAATTCTTCAATGGAAAATAGTTTATTTAAATGTGCTTTAACAAATTCAATTCATAGCTGCTCACAACCATTATGATGCCACCCTGCTTAAGACCTCCGACTCTTCAATATCAGAATGTGCATGTACCAAATTAACACTGAATAAGTGTATTTTGTATATTCTTTGTTGTTATATTCGTCCCTCTCAATCTCTAGATGATTACGAGCCCGTAATTGAAACGATAGACACCATGCTTGAGAACGCTAACGCCTCCGATGAATTCATTGTACTGGGTGACTTTGACCTCCCCCGTATTCAATGGTCATTGTCTGAGGACTGTTCACACTTTGTCCCCCTGAACGCCTCTTCCGCCAAAGAAGCCTTTTTTACCGATCAGCTCTCCGTTTCCGGTCTCTTTCAAGTAAGTGGAGTCAGGAACTTCCTGGACAGACAATTAGACTTAAGCTTTGCTTCAGACCCAGTTAACTCGGCTGTCGCGGAAAGCAACCAAATCCTCTCCTCCCTCGATCGCCAACATCCTCCCCTGTTCCTCGTTTTCTCCTACGAACACCCTTACGCCCTTTCAAGCTCTGAGTCTTCTCTTTCCTTCAATTTTCGTAAAGGCGACTTTGAAAAATTAAATCACTTGCTCCTCAACTCCAACATTGGCACTATCCCTCAACATCTTCCAATTGACGTTGCTGTGGAGACGTTTTATTCGGAAACACACGCTTGTCTTACACAATCTATCCCTCTTCTTCCTCGTAAAAACTGCTCCTCCTCCCCCGTTTTGTACAACAAAGAATTACGCTCTCTCCGCAACAGGAGAAATAAACATTGGCAAACTTTTCTTCTGACCCAGACTGAGTCTTACTATTCTTCCTACTTGTCAACAAATAATTACGCCTCTTTTTCTGAACGTTGTGATACCCTGTACCATGAGTACCTCCAACGGATGGAAACAAGCCTCATATCCCACCCCAAGCGATTTTATAGCTTTATTAATTCCAAGAAGAAATCCAATGGTTACCCCTCCACCCTAAAGCTCGAGAATACCTCTTCGTCTGATCCTCAGGCTATCGCCAACCTCTTCACACTTCTTCAGTAAATCTTGCAGCGACAATTCCCTACAACTTGACCTTAACTACTTTTCATTCTTGGACAAATGCACTCAAACTTCGTTAACATCTTTCGACCCTGACCCCGAACAAATCGCCGCCAGTATTAACGGGCTTGAGGACGACTTTCACCCAGGTCCCGACGGCATTCCGGCCATCGTTCTGAAAAGCGTGCCATGTATCTAGTTCAACCTGCTTTTTTGCCGCTCGGTGACTCAAGGGGTTTTCCCTAAATTATGGAAAAACTCTTATATTATTCCCATATTCAAAAAAGGCTGCAAGAATGATGTATCCAACTACAGACCCATTGCTAAATTATCATCCATACCTAAACTATTCGAAAAACTGTTTAAACTTGATCGCCTATTTATATTTATATTTATACGAAAAGCTGCAGTTCTTGCAATCGGTCAGGAGTCTTCAACTTCTTGTGCCTAGATCTGTTTCATCATATGGTGAGCGCTCTTACTTTGTTCAGGCTATTCGTAAATGGAACTCCCTTCCTAGAAATATTCAACTTGCAGGTGCTAGTAGGGGTTTTGTTAGATTGATAAAATCGTATAATGATTTATAGATGTAAATGGTGCACATTGTTTCGATTATTCTTAATGTAATTTCGTAAATTTTTATTTTCTTTTCTTTTCTTTTTTTCTTTTTCTTTTTGGTTTCTTTTATTTTCATTTTTGTCTAATTATGCTCTTTAAGTAGTTTTTAATTAGATTAATTTTGCACATTTTGTATTATTGCTTGTTGCAATTCACGCTACTTTATTTCACGAGCCATAGCATGTAGGTACAGTAATAAGATTATAAGTCTTTTGTACAATTCCAAGTAAATAAATTATTATTATTATTAAACCTTCCACCTTATGAAGACCGTCTGAAACAGATCGACTTACAACCCCTAAGTAAACGTCGTGATATTTCCGACATTCTCTTCATTCATCAGCTATTAGCTGGTGCCATAGACTGCCTTTCAATCCTGCAATCTTTATCCATCTATACCAATCCTCGCAACCTTAGGTCGATTCGCCTTTTCCGACTCGACCGCTATCGCACGAACTACGGTCATCGCGAACCAATTACCAGGATAACCTTCCTCCTCTGACTTCGTATTTACCATAATCATAGCTCATATTGTAGCTTACACTATCTGTTATGACTTATTTTTTTATTTATTATAGCTTGTAGTATTAGTATTGTGTTATAGTTTGTATAATTTATTATTTCGTATTATTATGTTATAGCTTGCATTAAGCTTAAATAAATAAATAAATAGACACTAAATTATACTTATCAGCTGCAAACGGTTCTACCATCTATACATATGGTACTAAACTACTCAGGGTAGAGTATACCCGTTTATAATAGCAAATGTTAACAATCCAATTATTGGTGTCGACTTTTTAACCAAATGATTTATTAGGGATTTAAAAAACAAAAAATTACTAGATGGAACAACAACGTTAAGTGTGAGTGGAATCACGGTAAATGCAAATACTCCAACTCCTCATTACTATGCGATCAGGAATGACTACGGTAAAATTTTACAACAATTTCCCACATTAACACAACCACCTCGTTATGATCTACCAGTAAAACGTAATGTGGTCCATCACAACACTAAAGGACAACTTCCTTTTTCACGCCCAAGACGTTTAGATGGACTTAAACTCAAAATAGCTAAATAAGAATTTAATCATATGGTCAAATTAGGTTTGTGTCAATTATCATCTTCTCCAGTTTCATCTCCACTACATCTAGTAGCAAAGAAAAATTCTTCTGATTGGCGACCATGTGGAGATTATCGTCGTCTCAACGCAATAACAGTTCCAGATAGGCACCCTTTACCTCATATTCAAAATTTCTCAATGAACTTAAATGGTTGCACAATATTTTCAAAAATTCATTTGGTAAGAGCTTATCATCCAATTCCTATGACAAATGATTATATACACAAAACAGCTATTACAATGCCATTTGGATTATTCGAATTCACTAGAATGCCTTTTGGTGTAAGAAGTGCTGCACAAACATTTCAAAGATTTGTGGACCAAATAATTAAGAATTTAGATTTTGCTTTCGTCTACATTGACGATATTCTAGAAGCCAGCAAAACCGAATCTGAACACAAAAATCACTTAGAACGAATTTTCAAACAACTTTTAGAGTTCGGAATCATTATTAAACCAACCAAATGCATTTTTGGAGTAGGAACTTTAAATTCCGTCAGTCACAAAATTACAAAAGATGGCAGTTTACCTTCAGAAGACCGAGTCAAAATTATTAAAAATTTCCCGTCTCCAAATTCTATAAAGCAAATACAACAGTTTAGTGGCATGGTTAATTACCATTTAGCCATTTAAACATTTTAGACACTTTCTAGAAGGTAGAGAGTTTATAGTTTTTACAGACCACAAACCATTAATTACAGCTACTTGGTCTAAAAAGGAAAGAAGTCCAAGACAAACACGATATTTGAACTACATCACCCAATTTACCTCTGAAAAGCGAATACAGTAGCTGACACGTTGTCTAGAATTTCGGTTGAAAGTTTCGAAAGTTCGAAAGATAAAAATATAACTAAATTTGATTTAAAAACAATAGCTGAGTACCAAAATAATGACGAAGAACTTACACATCTTTTAATAACTCAACAACAGAACAGAAAATTCCAAATTTAAATTATTAAAAATTAAATTGAATACTTTTGAGTCTGATATTTGGTGTGAAGTTACTACTAAAAATTCACGTCCATATATACCGAAAGAACTTCGTTATTTTTAATACCATTCATAATTTATCTCATCCAGGAATTAGAACAACTCGAAAATCCATTGTTTCTTAATATTTTTGGCCTGGAATCTATACAAACATCAATAATTGGACTTAAAGCTGTATCAGCTGTCAGAAAGCAAAAATTACCAAGCATACAAAATCAGAAATTGGTAGATTTGAACTACCCAAAGAAAGATTTGAACATATCCATTTAGATTTGGTAGGTCCTTTACCGTCTTCAAACATATATACATATATACTTACAGTAATAGATAGATTTACTCGTTAGCCTGAAGCTTATCCAATCAAAGACATACAAGCTAGTACAATTATCAATACATTATATGAACAATATTTCTTCGTTTCGGCATTCCATTAGAAATTACTACGGATCAGGGCACTCAATTTGAATCTAAATTATTCGAAGAGTTTTCAACAAATTTTAGGATCACATAGAATTCGTTCTACCCCTTACCATCCACAATCGAATGGAATGATCGAAAGATTCCATAGACAGTTTAAAGCAGCCATTCGCCATTCAAAAATTCAAGATCCTCAAAGTTTTTTAAGTAAAATCAGAACATGTATAAATAATTTCAAACACACTGATTCTAGAAAACAAAATTCTAATATCTATGTACCAAAAGAATTAAAAGATACTGAATTTGTTTTCATTAGAATTTATAGAAGCGAACCTTCTTTACAAAATCCATACGAAGGTCCTTTTAAACAAATATGACAAGTATTATCGAATCGACTACCGTGGAAAAGCAACAACTATTTCAATAGATAGACTTAAACCTGCATTCATTGAACAGGCAGAAAAACAAATTTTTCCAACAAATAAAAGTTCCACAAAAAAAAGTTTCATTTCAATTATAAAAGTATTAAAATATTATTGATTTACGTATGATTAATTTTACGGTTCAAATAAAAATGGACGTTTTCACTGAGGGGGGAGTAATGTAGCGGTAGCTACACGTATTATTATATTTTAATTTTAAATTATTCAAAATCCACTGTAATTTTTTTCACACAGACTGTACTGTCAAATAATATTTTACTCAACCTGTACATTTTGATAAATTTTAAATTTGGTGAATTACAAACACTTTGGAATTCTTTATAATAATTTCTTCATAGACAGAAATAAAAAGGAAATTTTAAACACTTTTTCGTTGTATTAGATTTAATGTGACATACAAAATAACATTGTAAAAAGTTTTAGTTCTAATGAATCAACCAACTAGGAAGGTTGTATATTATAAAAAAATAATTAATAAATAAATTTAAAAAAAAAACTATTTTTATTAAAAAAAAATAAAATCAGATTGTATCTATAAATGAATTAGGTACAACTAGGAGTAAAGGAACAAATAAAAGAACTACTCCCTTACACAACAAGTGCCTCATCAGATTTTCAAAGGGTCCCAACACTTCAGCAGGATTTATCTTAAGACCTTCTCTACACAGAGCTTAGCACGTTAGAGCTACATGACTCTTCTTGCTGGATAAGAAGTATTCATCTTCGGCATAGTTCAGATGCGTAAGGTATTTAAAAAGTTTCAATCGAATCTCTCGCGATGGGTCGTCCTCTAGAGCGCTGCACAATAAGTCATTAATGACCATCAGAAAAAACAAAGGTGACAGTATGCATTCTTTTCTCTTTCCCTTGTGTAGGATAATACATGGCATTGAGCTCCTGAGTAGTACTCCTTTATGATGATGATAATTGGCCTTTAATTTGTACGTTAATTTTATAATTTATACATTGTACGCTGTAGTAATCTATTATTATGAATCTAAATAAATAAATAACCACTAAAGTGAAGCCTTTATATTATAAGTAAAGTAAACGTTGTATTGTGGAGATAAATTGTAAAGGAAATTGTAGAATGAATTGAAAAGTGAATATTGAATTTGAATATTGATGATTGAAAATAAATGCCTTCATGAATTCACCGAGCCAGAAGAGCCTCAAATATGTTACAATATTTTTAATACAAAATTATGCGAGTTTAAGCTTGTAGATATTCGAGACTTGGAATGGAAATGCGAACCATTTTATATTCGCATCATCGCGTCGTCCGCACTATTATTTATTACGTTTAATCACATAGCAATCTACCCACATTGATAACCAATACTTTGCTTTATATGTAACTCTGCTCGAACAAAGCCGAATCCATTTATGGGCACATAATATGTATGTATATTATGAACTTAACTGCAATTAAAGCAATTTGCAATACCACAAATAATTTTAATGTATCTGTCTTGATTTATTATTACTTTAATATTTATTATTTTATTAAGTTCTTATTTTTATTTTTTTAAGTTCTCACTTGTATACATTCTATAAAAAATATTCCTTTGTAAGGGGACCCTAAAAGTAAATTCAATGTCCCAGAACTACATGCACAATTCCATTTCGAAAGCAAGTCATAGCATCCAAGCTACATGCTTACATGATTTTACGACTTAATGTTTTTGCAACACGTCCATACATAAGAAGTGCTCAAATCTTCTCAAATATTAATGGAATATTTGATTCCATGCATGTACTTAGAAAAATTGACATCAGAACTTAAAATATTTTTCTATGGTTTGTGTTTGATTTAAGTTTTTCGTATGGACTTTGCTGGGAACATTTTTCATTGGCTTTAAAATTTCTTCTAATATTTTCTTCACTTAATGATTAAGTATGTAGGTATATTTGGAGAAACATAGAATTCATGCTTTTAAAGGGACTAAATAATCCTTTGCCATCTTTCGAAATTGTTCTGATGATGTATTGCTTGCTGTTGTCAAAATTGTTTTTACTTCCTTTTGTTCTACACTAGTATGGATCTTCTTGTAGGGTACTGGATATTTGTCCTGGGCACCATGTAAAAATAGTGGTCCGTAAAACGGTCTCGGGACACAATATCAGCTGGATTATGCTTAGACCCTTAGACCATTGTTTTTGTGTAGTTAACTCTTGAATTGCTGCAATGCAGTTGGGGACAAAAGTGTGATACGAGTTCGTCCAGTAAAAAGTTTTTAACTTTTGGATTTTTAGGTCCTTTACCACTCGATGGACCAGTTCGGTCGTCAATTTTGCTGCGCACAGTTCAAGTCTTGGAAGAGTGATGGTCTTTAAGGGCGCCACCTTGGATTTTGAACACATGAGATTCACTATAATTATTCCATCCTTATCGTAAGTAAACTGCGGCTCCGTAGGCCTTCTCAGACGCATCCGCGAAGGTATACAGTTGCACTGATTTTGGAATTTTCCCCTTGAACATATGCCGAGCTATTCTTACATCCTTAAGAGCCTTTAGATTTTGTCGAAAATTAATCCACTGGGTATTCAGTTCTACCACCACGGGGCTCATGAATCCCAACGGATCAAAGAGGTGCGCAATATCTGACAGGACTGTTCTTTTGATTACTCTGTCGTTTTCTAACCATGATGTTTTTATTCTGAACTCGCCTAGTTGGGGTGTCCAGCTCAGCCCTAAGGTGCTGACCTGCTCTTCATTGTTGTCGAAAATATCCAGCTGAACTGACCGTTTTTCTGAAGTCACCTTCCTTAGTAGGTTCTTGTTATTGGAGCACCATTTTCTCAACCTAAACCCAGCTGTTTAGAGTAGGGTGATTAATTAAACTTGAGCTTCTAATTCTTCATTCATGTCTTCACGTCCTGTCATCAAGTCATGCATATAAAAATTACGCATCAGTATCGAGGATCCAATTGGAAACTGCTCCGACCCTTGTGTTGCGGGACGCTGCAGACATTTGGAGACGAGATAAGGCGCCGACGTCATACCATACGTAACTGTATTTAACCGATAGCAATTGATCGGCTCACTAGTATTTTCTCTCCAAAGCACTAACTGATATTTTCTGTCTTCTTCGTCGACTAAGATTTGTCGGTACATCTTCTCAATGTCCGCGTTAAAGACGTATCGTGGCAACCGAAATCTTAGTAAGATGGTGAACAGGTCATCCTGAATTTTGGGACCGGCCGCTGGTAGATCGTATAGCATAATATTTGAGAAGGTCTTGGTTGAGGCGTCAAATACTTCTCTCAGCTCAGTGGTTGTACTGGTAGGCTTTAAGATGTGGTAGAAAATAATTAGGTTTTGACATCTTGGTGGGATCGACCTCGGTCATATGGTTCAACTGGATGTATTCTCTCATGAACTGGACATTTTCTATGGAGGCGTCGGATCACAATATCACTCGACTTACCCGGTTTGTCTAGAAATTGTAATTTGACAATAAAACGACCGTCGGTGCCTCTTTTTATCGTCTGGAGCGACAATTTTGATCGACCTGAATCCACTTCCTTCCAAACCTCTCGACCGCTTTGTCAATGTCTTCTTCCTCGGAGCATATGCCGCCCGCAAGTTGCCCGTCGTATATTTCCTTCCCGACACCACCCATACAAGAATGGTGTTCTGCAATGTTGGGAGGTTTTGGCATAGTTTTATTTGACCTATGGACATTAACTGGAAGAAGTATTCCGCTCCAATGAGATCTATTCTGTCTGGTCTATTTAAGGTAGGATCCGCCAATTGAAGATTGTTCGATATAGCCCAATAAGACACCTCCAGCCGTTGATTCGATTGAGGCGCGATGATATGGCCAAGAACAATGGCTTCAATACTCGTTGAGAACCCATTTATCCTGGATTGTAGTTGAATGTTCACTCTCTTTTTTGTTTGTTGACGGCCATCACCAATTCCCTTAATTTCTAATGCTGTGCACGTAGAAACAACCCAGAGCCTTTATCAGATTCACTTGGTAGCCGGAATCGAGGATGCTCAACATACCACAATGTAATTCTGGTTCAAAGCCGGCCACCAGGCTCAGTGGAGCCTCTTCTATGCTATTAGCGGTTGTTTGTTTCACATGGAAAATGAAATTAGATTTCTAGAAAAAACTAGGTATTCACAGATCAAAGCAAGTCTTTTATTGATTTTAACAATTTGAAAACCGTACAACAACTGGAACTGTTCAGCAAAGCAAATCTCTCATCGCAAGCCTACTGGATCCAAGAAACGGTATAGGTGTGCAATCAAATATAAGCCGTAAAAGCAGTTGACTAATTATTGCAGAGTATATTCATGTGACTGTATAATTGCAATAATACGTTGAAGCTTCGACCCAGAGACTTGCTATGAGGCCACATGTAAACAAAAGAGAAATTTAAGTTCAATGATATATCGGTAAGTACAATTCAAATTTATTTCAGCATGTAGGTATATGCCCAGTATGCCAGGTAAGTATTTTACTTTTCCAGGTGAGGTGTAAGTTGAGACCAGCCCTCCAAAAGGCGATTTGTTTATTGTTCACTGTTGCTGGCCTGAACATCCTCCCCGCGTCAAAAGGAACCTCACGGTTGCTTGTTTCGTTTCCTTCGTTAAATGTTATATGATTTTAAGATGATTCTGTATTCTGCAAAGGTAAGAGCAGAGAGCATATGGGAGGATAGAATTTTTTTTGAAGGATGAGAAGAAAATAGGTTCGACGAGGAGTTGTTGAGGGAAAATTTGTTTTATTAGCATTTGTAATTTTGTTTTCATTTTTGTTTTAAGTTTATTATTCAAAGTTCTTATTTGCTGATTCTATACTTATAACCGTTTGTATCTCGTCAGTTAATTGTTCTAAATTTCACAATTCACTAGATATAAACACACCATTGCGTTTGTTAGAATAATCATTGTCATTTAAATTCACTACTTTGAGTTAGATTAAGTTCACATTTGGATATTCATATTATTCACTTGAATTAAAGTTAATTGCACTTTTCTTCGGAACTTTAGCCCGTGTTATTGTCTTGAGCATTGAGCCTTTGTTCGAACTGTCACTACCCGCACTAGATCGTCTTTATATACATCGTCTAGATCGTCTTTATATACATCACATATTCGTCTTAAAGGCCATTTATATGGGGGTAGCTTATCGTCCTTAACCAAAACCAGGTCATTCAATATTTGGTTCCTCTATTTGCCATTTGGGTCGTTGTTCTAATTGCGTTAACTACTCTTGACTCCAACGATTCCCAAAATGTTGCGTCAGCTGTTGTGCAAACCTCCATCTATCAAGTCTGTTTGGGTTTACTTCAAGTAGGTTCTCTTGCGGTGGTCGGTGATGGATTTACGCCTAGGCCCGTGAGGCCTGGGCCTAGGGCGGCAAAAACTTAAGGACGACAGAATTTTGAAGGCGCAAAGAAAATAAAAAAAATGTTTAATTGAAATTAATAATTGACTTGGATTCCTTTTGTTATTAATGTATCAAAAGTTTTCAGTTAATCATCAATCATCAATCAATAATTTCATTATTGAACTTAGTTTTTAGATTGTAAGCATACTTTTAACTTTCTAATTTATCAATATTGCCCTTTAAAAAAATCTTGTTTATTTATTTAAAAGCCACAGAACTATTTTTGCTTACCAAAGCAAATTTTTCATAAGAAATTAAATGTTTTATTTTTTTTCTAATTTAATTTGATGAGTCATCAGAATAATATAAAAAATAAATTTTTTTTTCTGAAATTGAAAAAAAATTTTGTAAAATTTTTCAATAACTTCAATGGGCGAATATTATTGAAATTCGAAAAAATTTTAAACTATATCTATAAATTTGAAATATTTTTATTTTTATTCAGCTAAGAATTTGAACTAATATATGTTGAAGCGTTCAATTTATAAAAAAAGCCCGCGCCTACGCCATGCAATGATAGTGTAGGTAGATCATAGTGGGGGTAGGCCGTAGGGGGGAATTATGATCTATTTAACAAAACAAGAATCATCCAAATCGGTCCACGCGTTAGGGAGATAGACTAAAGCAACTGTAGGTGCAAAAGTTTTATCTTAGTAACAATTGTAGCAACACAATCTATAATAAAAAAAAAATTTAAAAAATTAACTACAATAATAAGTGTGGGTGGGGAGTTCAGAAGGTTGCCCCACTATTTAACAAAAAAAGAAATATTCAAATCAGTCCATACGTTACGAAGTTGGACAATAGCAGCTGCAGGTGCAAACAGTTTCTCTCAAATCTAATGTAGTATATTATACTACAAAAAAAGTTTAGTAAAATGAGATTGCGGGTGGATTCCTGGGTATGTAACGGGGAGGAGGGATCATACTCTATTTAATAAAAAAAGAATTATCAAAATCGGTCCACGGGTTAGGAAGTTGGACTATAGCCTTGTTTTACGTGGAAACGTTTTCCTTAGTAGCAAATGGAAGAACATAACAAAGTAATAGAATTATCCAATCTCGCCCCTTGCGAGTTACCATCTTTGTATCCTACCACAACTTGCGAGCTACTACCCTTGTATCCTCCCGCCCCTGGCGAGCTCCGACCTTTGTATCCTCCCGCCCATGCGAACAACCACCTTATTATCATCCCGCCCCTTGCGAAGTACGGCCCTTGTATCCTCCCTTGCAAGCCTCAACCCTTGTATATTCCTGTCCCTTGCGAGCTATCACATTTGTATACTACCGCCCCTTGCGAGCTACTACCTTCTATCATCCTGCCCCTTGCAAGCCACGACCCTTGTATCCTCCCACCCCTTGCGAGTAACCACCCTTGAGTCCTTCAAGCCTTTTCTCACCACCCTGCGACAACACGCAAACAAAGTAGTCAAAAAGCGAAATATCGAATCGAATTGCTCTTGGCCTTTTAATTTTTTAATGAATTTACCAATTTGAGTGAATTAACTTTTAAATTAAAGCTTAAGGTTTATATCTTCATGCTCAGTATTACTCATCAATATTTTAAGCCTTGATCCTACTGATAGAGGGCGTTACATTGCACTTTCCATACATTTTAGTATAATATTAACAGAAAGAAAAAAAAGGCGTCCAGCAGCTGAAGAAAAGTTAACCCTTTGGTGCTGCTGTTGAGAACGAGCCAAGGGAGTTTAACTTTTCTTCATTAGAAACGCCGATCGTGTTAAGAAATATATTTATATTTCTTACGTTGCTCGAGTTTAAAAAACAGTTTGTTTTATTTTGGTTGTTATGGTTTTCATATTTAAATTCTACTCAGCAATACCTTTGATTTGATACCAAACTTGCCGGGACGGATTTCGGTCATTTAAAAACCAGAATAAAGCAGAGATATTAAAAAAATCCTTAAAATGTCGACTAAATATATCCTGATTTGAACGACACTTAGTATAACACTCAAACACGGCCTTCCCCTTTAATATAAATCCACACTTTGTACACATTTTTTAACATTCATTTCATCTTTTCAATGAAAATGTTTGAAGTAAAATTTAAATTTTTTAAAGATGTTACCCGATCGGGATGAAATTTTAACCAAGCTAACTATCTTCATCCTTTTAAAATGAGTATAGTCATTCGCCCGAAAATTTAAATTTTTTTAACTAACTTAACCACAAACCCGTTTGAATGACTTATTTTTGTAATTTTGTCGTGCATTTTTTTCTACCACTGTACTTGTATCCGTCGAAAGTATCTTAGCTCTTCGTTAATATAAGCTTCCTTAACAAATGGCTAAAAGAATTATTATAATCCGATTATAAACACCAAAGTTATTGGTACTTAAATATTTGAATCTCACATATAAGGTGAGGTTTGTTTACCTTATTTGAATAACCGGAAATTAAGGTATTTAGTTAAAAATATTAATTAAATGTAAACATTGTGAACAAGTGAGGTAAAAATTAACATCGACACTTTCTCCCCTAGCCATACATATCAATAAACCTGCTTCATTTTTATAATTTCGACTAGTAATAAGTAATAGTAGGTACCCAGTTCCTAGTGAAAATAGGAAAAATTACACCGAAGAAATCATATTAATGTTACTATTACTAATAAAGTTTGATATATCGAGCTTTGACATGTATGGAAAAAATGCATTTACTATTTAATACAAAAAATTATATTTAAATTACTAACTTATATTTGAAATTGTTTTTAAACAATACGTGTAAACAAATAAAGAGTGATATTAAAAATAATGTTTGATAATTTAAATATTTAATAATTAAATATATAATTTTGACAATCACTTTTACATTAAAAAAAAGGCATATCGGCAAGGGCCTAGGGCGGTATCGAACCTAAATCCGCCAGTGGTGGTGGTGCTAATAAGGCGTCACAAATCAGAAAATGTCCTGGTGTTAGCGCATGCATGGACACAATGGCCTAGAGATCATAGCTGCTTCAATTTGGGTCAAGACTGTCGCTAACTCTTCAAAAGTCAAGACTGAATTTCCCAATATCTTTTTTAAATGATGCTTTGCGGATTTTACGTTAGCCTCCCATAATCCACCAGTATGTGGTGCACTTGATGGGTTGAAGTGCCAGTTTATGCCTTCATTAGATAAATTTTCACCTATTTCCTTGTTGTTTGCTTGCATAATTTTGAACAGGCTGAATGCTCCAATAAAATTCGTGCCGCAATCAGAATAAACATGATGGCTTAAGCTTCGACGAGCGGTTAATCTTCTAAATGGGGCCAGGAACGGAGCAGTTGTTAAGTCACTGACAGTCTCCAGATGCACTGCTTTCACAGTGAGACACACAAAAAGAGCAATATAGCCTTTGTAGGATTTCGAACCCCTAAGTTTACTCGATCGGGTATCGATGGGGCCACAGTAATCAATACCTGTGTGCGTGAAAGGTCTACACACTTTTACTCTAGCAGTTGGTAAACTCCCCATTAGTTGAGTGCATGGTTTTGCTCTTTGTCGATAGTAAGTTACACATCTATGAATAAAATTACGAAGAGTGTTACGAGCGCTTAGGACCCAGTATTTTTTTCGTAGTAAAGTAAGAATTACTCTTAGTATCAGTGTAGTGAAATGTCCAGATTTGGGTAGAATTATTTGATGCCGCTCTGTGTATCTTAATGACGAATATTGGAGCCTTCCTCCAACTCGTAAAAGGTTTTCATTATCTAAGAACAGAATGCTTGTTTTACTAAGTCGATGATTCATATTTAAGCAATTTATTTCATCTTTAAAATTGAGTTCTTGAGTAGTTTTTACCCAGAAGATTAACGCTGTGTCGAGTTCCTTTGTTGTTAGAAATTTAGTCATTCGATGTTTTTCTTCTTTGCCTTTCGAGAATCAATTGTCAAAGACGAAAATCTTTCCATAATCTCCATTGAGTAGTCACTTGAACAGTTTAGAAATACTTTATTTTTTTTTTTGACTTCGACTTCTGCTGTACTAGGCTCGACAGGTTTTGGCCAATAACACTTCTGCAATTTTAGCCACTCCGGGCCAAACCACCACAGTTTATTATTTAGAAGATTTATTGCCTGAACTCCTCGCGAGGCTAGGTCGGCAGGATTTTGATCTGATGGTACGTGATTCCATACTGCATCACTCACAATCGTTAGAATTTCACTAGTCCTGTTTGAAACAAAAGTAGTCCACTTGGTTGGGTGACCTTTGAGCCACGATAACACGATTGTCGAATCGATCCACATGTAGATATTTGTATTCGCAGACTCCAAAACGTCCTTCACATACTTAGTTAGTTTTGAGGCCAGTACTGCACCACACAACTCTAGTCTAGGAATGGAGACAGGTTTCACTGGAGCTACTTTGGATTTTACTATCATAAGATTAGTGTTTATTTGTCCTTCATTACTAATTGTTTTGATATATATGGCAGCTGCATATGCTCTCTGAGAAGCGTCACTAAATGCATGGATTTCACAGACTTCGGATTGCAAAATGTTTCCAAGCTACCGCTGAATCCGTATTTTTTCGATGTTTGGCATTTGTTCCCTGAACTCCATCCAACTTTGTTTGATGGAAATTGGCAGATGCTCCAGTCGATTCCATGTAGTCAAACGGCTTGCATTAATATCTTTGCACCACTCACTCTCGGAGAAATTCATCCAAAAGGATCATACAGTTTCGCGATCTCCGATAACAATTCTCGTTCTGTGTTTATTTGTTCTTGCTTTGTGGTGTTTATTTTATAAGTGAGTTGGTCTGCTAATGAATGCCAGCGAAGTCCGAGAGATTTCACATGTTGATCTGGAGATAAGTTGCAGGTATCATAATTTTCTCTGTCCTCAGGTGGAATATCTGTGATGATTTCTTGATCGTTTGCTACCCATTTGCGTAATTTAAATCCGCCTGATGATAATATATTATATATATTATATTATATATAATATTGCTGACTGCATCCTCTAGTGTCTCTGCTCCTGATAACAGGTCGTCTACGTAGAAATCGTGAAGCAAGGCGTCACTAGCTGCTGAATAATTTTTCTTCTCATCACAAGCTAGTTGCTTAAGGACTCCTTCGGCAAGATATGGAGCGCAGGTAACACCAAATGTCACAGTAGATAGGCAAAAATCTTTGATTTCGTCATTCGGATGATTTCTCCATTCAATCCTTTGAAAATTGGCGTCTTCTGGATCTATTCTTTTCGATGTATGCACTAAATGCGAATTTGTGCGTACGAGATCGAAGAAGCACGGTAATGAGGTCGTTCTGGATACTGGGACCGGTTAATATAATTGTTGTTTAATGACAATCCACTCTTACTTTTTCTCGAAGCATCGACGACTACGCGCAACTTGGTGGTGGTACTGTCCTTAAGAACTGCATGATGCGGTAAATAATATGAAGTTGCATAGCAATGGTCGGATTCTCTTATAATATTTTCGTCTTCTTTGGTGTGCGCTGGAAACATGTGGTTAAGATCGAGATATTCGTTAATGTACTCCTTTTTAAGTTCTGCATTCTGGAAACGTTGCTTTTCAAGGTGTAATAGGCTGCTAACTGCCATTGATCTTGACGGTCCTAGAAGGACTTTGCTGTCGGCATTCTTAAACAGTAATCGAACTATGTGTATTCAATGTGACTGTATAATTGCAATAATACGTTGCAGCTTCGACGCAGAGACTTGCTATGAGGTCACATGTAAACAAAAGAGAAATTTAAGTTCAATGATATATCGGTAAGTACAATTCAAATTTATTTCAGCATGAAGGTATATGCCCAGTATGCCAGGTAAGTATCTTACTTTTCCAGGTGAGGTGTAAGTTGAGACCAGCCCTCCAAAAGGGGGTTTGTTTATTGTTCACTGTTGCTGGTCTGAACACCGGTTGATGTTAAATTGGAGTGTGCTTCTTCCTTAGGCGACGGTTTGTCCATCTGCAGCTTCAGTTGGGAGTCTAAGTGTACCAAGGAATTATGTTTTTTGTTACATTTACTGCAACCTTAAGTGTACATGGCGAAACACTATGCCCATCTTTTAAGCAGTTAGGACATGAGCTGTGTTTATCCACAAAGTTCAGCCTGTAGCTGCGCGTCATCTTCAAGAAGGTTCTACATCGATATAGCGGATGAGTATCTTGACACGCCACACACCTTGGATGCGAAGTTGTAACGGCAGTTTCGTTTGATGATGATTTAAAGAATCGTTGTCTCTTAGTTCCTTCTTCTGGTCGTCTAACCTTACTTCCCACTGCTTCTATTGATTAAAAGCGTGTTTCCAGAAACGTTAGGAAATTCGTCATTTCTGTAGTTCTTTAGGATTAAACAGACCTTATTCGTAGAGGGAATGGGTGGTTTTGTCAAGTTTTTTGTACAAAATGTGTAACAAAAGTGGATCCCAAAAGTAAGACTTTGTAATCCGAGTAAACATTACTTGGTTGTGTCTTGCATTGTCTTTATGAATGTGGCCGATGGTGCCTCTGTTGTATGCCACGGTTGAGTCAGCAGTTTGTTGATTAATGATGCAGTTAGGAGCCTGGGATTCTCATACCGTTCTCGCAGCATTGTCCATGTCGCCACGTAGTTGTCTTTTGACAGCGTAAACTGTCGCAATAATTTTTCTGCTTCTCCGACCAAATAGGTTTTGAGATACCACATTCGTTTGCAATTCGCCCAAAGAATTGTCGCCCATCAAATTTAGGGAGTGTTATTATTGGAAGTTTCAGCATTGATGCGGTACAATTAGCTACGGTCGGTGCTTGTGTTGGTGTATCCATGGATTGTTGCACTTCTTCTAATTTTGTAGAAAGCTGTATCATGGGCTGCTGCACCTCTTCTTCTAATTGTATGTATTCTGTCAGGTCATATCACAGCAAGGTGGGATCCGCTGACGTTCTCCACAAATCACCGTGGTAGCACGGGGTCACCAATGATAATTCTGAAACTCTTTTATTCCTAAGGAAGTTCAGTAGGCTGAAGTACAAACTTCAACTTTGTTGATGCGAATTCGGTTCTGGTACCGAGTACGCTCTAGCTGAAAGAAAACTGGTTAATCAAAAAATAACAACTCACCACGACTGTTGGTTATCAAAATGGTTTATTAACAACGGACTTCTATATATTTAACTCTAAGTATTTAAGCAAAATTACAAAGTAAAACGTCCAACAAGTATTCCCTGGTTCACACGTTAGATTCTTGATAATTTTCACACACAGTGCACCGCAAGTTCGTTCCCATGCCGTGAAAGCTTTTCGCTGCCTGTCACTTTTCGGGTTGCTGCTGGCAATTGTGAGAAAATTATTGTTATGAAAGAAAATATGACTTATGATAAAGTACATTGAGTTGAGACACCCTCCCCAACCTGAACCCTACTGACAAATTTTTTGACATGACATAAATGGAGGAACATACTGTATGCAACAAAAAAACCAAATTGATCCACGCATTACGAAGTCAAGCTACTCCTCTACGCACCCCACAAGCCTAGGGCCAACATTTTTCTCATAGTAGCAATGAAGGAACCAAATTAACCCACTCTTTACGAAGTTTAGCTATCCCTCTCCTCGCTCCCGCCATAATAACGGTGGAGGGAATATACGCTATACAACAAAAAATGAGTCCATTTACGCGTTACGACGTTAGATTTTATCTATTGACGTATTATGAAATTAGACTACTCCACCCCCGCCATAGGTGTAGGTATCTTGTCATAGTAGTAATCGGAAACATACTCTGCGGAACAAAAAAAGATCCAAATTGTTTCACCGGCTTTGCAAAACCCTATAAAAATTCTACAATACATTTTGTGTATTAAAAGTTTAAACGAAGTTATTTCGATCTTTTGTGTAATTTTTGTGTTGTCCGACTAATGTTGCAAATGTTTCCATGTAATTTTTTAGAAGAATTTATTTTTAATAATATTCTGATAATTGCACAACACAAAAGAGTGCATAAAACTTTCCAGATGCCTGCATTATAATGGCTTCTATAATTGCTTAAAAATTCACTAAAAATATTTATATGCAACAACACTGAGTTTATACTAATACATATGTATATTTTCAATAATCAAGTTTTTCTGTTTTTTGTTTTGACGACGGGAAAATATGTTTACACCCAAATCTAGGAATTTCTTTTAAATAAATTTCAATTAATTACAATTTATAGAACGACACTATTTTTAGGCAGCTTGGAACATATACAGTACAATCAGTAGGGCTGTTAGACGCTAGTGGTAGCTTGCAAAGTCACACTGAAATATGCCAAAGTTTCAAAGACTTAACGAATGATCAGAAACGAATATGTTTGCGAAGTCAACGGATATTAACCGCAAGTAAAAAGGACATTAAATTTTCATATATTTAATTGATTTTTTTTTCAGGCTATTTCTCAGGGAGCTAAAATTGCGAAGGAAGAGTGCCAGCATCAGTTCAGGCACAATCGTTGGAACTGCACCACATCTTCCAGCAGTCCTTCCTTATACGGAAACATCATGAACATAAGTAATGTGGTATTATTCCAAAAAGTGCTTCTAAAAATAATTATATTCCTAGAAAGTCGTGAAACTGCATACATTCACGCCATAAATTCAGCATCTCTAGCCTGGTCAGTGACGCGAGCCTGTTCACGGGGTGAGCTAACAGAATGCTCTTGTGACAATAGCATTAGAAGGAAACAACGAAAGTGGCAGTGGGGCGGTTGCTCAGAGGTACTCGTTTAATATGGACATGTTTTTAGTTGTATATAACTGAATATGTTACAAAGGATGTGAACTATGGGGTAATGTTCTCACGACGTTTTACGGATTCACAAGAAAGTAACCAAACAGCGGCGGGCTTAATGAATTTACATAATAATGAAGCAGGAAGAAGAGCGCTAAGGTCAAGGATGCAACGGATCTGTAAATGTCACGGCATGTCAGGATCATGCTCGCTCAGAGTTTGCTGGAGAAGACTTCCGCCCATGCGTTTAGTTAGTGAAGCATTAGGATCGCTTTTTGATGGAGCTTCATATGTAAAGGTTGTCTTTGGTTTTAATAATATTGTAAAAACTTATTTTCAATTTCACAGCTAGTCGAAAGAGAAGGTAAACCAGCAAAGCTCAGACGGAGAGATCCCGACCACAAAAAATTAATTAAATCTGACTTAGTCTATCTTGAGGACTCACCTGATTACTGCGAACAAAACAACGAGTAAGTATTTAACATATGTATATATTTAAGTGTTTAACAAGTAAATAATATTAAAAGAATAATAAACAAAACTTTTTGAAATTATAAAACCATAAATACTTTCGATAATTAATTAATACATATCAACTTATTTTTATTTGTGAAATGCTCGTTTACACTGTATTTGTAAAATGCTCGTTGAAACGCGAATTCCTTCTTCAGCCCAAAACTTGTGACTTTTCTTCGTGAAACTTTATGACTGCCTAAATGTTAATACCAAATCATGTATGATAATAAATTCCTGACTGACAGAACCCCATTCTTTTTTACGATAATCTCAAAGATCAGGGTATTCCCTAAAATACTATAGAACAGTCTTAGGTGTGCAAACCACCTAAACGTCTGCGGCGCATAAATTGATGCAAAAAACAGAAGATGGCACATTTATGTTGTTCTGCTCAAAATTAATTCCCCAACTTTGACTTCACATTCAAATTTAATCTTGACAATATAGTAATATGCCTACAAGGAATGTTATATGAATACAAGGAATCAGGCTAGCGATTTTAAAAGAAAAGTGGGTGTTAAAATAAAAGTAGAAGGGGAGAGATAACCAACATTCCTATTTTCTATGCACCAGGGAACCCATCATCTTAGAAATTGTGGTTTCGTCAATAATCTTAGTAGCCATTCTGTGAACTTTATCTAATATAGACCAGTCCGGTCCTGAACATATATGAGAAGGCCTGATGTGGGGATGTTAGATCAGCACTAAAGTAACTGAAGGAAATATTTTTACATCTTTGTAAAACCTCTAAACATTTCATTGCTTTTTTTGGGAAGTGAAAATAATGGTCGGTTCAGCAAAGAATACCCAAGGTAACGGAAATAGGTCGGGAGTGACTTTAGACAGCGATTCATGAAGTCCAAAGTAGAGATTTTTGACCGACCAAAGTTATAAAAATAGTCAAAACAACGTAAGAAACATAAAAATTTCTTAACAAAATTGGCGTGTATAATAAAGAAAAGTTAAACTCCTTTGGCTCGTTCCCAACAGCAACCCCAACGGGAGAACTTTTCTTTAGCTGCTGGAAGCCTTCGTGATAAAACGAAAACTATATTCCTTTATGCAGACTAATTTTTCAAAACTGTTTTCTTTGTGTGAGTCATTTTTTCAGAAAATCACGGGTGTCCAAAAGAAATTTTTTTGCATGACTAGAAAATACTAATCTAAAAAAACCTTAGTTTTTAAAAATTAACATCCAACAATTTTAGCTAGAGTCGAGTTGAGAAAATTCGTTTCTAGAAAAACGCGCATAAGTGTTTAAGGACAGCAATAGAAGTTTTGGGCAAATTTTATCATGCACAGCGTATCCTATGAAAAATTCAAATTTTGATTAGTCGAGTCCCTTGTATTATGTCACTATCGCAGCAGTCCAACCCGTTCAACCCGTGAAGCAGCGATAGCCATTTATTTATTTATTCAATGATCGTCAATTCCTGATTACTTTAAAAAACAATGAACAACCAATAAGAAATAAGATAAAAAAAATACAATAAAAAACCACTATAACAACAATAGATGAAAAAGTAACTGCTAAATTTTTTTTTTTATATTTTCGAAAATATATACTTTTAGTACCAAATCTTGTTAACAACTCACAGTGATGTCGCCTTAATTATAACAATAAACAATTTGTTGAAGATGTTTTGTACCGTTCTTTTCATAAAAACAATATGTATACGTACAAACCATATATCGACAACCTAGCGGAACAACACCGGTTCTTAAGAGACCGCTTGAAATTGTTATGTCATGGAAAATATATACTTTTAGTACCAAATCTTGTTAACAACTCACAGTGATGTCGCCTTAATTATAACAATAAACAATTTGTTGAAGATGTTTTGTACCGTTCTTTTCATAAAAACAATATGTATACGTACAAACCATATATCGACAACCTAGCGGAACAACACCGGTTCTTAAAAGACCGCTTGAAATTGTTATGTCATGGAAAAAACTTAAAGATCAAGTATAAAAATGTTAACGCTTAAAAATAATTTAATTTAATATATACATAGACATGGTGTTGCCAAGCAATGGTAGTGACGGAATGGGTAATCATGACCAATGTTACAAAAATTTCATTACTATTATGGAAAATATACCTAGAGAGAGAAGCGATATCGTTTGATATCTTTTTTGTTGAAGCAGGTAAGAAAACGTTAGTAAATTTACTAACAATAAAATTTTTTTACGAACGCAGAAAAAGCTTAAAATACAAGAGAAAGATATACACAATGAACAATATAATTGTTTATGACATACTTTGCTTTGATGATTATTAGCTGTAATCAGAGTCTTACCACAAAAGTTTTTTTTCTCTATAACATGTATTTTAGTAAGTTTTTTGTATTGAATCTTAAAAGAAAAAAAATGCTATTATTCAATTTATTTTTTATGGTTATTAAAAATTGTTAATAGTAAAAAGGGCGTGCCTGTAAAAAGACCTATGGACGGTATGTGCTTGCACATCGATATCGCATTTATATGAAACACCTTTATGGTCACAATGGTTGAGCCAAAAGCCTACATTAGATAAAAGCCAGAGAGTGAGTACATACCGCTGTCAAAGGAGCGAACAGACCGTATTTCTCATAGTCAACTATAGGAACGAGTTAAGAAATTATATTTTCCCATCATCTTCTTCTTCATATCATTTAAGTTTTATCCTGAAATTTGTTTGAAGTAAAACGGCAAATATTCTGAACACCTGGTAACGATAAATACTTTCTTCTTTACAATTTTCATTCAAAGTGCGGTGTTTCAAAGAGAAGACTCCCTATTGTGTTCGTTTTATTTGAGTATTGAGCTTTTAATCCGTCAGTGACATTCGTATTTTTCTTTGGTTTTGGTTAAGAGAGTGTGCAGTTTTAATTGTGTGCAAAGTTGCCATATTTTCCGGGCTATTATCTAGAGTAGGCTATGTACGGCCATTCAAATCGCCTGGCTTGTAATGCATATTATTTTGATAGTATTTTGAATGTACTCTACAAGCTACAGGTGATATAAAACATTTTAACTGCAATATATGTTGGAGATGGGCAAAACGGATCTTTTGAACGAACCGGCTCTTCGGATCTGCTTCTTTTAAATGATCCGGCTCCAAGAGTCGGTTCGAAAGAGTCACTGAAAATTTTCAGCTTGAGACATTTTGTATCTCTCTAGAGCAGTGATGGCCAAACTCAATCCACTTAATGTGAGGAATGCTTAAAAGCTTTAGAAGCGTTTCGTACTGTTTATTTAATTTAGAACCATAAGATGTTGCTTACAAAACTACTTAAGGGGAGGTTCTTTCAAATTTGGCCGAAAAAAGGCCTAAGTTTGGAGATGATTTGTGGCATGATGAAAAAACATAGAAACATCCGGTTTTGACAGTTGAATTGGTTATTTATTATACAATAATATGATATATTTTTTGTAACAAAATTCAAAATGGCGGCTGAACAATGGCGGCTTTCGTCGATCACTGCCTGAAAAATCTCGTCTCCGAATTTCAAGCCTACAGCCTCTTACTACAAGAAGTGAAAAAGGTTTTTTTTAAATGAAAGTAGATAAAATTTTCTATGGCTTATACCTAACTGTAATGATTTTTGACCAAAAATTGACTGAAATATGAACGCTCGAAAAAAAAATTTTTTTTGCCACTTTTTTTGTTATTAACCCTTAATTATAAATAACAATTTAATAACAACTTATGCTCGTTTTAGGTATTAGCCATACAAAAAATGATCACCTTTCAAACATGCTTTATATGAGGGAAATCAGAACAATAGATCAAGAGATATCCTTGAAATTCACATGGAAAACGTGGTTCCGAGAAAAACGCGTTGAATGATTGCAGCTCCGAAAATGACATTTTTTGTACGAAACATTTAGCCAGGAAATAAATACTGAGAAACGTTCGAATAACGTTTAAAATAATAAAATTTGAAGATTTCTAAAATTTTCCAAACAATTTCTTGTTGAATATGTTGCATTATACTCACATCAAGATCTTAGTCGCTTATTGTTTAAATATCGATCGTATCGAAAAATCCTGTTGCATTATACTCACATCAAGATCTTAGTCGCTCTGATTGTTTAAATATCGATCGTATCGAAAAATCCTTTCGTACACATATTCTACGAACATACAGCTTTCATTTTATGTGAAAAAAAAACGATTTTTTCAAAAAAATTTGAAAGAACCTCCCCTTAAATATGAAAAAAAATTTAACTTTTGTATGCTTTAACAATTAAAAAACGCAAAAACAGGAAACTGAATACAACCAAACAAGTGCATATACGAATTTAAAAGCTCAAAAGCTCACTTGCCAGCAGGCATAGGTTTGGACATCACTGTTCTAGAGCGAAGACCGAGGTGTTGCGTACGCTTCAGTGGTAGTTCTTGCAGAACTTTTAGTTCCACGTTCTCCAAGTTCCAAGTATTCCTCTTTCTATCATTCTCTTCTTATGAGTGCTCATTCTCATTAGTCAACAAGAAGAATCAAATCAAACTGATGCAAATGTTGAGAAATGACTGATTCGTCACGGGACAAAACTGAGATCCGGTTCACTTGACTCACTTTTGAGAGCCGGATCGTTGAGCCGGTTCAGATCTGAGTTACCCATCTCTAATATATGTATAATATAGCAAGTTTGTAATCGCCTGGCAATGACTAAAATCTAACCAGAACGAATAACAACCTTTTTTTTATATATGGAATATTTGGAGCAGTGTAAAACACTACCCTATCCTACCTATCTGGCCACTATTTGCTAAGATATTATCTACGCCGGATAGGTCTGTCTAGTGAGACGGAGTGTCGTGACTGTGACTGTGAATCTATGAGCTTGTAGAGTACATTCAAAATACTATCAAAATAATATGCATTACAAGCCAGGCGATTTGAATGGCCGTACATAGCCTACTCTAGATAATAGCCCAGAAAATATGATCACTGATTAGTACTATGATAAAAATAGTCTGAGATCTTGTGAATGATTAATGCAAAGAGTCTTATAAATGCTGCGATGTTCAAAAAAGATATTATTTCTTTGACAAATATCGCCCGAAGGAGTACAAAATGCTAGAAAATTAAGCCTGATAAATACATAACATATAAAGACTGAAATTTTAACGGCTAAAATATCATAAATTTATAAACAGTGACAACACGATGCATTATAGTATGTAAGGACAAAAGAGTTGGATAACAATACACACCACATAAAAAAATTGACATGCAAAGGAATTAAAACACATACATATATACTATCTGAATACATAAGTGTGCGAATATCTTTTGGAAAAAAACATTTTCAGAAAAATGTTTCAGTAAAAATTTGCAGGATTTTAAAGGATGGTGCTATTTTTATATTTATTTTATTCTTAACACACAGCGTTTCTTTAAAGAGAGCCTTACAAGTTTTGTGCGAAACATTTTTAATTTGGCCAATATTTTTTGGCAAGAATGCACAAAACACAGCTTACGTTATCACCGTTTATGTTATTATTTCATTACTCTTTTCGAGACGAAGTTGGATCAATTGGTTGAGTGACACGACCACCACGCCATGGTTCCCGGGTTCGAGACGCGGTCTCCCCTTGGGTTCTTAAAAATAGAATAAAAAATCTACTCCGTCTCTAAGCTCGCAGCAATGTAAAAAAAAATAAGATATTCATGTTTCCCCACTCCAATCACCCTTATTCCCTTCCGACCATAGCCATTCTAACGCATCAAACTTAGAAAACTTAGAAACTTTCTTGGCAAATTCCACCCCTTATAAAACAATTGAAGTACCACATATAATATTGTACATTAAAGATGACCAGTGTATAAGTTTGAGCCAACCAAAACACCTGACATTTTATTTTGTTATTGAAAATGTATAAATTTTTGTGCATTAAAATTCCAACTTTATCAATTATGTATTTGCAAAATAACTATTTAAAATTAAAATTTTGGAATTCTTTATATTATTGTGACCTGAGAACTAATTTAAAAAAATTATATTTTTTAATAAAAGCACCTTTTTAGATCAAAATTATAAAAAAATCAAAAAGATAATCAAAAATCCGGCTCGAGCGAAATTTGGGTTTCGTCTTAATGTGGACGTTAGCCAGCCAGGTTGATAGTGGGAAATTGGACGTTTCGCAGAGCTCGACGAAGATTTTCACACTCTGACCTTTTCCCTCGACCACCAAACCCAATCCACCACCCTACCACCCCTCTTTTGATTCGTATTCATTAGATCATTTTATAAAAGTGCGGAATGCTTTATTAAGCAATATCTGTTGGATCATGTAAGGCAAGAATAACCTCATTTCGCATACGACCGTGTCGAGTCTAGGAACTTATTGAGCATCGTGAATTTCCTGTGGTAATATTTTGCAGCGTTTTTACAAAAAAAAAACAGTTCGAACTACCGTGGCTGCTTCCTATAGAAGCGATGATAAAGTGTTAATTACGCGATGTGAAAAAGTGTATTTATAAAAGTGTTTACTTTTTCTGGTTTAAAATTGATAATATTAGCATATTGTAAACACAATATAATGCTCACTGCTTCCAACAATAAAAAGAATGTGGGGTGTAAACAATATGGTTTTGATTTAAAAGATTGATAGAAATGACACATAAATCAAGGAATATAGAGAAATTAAAACATTTGCTTGAAATATTGTATTGTCCAAAAAGTCCTATTAAATGGGTGCCGATAAAACGGCCCAAAATTGACAAATTGCAAAATTGCCAAATGCAAAACTTTAATCTTCTCCCGGAATCTCCTTGCAGTAGTTCTTGGTCACCCTTTTGTGTGAGTAACCCACCAAACTTTAACTGAAGTGCTCCTAACCGTCTTGCGACTCGTCTCGGTCTCGTTTCAGGGTTTCACCCTACGAGGGTCATTGTTTACTGCTCGACGTCGGCAGAATCTGTTTCAGATTGTAAATTCGTGCTGTTTAAAATTACAATTCTTGCAAATTGCACATTTCGAATAGGGAATTAATCTACTTTCACTTTTTCGTTTCAGTCTACTACACAATAAATGTAAATTATATCACCTTATTTTTTTAAAGTAAATTTTTCCATTTTCAATAATTTTAGCTTAAGAACACAAATAGTTATCGATTTATTTTTCAACTATGACCAATATTCTTCCTGAGTGACCCTCTTTTATAGCAAAATTTCCATCTGGTATTAGTAACAGAACGCCAAAATACTAGATTGTGAAGTCTGGCTAACACAAGCTAAACCGGCACTGAAACAAAATTGTACTAGCATTTTTATAACTCTTTTGCAGCAACAATTAAAATTAAATACCTGTGTACATATTCGACCCTTTGTCTTAAAAATTTTATTTCATTTTTTCAAGAATTTCCTGTATAAAGGCGGAGTTAGATCAATCCGTTGAGCGGGCACGACCACTCTGGGGTGCTGTCCAGCTCACAGCAATGCAAAAACAAGACATTCAAGTTTCCTCACTTCCCTTACACTAACGGAATAAAATAATTAGGTAGTCAGGGATGTTTGTGTTGTTTTGCCGATGGATATACAGGTGATGCCACTGAGGATGCTCCATTTATGAATACTGCTTCTGCTAGTGTTAAGACTGATAATGTACAGTCTTTTATTAATGATTGTACTACGATTTCTCATAGAAAACAGCGACAATTTAAAATTATTGGTACCGATGCTTGTGACAACTTATCTGCTGTTAGTAAACTTTAATCCCACTAAAAACATTTCATGTAAAGAAAGTTGCCAAGACTCACAAGCTTATACCGCTCTCACTGTTAAAAAGTTATCAAATCTCATGTGGAGCCAAGTCCCTAACTCTACAGCCCCTAACTCTAGAAACCTTATATCTTGGTCAAAAAGTATGGCTTGGCAGATTCCCGGCCATCGAAAAGTCACTCCTATGGGCTTATTGTAAGAAATTAAGTCACTGGTCTTTAATATTGTGTCATGCATTAGATCCATGGAACGGCCAAGCCATACTTTCTAGAGTTAGGGGTTGTAGAGTTAGGCCTTGTAGAGTTAGGGGCTTGGCTCCACATGAGATTTGATAACTTTTTAACAGTGAAAGCGGTATATTTTTGTAAGATGTTCTAGTTCTTTTTATTTTTTCTCTTTTCCTTGTTGGCTTATTATTTGCAATAAGTGATAAATCAGGGTGGTACTTAGCTATTAACCGATTATATTCAACTATAGCTGACTGTTGTGCTTTATTTATATCAATTTGAAGCAGACTAAATTTCCTTTCTAACAAAGTAAAAACGTCCAAAACGCAAGCCGTAAATCATGGTCCCACCATGGTCTTGCGCTTTTAGTTATTTTAAATTTCCCCTACCGTACAATTCCGCGCTTTAAAGCTTAAAAATGCTTTTTAGTTTTTTAAATACGGTATGACAATTTTTACTTTATTCGAAAAATTGTTTTGTAAAAGTAAAAAAAAAATAAAAAAAACAATATTTTCATAGAAGCAATAGATTAGGCACTAGAACGAAGTTTAAAGAAAAATTTACCGCCCGGCGGCCTTCTTTCTGGCGTATTCGATTAAAGAATGTATTTCTTGCACGCCGGCAGTTCTTTTCTTCATATAACACTCACTTTTTAGTTGTTTATATACTAATATCATCTAGCTTTGATATCGAATTTCAGCTTTCTAGGACTTTTGGAAGTACCTACCAATAAGAAATTTTATATACAGACCCCGATTAAGATAGATTTCTTAATATTTTCCTTGTATGTGTGCTAATCCAATGTGTGCAAATACCAAATGTCAGCTTTCTAAGACTTCAGGAAGTATCTTAGAGGTTTTGATGACTGAGGTTTTAATGATCATGAGTGGCGAAATCGACGTATTTCAGGTATTAATAAAATGTAAAGTATAAAAGCTAGACAAATGAAACTTAATGTGTTTTATTAGTCTGGTAACTACATCTTATTCTAAGAGCTTGGATATTGTCTTGCCCCCAGATGGCTGCCTTCGCCCGGAGGCAATGGTTCAACATACTGTGACTAAAAAAAAACAAACTAAATGTTGCTAAGGAGAAAATCAAGTGCAGACGTTTAACCAAGGTGATTGCAGAGACGCGTTTTTGAAATTCGTTACAGTTAAACTTGGCGTACTACATTTTTCATTTTAAAAATTGCTGTATGATTGCGTATATGGTCATATGGTGTCATTGTGCGCAAATTCATACCCGAGTAAAAATAATCAGTGGCTGAATAGAGGTTAACAGAGGGTTTTTTTAGGGCAGATGCGGGCCGGACCTAAAAAGTCCTAAAGGCTGTACACTTGGTCGTACAGTGGCTAATTTTGAGTGAAAAACTTCAACGGCCTTTCGCTAGGTCGCATATTCGGCTGTACAAAGGCAAAATCGTAGTAAAGATAAAATGGCCGTACACACTTGCGTACAACGGCTGTATGGAATTTGAAAAAAATAATTTATCATCTGTTTTTGCACTGGTCCGTTTGTATTCGGTGATTAAATTTTATTGAAATGACGTCGATCAAAAACACCAATTCTCTGGTTTTTTATGGCGCTTGAACCGGGCTGCTTTATCTAGGTATACCGAGTAGTTAGCAGTGAACATTCGTCCTGTTAAGTATTCTCGTTCTTATGCAGTGCATTTGAATGTTAAATAAAAGAAAATGTTGTGGGCATTGATATTTTGGTCAGAAACGAGTGAAATTTCGATAAATATAGTAAGTGATATCAGTGAAGCATTCAATCCAAAACATATTAAATTTTTTTGCTAAGGCGATTTGCCATGGATTGATGAATATAATATAACTACCATCTATGAAGCAAAAATATTGAAATTTTACTGTAAGTATATATTTTATATTGTGCAAATCTCTTATTTTTGAAAGACATGCTTTAATTTCTATTGTTTTAAAAATGTTTAAGAAAATTAGAAATGACTACGAGCGTTAATAGCTATCAATCAATTGTAATTCCTTATTGCCGGAATTTAGTAATTGAAAAATATTTAAGTTTTTAACTTCAATATTGCTCTGTACGATCATCGCCTTATCGTAAGATGACCGCTGTACGACCTCTGTACGCTCTGCTCATTATGGTAAAACGGCCGCTGTACACCGCTGTCTACCTTTTCATCCATTGCATTGGTGTCAAAAAGTGCATGCCATGACATTTCATAACATTCTTCTATTAGAAGTGTTTTGTCCGATCTTTTCAGATCGACCGCTGTACGACCTCTGTACGCTCTGCTCATTATGGTAAAACGGCCGCTGTACACCGCTGTCTACCTTTTCATCCATTGCATTGGTGTCAAAAAGTGCATGCCATGACATTTCATTACATTCTTCTATTAGAAGTGTTTTGTCCGATCTTTTCAGATCGACCGCTGTACGACCTCTGTACGCTCTGCTCATTATGGTAAAACGGCCGCTGTACACCGCTGTCTACCTTTTCATCCATTGCATTGGTGTCAAAAAGTGCATGCCATGACATTTCATTACATTCTTCTATTAGAAGTGTTTTGTCCGATCTTTTCAGATCTTGGTATGTGAACGATATATTGTTGCGAAAAGAGCCAAGGTTAATTTTATATGTAAGAAATAAGAAGCCATGGTCGAAGCAACTATGGGAAGATACTTGGTTGTGAAAAACAACATTGTGAGGATTTGTAGACAGGATATAGTCCAATTGCAATGGAGATAAGGTACTGAAATAAGTAGGAAGATTATTGATTACGGTAATATTATATGAATATTTGCATTGAAGAAGCAATGAGAGAGGCTTTCAGGGTGCTGTGAATGTAAAAAGCGACTCCTCCGCCAGTATGGCCCACCCTATCATTCCTGAACAATGTATAATTGGGGATCGAAACTAAACCTGAGTGCACGTTACAGTTTAGCCATATGATCAAGGCATGGATTTCCACACCGGAGAACATTACCTGTTGTTGACCAACCTTGTTTCTCAGACTCCGCGCATTCAGACAAATAATATTCAGTCCCGAAACACGTGGAATAAAAATATTACATAACGTTCTTTACTCTGTCCATGGGAGAAAAGCTATCCGTTGGCATCAGCATGTAATGAAAACCGGCAGGGATACATAGCAATGGATAAAGTCAAGGGAGTGGTGCATATTTCACAGATACAATGATTCACATTGATAACAGCAAAAAGAATTATACAAACAAATATAGATAAACTAAAATTCTGTAGACAATATGTGAAAAATTTAATTAATTATAAAATAGGAGAAAAAACACAAAATATAGAATACTTAATTAATACAAAATTCAAAATGAAACTAAAAATTACTCAGAACTAAACTCTATGGGTTCCATCTGTAGCCATAAACTGGTCCAAAACATCAACACTAGTTACTGTCATTGGTGCCTCACCTTCCTTTAGCTGAATATAAACAACACCATATCGTGTTTATGCAGAGGAAATTAAATACTTCTTCTTAAAGAGAATCGCTTTGCGTAGAATGTTTGATTTGTTCTGGTCAGAGTTTCATGTGAAAAAACTCTGCCATCAGAATTGAACGTTGGCGAGATTTGTTTCAGAACCACTTTACAGCGCTTAAATTTCTGCAAAAATGCAAACATGACATGCCCGTTTTGTTTACTTTTGGATTTGAGCCGAAATGCACGGTATGCCACTGATAACTGCATCAGAGAGCCTGTTCACCCGCTCAATATTGTCAAGGCTGTCTCGAGCCACCGAAAGTTCACGTTTGACACTGTCCAACTCCTCACACAGCTTCACGATTTCACCTTTAAGCAATGATGCGATAATGTCTAGCCGTTCCGTGATGATTTCCTCAAACGCTTCAAATTTTTAGCAGATTGATAAAGTTTTTGTGATCTTTCGCTCCACCAATTCATAGGCATCAGTGGATATCACAGAGCTATAATCTGTTCCAAACAGATTTTCAGTACACGCTCTTATGGACTATATCTGTCTGCTTTATTTTCCCATCATTTTCCTATGCATTCATCCCTCTTCCTCAGCACGCTGTTGCCACTATTTCCACTCAGAGCATTTTCTGATTTTTCCTCGTGGACTCAGGTTGCCATATCAAAAGCATGGAAATATAACAAGTTTCTTGATAAATCCATAACCATTTATTTGGGCTTTTTTAGAGCTCAAAGCACGTCTACTCGCTTTCCATGTCAGTTTCAAACTCCTGCTCCAGTTTATCTGACTAACATTCGGCCTAACAAGAATGTCGTTTTTACTGGGGCCAATGACATGTAACCAGGTGAATTGTTTCAAAAGCTTTATCCTTGCACTTGCTAAACCAATATTTCATCTGTGCTGCATACGGTTCCAGTCTGGGCAACAGCTCACTAACGCACAGTTTCACACACGTGCACTTAAGAACCACTTCCTTGCCACATTTAGGAGGCGATTACGCCTAGAGTTCCTGGAAAAGGAAGCCGATACATTCAACTGCATCTGGCAACCTTTATCGTCGGTGCAGAACAAAAGTCTCGTCTTTCATTGAGAATAACAGGCCGCACACTTGCAGCAGCTTATCCACGAAGCTTCTCTTCGCTTTGGTATTACCGCAAGTGCTGCGGGAAGTACAAGTGTCACGTTGGAATTGTAGAACTGAGAGGATGATGGAAGCAGTTTGCAGACGTCAATGACTCTGCAGACTGGTTCAGCGGGACTCCAACTGGTTCGTAATTTTTCTGCGTTTAAGTTTTAGATTCCTTTTTATTTAACTGAATTACAGTAATGTAATATATTGAGTAATTTTTGTTATTTTCTGATCGTTATTACTGTGTCTTTATAATATTTGCGTAAATTTGAGGGAAGCTAGTTTTTGTAGGATTTTGTCACCTTATGATGATGAGCCAAAAAGGAGCCAATTTAAATAAAACAATCATTTCTCTTATACGATGTGGCCAAAGCCTAGGGGACAGTCCTTTGATGCGTTAGCATGGCTTTGTCCGCAAGGGAATTATGGTAAGGCGTGTGAAGAAACTTGAATATCTTGTCTGCATTTCTGCGAGCTAGACAACAACCTAGAGACGGAGTGGATTTTTTAATTCAATTTTGAAAATCCACGGAGAGACCTGTTCTCGAACCCAGGCCCCATGGCATGGTGGTCGTGCCGATCAACCAATTGATTCAACTCCGTCTCCATGATTTATTGATGATGATGATTATTATGATGTGTAGAATATGTTGCCCCATTGGTACCACGACAAAAATTTATGGGGTGGATAGGGCGGGGAGGGGCGTTAGACCACTTCTTAATGCATAGACCTATTCAGATGATTCTTTTTTGTTGAATACAGTATGATCCCCCATTACTACTATGAGGAAAATGTTGATTAAGGGTTGGGCTTATGGTGAGATTTGGAGAAGGCGCGGCATTCTGTTAAACAGAATACGTTTCGTTTTTGTTACATAATAAAAAAAAATTTTACCTAGAGAGACTACCATGGTGTTAGTTCGCCACCGTACTCTATGCAGCAAGATATAATCATCATAGTTAGAAAACCATCATAGTCTCTCTATGTACAAATTTTTTTTATCATGTAACAATAAAGAAACGTATTCTGTTCAACAGAATGCCGCGCCTCCTCCAACTCTCACCATAAGCCATATAAAAGTTAAATAACAACAATTTATTATGTAATTTTTCTGTATTTTACATTATTCACATACAACCCAATTACAAAGTATGTTTTATGCAATATGTAATTTGTTTTCAGTAATAAAAATTTAGTTTTACGTTCGAAATCAAAAAATGCTTTATTTTGTTCTAGTTTTTAATGCAATGTTATTTCATATAAAATTAAAATTACAGTAAGCCAAAAATATCTGTTTATTTGTATTAAACTTAAAAATGTATCTCCGAACATTAAATGTTTTAAAATTGAATTTAAAATTACAATTAATACTCTGTAGCACCGGCCTTTGCCTTAATAACGTCTCGAACCCTACATACATATGTATGTATGCAACTGTACACAGTGAATATTCGTAGCAAAAGAGTGCCATTGCACATCAACAACCGTTAAAAGCAATTTTTACACCTTGGAGACTATTTAGTACGAATTAAGCTGTAAGTTGGGAATATATATATATATATATATATATATATATATATATATATATATATATATATATTTATGTATAAGGTTTTCAATTACGACAATTTGAAGCCACGTTTGTATAGTTATAAAATTAAAAATTATTTTATGCTTTTTAGCACTTTTTGTGAAGTTGATTCAACTTTTTTTTAAAAGGAAAACTATTTTATTATCTGTATGATATGCAGATTCCAACATGCAACATAAAGAGTTAAAGGTACTTAAATTATAGATACAAAATGTGTTAATTGTTATATCGAAACATTAATGGATCATTTTGGTTTAGACGCTCGTAAAAAAGCCTATAAGAGTTTTTTAAAGAAGAAGTTGCAATGTAAAAATCGGAAAATAATATACATAGGTAGACTGCTCCGATCAGTCTAAAATATTCACACAATACTTTAAGATATATATACTTTCGACAAATGTAAAAAAAGTCGATTTTTTGAAAGTTATAAACCAGAATGATCCCTTAACTGCTATATTAAAATTAAATATTTTATTCACTATGTGTATATGGGCGAAACTATTAGGTGATCATTTGTGCATTTTTGAACTCGGCTGTGGTTCTTTCTCTGAGAACAGGGGTACTTAGTATAGACTATCACTCGGTTATTCGCTATATTTTCTTGTTTACGAGATTCAGCACGATGTTTATTTTGAGTTAAGGGCAGGATCTCATGAAACCCGATCTGAAAATTATTCTTTTTAATTTTATTTTTTGATTGCCTATTATGTGTAGAATATATTCACCAAACCGTTTGACTGAAATAAATTTCAGAAAAAAGTTATTGCATAATAATTCCACCCACTTTTTTACGCGACGATAGAGTTTGCGCGATAACAAAATCTTCAAATTAGTTTCCTGAAAAACGAGATATTTTATATCTGTCTCCACGATAACTCAAAAACTACTCAATGGATCACTATTTTTCATTTTATTTTGAAGTTCATTTAATTTACTGGATGATAAACCTAAATGCAGATAATATTTGCTGTTTTTTCATATAGCACTTTAAAGAGCGAAAAAAAACATGAAAAAACGGTACCGAAAAATTGCATATCCAGAATTATTAAGCAAAATGAACTAAAACTCTAAAGAAGACTTCAAGTTGATGGCAAATTTTGTTAACTCAATTTGACACCTTTGCAGTTGGCAATATTGAAATTTTTATCTTAGTATATCAACCGCTACGTCGGCAACTTTCACCCTTAGTTATTTTCAGTAATTTTAGAAAATATTTTTAAATAGCTTTAATTTTTCTCAAAAAAACAAATTATACATATATTTTTTCGTTTTAGGTTAAGTATTTTAGGCACACGAGGCCGGCTGTGTAATCGAACGTCACATGGTATAGATGGTTGCAGATTGCTATGCTGTGGAAGGGGCTATCAAACTCGCATTCGACAAGTGGAGGAAAAATGCAAGTGTCGCTTCGTGTGGTGCTGTACTGTTAAATGTGAAATGTGCAATCATAGAAGAGAAGAGCATATTTGTAATTGAAATAGAAATTAATGGACGATATAACATTTCCGAAATTTTTTAAAGCAATTTACAATGTAAGTTAGGTAAAGATTATGAAATGTGTTATTTATTTAATTGAACTCTTGTTCTTTTATAAAACTGTCCAAAGTTAAGAAAACGTGTAATATTATAAGAAACCGGCCAGCATACCCAGAGAACAAATCTTTTTATTTTCGAAAAACTTTCAAAATTGCCATATTTATGTATTTAATTAACCCTTTAATCAGAGAACAAAATTCCAGCTCATTCAAATCATGACAAATAAAAGAGCAACTTAAAATTATATTGCTAAGCTTAATGTTCATTCCAATCAAATTTCGTAAATCTTAGAAGAATTAATTATCGTATGAGTCCGAGAAAGTATTAAGTTGTGTATAATACTTTATTTATTTTTATTTTAAGCTTTGTGTGACTTTGTAAAAAAATTTTGTTATATATAAAATAGTTTTCAATTTATTTTGTTTAGAACATTTTTTTAATTAAGGATGAGTAAATGTTTTTTTAAAATGTGAGAATAATTTAGTGCAGCTGTAAAATAAGTAAAATGCTTTTAAACTGTTAGGACTTCCAATTGTAAGTACCTTTCTACTTAGAGCCCCTCCTTGCCAAAATAAATTTTTTATTGTAATAATTATTGTCGTATTTCTAGTGTAAGGTAATCCGTTCTTTCTATAGTTCCCATAACTCTCTTATTTTCATAGGTCGGGAGACAAATGCCATCCGATTCAAAACAACGATTGCAAGTAAACTTACTATTTAAGGAAGATTCCAAACCACCGAAATTAGTCTGCAACCTTCAATGGCCTTTTTATCGTAATTTGTCATAAGCAAAAAACAACTATTGGTCACCGCGATTAAATCTGGACCTTTGGGGTGGAAGGCCGACACGTTATCACTTTCTCCACCGGCTCTTTCATTCATTAGTTAATGAAACTTGAACCCCTTACTCTGCAAATTGCAAAACTAGTTATTGATGTGAAATTTCCTGCCGTCAATTGAGAAATTAGGTTCATGCGAGATTTTTCATAAATTTCTAATTTCGCAGCGTATATATTTTATTATTTATTTCTTATTATTTACATTTTAATAGAAATATTTAGCCTTTTAAAGATCCTGCGATTTTTGCGATAGTTACTAAAATGGTCTGAACAAATAAATGCAATATAGAACATATAAAAATAATCATTTTTTTTATATATATTCATATATACATACATATATGTACGTATAAAATGTAAACTTTTCATTAGAATTCAGGTGTTTATAAATTTTTGCCAACGGGTTTGCGTTGACAACTGTGCTTCTTATTTTTGTTTTTATTTTTACTGACTATTGTTTTGTTAAGTTTAGTTTTGTCCTCTCGTGAGCTCTTGTGGGCTGCTTTTGTTTGTTTTTGCAATAATTGGACTAATCAATTAGTAAATAAATGGTGTAGTTATCAGGTTCATTGAACTTTCGCCTGTTTTCGACTTCTACTTTTCTTTGTTCTTGGGATTTTGTTCATTGATATGGTACTATTATTGTGCCATTCTGTTTACTTTTCGTACCCAATTGCTCCCATTTGTACGTGTTGTGTTTGCCACAGACTTGACTTTCGACTTTGTTCATGTTTTTCGCTAATTGCTGTCTTTTTGGATTCAGTTTTATTCTAAATTGTATTGTTGTTGATTTCTCTTTTTCTTGCATTAATTGCGCTGCTCCACGCTCTTTTATGTATTGCTCGTGTAAACTAGATCATCCGACGACGACGTCTTGATGTCATTGTCTTTCGTCCTACGCCAGTGAGTTTTGACGTTTTCTATTCTTTGAGTAGCTTGCTTCTCATGTTTTGCTGTTTTGCGACGGAGTTTCGTAGGAATTCTTCGTACTGTCGGCTCTCTTTTTTTCGGGTCGGGTTTCATTTTGTCCTGTTTCCTACTTTTCCCTGTTGTCTGTCGGCTTCTCTTTTTTTTCGATCTGGTCTGGAGTCTTGATTTGGCTTTGTCTTTTCCTATTTACCTGTGTCCTCTTTTTCCTTTTGCCTTGTTTTGTCCTTTACCATTTCTATTTTCTTTTACTTATCGAGTTTATTTCTTGCCTCCAATTCTTGTTTCTTTTATTTATTTATTTCTTTTATTTTCATAACTCGTTTTTATTCTGTTTCGTTTCTTATTCGATTATTTTATTTCCCGACTCTTTCATTTTATTGTCTTAACGCATTCCACTTTCTGTTTCTTTTTATTTATTTTATTTATTCCTTGTCTCCTCTTTCTTACGTTTTCTAAATAAAAATCAAAACAAACTGCTTGTTAACTTTTCCTCAGCTGCCGGACGCCTTCGCGAAAAAACGAAAACTAGATGAAACTCCAACACAAAATTTTTTCTTTTTTAAAACCGATATCGACAGATGTATCAAATTATGATCACTTACACTATCCCACTAACCTTGCGGTAAAAATATTTTCACAAAATGCACAATATGTGCAGCAAATATTCACATGACCCGAGTTAATTTTCAAAATAAAAATAAAAACAAACTGCTTGTAAACTCGAGCATTTTTTACGTTTTCTGTCAGTTTTTTCTTGTCTAATATTTTTTCTTATCTTCTCTTATCTTTGGGCCTCGATTACAACGACGTAGGACGTCGTCGTGGTGCTGCCTGCAATCCCCTTACAGCCTCGGATCTTCGCGATTTATTTATTTGACAAACATATTCGCGAAAACTGGCTACTCAAATATGAAAATACAGAATACAATATTTATATTATAACTAAACATAATTAAATAATTAGCCTCAATTGGCTCTTCAGCTGCCATCTTTAACACCCAAGCTCTATGCAGACAGCGTTGTCGTTGTAGAGGCGAGACATAAAAGTAATAGGCTCATGCATTCCATAAAATATTCTATGCTATGGCCGGGAAGGAAATGCCCACGTCGCTCAGCAATTCAGTTGAGTTGATCGTTTCCTGCAGTCGAGCCTGCCGTGGAGAGCGAACCTAAGGAATCTGCGCTGAACAGTCTCAATCCGGTTGATGTGAACGACGAAATAGGGACAAGCATACTCCAAAATGGGTCTAACGAAAGTGCAGAAGAGGAGCCTAGTTAAGTAGGAATTGTCGAGCTCCTGGACCACCTTTTTACGAAGCCGAGCCCAGGTGACTGACCCGATCAACCCTGATCAACATATCTACATCCAGAGAGTTATCATAGAGAATGGGAATTCTTCTGCGGGTAAAAGTCTTAACGGAGTATTTGTAAAAATTAATGGGGAGACGATTACTGGAGCACCAGTCATGACAAATGTGAATGTCAGAGTTTAACAAAGCACAGTAGTCATCATGAGAGACGGCGCGGAATATTTTGGCATCCTCGCCATAACACAATATTCTGGATCCAGTGAAAAGCAACGAGGCGTTATTAATCAAAATAATAAAGAGAAGAGGGCCGAGAATACTGCCCTGCCTAAAAAATATCAGTTATTATATAATTTTTTAATTTTAATTTTTAATTAAAAGTCATTAAAAACCGATTATTCTTTGACTTATATTTTTAAGTCAAATAATAAAAGTCAAGAAATGACTTTTATTTTTCGGTCAAATAATAGAAGTCATTTCTTCACTTTTATTTTTCAGTCATATAATAAAAGTAATTTCTACAAAAAAGTTGAGTATTGAAAATATTGAGTTATTCAAGGAGGTACTCAGTAAAATTCGAATAAAACATAGTAGTAGTTAAAGATGCCGAACGATAACGTTTAATGGAACTACCATATATTTAGTATATTAGTGCTATAGGCAGACCCATTCAAGAAATGTAGGAATGAAAAGAAGTATATTTACCCATTTCTATATAAAGCCGGCAGTACAAGGCATGTAAAAAGCCACATGCACATGTAGCATCGCAAAGACGACAAAATGAAACGGAAGCGTAGTGTGTGGATGAAAAATTGGTTGAAAATCGCGATACGGATGGCTATTGTGCCAAATTGATGCCCGAATTGCGCGCCGAGGAACCTGAACTTTATCGCAATTTCGTACGTATGACTGCCGATCAATTTGATCGTTTGCTGCATTTGGTGAGGCCGTACATCCAAAAAAACGACACCAATATGCGATTGAGCATTTCGCCAGAAAATCGGCTTACATTGACGCTGCGCTACCTGGCAACAGGCGAAAATGTTACTTCTCTGCAGTATATATTTCGCATTCCTCATACGACTATTTCACGCATTATCCCAAAAGTGCTCGATGCAATATACAAAGTACTCGTCCAAGATTTTTTCAAAGTGAGTTTTTGCTTCGCAAATGCACAATACTTTTGTTGATTTTATTTTAATGTGGATATGTAGTTGCCGAAAACTGAAGAAGAATGGGAATCAGTGCGCAGCTGTTCAATAAACGTTGGCATTTCCCTAATTGCATTGGTGCAGTAGACGGAAAGCACGTTGTGATGATCGCACCGGCCAACGCTGGAAGTGTATTTTATAATTGTAAAGGTATATGAAGTTCGTATGCTTTAAAATCGGTCAGTAAAATTTATGGACACATAGACACGCACAGCATTGTCTTGATGGGAATTGCGGATGCGGAGTACAAATTATTGTACATCGACGTCGGTTGTAACGGACGGCACTCGGATGGTGGTGTGTTCAACCGTTGCACTTTTGGGCAAGCGCTGGACAGTGATCAGCTGTGGTTGCCTCCACTGAAAGCACTTCCCTGCAGAAAAATGCCCGTTCCGTATGTCCTTGTTGTGGACGATGCATTCGCTCTACGGAAAAACATCATGAAGCCGTATGCTCAACGCGGTTTAACAATCGTGCAGCGCATTTTCGATTGAGTCATGCTCGCCGTATAATCGAAAATGTATTTGGTATTATGTCGGCGCGTTTCCGTGTGCTACGGAAACCAATCTACTTGGATGCAGAAAAGACCAAAAAAGTAGTGCTCGCCTGCTGCGCGCTTCACAATTATTTGATTACAACAAATAAAACCAAATACGCTCCCTGTAATTCGGTCGATCAATACGATGCCGAAGGAAATTTGGTGAGTCCGGGAGAATGGCGTTCAGAAGGTCAGGTGGCAGACACATTGTTTCCTCTCGAGAATCCGCGACATTGTACAGACGACGCGAAAGAAATCCAAAGAGAGTTTGCTGCCTATTTTGTCGATTAAGGGGACGTTGAATGGCAATATTACCAAATGCAGCGTTGATGTCGAAGAAGTTGAGTGTTTTACACTACTGGCTTCCAAAAACATCAGTGCCTTGAAAAACTTCCATGCGACGGCCTTCGACTCATTTGCGCCTTGTCCCGACTTTTTTTTGCGCAAATTTGCCAATTCACCATGAAAGTGGTGCGCAGCCGTAGCAATTTCGCTTTCGCTTCATTTATATCCACGCCATCCATGCGTAGCTCATTCGCAACACTTCGTCATCCGTCAAGTTTCGGTAATTTATATTCGACCGAAGCTATGTCCCAGAGTCCACGATACTGCTCTACAGACTCAATTAAACGGCTAATTTCATCGTCGAGCCATGCGTGGTGAATTTTTTTTGTGGTCCTGATGGTGTCCCTTCTTCGTTTTTGAAAAAGTGTTACTTGTCTGTTGGCCCTGTTCACTGTTTTCTGTTCAAGCTATCATTGTGCTGCGGCCGTTTCCCTAAGCTCTGGAAGGATTCTGTTATAATTTACCTTCAGAAGAAAGGCGCCAAAACTGACATCTCCAATTGTAGACCTATTTCCAACCTGTGCCACGCTGCGAAGGCGTGTATGGCCCTAATCAGTGACTCACTCCGATTTCATTGCCAATCTTTCATTGGCTCTTTTCAGCATAGCTTGATTAACGGTAAATCTATTACGACAAACCTCCACGGGTTTGTGCATCACTGCCTGCCTCCGATTGAGGCTGGCTTACAGGTGGACTGTATATTAACCGACTTTAGCTAGGCCTTTGACCGAATAGACCACGGGATTCTCATTCGCAAGCTTCATATGCTTGGGTTTCCGCTTCATCTTGTTGACTGGCTGTCCTCCTACCTGTCCGGGCGCACTCAGCGTGTTTTATTCCGCGGTGCCTTATCCAACGTAATCTCTGTTCCTTCGGGAGTACCTCAGAGCCGTATTCTCGGCCCTCTCGTTTTAATTATATTTTTTAATAATGTTTCGTTGTCCGGTATGTGATACCTATTCTGCTTGACTTGCTCTCATCTCGCTCGAAGAGACGCAAGATTTATAAGATTGTTTTTTGTATGGTATGAGAACGATTTCCAACCATTATTTGCTTAAGTTTAGCTTTAGCTTATATTTTAAAATATAAAATTAACATGGTATTCATCGTGTTGAGGTACTACCATATGTGCTAATTATGACTATTATTTACTTATTTATTTACACCTACCGAAATACATTGTTTCTTACAGCCTAGAATAACAAAGGTTAAAAGAACAAAACAAGAATAAATTTAACAATATTGTAGTTAAATTTTAAGATTTAACTAAAAATTTAACTACCATCATTCCTAATAGCGAAACAGTGATTATGCTCGAGAAAATGATTTAGCAGATTCTTTGAACAAAGCCATACTTGCGCACAAGTCAACTGATCTGTAAACTTCATAAAATATCGGGAAATTGAGTAATTGGTTCATTAAGGCCATATACAGTTCATTACTCCAATAAAATTTACATAGAATAAACTGCGTAAACGATCTCAGAACCTACTTGCACAAGACAAGTGAAATGAGATGTAACGTGACCAAACAATTGAAGCGTACTCAAGAAGTTAACGTATAAGGGCAGCATAACGAGTTTTTAAAGTATTCTGGGTAATCCAGATCTAGGTGCCTTTGTTATGAACACACTTCCTCATGTGAGTTCATCAAAAAAATTTCCCCCCCCCCCCTAGGACTCTTTTACTTAGGCGCTATATCCCGTAAAAGATTGGATAGGACTTGGTAATCCTGGTGGATAGTACTGTTGTGGTTGAATCCCGCCGTGCTCTAGGAGAGCGGGATACGCAATAAAAAAAAGACGGTTTTGTTTGCACTAAGTATAATTCTAATTTTATTTTACAGATCCCAATTCAATCTCTTATTCCAGAAAATAATGTAATTTTTCACAGTTTAAACTCACTATTCCAATCTTTAATTCACAAAAAAGCAAGTTTGCTTTCACTAAGTATAATTCTAATTTTATTTTACAGATCCCAATTCAATCTCTTATTCCAGAAAATAATGTAATTTGTCACAGTTTGAACTCACTATTCCAATCTTTAATTCACAAAAAGAAAGCTTGCTTTCGCTAAGTATAATTCTAATTTTATTTTACAGATCCCAATTAATTGCTCAACCTCCACTCACTGACTTACTCGATCGCCTTCAACTGACCCAAGCAACCAAAAACCAAGCCCTCTCCATGTCTGCACCTAGAACCCATTATCTCTAAACCTTCCTACAGGTATCATCATTGCAGTCAGTTCCCATAGGCAAAACTTGCTGTATCAGCTTTTACTTCACGATGCACTAAATGTGAACGTGAAGGAATGTGTAATTACATGCACTTCTAGTGCATGTGAAAAGCTTTCAAGGACAAGTAATATGATGATTACTTATTTGCTTGATTATAGCGTGAGAGCGAAAATGTTTTGGAATTAGGAATTTCTATTTAATGCTTAATTGCATTTTATGGCTGTGAATTTTTCACATGAATTGCATGAGATTTTCTTTCGATAAAAAAAATTAAATAAATTTTGCCTTACAGGAATGGAATAAGAGGAGAACAAAAGTTGAAATCGGAAATCGATGACTGATGGGTATCGGTTTCCAATTTAAATAAAAGAAAGGTGACGATCAACACCTGATGGGTATTGATCGTTATAAAAATTCAAGGTGTGACACCCGGGTCACAACATCCCTCCCCCCTGGGAAAAAGAAAGTTTTGATTCTCTCAGAGAATGAAACTTTCTTCAAATGTAAGGATTGAGATCGGTTGAGTTGGCGCATTCTGGGCAGTTTTATCGGTCTCTTATACAATACTAATGTTATACGTTCACTAGTGTATATATAAATGTATTTATCATATTACATAAATTAATATATATTTATATTTTAATTATGTATTATGTATATTCTTGTTTTTTCTTTTTCTAATTTTTTCTTTTACTAATACATATTTATAAATTTTATGTTGTTATTTACTTGACATGAATATTATTTTTTTCATTTATTCATATTTTGTTTTTGCTTAATAAGAATTCCTTACATTACTTTCTATACACATATTTTATATTTCACTTTTTTTTTTAAAAAACTGTTTTTTTGTTATTATATTGTATGTATTACAAAAGTTAATTAAATTCTCATCTTGTCCATACATTCCTGATAAAATAGGGGAAAGAAAAAAATATGTATATATAATTTGTTTTTGATTTGAATATCCCGTTCATGCCAACAAAAAAATTTTTTTTTATTATTTCGTGGGACTGTAGTTTTCTTTTTGGGGATAGATACGGGATTTTGCGTGGCTTTTATTTGTGGATGAAGTGTGTGGGATTTTATTGTGGTCTTTTGTTTATGTAGTTTACTTCTTTTTTTTTGGGTAATCAAGATATGAGCGGATAATTAAAACGTGAGAAATTAAATGTTTCTTTCGCTTTATTAGACATTCTCCGAAGTTTTTCTTTTAGGTGCCGGAGCTATTTTAAAGTTTATCCTCCTAGGTGCAGGACTAGGGAGCTCTTCCAGTTCATGCTCAGAAGATGCATCTTCTGCTTTGTGGTGTTTTTGTTTGTACTTCGCGTACACGTAACCGCACATAATGGCTATCACTATTGCCAATGTCACATATGATATTGCATATGATATTGCAACGTCAAATTGTAATCCAAGTACTCTTTTTTTAATTATTGTAACGAGTTCAATTGTTTCCTAGTTTTTCATAAAATATTAGGAATTAAATCGAGTTTAATCAAAAAATAAAGTTGCGTGTTATAAATAATTGTCTCCCAACACAACACAACCCCTGTGGAATAAAAATTCACACATCACAGCATAAGATAAATCGCAACTCAAGCGATTTACATTTGGTCCTTCGAGAAGCCGGATTCAACATTTTACGCTGCACCAAAGATAAATCGCATTTCAAGCGATTTATATTAGGTCCATCGAAAAGCCGGATTCAAAATTTTACTCTGCACAAGTTAATTTTGCAACATCATACCTGGAATTATCATCCTATCTGGAGTCATCGGATTCGTTTAAAGTGGAGCTGATAGTGAAAAATAAGTATAGCAAAAGTGCATACAGGTACCAAGACAATTTCTAAATTTAAATAAAATAAAATACGCTTTTTCACTAGCAATAAATAAAATATAATTTATTAGTGTTTAAAATATATTTCTGTGAAATTTTGCATATTTCACACCCTTAATTTATTGAAATTATAATATTATAATTAATTATATTTAATAAAATGTCCGAGAGTGATCTTGATAGCGCTGAAGAACATTATAATAGTGCCAAAGTTACAAACTTAATTAAAGAACAATATTCGATTAAAAGTGAATTAGAGGCTTTTCGCGGTAGTTACATTAAATTAGCAAAAGAACGCCGAACGGTTGGAGTAGTAAAAGGAAAGCTAGATAATATAAAAGAATGTTGGAAACAATTTTGTATCAATAACCGCAAGATTAATATTTACGTTGAAGATACCGAAATTCAGTTGCCTTATTTTAAGGAAAATGTTTTTGAAACTGTTGAGGGATTTTTCTCTAACTTTCTGGGCGAATTAATGGACGCTTTAGATAAACATTCTTCAACACTAATTGTGCAACCTGAAAATAATGAAACTGCCACCAGAACCCCTAACCGCCAGAGAAATGTTAATAAAGCTAGTGCAACTCAAGTTTCGAATACGGCTCAGGTATCTTTATCCCAAATCAAGCTACCAAGAGTAGATATCACAAAATTAACGGGCAATTACACAAACTGGAGATCATTTCATGATCTGTTTACGACGCTAATCCATAATAACGCTAACATACCTAAAGTTCAAAAACTTTATTTTTTTAAAACTAGTGTAGATGGCGAAGCAGCTAAATTAATTCGTCATCTCGACATTTGTGAAAAAATTACAACCCTGCATGGGAATTATTGGTGCAGAGATACGACAATAAAAAGATTATCGTGAATAACCATTTAAAAATTTTAACAACTCAAGGAGTTATTAAAACTGAATCTTCTGATGCTATAAAAAGACTATTAGATACTACAAACGAGTGCCTTCATTCATTACGTAGTCTTGACATAGAAGTTGATACCTGGGATGCTATTGTTATTTACCTCATCATACAAAAGCTTCCAATGGAAACACGTGAGTTATGGGAACGCACCGTAGGAAATAGTAAGGATTTACTTCAGGTTAAAACCCTTTTAGAATTTTTGAAAAATCGTTTTCGCACCCTTGAATTAATAAGAGGAACCTCTAATCATGACACGAATAGCAGTAAATTTAAAAGAGAATCTCGTTCATTTCATGTAAGAAAATCTGCCACTTGCCTTCTTTGTAATCAACCTCATTTTTTACGGCAATCGAGAAAGAAATTCGTTTTGACAAAACCACTCTGCTTGAACTGTTTTGCTTTAAGACACCCAACACAAGGCTGTAATAGTGCCAAATCGTGCTATCATTGTGGAAAAAAAACACTCCTCCCTGTTGCATGCAGCAATCAAATTTTCAAACCCAATCAATCAATATTCAAACCCAAACAACTCAGAGCAAAGATTAACATCACTGTTTGTATATAATACCCAACACTCTTCAAATGTTTTACTAGCGACGGCAATGATAAAGGTCACTACATCGACAGGCATTCATACACTGCGAGCCCTCATCGATCCTGGCTCACAAGGATCGTTTGTAACGTAAAATGCAGTGCAAAAATTGCAATTGAAAAACACAATACGTCTATTAGAATTACTGGCCTTGGTACATCGTCAGCTGGAACAAGTACCCACGAAGTTCGTTTTAAACTACAATCTTTTAATAATGAGAGTTTTTCATGCGACGTTAAGGCATTTGTTCTTAAGTCATTAACTACCTTGCATCCAACCGAACGCATTAATTTGTCCTCCACTTGGTATCACATTCATGGTCTACCACTTGCAGATCCTACATTCGACACCCCTGGTAGAATTGATGTACTACTTGGCGTTGATGTATATCCCCACATCCTGACAGATGGATTTAGAAAGGGCGACGAATGTGTTCCTACTGCACAAATTACACATCTCGGATGGCTATTATTTGGAAATATACAGGATTACCAACACCAATGCAAAGCAACTAGAGGTATCAGCCTGACAAGCCATCATAGCTGTGTTGAAGCAGAAAATCTGCTGCGGCGCTTCTGGGAATTAGAAGATGTTCAAGAAAACCATAGAATGTTTACTGGGGAAGAACAAAAATGCGAGGAGCAGTATGATTTAACTCACTGCAGACTTGAAAATGGACGATATCAAGTTAGTCTACCATTTACAGAGCTGAAACAACCCTTACTCGGAAGATCTCGAACTGCGGCTTTATCCCGACTATATTCGATGGAAAGAAAATTAAGTAAGGATCCCGATACTTGCAAACAATACTGCGCATGTTTAAGTGAATACATCAGTTGTAAACATATGAGACCTGCAGCTACATTAGAACATGAACACATCACAGTGAATCCAGAAGGAAACTCAGGATACACTGTCAATTACCTACCGTACCATGCTGTGTTTAAAGACAGTACCACAACCCAACTTAGAGTTGTGTTCGACGCCTCACACAAAACGACAAACGGTCTGTCCGTAAACGACACGCTTTTGAAGGGTCCCAAGTTAAAAGAGGACATAACATCTGTCATGATGCGTTGGAGAAAACATTATATCGCCTTTTCAGCTGAAATGTACACAAATGTATCGACAGATAATTAGACACAGCCTATCAGAGAATTGTTTGGAGAGATAACCCTTCCGTGCCTATAGCAGAATATGAATTATTGACAGTGACATTTGGGACATCTTGTGCCCCATATCTAGCGATAAAGACTTTACGACAGTTAGCACACGATGAAAAACAAAACTTTCCTCTTGCTCATCCGGTCGTTCTAAACGAAATGTATGTTGATGACGTCTTGTCCGGCGCTGATACTGAGATGACTGCAATTGAAGTTCAAAGACAATTGAAAGAAATGTTATTATCTGGAGGTTTTGAATTGCGCAAGTGGGCAAGCAATAGCAATCAAATACTGGAATGTGTACCTGAAAACCAGAGAGAAAAACGCGTATCATTTGATCTCGATGAGTGTTATGCTCTTTTCTTCAGGCATAACTTTTATGCCGGCTAGGCTGGAGAAGGGGTGGGTCAAGATGTTTTAATGGGCGCCACGTGGTTTTGAGCTAAGTCCACGAATTTATCTTTGCTTCACTCCAAAATAAAAGAAATGTTGTTGTGATTATGTTTAATTTTATTGCCGCCAAATATGCTAAGCTCAGTTTCACTCGATATAAAACGTACACAAGCAATCTTGTCAAATATATGTAAAACAAGGTTTTATGATGTGCACAAAGATATGTAAAAGCAGGATTTATTTCCTATTATAAGTACCTATTGAACAATTCAAAAATTTGTGGCGTACAAAGAAAACACAGGTCAAGAAAGAACTTACTTGCTTCTTATTTTGATTAAAATATACGAAGTAGCGATACTTATCTTTTCTCCTACGATCCGCAATGAAAATTGATGTGAGTTGACCGAGTCCAATCTTCTTTTCTTTCACACTCCCTAACTAAACTTTTACTTTCAACTCGCTAAACTAACTAAACTTCAACTAAATTTGAAAATTCTTAACTTTGAAAATTCCTCACTTGACGCAAAAAGAAAACTCACACTGAACTAAGAGGCCAAGCCTATAGGGATCGTTCCTTTTATATCTTTTTGCCCCGTATTTGCAAGTTCTAAGGAAAATTCCAGGAACATTTCCAAGCGGTACAAATCGGTTTGAAAATAAAAATATTATTTTCTACTTTTTTGGATTTAAATTATCTACTTTAATTGTGGAATATTTTGTGTATTCCACAGAGTGATAAAAAATCGTTAAAACGTTTAATTTTACGAAAATTGCTGATGTTGACAGCGACCTTTCACGTGTCTATAATTTTTATTTTTTTTCGTATACGGGGCTTGATTTTATTACCAATTGATCGTATGTTTCATTGTAATCCGGTTCGGTAAGTTTTCACCTGAGGAACGTGAAGAAAGGGTGAATTTTCGACTGTACTTTAACGTATGTGAAGGTTATGTCGAAGTGTTAAAAGTATCGCTTATGATACGAATAAAGAAAGTTTGGACCAGGTAAGTATATATTTTTACTAAATCTTATGATTTAGTGATAAGGTGTGCTTTCCCCATCCTAGTGTCTTTTGCTTGCATGTGTTTATTAAAATCATTCATTACCAGGTGTTCGGCTATTTCCTGTGATTTCTGATGAATTTATCGTAAAACTAACATCCACAGGTAAGTTCTTCCTTAAACCTTGCACATTATAGCTAGATAATTATATAATTCAAAATATATCCACGCTAATAAATTCATAATTTTCCCAGGATAATCCATCTTTTCGGTAGGCTACGTCTCCTCATCAGTACTTCCTAGAGAATTCCCAAACCAATACTTGAGAGAAGCGGGACACGCAGATCAACAGGGCTCCAGACCATTTCAACGAAATATTTTCCCCACCGGGGTAAGGTAATAATCCATTTATGACTAGGTAGCGAATCTGTAAATAAATAAATATTTTTGCAGCATCACTCTAATAAAGAATGCGTTTTCACGGGACAACACATCATAGACCAACAAGTAAGTTCTTTTGAGTTTAATACATATTCAGCTAATTGTATCTTAATTTATTTTAGGTACAGGCGTTCCCCAATATAGCACGTAACATTGCCTCCCCTTCCTCCGGGAGATTTCCCTGAAATCTCTTACTTCGAATCCTTCTGCCCGAAGTTATACGGGTAGAGTAAATGCCCTACTGGTCATACTAAACAAAAATTCTCATCCTCACATCTACAAAAATGTCTCACCACTTGTTTTGAAATTTAAATGCCTTCCCTACTTCATCAAAAGCTTATTTACATGACTATGCTTATTATTATATTTGAATACTTAACCAATTGAACTTACTAATATAGGGAGTATATCTGCATGATAAGTTGCAAAAACCATGAAATTCATTGGAATTAAATATTTAAAATCTTACATATACGTTTTACTAGGGTGCCCTGTGATAGGCTAGGAAGAGGAATAAGTTTCTAGGCGCAGGAATTCGTCGCGTGATCTAATGATTTACATACGATGCTGATTTTCGTAAACGCGTAGATGCTGAAACTAAGTACCTCTTGCAGGACCCTGAATTAAGGGTGTGGACTTGCAAGAAAAGTGTCTTCATTGAAACAGTAGCTTCAAAATGATGGAACCCAACCTATCCACAAATATTAAATTAAAACTAAATTTTGCGAGTTTTGACAGACTATGATATATGTCTTCCCGTATGCTTAATATCCTTTTTTTTTTACTTTTACTGCTCACTTTTCTTATGCTCGATAAAGGTTCAGCGTTTTTTTTTCACATATATACTTGGGGTATAAAGGTATCCTCGACTCTTCCGCACTTTCCTTACGATTTATACCGGTTTCATCAGACCTTCTCGCAGACTTGAGTAGGTATTTGATGTTGGTCTGCTAGAAGAACATAATAAGTCACTAGAATGCGCCCGAAATATAAAAGTAGTTGAAGGGATACAATCGGTGCAACCAGTAAAGAACAAAAATTCACAAAACAAAACAACAACAAAAAACTAATTCTCCAGAGGTTGATGGGGTCTATGTAAGAAAGGTTGTTCCACTTGATGTCACCAGTCTAAACGAGGATCACAAGAGTCTGGTATAACTGGCAACCACTAATACTGTGAGAACTGCTGTTTCGGAAGTGTTAAGAAAATTAAATGCGCACAAAATGAATTCTAGGTATACACTGGTGTGGAGCTAATCATGGGAACTCAGGTGACCACAATGTACTTGATCTTCGTTGATGTCTGTATTGACGATGAAGCGAGATATTAATGGTATTTGACTTTTGTACATTTCCAAGGCGGTACTGTGGTTTTCCATATACGTCTCTTTCGCAATTGTGATGACCCAATTTTTTTTGAAGATACCTCCAGTGACGATTTTCCAGACTATTCTTGTTGCGCCGTAACTATTGAACTAGATCTTCACTTTTCATTAATTTTTCCCTACTAATTTCGACGTATTATTGAATCCTTTCTTTAATTCAATGTTTTCATTTCGTAGCTTAGCTGTTAGTCCGTAACACTCCATCATTTGCTTTTCTTGTCGTTCTTTGTATGATTTAATATAATTATGAGCTGCTATTAATGTTATTGTCCTTATTACAACAATAATCCGGTGACAATTCCTTTCCACTTTGATGGATATCAACATGTTCGATTTTGTTGAATGTTTGTTCAATGACAGACGTTATATCTAAATTAGCCTCGAAATTCAAATCTCGTAATTCATTGTTCCAAAAAAAAATCTTAAATTATTTTCTCTTTGACAATATTTGACTGGTGGACTGCTTTATGTAGACCGGATTTTGATTGGTTTCATTCGGACTACCGACACGAATTTCTTCTTTACTTGAACTATATCGATGATTTCTATTTCATACTCGTTTTCTATCGGAGTTGGTAGCGTCAATTCCTAATTCCCAACATGCCCTTCTAAAATTTACTATGATCAATTCTCAGAACAATAATGTTGTGATAAATTGTTCCGGATTAAGTTCCAATTTTAAGAACCCGATAATATGCAAGTTTTCTTTCAATCCAAGCAGAAATTCGTTGAAGTATTATTGGTCCATTTCCATGCATTGTTATTGCAATGATCTGGGCATAGTTGAAGGTAGGTTTCACTGCCGAATTCCAAAAAAACTCAGCTGATGCATCGTAATTAGTTCGACTCCAGGATGTAAAAAAAAGTTCAGTTCAAAAATGCGTGAACATGTTCAAATCCAAAATTCAGTTAAACACATGTCCTTGTAAAGACGCATGATGATATAAAAAAAATATTTACACAGAAACACATAAAGAAGGACTTTAACACGCACACTCAACTCAATTAAAAGTATCTTTTCAAAATAGAATGTCTACCGGGGAACACTTTTCCAAAATTTTGTGTTCAACCAAATACTTCACACAGAACTTACTACGGTACGATCGGCGATCACTCACCAGAACCGAACGAACCGATTTTATTGTATATCATTTCTTAATTGTTTAATATATTTTAATTTAATAAGTTTCAAACTGTTATAGTAACACATGCGAACTATTTTTAGTTTTAAATTACACTTTAGAATGCTTTTCCATAAAAAAAGTCTCACTAAATTCCTGTTTTCGTTATTGCAGCACGCCATTTTCACCTTCACTTAGGTTATTTATATTGTCATAGTACTTTCAAAATAAATTTATGTCGAAATATAATCACTTATATGTCTTCTTAACCTTGTTTCCATTTTCAAATTATACTCAACTGAGTAAAATAGTCTCTGAGATCATTGTGATCACAAATTCATATTATCGTAAAAGATCTCTACACTTATAAATCTAAGTTTCTAATGTTCAGAAAAATTTCCTTCATCGGATAAATTTCTTCAGCCGCTCAGTAAACCTAGAGGTATTGATTTTTAATTTACATTCGGGAAGTTTACTTTATTTTAAGTTTTCCTTTAGCAATCTTACTACACGGATATTTGTGAAGAGATTTTGGTCCTCAATTTAAAGCTAAAATAAACTTATATACAAACTTATATGCATCTACTTTATATTTCCCCAAAACTTATTTCGACACACCATTGATTCAAGGTCATAAAGAACGAAAAAAATACAATCTGTTCAACTTAATCCAGTTGCGCCACAGCCTTCTCCTTCCTTCCTTTACCTATTCAGGTAGTCTATGTATAACGCTTAACCATCAGACTTCGCACTACTGTATAATCTCAACAACTTCATAAAATCGAAATATTTAAAAATAAATTAACCATCTCATGAAGCTATAACTCCCATATTCAACCTTGAAAAACACTTCTTATCTCCTTAAATAAAAAGCTGCGTGTGAGAATCCTCCAATGAAACACTAAATACTTAGCTACAATCTCTGCCAACCTAGGTTAATCTTATTGTACAGCGTTCAGGGAGTTGCGCGGATACCTTTTTCTTTTAATATATTGAAATTTTTATTACTACTCTATCGCACAAATCAAAACATTTTTCCCTTGATAAACCAGAAATAGAGACTTTTACAGCACACCAGTAGGGTGATATGTCTTTAAGTCTTTCGAATGCCAAACTCCTACATTTTTCCCGGAACGATCTAGCAATTCATACGTCCACGGAGAAACCACTTTTGCAACGCTAAAAGGACCGATATATTTAGGAGCTAACTTGGCATTGAAGTATTTAGCGACGTCAGATAAAATGTAGTTTTTCCGCATAACGAGATCATTGACAAGAAATTGTTGATCCCTTCTACGTAGGTCATACGAATGTTTTGATATCTTGGCTGCCTTATGTAACCTTTCTCTGACGTCATTCCTTACAATCTCTAAAGCTCGGGACCTACTTTTTGCATCAAACTCTTCAGTACTTATAACCTGATCATATTCCTCTCCGTGTGTTATCATTTCCCTCCCAAAGTTTACAAAGAACGGGGTGAGTTTCAAAACCTCATGTACTGATGTGCGAATAGCGCAGGCTATTTTAGCTAAGTACGTATCCCACACGCGGTGATTTTCCGCTACATAAGCACGAAGCATGGTTTTGATAACCTGATTTGCCCTTTCCGTAGGGTTGGCTTGGGGATGATAAAATGCTGTGTAGTTTATCCTAGTCCCATATTCGGTACACAGCTTCTTAAAGTCTCTGCTCTTAAATTGTGCCCCATTATCGCAAACCAAAGTTTTTGGTGCACCGAATAGCAAGAAAACATATTCCTCGAGAGCTTGACAAATAGAATTGCTGCTAGCTGAATGTAATGGGAAGATCATTGGATACTTACTGAATAAGTCAACTACTGTGAGAATGTATTTGAATCCGCGGTTGGAACGCGGTAGAGGACCAATGAGATCAAGACTAATTGATTGCCAAGGTTTACTTGGTATCACTCGGGATGACATTAGGCCAGCGGGTCTCTTTAGTTCTGGCTTAATCGACTGACAGATATGGCACCGTTTTACATAAGTCGCTACGTCGCTCTTCATTTTTGGCCAATAGAAGCGTTGTATCAGTCGATGATATGTTTTTTGTACTCCGCTATAACCAGAGCTTGGTAAGTCATGTGCCTTGAATATTAAGGCTTTTATTTCTTGTTTCGGAACCAGTAGCTTCCAGGACTCATTATCTGAAGTTAGTTCTGGATACTTTTGTCGACAATGTTTCCACAACAATTTGTTTTCCATTTTCCAGTCCGCGTATTTTGAGGGATTTTTAGTTACATTTTCGATCATTTTAGCCAGCCATTTATCACAGTTTTTCTCGTTAGTCTGCAAAAAATCAACTATAGGGACCGAACGAGATAACCAATCTGGTAACAAATGTTCTTTGCCCTTACGGTGTACTATCTCGAAATTATATTGGCGCATGGCCCATCTCGCCAATCTACCCGTAGGGTCCTTCAAATTATGTAACCATGCCAGAGAAGCGTGGTCTGTAACTACTGTGAAATGGCTCCCTTCGACATATGGTCGTAATTTATCGATCGCCCATAACACAGCAAGACACTCGCGTTCTGTAGTCGAATAGTTACGTTCGCATTTATTCAGAGATCGGCTTAGATACGCGATAACTTTATCTTCCTCATTTATCTGCTGTGTTAAAATCGCCCCTAGTCCATAGCCAGATGCGTCGGTATGTATAATGAATGGTTGCGTAAAATCCGGACAAGTCAGTATCGGTGCGCTAACTGAACAATCTTTAACTCTACGAAACGCTTGTTCACACTCTTCAGTCCAAATAAATTTATTTCGCTTTTTTAATAATGCTGTAATAGGGGCAATCATAGTGGAAAAATTAGGAACGAACCTGCGGTACCATGCTATCACCCCAACAAATCTTCGAACCTCGGATACATTTTTAGGGTTTCCTATACCTAAAATACATTTAACTTTCTCAGGATCGACCTGCAGACCCTTCTCACCTACAATATATCCCAAATAACGTAGTTCTCCGCGACAGAATTCACATTAATAACGGGGCCCGCTTCATGTAATCGATCTAGCACCTTTTCTAAAACCCTTTTGTGGTCTTGGAATGTCTGCGTTACTATAATAACGTCATCAAGGTATACAAACACCTTACTTTCGAGGTCTCCTGATAGAACGGTGTCGACTAAGCGCTGCCCCGTAGCTGGGGAATTACTTAAGCCAAATGGCATTCGACAAAACTAGAACAGCCCTCTGCCAGGGACTGTAAAGGCTGTATATTGCTTGGAGTAAGCTTCTAGCGGCACCTGCCAAAATGCAGACTTAATATCTAGAGAAGTCATAAATTTAGCATTTCTTATCTTATCGAGGGTAGCCGAAACGTATGGAAGCGGATATGCGTCTTTTTGGTAGCGTTATCAAGCTTTCTGAAATCGACACAGAATCGATATTGGCCATCCTTTTTCCGTACCATAACGATTGGTGAGGCCCACGCGCTATTACTAGGTTCCACCACCCCTGTGGCTAGCATTGTATCCAGTTCCTCGTTAATAATCTTCTGAATTGTTGGCGGGACTGGGAAGTACCTCTGCTTTATTGGCGGAGAATCAGTCTGTATCACGTGCTCAACCCTATTAGTGCAACCAAGTCCAGTTCCCATCTTAGTTTTGGCTTTATTTATAATTTCCTCCAGTTCGGTTCTCTCATCCTCTGACAAACTTGTTTGACATTGAAGAGCATTGACATGATAATTGACTGAAGTATCTAAGAATTGCCACGAATTTTCTATAAAGTTCGCCTGAATATTCATTTCACGCCAAAAGTCTATGCCGAGTATAATGTTAAGAGGCAACTCAGGAATAATGAGAACATCAAATACTTTTACGCGATCGCCTAATTCAATTGGTAAACTTATCTCCCCAAGTACATCCACACTTCCACCATCCGCTAGACTCACTCTTTTGGCTCCTGTAACGCTTAGCTTTAGCTTCAAATGCTTTATCGACTCCCAACCCTCCAATAACCGTTCGTGAAGCACCTGAATCGAGCAAGCCACAAAATTTTAAACCGAAGATCGAAATCTCGAGATGAGGACGCATATCATTTCCTGCCTGAGCAAAAACGTAGTCCACTAACGTGCTATATGCGTTGTCCTTGCTTAAATCTTTGGATTGGGCAGCTTTTATGGGGTTATTCGGTTCGCCGCTTAAACGAGAGCCCCGTTTGCGTTTCCCGTCTCCGGCGCTGATTGACGGATATTACTGGTACTTTGTCTAGATGTGCTGCCACTATTGCATTGGTTAGAATTAGGGCGAATCACGCCTGGTGCTCCACATCCAAAACACCTCAAAACAGAGGCAGCCCTACAGTATCTTGCTATATGGCCAGGATTTCCGCACTTAAAACAACGTGGATGCCTGATATTATTAGGACGTGGATCACGATTCGAAATAGCTGACACCCTTGATGGTTCGATCGAGACATAAGCCAAGTCAGGCTCTAGCAGTTGATTACTCTTTCGTGATGGAGGAGGTACAAAGGATTCAACATTAACTCGCACCGCTTCAAGTCGTCTGCCAAACTCTACTAAATCTTTAATGCTCTCTATCTCTGTTAGTCCTAGTTGCGTTTGGTAGAATGGGCTAATATTTTTCTTGAGTATGCGTAACTGTTGATTCTCATTCAGCGGATCCGTGAGTCTAGCGAACGTATTTGACATAGTTGCTATATATATACCCATAGATTCATCTTTTCCCTGGGTGCGTTTCTTAATCTCCTCGAGCAGCCTGTCATCATAATCCACTGGCAAGAATTCCTTCTTCAATTCTCTCACTAAGTCATTCCATGAATTGAATAGGCCTTTGTTCGCTCTGTACCATATTAAGGCCTTACCGGTGAATAGGTCAAGTGCCGAACGAAATAATTGCTGTTTGTTTATCCCTCGTGCATCAGCTAATTCTTGTACTCTATCTAAAAAGGAATTGAGAGATTGCCCTTGATCCCCGGAGAATCTAACGTCCCATTTATAAAGTGCCACTCGCGGATGTATACCTGCAAGAACCGGATTAGGTGAAGTTATTTCATCAGCGGCTCCTTCCGAGGCATCACTTTCTTCTTCTTCACCTGCAGCTTTGATTTGTAAAGTCCCTAAGGCTAAGATTAATTCTGCCCGAATCCTTGATCTCTACTTTTTCTGTTGCTCATCGACAGCGATAACTCTTTGGGGCCTAGCCAAGGCCCACTGAATTTTCGTCACAATTTTAATATGGTCCGAACGACCTGTTTCCCCTTTAAAAGCCTCAGATAACGTCTTAATCTCATCGATTTTTCTATTTAGGGCTTCGAGATCCTCTTCGAACTTGAAAGGATATGGATCGACCAAAACCAATTTGCCCTCCCTTTCCAATTTTAGCGCTGCACGCAAACTTACTCTCATGTCATCCACCTTGCCAACCGGCAGACCCCTAATCGCGAGATCATATGCCAGCTCCTCCTGGGTTAATCTATTGATTTCCATTTTTGGATCTGAAGACTTTATCTAAACTCAATATATGATGCAGAGCACTGAAGTAGGTGCCTCAATAATCAGCCAAGAAATTCAATACTGTTACTGTGCTACTGAGAAATATATTCGAAGTAAAATTTCAGTGCAAAGTGCAAACCATTAAATGAAAAACAAATTATCCTATATCAACAAATAGCTCTTCCAATCAATGAGAAAACAATAATAATAAAAATCGAAAAATCATTTTCCAAATCTTGCTAAATTTATTCTCAACTTCAATTTCTCTATCAAACCGCTTAACCCAACTATAAACCTTTAGAAATTAAAACCGACCAACAATAACCCTATGAACTTACCAATAAGTAATTTAATTTCCTCATGAAATTATATTAATACGTATAAAACTATGCTAAGATCGTTTATAAGTTCAAGTATATATACTAAAACTAATATAGGCAATCTAAAATATCGTAGGTTAACAATTTCAATATTTACAACAAATTGTAAAATAATCTGCGGCAATAAACGCATCTACATGCATCGGCATTATCAGCATGCATCCAACAAACCAATATCCGAAGTGTATAGCAAAAACTTAAAATTAATTCATCTGGAGAAACTGGGGCAATTGTTGTCCTAGGTTAGGTTTTGCTTGAACTTGACATCAACCGTAATAGAAATTTGCACTAACAAATCTCTTAATGAATTCCCTTTATCGGAGAGTCGATCTGATTTGTAAAAATTTCGAAAGCCTAGGATTATCAATGTAGTTCCCTTTAGTTGATACGTGACTACGAGTGTACTACGGTCGGTGCTTAAACGCGTCTTTAAATTTGCACGTGTTTTGAAATTTAAATAAATTTTAACTAATATAGTTGTGAGTTAAAACTGCAAACTAAGCCATAAAGTGTAAACTAACGTGTAAAGTGTATGTAAAAAAAATTCGGTGAATTAAGTGATTAAAATTATATTTATAAATCTGTGCAATTACGTGACAAAAAAAAATTTCAAAAAGCAAGCTAAGCTAATTAGCAAAATGCAAAAAGTGCATGTTTTATAAATATGTTTGTAACTTAAATTGTGTTAGTGCTATACAAGGAACGCCATAAGCCTAAACAGAAACACATGGGATATTTACACAAAAGCCAGTTATTTCTAAATTATGGTAAGTTTTTATTTACTTCTCTTTCTACTCTTTTGTAAATGTATGTATGTTTCGCTAAGAAATAAATTCGAAATTCATTTAATTGTGCTTCCCCAATTCTTGCTCTCTTTATAAAGCGTGTTGCAAACGTTCATTCCTTATAAATAAATTCATTTGAAGTTACGGCAAGTTTGTGGATAAATGACAAGTTGATTTGACTAAAGCTTATATACAAATGTTGTGAAACATGGTTGACATTTCTTGTGTAATGAAGACTTTGTATTCAATTTAGAGATTATGATTAGGTGTTTTCACCCCTTTAGGCCCCACGTTTGGCGCCAAATTTGTTATGCTCTTTTCTTCAGGCATAACTTTTATGCCGGCTAGGCTGGAGAAGGGGTGGGTCAAGATGTTTTAATGGGCGCCACGTGGTTTTGAGCTAAGTCCACGAACTTATCTTTGCTTCACTCCAAAATAAAAGAAATGTTGTTGTGATTATGTTTAATTTTATTGCCGCCAAATATGCTAAGCTCAGTTTCACTCGATATAAAACATACTCAAGCAACTTGTCAAAGTAAAAATATGTAAAACAAGGTTTTATGATGTGCACAAAGATATGTAAAAGCAGGATTTATTTCCTATTATAAGTACCTATTGAATAATTCAAAAATTTGTGGCGTACAAAGAAAACACAGGTCAAGAAAGAACTTACTTGCTTCTTATTTTGATTAAAATATACGAAGTAGCGATACTTATCTTTTCTCCTACGATCCGCAATGAAAATTGATGTGAGTTGACCGAGTCCAATCTTCTTTTCTTTCACACTCCCTAACTAAACTTTTACTTTCAACTCGCTAAACTAACTAAACTTCAACTAAATTTGAAAATTCTTAACTTTGAAAATTCCTCACTTGACGCAAAAAGAAAACTCACACTGAACTAAGAGGCCAAGCCTATAGGGATCGTTCCTTTTATATCTTTTTGCCCCGTATTTGCAAGTTCTAAGGAAAATTCCAGGAACATTTCCAAGCGGTACAAATCGGTTTGAAAATAAAAATATTATTTTCTACTTTTTTGGATTTAAATTATCTACTTTAATTGTGGAATATTTTGTGTATTCCACAGAGTGATAAAAAATCGTTAAAACGTTTAATTTTACGAAAATTGCTGATGTTGACAGCGACCTTTCACGTGTCTATAATTTTTATTTTTTTTCGTATACGGGGCTTGATTTTATTACCAATTGATCGTATGTTTCATTGTAATCCGGTTCGGTAAGTTTTCACCTGAGGAACGTGAAGAAAGGGTGAATTTTCGACTGTACTTTAACGTATGTGAAGGTAATGTCGAAGTGTTAAAAGTATCGCTTATGATACGAATAAAGAAAGTTTGGACCAGGTAAGTATATATTTTTACTAAATCTTATGATTTAGTGATAAGGTGTGCTTTCCCCATCCTAGTGTCTTTTGCTTGCATGTGTTTATTAAAATCATTCATTACCAGGTGTTCGGCTATTTCCTGTGATTTCTGATGAATTTATCGTAAAACTAACATCCACAGGTAAGTTCTTCCTTAAACCTTGCACATTATAGCTAGATAATTATATAATTCAAAATATATCCACGCTAATAAATTCATAATTTTCCCAGGATAATCCATCTTTTCGGTAGGCTACGTCTCCTCATCAGTACTTCCTAGAGAATTCCCAAACCAATACTTGAGAGAAGCGGGACACGCAGATCAACAGGGCTCCAGACCATTTCAACGAAATATTTTCCCCACCGGGGTAAGGTAATAATCCATTTATGACTAGGTAGCGAATCTGTAAATAAATAAATATTTTTGCAGCATCACTCTAATAAAGAATGCGTTTTCACGGGACAACACATCATAGACCAACAAGTAAGTTCTTTTGAGTTTAATACATATTCAGCTAATTGTATCTTAATTTATTTTAGGTACAGGCGTTCCCCAATATAGCACGTAACATGAGGATGGTTTTATTAAAACGTTGGGTCTGTTTTGGCACCCCACAAATGACTGTTTTGTTTTCAACATAACCGTCAAGGAAAACTCAGGTACTCTAACAAAACGTAATCTTCTGTCTCAAATAGCTCAGTTATATGACCCCGTAGGATGGTTGACACCAACTGTGGTTATGGCAAAAATTATGATGCAGCAGATCTGGTTAGAAGGCATAGCATGGGATGATCCTATATCCGATAACATCTCTCAACAGTGGCAAAAACTAAAAACAGAACTGAAATTATTAGAGTTCATAGAAATACCGAAGTGGATTGGCACAAGGCAAGCAGTTAATTCTGTACAGCTTTTGTGATGCCTCAATCGCAGCATATTGCGCAGTTGTTTATGTTCAACACTTATAAAAACTTCTTCTTGGTGATACGGTCCAAAATGGTTAACTCGTCCCGAAAACGATTGGCCTTCCAATAACCAAGCTATACAAAATTTACCTGAAATAGATGTAGAAAAAAGAATAATGGTTCATCACGTTGTAGCCTCACAAGAGTTTTTAATAGAAGATTATTCAACCCTACCTCGTTTATTAAAGGTTACTGCTCTGTGTTTTCGTTTTATCAAGAAATGTAGAAACATCACTAAAAAAGAAAACGACGTTTTGTTTGGCGGTAAATTTTTGGATAAGAATAGCGCAATCCCAAGTATTTCACAGGCAAATTTCGGATTTAAAGTTATGTAAACCTGTTTATTCAAAAAGCTCTCTATTACCCTTAAATCCATTCATATGCGGAAATAGGTGGACGCCTGCAGCATTCTAAATTGAGTTTTAGTGAAAAACATCCGATTATATTACCGGCAAAGCATACATTTACTTATCTTATTGTTAAACAGGCACACCTTGTCACCTTACATGGCGGACCACAGCTGATAACGGCATGCTTACGCAGAACGTATTGGATTCCACACGCTAGAAACTTAATTCGAAAAGTAACTCATGAATGTTTGACGTGCTTTAGACATCAAAGGAAAACTGCTTCGCAAATCATGGGAAATTTACCAGAGCCGCGTGTCAATATATCACGAGCATTTATGCACACCGGAGTTGACAACGCCGGTCCAGTCTCTGTACGCATGTCTAAAGGTAGAGGCGCTAAGTTCACTAAAGGATATATCGCCACTAAAGCCGTGCACTTGGAACCTGTCAGCGATCAAACTACACAGGCTTTTTTGGCTGCCTTTAGGAGGTTTATTTCACGAAGAGGTATGTGCTCAGATCTATACTCGGACTGTGACAGAAATTTTACCGGTGCAAATAGGATTCTACAGGACGAATATGCGCAAGTTTTTCGCAACACCTCTAAGGAAGCAGCGACTACATTAGCCATGCAAAACGTTAAATGGCACTTCATACCACCTGCATCTCCGCATTTTGGTGGTCTTTGGGAGGCTGGTGTTAAATCGCTCAAACACCATTTTAAAAGAGTTACTGGAGACACAATACTAACCTTTGAAGAGTAAGCAACAGTCTTAGCTCAGATCGAAGCCTGCCTCAACTCGAGGCCATTGTGTCCGTTATCAGATGACCCATCAGATTTTTCAATTCTCACTCCTGGACATTTTTTAATAGGTGACATGCTTCTTGCTCCACCCGAAATAAACATTCTAGACGAAAAACTCCATTCTCTTACACGATGGCAGTACCTACAACGTTTAAAGCAGCAATTTTGGAAAAGGTGGATTCGACGTACCAGTCCCTATCGTTACCTCTTTGTGTGACTTAGGAATAATCTGTGATAGTGAACTCAATTTCCGTTCCCACATTGACAGCATAATTAACAGAGCTAACTCCGCGCTAGGGTTTGTGAAGCGCTGGTCTAAAGAGTTCTCCAATCCTCATGTTTCCAAATCTCTCTACGTCTCCTTCGTTAGACCTCTCCTTGAATATGCCAGCCAGGTATGGTCCCCTACACAAACAACTCACATTAATAGGATTGAATCTGTCCAGCGTAGGTCTATTCGCTTCGCTCTACGTGATCTTCCGTGGATTGACAGATTCAACCTTCCTCCCTATGAAAACCGTCTGAAACTGATCGACTTACAACCTCTAAGCAAACGTCGTGATGTTTCCGACAATCTCTTCATTTATCAATTATTAACTGGTGCCATAGACTGCCCCTCAATCCTGCAATCTTTACCCATCTATACCAATCCCCGTAACCTTAGGTCCACTCCCCTTTTCCGACTCGACCGCCATCGCACAAACTACGGTCAAAGCGAGCCAATTACCAGGATGTTACGAAAAGTCAACGACCTTTCCTCTTTTGACTTCCATCTGAGTAAATCATCACTCCACAAAGCCTTATATCTTGACCCCGCCCATCTTGATCCTGATCACCTACTTTAAATCTTCTTCCTTACGCCTTCTGCCAGGAATCAATATATACAGCTCATATGGTAGCTTATACTTTTTATTTAATTATTCTTAATTATTCATTTATTATAGTCTGTAGAATTAGTATTAAGTTATAGCTTGTATTAAATTTTTTTATTTTTTTATTTTTTATGCAATAGCTTGTTTTAAGCTTAAATAAATAAATAAATAAATCTTCGTGAATAAATTCCAAGACTACAGCAGAGACCCAAATGGACAAGACAACATAAAAATTGGGAATATGGTTTTGATCAAGGACGAACGGCTTCCTCCAATGAAATGGTTACTTGGGAGAGTTGAAGAAATATTTCCTGGCCACGATGGTTATGTTAGGGTGGTGGCGGTAAGAACAAAAGCAGGCATCTCAAAACGACCTATTACTAAAATTGCTCTCTTACCTATAGTCGAAAACTTTACGGGCTAACCGTACTTTAAAGAACAATTTGTGTTTTGTAAATTTATGTTTATTGTAAATAAAAAAAAACAAACATTAATATTTTTAAGATTTTAATTGAAAGTGATTAAAAAAAAATAATTAAATAAAAGCAAAAAAACTAAACCTAATACACGCGAATCAGCTCCACACACGCTATAAACGTTTTCCTCAGCCCGGATTAAGCATCAATCCACATTTACAATCAAGCTACGAAGACACTATGCTGTTTATTCTAAAAGAAGCTCACATATTGCTATACCTTAGTTATATCAAGGCGGCCGAGGATGCTGGAGCTAGCATCACATCTAGAAAAGAAAACAAAATAAATACAAATAGTTATGTTATATAATTCAATTTACTTACACATTTTAGTATTCCAGTATGCAACACAAGTTTTCCTACGGTGAAGTACTGGTGCTGGTCTAGCTTGATGCGATATCATTCACATCTGGATACAAAAACCACCTGTTATCGGTAGCTTTCAAAATCACCACGAACACTGTGTTTTCTTACTTTGATTGCATCGAAGAACTCATCGCAATGCATTTTGTTTTAACGTCAAATTGTAATCCAAGTACTCTTTTTTTAATTATTGTAACGAGTTCAATTGTTCCCTAGTTTTTCATAAAATATTAAGAACTAAATCGACTTTAATAAAAAAATAAAGTTGCGTGTTATAAATAATTGTCTCCCAACCCAACACAACACAACCCTTGTGGAATAAAAATTCACACATCACAGCATAAGATAAATCGCAACTCAAGCGATTTACAGACGTCATGTTTGTTAGTATGCTGGGATAAAATGAGAGTTGTATTCTGATACTTTTACGTTATGTCCGTACAAGATGAATTCTTTGCTCCGTACATAACAACCTGGGTAGATATACATTGTACCCGTATTTCGAAGTGTTTGCGTGTTAATGGCATCTTCGCAAATGGTGTCTATTTGAAGGGGTTCTTTTAAGGAGAAAAGACAGGCGTTCTGCTGTGATAACTGCTTCCAATAGGAAGTTTGTTTTAAGGTTGAAATTTCACATTTGGGATTAATTCTTTCTTTTTTTATCAAATTTACTTCGCATTGATTTATGTTTGTGTAGATGTGTATGGTCTATTGTTGCACAATTGTGGATATCTGGAAGTGTTAGTTCAAGATAGTGTTCACGATTGTAGTCTATTAATATGTATTCTTTTGATGGTTTAATATATACGAATGATCCGTTCAGAAGTGTAGGTAATGGTATTCCCAGTAGGAAATATTTCAAGCGCTTTGAAAAAGAGCATATACAAAGCAGTGCGAGTAGGTTTAGCTGCTTCGTAAAAATCGAGGACAAAGCATGTTCTCAGCACGGCAGTGTGAACTAATGTAGCTGCTCCTTGAGGAAACGATAGCGAAGCGTGTTCTCAGCGCACCAAATGATCATCTTCCTTTAATGTTTCGGATCATCGCAGATGAGTCAGTCTTGTTTTTGCCTTCGGTAAGTGCGTGTGGCTTGCGGTGTAAATCTGTTTTCTGTTAAATTTTGAATTAGAAATATTTTTTGTGATTGCAAAGGTAAGTACTCTTTGATTAGATTATAAATCTTATTTTAATGGCGGAAATATCATTGTGCGTAGAGAATGAGTAAAAAAATTTGCGGCGTCAGTAAAAGGCACATGAGACGACTCGTGGCGAAAGAAATTTATGCCCCAAGAAGTTGCAATGAGCAACGTGAAACTGTTTTAGAAAAAAATTTTCAAGGAAATTCAAGTCATGTATCTGATTTTACGAATTTTTAATGTGGAAACTCCAGATGAGACAAACAAAAATCTATCACTTTCTGAAGATATAAGAAATTGGTATATAAGAAATAAAATTAGAAGATCGGCTTGTGATGATATTTTGAAAATATTAAGAAATCATGGATTAGATCTACCGTCTTCAACGAAAACGTTACAAGGAATTAAAAAAAATCCAATTAAAATAATTTCAGTCAATCCCGGACAATACTTTCATTTCGGTTTACAAAAATCTTTAAATATTCTTGATTTATCTCTTCCAAGTACGACAAATTTTATAGAAATTGACATTGGAATTGATGGATTGCCATTATTCAAGAGTTCTGGAGAGCAATTGTGGCCCATTCTTGGATCAATTTCAGATTGTGTAGAAATAAAACCTTTTTTGATTGGCGCCTACGTCGGCCCACGTAAGCCAGAAAAAATAAGTGAATATCTTGCAGAGTTTGTTAAAGAAGTGGAACTGTTAAAAAATAATGGATTGGTCATTAAAGGAAGAACAATTGATTTAAAAATAAAAAAATTCATATGTGACACTCCTGCAAGGGCCTTCATCATAGGTACAGTCGGACACACAGCAAGCAATGGATGCTCTAAGTGTTACCAAAGAGCACAAATGAAGAATAGAAGGCTGACATATGAAACATCAGCATCAGATCTAAGAACTGATGATGATTTTCAAAACAGGAGAGATGTATATTACCACAGTAGGCCTTTTTGGGAAAACTCCACTCCTCTTGAAAAAATTGAGATCAAAATGGTTTCTCAGTTTCCGCTCGATGTAATGCATCTAATAGATTTGGGAGTTGGAAAAAAGGTTTTAACAAACATATGGAAAGGAAAACATTTAAAAACTAAATTAAGTACAAACGATAAAGAAGTCTTAACAGTTAAGTTATGTTCCTATAAAAGACATATTCCAAAGGAATTTTGCAGAAAGCCGAGAAGTATGCACGAGATCGCTAGGTGGAAGGCTGTTGAATTCCGACAAGTACTTTTATATACAGGAATAGTATTATTTAAAGATTTGCTCGACGATGATTTGTACGTACACTTTTTATTATTGCACAGCGCATATCGACTAGTTTCCTGTCCAAACAATTGTTGCAAAAATTTAGATGTTGTTCAAGATATTTTAAAGACTTTTGTTACAAATTTAAAATATCTATACGGCGAAGACAGGATTAGCTACAATGTACATACTTTGCTCCATTTACCGGAATGCGTAGAAAAATTTGGGAATGTTGAAAATTTTTCGGCTTATAAATTCGAGAATTTTTTACAACATATAAAAAAAGACGTCCGCAAACCAACAAAAATTTTGGAACAAATTAATAATAGAATTTTAGAAAGATCCACATTAAGTACAGAGCATACCTCTAAATTTGGGCCAACAAATTTATCCTCAAGGAAATCAAAGATAGAATGTTTACCATTATACAAAAATTTCTACTTCGATAGATTCGTCTTGAGCTCTCACGAACCGGACAATTATTGCTATTTAAGACCACTGATTCCAATTAAAGTAATTGGGTTTGTAAGAGATTGTAATGGTGAAGAATTTTTAGTCGGAATAAGGTTCTTGCATACAGGAGATTTCTTTACTGAACCTCTGCAATCTGCACAAGCTCTTGGTATAACATTTGTTTCGAAACCAAACAACGAAGAAGAAAAATTCAAAATTAAGGAAGTTTTATGCAAAGTAGTTGCACTGCCATTCAAAACCGGTTTGGTATTTATACCAATACTTCATCATTGTGTAAGATTTTTGCAAAGGGGAATCTATTTTTGTTTTCTAATCTTTGTATTATATTTCAGAACAATGACATCTCTAAAGAAATTTAAACAACCACGCTTCGATCCGGTGCCAGTCTACCGCTCTAACGCGACACTTGGAACGGAAAATACTAAAGAAACCGATTCGGAAGTAAATTTTTTACGTGCGAAGTGTGCTGACCTAGGTAATAAACTATACCTGATATGTCATTTTTCTAATCTCACTTCATACTTTCTAGAAAAAGAGAATAACATATTAAAAGAAAATTCCGCACAAAATGAGAAAAATTTTGAGTACCTAAAAGAAACTTTAGGGAAACATACAGTCTTCTTAGAGAAACTGGCAGAGAAAGCTTTCCCGGAACACAAAAATTTAAAACTATTTCCAATAAGCAGCAAAGAACAACTGGAAGAAACTGAATCCAAATTAAGCAATTATGACGAGCAAGATTTGGTGAGTTTTGCTTAATGAATTAATATGAGTTATCTTGTACTTATTTGAACATTTAAGATTACATACATAAAGCAATTGATTGGGACAACTCCTGTTAATAAAACTCTGGACCTTCTTTTCACGGAGGAGTTTACGTTGGAAATAAATTGGGATGGAAAACAAAAAAAGATACCAATAAATAGTATGAAATTGTTTAATACATTTGTATATGGTATGATTTTTTATTCTTTTATTGAAAACAAGTGTAATTCCAATATCTTTTCACAGAAGCAGTAAAAAACGACAAATTGGGCTACAACGAATTTGTAAAAGGAATGAAAAGCGGTTTCAGACTGATAAAAAATAGATTTTACAGGAGAAAATTCGAATCAAAAACCAAAGGTTAGACTATTAGATTTTTTTTTTTAATTTGATACCTGAATTAATTATGTTAACTATTAATTATGTTATTTAAACGGCTACATTGTGGGGGTTAGCTAAAAATACATGCAGGGAAAATCGTTATTATTAAGAGTTGGAACCCCTGTGATATATTTTTTAAGTTTAAATCTGGAACACCCTGTATTCATATATAGAATTTCTTTTGTATCCTTATCGAAAGCAATATTTTGTTTACTACTATTATTAACATCAATTAGAAATGCAATAAATAATATGTTCCTATAATTAGTATTTAAAACTGTGAATACTACAATTACTTACGTTTATACTCAAATTTTTTTCCATGTTAAATGTTTATGTTTATAATTAATGGACGAACCTTTTACTTTTTTAAAGAATAAAGGATAATTAATAAATATTTAATAAAACAGAAACATGTTTGTTTTATTTCTGATTTTTTTGTCATCAACAAATAAACAACACAATAGTAAAAGAAAAAATATGAAACTTCGAATGCCTTTTTAGAAGAACTTTAAAAGCGCTTTACGAACGCAAAAGTAAAGCGCCTTGAAGTGTCTTTTTAGAAGAAACTTAAAAGCGCTTTGCGTAAGCAAAAGTAAAGCGCCTTGTAGTGTATTTTTAGAAGAACTTTAAAAGCGGTTTACGTAAGCAAAAGTAAAGCGCTTACGTCTGCGGACATGCAATGCTAAAATAAAATGGAGCTTCTTACGGAGCGTAAGCGCTTTAGTGCTTCGCAAAAGCGCTTCAAGAGGATCCTCAGAGCGCTTTTTTTCCTATTGGGTTACTTTAAAAACTTGATAAGGTTCCTTGAATGGAAGAGGAAATTTTAGTTCAATAATTATTTTGTTATTGACGGTATTTGCTGCTATTGTGCTTAATTTGTAAATTTGTGTCACTATATTATCTCTGGGATTTATAGGAAGCATAATTGAATTTGGTAATTCTTGTCTGATTTTCAATAAAAGTTCTTCTATTTTTCTAGGGGATATAAGTGCGGGATAAAACCACAACATGGGTATAAAGCGGCGATAGTAGCCGAAAAAACCAAGGAAAGATTTTATATCTTTTTCTTTCGTGGGCCTTGGATAGCTCTTAACTGAATTTATTTTAGATGGGTCTGGTTTGACTCCATTTTCCGTGATGACGTGCCCTAGATACATAATTTCCTTTCTTAGGAAGTGGCACTTATCGGGTTTAAGCTTGAGATTGATCTAGCGGAGACGGCTAAATACTGCTACGAGTCGATTTTGTATTTCGGTGAAGATCGATTTTCGCGAATATTTTGTTGCCCTGACCTTTTAGTTTTCGCCTGTCCATTAGGCGTGTTTACTTCCTGAACTCTGTCTCCTCTTTGCAGAGTATTGCTGCTTCCCGCCGGATTTGAAAACCGAGCATTGTTAGCTGCTCGAGTTCTGCAGTCATCGATTGAATGTCCAATCCGATGGCAATATCGACAGGAGATTACTTCTGATGGAAATGGACAGTGTCCCATATTTGGGGGTCTCTGTAATCGGGAGTTTAATCTATGTGATGGGTTAAAATTTGGAATTTGGTGCTGTTCATGTTTGCAGTTTCAGGATAAATGCCCTTGTCTATTGCATTTGTAACAGCGAAGGTTTATGTTTACATTTGAATTAACTCCGCCGTTCGTTTGAGTTTTGGGTTACCTTTGCTCTAGGCGTGATGCGTGCTCTAGAATATGGGATTTAAGGGATGAAAGTGATTTATCCGTATGGACCTTTGCCAACGTTTGGAGTTGTGTATTCGACAATCCGTCTTCAATTGTTCGTACAGCTTCGTTTTCGTTGTCTTTTAATAAAGATTTCAAGAGCAATCTATCTGTAGTGTATGAGTGCGTAGCTTCAGTAAGTTTGGACAAAGTTGTATTTAGTCTTTGGAAAAAATCCTTTATACTCTCGCCCACTCCTTGTTTGGTTTTTTTTTTAAATTTTTTTTTTTTTTTTTATCAATCAATCAAGCTTTATTCATCATAGTACAAATTCTAATATATATGTATAGAAACAAGCAAAGCACTCCCGTAAGCAAACCTGTGTGTGACTGTTTGAGTGTTCATCTAAACTACTTTTATAACATTGCTAAATGCGTTAATTTAAGTACATACGAATTCGAAATGATCAATACGTAAAAGGCAAATCTAAAATTACTCTTAAAACTACTTAATCCAAATAAGATTAACTAAGTGATTTCAGTACATAAGATTTTTAGCTATTTCATTATAATTGGCAAAAACATAGTCCTTCAAAAGAAATTTATAATTTCCTGTATTAAGTCTATTCTTTAAATGGAAATCAAGCTCATTTTATATTTTGGGTCCCAGAATGCTCGGGTGCCTTTGAAATAAGCATCTGTTGCATATTGAAATTGCTAGTGGGCGAGTTAATTGTCTCCTTGTGTTGTATCTTATGGTGTGAACTTGGAATGAATGAAGTCTCAGGTATGTGAATTTGAGTACAGTCAAAGCATGGAGTTGTCTTATAGTAAGTACATTGAAAATTGTGAAAGCTTGTGTCGTAGAAAAGAATTTAGTCTTATTGAGACAATATTTAATGATTTTACTCTGCAAGTTCACTAATTGGTCAATTGGGACTGACGGGTTGACCGTGAGGTTTTGTCCTCGAAATGTTGTATCAGGAACGGCTTTAATTCGGGCCAATCTGATATCTGGTTGCATCTTAACACCTTATAAGCTTCTGCAGATAATTTACTTGTCATGAGACTAAGAAGGGCGCGTTTTTCATTAGTTGTCGATGTTGTTGCGTATACGTCGCAACTACATATAAATTTGTGGAGATCCTTTTGGTTTCCACTGAAAGGTGGTATTAGTGATTTTGCATCGGATAGAGAAATTTCTGTGTTCCCTGAAATATACATTAAAAGATTGCTCTTGGCTTTGTTGTGCACTGCCTGCGTCCGTAGGGAATCGAGTGTCCAGTTCTTCCTGGAGTGTGATTATTGTGTCCGTATAGGATGTTTCCATGTTTAAGTATACACTGTGTTTCACATAATCACTTTCTCTATCACTCGGATTTGCATTTGCGATTATTTCGCTTTGAGTTTCTTTAAAATCTTTCCAATGTTGTTGTAAAATTTTTAATTTCTGGGTAAGATACGTTCGGCTGGCAGTTCGAAGCGTGTTTTGGTTGACAGACTGAATTATGTGTGATATAGACTTCTGTCTATCTTCCTGAAGTCGAAATCTTATCACATTTGGCTTGTCGTTAATTTCATTTTCAATGTCTTGAATGGTATTTGAGTCTGCTTGCTTTTGTGAAGATTTGGGAAGTGGAATGAAAAATGGGTCATTAGCGTTATCTGTATGTATCGATATTGATTTTAATCTATCGGACAATGTTGCTTTTACGAGGTTATACCAGTCCTCTGTTTTGTCATAGCAAGACTGTTTAAAATATGAGTGGTCTTCGTCAAAATTTTCATGGTTTTGAATTATTTCTTCGGTTTTCTCGAAGGAGTCCCAAACGTACTCCAATAATTGGAGTTTATTCGATACGAAAGTGGAAGTTCTGCTTCGTTTGTTAGCTTTATGATAATCAGCCAAAATTTTTCTGATATCGGCAGTTTTTTCTACCTCTGATAAGCAAAGCTCATCGAATGTTTTGCCGTGTGTACTCATTTTAAAATTTGTTGAATTAAATTGGGAAACTTGGTGTAAGTTATAATAAATCGAGCGAGGAAGTGTTGTAAACGAAATGGTTTATCCGAGGGGAAATGGTGTTTACGGTTTCACCTAGTTGTATGAATTTATTGTTGGTGATGATGTGACGTCAGGCGTCCTGGCCGACGGCCTCTCCGGTGAAGTTGTTGCTGATGTTGATGTGACGTGGGCCGTCCTGGCCGACGTTTTCTTGTTGTCTTCCCTCTAGGCACTTCTTGTTGAGGCAGGGATGAAGCCTCGCAAGGGTCCCTCGTTGTGGCACTCTGGCGCCGAGAAAAAAATTGTTGTTTCGTTGTGTTTTTTTTACTGCCACTAGTTGCTGTGTGGGAGATTTTTTTTTTCACCAAATTGTTGTAGTTGGCAGGATTATAAGGTTATAAATTTACGTTTATTATTATTATTATTTTTCTTTTACTGTAATTTTTGTAGGACACTGGTTTTTTGCTTATTTTTTCTTTAAGTCCGCTGCCACCAATTTGTTGTGGTTGACAGGATTATAGGGTTATAAATTTACTTTTATTATTATTATTATTTTTTTTTCACTGCAATTTTCGTAGGACACTGGTTTTTATTTATTTTTTCTTTAAGTCCGCTGCCACCAATTTGTTGTGGTTGTATTCCGCCGTGCTCTAAGAGAGCGGGATACGCAATAAAAAAAAGGCAGTTTTGTTTCACTAAGTATAATTCTAATTTTATTTTACAGATCCCAATTCAATCTCTTATTCCATAAAATAATGTTATTTGTCACAGTTTAAACTCACTATTCCAATCTTTAATTCACAAAAAGCAAGTTTGCTTTCACTAAGTATAATTCTAATTTTATTTTACAGCTCCCAATTCAATTTCTTGTTCCAGAAAATAATGTAATTTGTCACAGTTTGAACTCACTATTCCTATCTTTAATTCACAAAAAGCAAGTTTGCTTTCACTAAGTATAATTCCAAATTTATTTTACAGATCCCAATTCAATCTCTTATTCCAGAAATAATGTATTTTTTCACAGTTTAAACTCACTATTCCAATCTTTAATTCACAAAAAGAAAGCTTGCTTTCGCTAAGTATAATTCTAATTTTATTTTACAGATCCCAATTCAATCTCTTTAATTGCTCAACCTCCAGTCACTGATTTACTCGATCGCCTTCAACTGACCCAAGCAACCAAAAACCAAGCTCAAGGCCTTCTCCATGTCTGCACCTAGAACCCATTATCTCTAAATCTTCCTACAAGTATCATCATTGCAGTCAGTTCCCATAGGCAAAACTTGCTGTATCAGCTTTTACTTCACGATGCGCTAAATGTGAACGTGATGGAATGTGTAATTACATGCACTTCTAGTGCATGTGAAAACCTTTCAAGCACAAGTAATATGATGATTACTTATTTGCTTCATTAAAAACATTTTCGTGAGAGCGAAAATGTTTTGGAATTAGGAATTTCTATTTAATGCTTAATTGCATTTTATGGCTGTGAATTTTTCACATGAACTGCATGAGATTTTCTTTCGATAAAAAAAATTAAATAAATTTTGCCTTACAGGAATGGAATAAGAGGAGAACAAAAGTTGAAATCGGAAATCGATGTCTGATGGGCATCGCTTTCCTATTTAAATAAAAGAAAGGTGACGATCAACACCTGATGGGTATTGATCGTTATAAAAATTCAAGATGTGACACCCGGGTCACAACAGTACTCAAAATATCTTTTGGATTTCAACTTTTACTCCCTATTTGGTTAGCTAATAACATCAGCTTTAAAACAAATTGCTAATTGTTGATTGTTGTTGTTGTTGTTGATGTTTTTTTCTTCTTTTATCATATATTTTCCAACACTTCATATTTTTTAATGAAAAATCCCTTAAACTACCTTCATTATTTCCAAAATTTTCCACAAGAAGATATAATTTTAGTACTTATTACAAATTCTCTCAATGTCCTATATCAATAGAAAAACCCTTATCGAACTACCTGCAGTGCCTATCTCTAATAAAATTACTGGTATTATTTCTAATGATATTGCATGCATTTTGCATCTTTGCTAAAAATCACGAGGAGCAAGTTCAGGTGATCAATGAGGCCAAGAGATGTGCCCAAGTTGTCCGCCAAGACCCATCCATCGTGTAGATGAATCCAAGAATATAAAAGCTTTAGAAGAAGTATGGTCAATGGAACGTGTATACCGTAAATTACGATAAAATTACACAACAAGATTGTTTTATCATAGAGTTCTATGATAGGATACTTGAAGAAAAATACTCTTATTTGCTAAACAACTTTAATACTTCTAAATTTGAATAGTAGAAAACAGAATTATGTCGACTAGACTTTTTAAACTAATTACATGTTTTTTTGTAAACTTTAAATAAACAAGCCTTATTATCTTGTTCGATATTATGCATTGACATATGCCGCCCGTCTTGAAAGAATCTAAAGATGCTTTTAATCTTCCATTGGCAGTGTTGCGATCTTGTATATAGGTCGTCTGAGGACGTCGTCTTTAGTTTTTATGTCCACAACTAGGGTGGACTGATATCGAAATTTTCTGTGACAGACAGGAAGACTCTGTCCGGCCCAGAAAGTGTCGATATCAGTCCACCCTACCCGTTAACCAGGGTGCTCTTTTCGACGCTTTGGAATAGTACCTTCGCTTTTTAAGTTCCAATGCAAACTCACGCGATCATCGTTTTCAAAAATGTTGCATAGTAACCCGTAGGCGGTTCCATCGATTTAGGTAGGACAGATTGGTGTTGGATTTATCAGCTGAAAGATTGATCAATAGTGGAGCCCCTATTAAAAAATTTCCTGGTGTTAACGTTTCTTCGATGCTCGGATCTGCTGGCGGTGGTGTAGTCGCACGATCACTACTTGGTGAGTTTTTAAATCAAATTAAAGCTCCATCCACTCCATCTCTAGGCTGTTGTCTAGCTTGCAGGAATGCAAACAAGACATTTAAGTTCTCTGATTCCCCATATCCTAATTGCCTTCCGGTCCCGTAGGCTTTGGCTACATAATAAAAAAAACTTGTGCCAAAATCATTGACAGCGCTTTAAAGGTGAAAGTGGTGTTTGCACAAGTTTTAAGGAGATGCTGGATCCTGCCAAATTTGGAGCTCTGTGTGAAATATGTCGAAATTGCCACAAATGTCAAATCCCGTGTCGAGTAATTTCAGTCGATATCGAAAACAGTGCATGTATCATTTTACTACCTTGGTTTTGACTTCACGCAGATTGCTTGCTCAGAACTTTTCATGAACCATACTCGTCAGCGCCTGAAAGCCTGCGTGCTAATATTTAGTACTATGGGACACAATGCGCATCTGAGGGATCTTTTTCTAACATCGCATCCAGATAAGCACTCGGTTTCGGTAACTGTTCCTATGGGCAATTCGGACTATTGTCTTATCTCTGTCCTATTCTCCACCTTTTCTCTTACAACCATTAATCTAAGTAGTATAGAAATGCCGGTTCTGGCCCATGAGAAAATCGAGCTCAAAATGTGCTATGCCGGTTCTGGCCCATGAGAAAATCGAGTCAAAATTGTGCTTTGCCGATTCTGACGCAATCTTGGATTTAGGGTATTCGGTCTTGTAGGCTACAATTGAGAGATAAGGAAAAGAGATAAGGCTTGTCGGCCATCTTGGATTTTCGGTTTACACCTGGACTTGGATCTGGACCTGGATTTAGGGTATTCGGTCTTGTAGGATACAATTGAGAGATAAGGAAAAGAGATAAGGATTGTCGGCCATCTTGGATTTTCGGTATTCGGTCTTGGAAGGCTACAATTGGTCTTCTTCTTCTTTGGGGATAAGGGAAAGGGGTTTCGAAGGTCAAAGGTCGGCCATCTTGGATTTTGGGTTTTCGGTCTTGAAGGCTACAATTGATTTTGTTCTTCTTTGATTTGCACCTGGACTTAGATTTGGACTTGGATCTGGATCTGGACTTGGGTATTCGGTCTTGGAGGCTAAAATTGATCTTCTTCTTCTAAAAAATTGCTATGGCGGTTCTGGCTCATGAGAAAATGCTATGGCGGTTCTGGCGGTTCATGAGAAAAAAAAAATCGAATCTTGGATTTTGAGTATTCGGTCTTATAGACTACAATTGGTCTTCTTCTTCTTTGGTTTGATGATAGAAAGATAAGGATTGTCGGTCATCTTGGATTTTCGGTATGAAAAAAGTATGAAAAAGTAAGAAGAAGAAGCGAAATGACCGCATTTGTGGTTCGAGCTTTTTGTGTCGGCTTGGGTGATAAGGCTTTGTAGATTAACCTATGTTAAATATAGTTAGTAATACAGGGGTATTTAAATTTTGACTACCAGGCGATCATGAATTTAAGTACAAGAAAGCAATTTTCTCGCAACCCCAAAGCTTTTGTTATGGTCAAGACGATGTGATCGCACATGTAGCTTATCATTAGACAGCGGAATAATATTCTTACTATGACCAAAGCATGGCTCGCTAGAGTGAACAGCGTTATCAGTAAATTTTGCCCCGAAAACTTATGAGTAACTTAACATGCTGTTGTTTATATGCTTTAAACATGGCTTGATTACGAAACATTTTGCACAGCTGATTGTGTTTCATGTGCTTATGATTGCCTGGTATTAGCCGTCGAATAAAATGCGCTAATCGTGTGTTATGATGAATATGCGAAAAACCCTCCGTGTGCTGAGTTTAATGAACTTGTGGTTTTGGTGTAGGTTTTGGCGATAAGGCAGATCCTCGGTCGAGAGTTTAGCACTTTGGCGGTTGATAAGAGTTTGTTTTTTGTTTTGATTGCGCACCTGTCGGCCATCTTGGTTTTTGGGTATTCGGTCTTCTTCTTCTTCTCTGGTTTGCACCTGGACCTGGATCTGAACCTGGACTTAAAAATAGCATCAACAATTTTGTCTAAATTCATTGATAAATAATTAATAAATATCTGGCTCAATTTCTTTTAATATAAAAAATCCGCTGATAAGTAGTAGTAAACATTTGGATTCAATTCGTTAGCGCAAAAAATTTGCCGATAAGAGTTGAATGGCCCAGAATGTTTTGGGGTGATAAGAAAAAAACGATTCGCTGTAGTAACCTCGAACTTTAAAAGATTGTCATGCAATTTCTTTTCCAGATCTAAATATAGACATTAATTCGAGGTCATATTATTAAATAATTTCGTGTTTTATGCAACTAGCAAGTAAGTCATTCTACCGATTACGTCATCTTGACCTTGATTACTAGTTAAAATAACATCATTGAGGAATAGCCAAAAGAATTTCTGTAATTAATGGAAAAAATCTGTATGTTTAAAAATAACATGCATCGCTTTGCATAAATCCGTTGATAAGTAATAAACGTCTAGTCAAGGTAACTAGAATTCCTTCTTTCGGTACTTTTGAAAAGAAAGAAAATAAATATCTTTTCAAAGATGCAAAGAAAATAAATATCTTTTCATAGCCTTAAACTTCGTTTCTTTATGGTTCAGCCGTAATAATCTTAATAAGGTAAACCATTGATTCGTAATTATGCTTTAAATTTATACCAAACTAGCAGCTAACCAACCCATATAACAACCTTAAACTTAAGATAGGAAGAAGAAATTAACAGGATCATTGCGGTCGTTGTAGCACTTTCTAAAAATAGCATCAAAACCGTGAATTTAGACTAGCACAAACAAAATCGAGGTAGCTAAAATTTCGTCTTTCGATACTTTAAAGAGATTTATCATGTGAAGAACTTAAGAAAATAGACCCAAATTGTGATCTCACCGAGTTCAGTTTACTTTGAGTTTGTCATGTAATTTAGGCAAATGTCAGGTTCCGGGCTTGTTGTTTTATAAATTTTTTATGAGAAATTTTCCAACCATGTTCTTCATAATATATATAGATTCAAAAAGAAATTGCGGCTCTCAATACTTTTTCATTTCCAATCATATTTTAACATATCCTAAATAGCCTTCATTTAAAAGGAAATTGCGGTTATTAGAATTTTGTTTGTTATTATCCAAATATATGTTTTATTACACTTAACCTCTCCGAATTCTTTATTTTTGTGTCTATGAAGGAGGGTGGAACAATTTTAGGATTGTGAATGCGAGTATGAATCCTAATGATATTTTAGAGGAATACATGCCTCCAGAAGATGGTAACAGGAGTCTAATGTTATGGTTGAGATCTGACGAGCCGATTTCTTATACATTTCATTTTGAGTTCATATTTCAAGAGTTTAGAAAATTAAGTGATGTAAGTGAGCATATGCAAACCAAACATATTCAAGCATACTGCTATAAAGTTCAATATTGCATTATTTTGTGAATTTATGAAATATGCTAATACTGATGATGAAGATGAAAACGAAGTAGCTTTAGTAAAATCTTTTCAGGCTAAGATGAACATAGCATAGATAGAATGATGAAACAAATTATTGTAAAATCTGAAGAATTTCAAGAAAAAGACAGCGGCTGGGCTCTTCTAAGAATCATCCACATTGAAGTGGAAGTATGATTATCGTTTATTTATTAGAGTCTTAATCTGAAAAAGAATTTATATTGCAAGAAATCAAAGTATAGAAATACGATTTTTAGATTCATATAGATTAGATTTCTCTCGCGTAGATAAATTAGCGAATAATTCATCTGATGAAAACTTAATATTAACCAGATCCTTTTATAAAAATGACGATTAATTTAATTTAATGAATACCTTAATTGCTTTGAAAAATTTAGTGAAAATTCATTGCCTATGCAAAAGTAGTTTGATAATAAATTTACAGATACGAAGTGTTCTGATAATGATTATGCGCATTTAACAAACGTTTGGAAAGCATTTGAATGTAAAATATTTGTAGACTATTTATATTGTCATTATTACATAGCACCAGGATTATTTTGGGATGCTATGCTTAAGTATACAAAGATTGAATTACAATAATTATTAACTGTCGTTAATATGTATAACTTTATATATTCTCGCAGGCATTCTACGGCTAATAATAAGCATATGGAAAATGTTATCCCATCACAAATCTCAACATATTTAATTTACTTCGGTACCAATAATTTATATGGGTGGGACATGTCTGAATTCTTACTATATGAGGAATTTCAATGGGATAGAAAATACGGATATCGATATAATGAGCATTCCTCAAAGTTCAGAAATTGAATATATATATTTGAAGTAGATTTAACTTATCTAGAATCACTTCATGACTTACACAATGATCTACCATTTTGCGCAAATAATATAAAAATCCCCTGAATTAGGCTCAAGGAAATTGATATATGACTTAGAAGATACATTTCATTACATAATCCATTATAGAAATCTCCAAAAAGTAGTTTAAAGTATGAATTGAAGTTTTCATGCATTCATAGAGCTCTTTGATTCAGACAATGAAATTGATTAAAACAATATATTGATCTTAGTACTTTGCATAGATCAAAAGCTGTTAACACTTTCCGATCTTAAGCTCTTATGATGGAATTTGAATTTATCACGATGAATGACACTAATTTTGTGTTCTTAAGTATATTCAAATGTTCAACAGGTGCTTACTATTGGCAAGACTTATTCTAATATCACCATTAAATCTTTTGGTTGGAGCACAGTTCGGTTTACTAAAATTATCACAGTTTAAAAAATTATTAACTTTATTTTTGGTTTGTCTTTTACTTTGTTTGCATTAGCAAGTATAAACATGTATTTGAAAAAGGGTATACCCCAAAAAAAAATGTGATTACAAAATACCAAATTTCTTCGAAATAAAAACACTCGTAATTCACGTAATCAATTTTTATTTAAAATCGGCAGAGTTCTATTAACTCTTTCTGACATATCATTATTTTATATAATTAATTTACATATTTCTAAATCCTGGTATTTCGTCCATTTTGTTTTCGATAAATTTTAAATTGCAATCTTCATCCATCTCATACACAGTGTTGTTGATCTCCACTGTTTGAACCCCTGTAACATAAAAAGCCCTGAATTAGGCTCAAGGAAATTGATAGTTGACTTAGAAGATAAATTTCATTACATAATTCATTATAGAAATCTCCAACAATGTTTAAAGCATGGATTGAAGTTTTCATGCATTCATAGAGCTCTTCGATTCAGACAATCGAACTGATTAAAACAATATATTGATCTTAATACTTTGCATAGATCAAAAGCTGTCAACACTTTCCGAAAAGATTTTTCAAATTAGGCAATAATGCTGTCTACGGCAAAACAATCGAAAATGTTGATAAGAGTAGCGATATTAAGATAGCTACGGAATGGGCAAGTCGAGGTAAACATTAGGTCTTGTGCTTTAATAGTAAACCCAATTTTCATAGTATTGCGCAATTTACGATAAATATGGCAGCAGTAGAATTAAGCAAAGTAAAAGTGACTTATAACAAACCAGGTTATTTAGGTTTTGTACTTCTTGAAATATTGAAATTAAAAATGTATAAATTCCATTACGAATTCAGTATGAGGATAGAGTTATGTTAAATTATACGGATACAGATTCCATTATTTATACGATTAAAACTATTGATTATTATAGTGATATTTCAGATGAGAGAAATGAAAGATTTGATACTTTAGAATACAGTTCAAACAATCCTTTCAGTCTTACACTAAAATATAAAAAGAAATTAGGTTACATGAAATATGAGCTTAATAATAACATAATGTTAGAATTTATAGGTTTAAAGTCTAACATGTATTCTTTATCTATACGAAATGTTGAATCTATAAAAAAAGCGAAGGGTGTTAAAAACAGTTCTGTTAACAAGTTAACTATAGGTAATAATAGAGATTGCTTGTAAAAGAAGAATAATTTTAATGGTGATATGCTTATATTTAGATCTAAGTTGCAGCAGCTTTATACACAATATATAAATAACGTAGTTTTGAGCTCATCAGATGGAAAAAGATATTTAAGAGAGGATAGAATTGAAACGTATGCTTGGGGGCATTATATAAAAGTATAACTTTATAAATAAAGAAATCAGAGGGTGGCTAACACAATGTTCTCGCAATGTTCTTAAAATTAACATCCCATTTATCTTCTTACGAGTAGACAACAGGAAAGAAAGAAAGATATTAAGAAAGCTACATTGTAAACTGCTTGCTCCATTCAATCATTAGTAAAATTTGATTTTGTAAAATATTAATCCTTGAGTGTTAATTACACTGAATATTCAGAAGTTGGAATAAATGATTAATTTTTAAATTGTAATTAGTTTTATTTTCAAACATTTTTATACAATGACATTGAGCATTCTTAACTGTTTTAGAATTTCTAAAGCTCTTCTTCCTGACCTCCTGCTTGATGTTAATTTTAATTCATCCACCAGTATATTGGGGTCTGTAATATCTTGAATTTCATCATCGCCATTGGAGTCTTCATCACAACTTCGGTCATCATCCTCAACCGCGGAATCACAACTTCGGTTATTATCTTCAAACGCAGCGTTGTCATCTTTAACTGAATTTGGGTTCACATCTTCATTTACTCTTCTATCAGCGATGCTTAAATATCCATTATTCTCACCCTTTAAAGATTCTTGAGAATGCCCCCGATTTTTTCTAAGGAGTATAATTTTATTTCTAATAGTATTCCTAACTTGATCAAAACCGGCTTCATTGATGGGTGTTAATAAATGGGTATTTTCCTCTGATAAAATCTCTTCTTCACGATTTTTATCTTTCAATAAATGTGTTGACCGTCTCTTATGTCTTAGAAGACTATCTTTCCGGCTAAAGAATTTGTTGCATTCTATGCATTTAAACATATTGGTGGTTATCTAAACACTAAAAATGAGCTGTTGAAATCGATATTTATAACTTATTACTCCCGCCAACGCCAACAACAACACCAATACCAACGCCAACATCAACACCAACGCTAACACCAACATCAACACCAACGCCAACACCATGATAAAGCTGTTCACAGACATGGTAAGAGCTGTTTGTAAACCTGGTAAAGCATAGAATTGAAACGTATGCATGGGGGGGCATTATAAATTGAATCAAATGAATATAGAAAAATAAAAAATTGTCATTGATAAGATTACGTTAGAATATATAGGATTGAAATATAAGATCAATTCTTTACGAGTATAAAGCAAGAAAGATATTAAGAAATCTGCATTTTAACTAATTGTTAGATTAACTAGAAATTGTGAGAATGAGAATCATTAATAAATTTATGTACAAGGAAAAATAAATGACTAAATTAATAAAATGCTATTTTAACATTAACAGAAAGACTTTTAATAGTATAAAATAGACATTTAATTCTTATTTATAACTATTATTACTTTTCTAGGAAATTTCTTAAAAGGTAAACATTTTCCCTTATGAATTAAACAGCATCGCGCTTTATTCAAAAATTTAAGAGAGGATAAGCTTGGACACTACAATTCTTCTTTCATATTATATACTATTACACCTTCACCAAATGTATTATTGATTCAGCAAGCCTTTTCACAGACTTTCACATAAAGTACTTTGTTTCTTATTAAATGAGTCACTATAGCACGTAATTGATGTTGATGATGTTGATCGTTCCAATTGAATTATCATGCAACCACTTCGCTTCTTTTGTCTTTGCAGTTGTTAAATAATTAAATCTAAATGGTGGATGATTGGCGACGGCCTCCAAGCGTGCATGACGCTCCCATCCCGGCTCATCCGGGCAATGTGCGTTGCATAGCAGACAGTCGCCGTCCTGTTCCCTTTTCCCATCTATCCCTTCCCTGATCCGGGGAGAAAACCTCTCAAACCTACCAAGCTAAGGTGGAAATGTCATCGTGCCGAGGGCTGCATGGCAGCGGGTAGTAAAAAGCGCTGTCGCAAACGATCTCCTTGGGGCACCAGGCGCACCCCATTGTATTTAGCCCTGCCGCTGACAAGGGGGCTCTGTCAGAGGTCGATCACCCTTTCCCGCCATACTCGTGGGACCAAAATATGGACACAAATATAAATAATGACACAAAACAAAAACAAAATAACAACGAGTCAGCAGAGGAGGGGGGACGCGCAAGTGACACCCACTCTGACGCTGCACGTCAGTTACCGAAGCCAGCCAAGTCTGGCGAGGAAGAAGCGGTGAAGGCTGTCGCGGAGGGCGTTGCTAAGCTCAACGTCAGACGCGTACGACCTTCAGGTGCGACGCGCAGGAGGCTAGCGCGGGAGAGAAAGGCAGCAGAGGTTGCGGGCGGTACACCTGCCCCTCCTCAGCAGCCTAAATCCGCCGGTGGGCAGGCGGAGAAGAAACCAGTGGCCGGTGGGAGTGGCGACAATACACGCTTCCGCCCTAAGCTGGCGAATACATTCGGCTCTCTCTTGGGCACTGGGCTTCCTGGCAAGGTACGGGAGACCAACGACGCTGGAGCTGGACCATCGAGGACGGCGGTGGTAAAACGCAACCGTTCTGATGGGGACTCTCCAGGGGTACAGGCCACGAAGAAAAAGAAGACGGGCAGAGCAGGGACACAGCCACTCTACAGGGACCTGCTTGCAGGGATACCTATGGTTGTGATACCTGCTGAGTATCCAAAGAACAGGCTAACGGATGAGCAGATAGAGGCTCTGAGGGAAGCACTCGACCAGGCCATAGATGACACTACGGCCGAGGAGACTGCCCCACAATTCTGGGGATCCCGAGTAACAGGGGGCACATTGAGGCTAACCTGTGCTACGGCGGACACCAGAGGCTGGTTGGTGCGAGTGATACCCAAACTGACACCTTGGGAAGGGGCCTCCCTTAAGGCTATTGAGGAGAAGGACCTACCCAAGTTGTACAGGGTAGTAGTGTGGATACCCAAGAACAACGGGGATCCGGCAGCGGTCCTGGGAAAGCTCGAGAAGCAGAACCAGCCGATTCCAGCAACCTCTTGGAGAGTATTGGGCCGTAAAGCGGAACAAGGCGGACAGACGCTGGCACTCTCCATTGACGAAGGGTCCATGCGGATATTAAAAGAGCGGCAGATGCGACTCTTCTTTAGCATCACCTCTGTGCTGTTTAAGGCGGCCGGTGGGGGAGCGAAAGAGGAGGACACTGTTGCTCCAAAACAACCAGATGAAGGTGGTCCAAGCAAACCTACAACACAGTAGGGCTGCCTCGGCAGTTCTCTGTAGGCTGCTGGCCACTCAAGCTGTAGATCTGGCCCTCATCCAGGAACCTTGGGTAAGTTTCGGCCAGATTTCGGGACTGCGACAGGCTGGTTTTGGAATCATTTATGATACCAAGGACAGCAGGCCGCGGACCTGTATTGTATATAATAAAGAAAAAACTAACTGTTTGCCGTCCACAGACTTATGTACAAGGGACCTTACAGCTGCCAGAGTGGAGGTATGTGCGGGGGGACGTAGATGCTGGGTGCTAATCTGCTCTGCGTACTTCCCATACGACTCCACTGAACCACCACCGACGAGAGAACTAAGGGAACTCATCGGGTCGGCAAACGCGGCGCACATGCTAATTGGATGCGACGCGAACTCACACCACATTAACTGGGGGAGCAGCGGCAATAACAGAAGAGGTGAGTACCTTATTGATTATTTGCTAACTACTAACCTAGTTATACTAAACCGTGGATCTAACCCTACCTTTGACAATGGCCGTCGGAGGGAGGTAATTGACGTCACTCTCTCCAGTAGCTACATATCAGAACTGGTTAGTGACTGGAGAGTATCTGACGAGCCATCATGCTCCGACCACAAACACATTCTATTCAGAGTTGGAGAATGTGTCAATGAAATAAAGGAATACCTGAACCCAAGGAACACAAACTGGGTTACCTATAAAGAGGAACTGGTTGGTAGACTTTATGGGTTCATGGGCTCGATCAAGTCTACGCAAGACGTCGAACTTGCGGCAGACCTCGTTAACGATGCCATACAGGCGGCCTTCAGGGGAAGTTGTCCGGTGTCAGTAAGGTCCCAGAACAGGAACGTCCCTTGGTGGACAAGGGAACTTGCGAGACTAAGGGCTATTACCAGGAGGCTGTTCAATAGGGCGAAAAGAGGCGGGTGCTGGGAAGAATATAGACAATCCCTAACTGCCTACAACCGAGAACTGCGCCGATCCAAAAGATGCAGCTGGCAAAAGTTCTGCCAAAACGTTGAGGGCGCTCGCGAGTCTGCGAGACTGCATAAAGCCCTTATGAAAACTACGTCGGGCGACCTGGGCACACTCCAGAAACCGGACAGAACATACACCAAACCAGGGAAGAAACACTAGAGATTCTACTGCAGTCTCACTTTCCTGGTTCAAGGGTGGAAGAACCGAACGAGGCAGACAGGCCCAGCCTAACTGACCACCTAGAAAGGAGGGCGACCAAGGCGGACTGGAGGGTTGCCAGCTCGGTTTTTACATGTAAAGCCATCAAGGATGCTATTTCATCCTTTGAACCATTCAAGTCCCCTGGTACGGATGGTGTGTACCCGGTGCTCCTACAGGAGGGCTGTGATGTTCTTGCGCCGGTGCTGTGCAGAATATACAGGGCGTCCTTTGCACTAGGATACATACCATCTATCTGGAGGACTGTGAAAATAGCCTTTATTCCAAAGCAAGGCCGTGTAGATTACACACTCGCTAAAGCGTACAGGCCTATTAGTCTAACATCGTTCATGTTAAAGACGATGGAAAAAGTTGCTGATCGGGCGATCAGGGAGAGGTATCTTCTACACTCACCACTTCATGCCCGGCAGCACGCCTACCAAACCGGAAAATCTACTACAACGGCACTCCATGACTTAACACTCAAGCTGGAGGGAGCGGTTTATAGCAAGGGAACTGCGATTGCAGCCTTCTTGGATATAGAAGGCGCTTTTGATAACACATCATTCGATGTGATCACTCGGGCCCTAAGAAGGAGAGGCCTTGGGACGACCTTCTGTCGATGGATAGATGTGCTGCTCAGGTCTCGAGATCTTACCTTGAGTCTCCTCGATAGGACGATAAGGGGCTGCGTCACAAGAGGGTGTCCGCAGGGTGGGGTGCTGTCACCTCCTATGGTGCCTTGTGATCGATGAGCTACTTGTACGCCTTGATGAGCGAGGTTTCTTCGCGCAGGGCTATGCAGATGATATTGTTGTTGTGGCATCCAGTGATATGGGAAACAACATTACGACACAACTCCAGGGGGCTCTAGATGTAGTTGCAACCTGGTGCAATGAGGTTGACCTCAAAGTCAACCCTGACAAAACAGTCGTCGTTCCGTTCACTAGGAAGAGGAACACGACGAGTCTTACTGAACCGACCTTCTTGGGCACTGCGCTACCATTCAAGGATCAGGTGAAGTACTTAGGGGTGATCCTGGATTCCAAGTTATACTGGAACCTGCACCTTGATATAACTGTGGAAAAAGCTCGGAAGTCCTTTTGGGCATGCCGTAGAGCCTGCGGGACCACCTGGGGACTTAAACCCAGAACATAGGTAAGGGCCACACGACAATAAGGGAGATTCTTGAAGCCACACCTGAGTTGGCCATGCTAACTGATCAGATGCCGGCAAGACTCTCACCATTTCAACCACCCCTAATACGGGTGGAAAAGCGTGAGACCTGGACGCTTCCAGCTGTCCGTCCAGGGGAGCTAGTATGGTATACGGACTGAATCAGGTGTTGGGGCAGGGGTCTGGAGCGACTCTCCTCGATTCAGTTTATCACTGGCCCTGGGAATGTATACCACGGTATTCCAGGCTGAGATCTTCGCCATACTGGCATGCACCTACGAGAACCTAAGAAGAGCCTATAAAAACAAAAGGATCTCAATTTTCTCGGATAGTCAAGCTGCAATCAAAGCAATTGCTTCATCTACCACCAGATCAAATCTGGTGTGGGAATGCCAAAGGAGCCTAGACGCACTGTGTAGAACTAATCAAATAAGCTTGATCTGGATACCGGGACATCAGGGCTACACAGGAAATGAGAAAGCAGACGAACTTGCTAGGAAGGGGTCTAACACCCCTTTTATAGGGCCGGAGCCGGTCTGTGGAATACCTCTCTGCACGGCCAAAAGGCTAATAGCAAACCGCGCAAATGAGGGACATAGGCTGTATTGGAACAGTATTGAGGGGCACGCTCACTCAAGAAGCCTTATGCCCTCACCGTCGCCGGGTAGATCCAGGGAGCTCCTCAAGCTGAGCAGGTCGGCTGTTAGAACCCTGGCAGGCCTACTTACCGGCCACTGTCAGCTAAGGAAGCACCTGGTGAGGATAGGCAGAGCCATCGACCCCACCTGCAGACTCTGTCTGGAGGAGGATGAGACCCCATTACATGTGCTATGTGAATGCCCTGCAGTAGCCAGGAGCAGATTTAGCCTATTCGGGAAACCAACCCTGGTACCGAGCGGGCTGAAGGACTGCCAACTGCGGGAGCTGTTGAACTTCTTCGGAGGGACCGGCTTACTATAAGGAGTTGAGACGGTTACCACAATAGGCCCTAGTGGCCGCGGCGCCTGAGAACCTCGCACCTCCAAATTTAATCAATCAATCAATCAATCAAATCTAAATGGAGATTGAAAAATTAAGTGCTGCATTTGGTTTCCATTTGTCAAAATTGCCCATTCCTTTACAATGAACTTCGTGTTTAAATCAAATCCTTTTTGCAAAAGCATACAAAAAGAGGTTGTGTTTGCGGTAATATTACTGTGAGTTTTAAATTGTATACGAATATCAACGTCTACTTTGAAGGATTTATGTTTAGGTTGAGTTTTTAAAATTTCACTGTTATTGTATTTATCAATACCGGAATCCATTTCAAGAGTTCAATTTTCAAGAGTTTACGTTTATATGAGTTTATTGAAGCATCGGTATTTGATTCATCCTTTATTTGTGTTACTAATGTCTCAAGCGGCTTGGTGATGGGCTTAAAAGTTTGCTCTAGCTGAGTCTCTGTTTCCATTTTTCTCATCTTAAGAGCTTCAATCTTTTTCTGATGACATTTCACACCCTCTCCAATGATCTCATATAACCATAAATTCTTGAAAATGGATCCTGGGATTGATAAATATAATGACAGTGAAATTTTAACACGTCAACCTAAGCATAAATACTTCAAAGTACTTCAGGTAAACTTGGAGATTATTCTGGAATTTCCGATAGCTAGCTCTAATAATACTGAGGATGATGATGAAGAATTCGCTACACTCACACATTCATTTACATTAACATGGACACGTTCCCTTCAATTTCGAAATACGAAAACTGGAGCTTAAGATTGATAAATCCTTTGGGGTTTTCTGTGATGGTAACAAATAGGAAATTGGTACCGCCGTTCTTCAAATTGATGGAGACACTATCATCAAAAACTATACTCATTAGATGATATGAACAGCTGCAGAATCGTTATGAATGATACCAATGCTTATAAACTCGATTATAAGGGATTAATTTTGATCGGAAATTCACACTTAAAATCTATAAGTGACAGATGTAAACATAAAACTTGCCTATGGTAATTAATCCATTCTGCGCATAAATCCTATGCTATTCATTTGATTCAATTTATAATGCCCCCCCCCCCCCCCCCATGCATACGTTTCAATTCTATGCTTTACCAGGTTTCCAAACAGCTCTTACCATGTCTGTGAAGAGCTTTATCATGGTGTTGGCGTTGGTGTTGATGTTGGTGTTAGCGTTGGTGTTGATGTTGGCGTTGGTATTGGTGTTGTTGTTGGCGTTGGCGGGAGTAATAAGTTATAAATATCGATTTCAACAGCTCATTTTTAGTGTTTAGATAACCACCAATATGTTTAAATGCATAGAATGCAACAAATTCTTTAGCCGGAAAGATAGTCTTCTAAGACATAAGAGACGGTCAACACATTTATTGAAAGATAAAAATCGTGAAGAAGAGATTTTATCAGAGGAAAATACCCATTTATTAACACCCATCAATGAAGCCGGTTTTGATCAAGTTAGGAATACTATTAGAAATAAAATTATACTCCTTAGAAAAAATCGGGGGCATTCTCAAGAATCTTTAAAGGGTGAGAATAATGGATATTTAAGCATCGCTGATAGAAGAGTAAATGAAGATGTGAACCCAAATTCAGTTAAAGATGACAACGCTGCGTTTGAAGATAATAACCGAAGTTGTGATTCCGCGGTTGAGGATGATGACCGAAGTTGTGATGAAGACTCCAATGGCGATGATGAAATTCAAGATATTACAGACCCCAATATACTGGTGGATGAATTAAAATTAACATCAAGCAGGAGGTCAGGAAGAAGAGCTTTAGAAATTCTAAAACAGTTAAGAATGCTCAATGTCATTGTATAAAAATGTTTGAAAATAAAACTAATTAAAATTTAAAAATTAATCATTTATTCCAACTTCTGAATATTCAGTGTAATTAACACTCAAGGATTAATATTTTACAAAATCAAATTTTACTAATGATTGAATGGAGCAAGCAGTTTACAATGTAGCTTTCTTAATATCTTTCTTTCTTTCCTGTTGTCTACTCGTAAGAAGATAAATGGGATGTTAATTTTAAGAACATTGCGAGAACATTGTGTTAGCCACCCTCTGATTTCTTTATTTATAAAGTTATACTTTTATATAATGCCCCCAAGCATACGTTTCAATTCTATCCTCTCTTAAATATCTTTTTCCATCTGATGAGCTCAAAACTACGTTATTTATATATTGTGTATAAAGCTGCTGCAACTTAGATCTAAATATAAGCATATCACCATTAAAATTATTCTTCTTTTACAAGCAATCTCTATTATTACCTATAGTTAACTTGTTAACAGAACTGTTTTTAACACCCTTCGCTTTTTTTATAGATTCAACATTTCGTATAGATAAAGAATACATGTTAGACTTTAAACCTATAAATTCTAACATTATGTTTTTATTAAGCTCATATTTCATGTAACCTAATTTCTTTTTATATTTTAGTGTAAGACTGAAAGGATTGTTTGAACTGTATTCTAAAGTATCAAATCTTTCATTTCTCTCATCTGAAATATCACTATAATAATCAATAGTTTTAATCGTATAAATAATGGAATCTGTATCCGTATAATTTAACATAACTCTATCCTCATACTGAATTCGTAATGGAATTTATACATTTTTAATTTCAATATTTCAAGAAGTACAAAACCTAAATAACCTGGTTTGTTATAAGTCACTTTTACTTTGCTTAATTCTACTGCTGCCATATTTATCGTAAATTGCGCAATACTATGAAAATTGGGTTTACTATTAAAGCACAAGACCTAATGTTTACCTCGACTTGCCCATTCCGTAGCTATCTTAATATCGCTACTCTTATCAACATTTTCGATTGTTTTGCCGTAGACAGCATTATTACCTAATTTGAAAAATCTTTTCGGAAAGTGTTGACAGCTTTTGATCTATGCAAAGTATTAAGATCAATATATTGTTTTAATCAGTTCGATTGTCTGAATCGAAGAGCTCTATGAATGCATGAAAACTTCAATCCATGCTTTAAACATTGTTGGAGATTTCTATAATGAATTATGTAATGAAATTTATCTTCTAAGTCAACTATCAATTTCCTTGAGCCTAATTCAGGGCTTTTTATGTTACAGGGGTTCAAACAGTGGAGATCAACAACACTGTGTATGAGATGGATGAAGATTGCAATTTAAAATTTATCGAAAACAAAATGGACGAAATACCAGGATTTAGAAATATGTAAATTAATTATATAAAATAATGATATGTCAGAAAGAGTTAATAGAACTCTGCCGATTTTAAATAAAAATTGATTACGTGAATTACGAGTGTTTTTATTTCGAAGAAATTTGGTATTTTGTAATCACATTTTTTTTTTGGGGTATACCCTTTTTCAAATACATGTTTATACTTGCTAATGCAAACAAAGTAAAAGACAAACCAAAAATAAAGTTAATAATTTTTTAAACTGTGATAATTTTAGTAAACCGAACTGTGCTCCAACCAAAAGATTTAATGGTGATATTAGAATAAGTCTTGCCAATAGTAAGCACCTGTTGAACATTTGAATATACTTAAGAACACAAAATTAGTCTCATTCATCGTGATAAATTCAAATTCCATCATAAGAGCTTAAGATCGGAAAGTGTTAACAGCTTTTGATCCATGCAAAGTACTAAGATCAATATATTGTTTTAATCAATTTCATTGTCTGAATCAAAGAGCTCTATGAATGCATGAAAACTTCAATTCATACTTTAAACTACTTTTTGGAGATTTCTATAATGGATTATGTAATGAAATGTATCTTCTAAGTCATATATCAATTTCCTTGAGTCTAATTCAGGGGATTTTTATATTATTTGCGCAAAATGGTAGATCATTGTGTAAGTCATGAAGTGATTCTAGATAAGTTAAATCTACTTCAAATATATATATTCAATTTCTGAACTTTGAGGAATGCTCATTATATCGATATCCGTATTTTCTATCCCATTGAAATTCCTCATATAGTAAGAATTCAGACATGTCCCACCCATATAAATTATTGGTACCGAAGTAAATTAAATATGTTGAGATTTGTGATGGGATAACATTTTCCATATGCTTATTATTAGCCGTAGAATGCCTGCGAGAATATATAAAGTTATACATATTAACGACAGTTAATAATTATTGTAATTCAATCTTTGTATACTTAAGCATAGCATCCCAAAATAATCCTGGTGCTATGTAATAATGACAATATAAATAGTCTACAAATATTTTACATTCAAATGCTTTCCAAACGTTTGTTAAATGCGCATAATCATTATCAGAACACTTCGTATCTGTAAATTTATTATCAAACTACTTTTGCATAGGCAATGAATTTTCACTAAATTTTTCAAAGCAATTAAGGTATTCATTAAATTAAATTAATCGTCATTTTTATAAAAGGATCTGGTTAATATTAAGTTTTCATCAGATGAATTATTCGCTAATTTATCTACGCCAGAGAAATCTAATCTATATGAATCTAAAAATCGTATTTCTATACTTTGATTTCTTGCAATATAAATTCTTTTTCAGATTAAGACTCTAATAAATAAACGATAATCATACTTCCACTTCAATGTGGATGATTCTTAGAAGAGCCCAGCCGCTGTCTTTTTCTTGAAATTCTTCAGATTTTACAATAATTTGTTTCATCATTCTATCTATGCTATGTTCATCTTAGCCTGAAAAGATTTTACTAAAGCTACTTCGTTTTCATCTTCATCATCAGTATTAGCATATTTCATAAATTCACAAAATAATGCAATATTGAACTTTATAGCAGTATGCTTGAATATGTTTGGTTTGCATATGCTCACTTACATCACTTAATTTTCTAAACTCTTGAAATATGAACTCAAAATGAAATGTATAAGAAATCGGCTCGTCAGATCTCAACCATAACATTAGACTCCTGTTACCATCTTCTGGAGGCATGTATTCCTCTAAAATATCATTAGGATTCATACTCGCATTCACAATCCTAAAATTGTTCCACCCTCCTTCATAGACACAAAAATAAAGAATTCGGAGAGGTTAAGTGTAATAAAACATATATTTGGATAATAACAAACAAAATTCTAATAACCGCAATTTCCTTTTAAATGAAGGCTATTTAGGATATGTTAAAATATGATTGGAAATGAAAAAGTATTGAGAGCCGCAATTTCCTTTTGAATCTATATATATTATGAAGAACATGGTTGGAAAATTTCTCATCCAAAATTTAAAAAACAACAAGCCCGGAACCTGACATTTGCCTAAATTACATGACAAACTCAAAGTAAACTGAACTCGGTGAGATCACAATTTGGGTCTATTTTCTTAAGTTCTTCACATGATAAATCTCTTTAAAGTATCGAAAGACGAAATTTTAGCTACCTCGATTTTGTTTGTGCTAGTCTAAATTCACGGTTTTGATGCTATTTTTAGAAAGTGCTACAACGACCGCAATGATCCTGTTAATTTCTTCTTCCTATCTTAAGTTTAAGGTTGTTATATGGGTTGGTTAGCTGCTAGTTTGGTATAAATTTAAAGCATAATTACGAATCAATGGTTTACCTTATTAAGATTAATACGGCTGAACCATAAAGAAACGAAGTTTAAGGCTATGAAAAGATATTTATTTTCTTTGCATCTTTGAAAAGATATTTATTTTCTTTCTTTTCAAAAGTACCGAAAGAAGGAATTCTAGTTACCTTGACTAGACGTTTATTACTTATCAACGGATTTATGCAAAGCGATGCATGTTATTTTTAAACATACAGATTTTTTCCATTAATTACAGAAATTCTTTTGGCTATTCCTCAATGATGTTATTTTAACTAGTAATCAAGGTCAAGATGACGTAATCGGTAGAATGACTTACTTGCTAGTTGCATAAAACACGAAATTATTTAATAATATGACCTCGAATTAATGTCTATATTTAGATCTGGAAAAGAAATTGCATGACAATCTTTTAAAGTTCGAGGTTACTACAGCGAATCGTTTTTTTCTTATCACCCCAAAACATTCTGGGCCATTCAACTCTTATCGGCAAATTTTTTGCGCTAACGAATTGAATCCAAATGTTTACTACTACTTATCAGCGGATTTTTTATATTAAAAGAAATTGAGCCAGATATTTATTAATTATTTATCAATGAATTTAGACAAAATTGTTGATGCTATTTTTAAGTCCAGGTTCAGATCCAGGTCCAGGTGCAAACCAGAGAAGAAGAAGAAGACCGAATGCCCAAAAACCAAGATGGCCGACAGGTGCGCAATCAAAACAAAAAACAAACTCTTATCAACCGCCAAAGTGCTAAACTCTCGACCGAGGATCTGCCTTATCGCCAAAACCTACACCAAAACCACAAGTTCATTAAACTCAGCACACGGAGGGTTTTTCGCATATTCATCATAACACACGATTAGCGCATTTTATTCGACGGCTAATACCAGGCAATCATAAGCACATGAAACACAATCAGCTGTGCAAAATGTTTCGTAATCAAGCCATGTTTAAAGCATATAAACAACAGCATGTTAAGTTACTCATAAGTTTTCGGGGCAAAATTTACTGATAACGCTGTTCACTCTAGCCATGCTTTGGTCATAGTAAGAATATTATGCCGCTGTCTAATGATAAGCTACATGTGCGATCACATCGTCTTGACCATAACAAAAGCTTTGGGGTTGCGAGAAAATTGCTTTCTTGTACTTAAATTCATGATCGCCTGGTAGTCAAAATTTAAATACTCCTGTATTACTAACTATATTTAACATAGGTTAATCTACAAAGCCTTATCACCCAAGCCGACACAAAAAGCTCGAACCACAAATGCGGTCATTTCGCTTCTTCTTCTTACTCTTTCATACTTTTTTCATACCGAAAATCCAAGATGACCGACAATCCTTATCTTTCTATCATCAAACCAAAGAAGAAGATGACCAATTGTAGTCTATAAGACCGAATACTCAAAATCCAAGATTCGATTTTTTTTTTCTCATGAGCCAGAACCGCCATAGCATTTTCTCATGAGCCAGAACCGCCATAGCAATTTTTTAGAAGAAGAAGATCAATTTTAGCCTCCAAGACCGAATACCCAAGTCCAGATCCAGATCCAAGTCCAAGTCCAAATCTAAGTCCAGGTGCAAATCAAAGAAGAACAAAATCAATTGTAGCCTTCAAGACCGAAAACCCAAAATCCAAGATGGCCGACCTTTGACCTTCGAAACCCCTTTCCCTTATCCCCAAAGAAGAAGAAGACCAATTGTAAACTTCCAAGACCGAATACCAAAAATCCAAGATGGCCGACAATCCTTATCTCTTTTCCTTATCTCTCAATTGTATCCTACAAGACCGAATACCCTAAATCCAGGTCCAGATCCAAGTCCAGGTGTAAACCGAAAATCCAAGATGGCCGACAAGCCTTAACTCTTTTCCTTATCTCTCAATTGTAGCCTACAAGACCGAATACCCTAAATCCAAGATTGCGTCAGAATCGGCAAAGCACATTTTTGACTCGATTTTCTCATGGGCCAGAACCGGCATAGCACATTTTGAGCTCGATTTTCTCATGGGCCAGAACCGGCATTTCTATACTACTAATCTAAATTCCACGAAAAGATTTGTGTGGCCTAATAAAAATGCTGATTGGGCTGGACTTAATAAATATCTCAGAGAGCTGGACTGGTCTGATTGCTTCTCTGTGAGAGACGTTAACAAACGCACCTATTATATTTTGAACATTTTATGTTTTGGTATGCATCGCTTTATTCCTCATACCTACAAGAACATCAAACCAACTAACACCAATTGGTTCAATAATGACATTTCCATAGCCATTAAAAGCAAAGAAGCAGCTTTCCAGGCATATAAATTGTGCCCTTCAGAGGAATTGAGACGTATCAATAGCAAGTTCAATTTCGACGAGAGCGTTAGAAAGAAGGGAGTTTCTCCTCAAAAGATAAAAAAAAATACGCGTCGAACTTACAACCTCTTTGTTTTTGGGAAGTCGGTTAAAAATATCGAGAAAATAACCTTCTTATCAACGGTTGCCTGTACGGTTTCCGCGCTAGCCGCTAAGCCGGAGACTTACATACGGCTCTAACGGAGCGTTGGAATTACTGTTTCCATAATTTCGGTGATTCCGAAATCGTCACTTTTGACACTTCAAAAGCTTATGATGGAGTCCGTCATGCTGCCCTTCTAACCAAACTTCAAGCGTAAAATGAATTAAGAGTTTTATATCAGGCTATTCACAATCCGTGTAGTAATTGACGGAGTTACTTCTTGACACGAGATCGGCACCGGCAGCGAGACCAATACCATCGGTAACAGTGCTATTACGAGAGTGGACGAGATTTTAGTTTTTATCATTTTATTGTGGACAATTTTTTGAGTTGCTTCAGCTTTTGTGTCGCCCCGAAGTGTCAATTGTATGATTTATGGGGCATATAAGTATACCCTAGTTTCCTCATTCGCTTCTTCCTACATTATTTCCTTGTTCAGATATTTTCATTTTACCCCCAATAGCAAAGAATAGCCGTTGTTACCTTGTTCACGGCGAGAGGAATAAGAAGAAAATGCAGATATACATAGATATATCACTCTTCCTCGTTCCCAGTTTTCCCACCGAAATTCCCTTTTTTTATCTGACTGAGATTGGCCTTTGTCTCGCCGAGATTGCGGCGAGAGCAAGATTGTCTTCACTTTAACGAGACCCGGACCGAGAAATTCCAAAGTCTCGGACCTGTATCGGTGGGTTAGGTTAGGTTAGGGTGGCGGCTATCAGCCCTACAGCCGATCAGCCTCACATAGACCTATAAATGGTCCGTTGTGATACCACATCCGTGGAACCGTGCCTGATTGCCGGGTTTAACTAAAACCAGCCGCAGCTGTTAATAAACCTTAGGAGCTGCTTCAGCCCGATGCCGGCTATTTCGCCCATGCCACCTAAGAAGTACGCGCCCATTGCATTATACCTTATTTTTTCTGGGCCGGGCATTCGCACAGTAAGTGCTGAATGCTTTCCACCTCTTCCTCGTTCATACAGCTCCGGCAGAAGTCATTCGTGGGAACGCGCAGACGTTCTGCGTGTCTACCGAAAAGACAGTGGCCAGTAATAACTGCCACAATGTTTCGGAGGTTTATCCGGCTTCCGTTTAGTAGGAACGCGGTTTTCCTCAAATCTCATTCAGGCCACAGCTGCCTTGATAGGCTGCATGTGGTTAGATTACTCCATCTCTGCTTAGCGAGCTGAACAGCCTTAAGGTCAATTTCTCTCTTTACTGATTTTAGCGGCCAGCCGATCGATCTGTCAATAGAGGAATCATCCAAATGTGATCCCTCCTTTGCCAGCTCATCAGCTGCCTCATTCCCTTGAACACCACTGTGCCCAGGGACCCAGCATAGAGTTACCTTATGTCTCGCCCCTAAAGTCCGGAGACCAGCCAGACACCTGCCGACCAGCCGTGACCTGACTTGTATCGGTACCGTGAAGCCCTACTAAGAAATTAATGCCGTTGTACCTCACTGTTCAATTCTTTGCGAACTTTATTTCTTCTTATTATTAATGATCTTTTATCCCTTACTCACAATCCTATTCATAGTTTCACCGACGATTGATTTCGTGTTCTCTTTTTATTCTGTAATAAATTATGCCACAGAAATTATCCGAAAACGAATGTTTAGATCTTTAAACTACAACATTTCTATGCACCTTGCTTGAGGCAGAGCAAATCGTGTTACGTTTAATGCATCAAAAAATCAATGCTGTTTAATGTCCCTTAAGAAACGCTCAGTTCACCTTCAACCTATTTCAGTCGATGGTACGAATATATTCGCCCTCTCTAAACATCTTGATCATTGATCATGTATTTGCAATCGCTAAAAATATTATGAAATGCTTGTTGTGATTAAACCGCTGGCCTCACTCAAAAAGCAACCGGATCGACCTGGAAAAAGCAAACACAGGAAAAAGCTTATCATCATAAACTATTTCTACTTATCTGATAAGTAAAATCATTGCCTTGTATCCATGTCGATTCTTAAATAGAAATTCAACAGGCAAAATAAATATTAATTAGTTTCTTTAGAATTTTATAAATACTACAAAATGTAAACAAATAAAACATTGAAAAATAAATATTAAAAAGTCTACATAAAAATCAATTTCACCAATAACACGAAACACAAGGTATTATTCAATATTTACTTACCTCTGTCTACTCATGTCGTACATTTACCTTTGTTGTCACTTTTGTTTTGATGAATTGCAGGCATTGATATTTAATAATACAATGTATAACATATTTAATAATACAATGTATAACATGTATAAAATAGAAAGTAATTGGGGAAAATACGAAAGGAAACATTACCATAAAAGGTTATTATTCGAGAAAGTACAACCTTTTAAATTACACTAAATAGGAGAACCTTAAGGAACTCTCCTTTTAAATTCGAAATAAAATTGCCGTCAAAGACAATCAAAATAATTCTTTGAAATCTAATCGTTAATTCAATTGTCAGAATTGTGAAAATCTCTAAATTCGGTCATATTGAGTCAAAATTTATTTAACAAAATTAGTAAATTTGTGTCTATTTCAGAATAAAGAAATCTTAAAAAAAGCTCAGTGGAATATTTTGAACTTACTGGAAAGTGAAATCATTTTCGTCGGTTACAGTGGAAATTAATTTTTGATGAACTGAAAGTATGAATATCTCTATGTGAACTAATATTTCTCTGACATTTAATTAAAACATCTGCTAATTGAACATATACCTGAGCGGGTTAAACCATAGTCGCTGAAATTTGAGTTAGGTAGTTCGAATCCAGGTGACGGCTGGATTAAATTTCGATTTTATTTTTCTAAACCCCTATTTTTTTGTGGTATCCTTCAAAGTCAGTGCTTACATCGTTATCCTTGAATTCAAAACATGGTCCTTCGAGCCCGATATAGTTACGCGCTTTAAAAAGGGTTTAAGTTGATAAAGTGATAAAAAAACGCGAACATTATCTGTGAAATACAAATTGGAATTCAGTAACTCTGACTGGCAAAAAAATTGTAGGCATATAAAGAAATCTGAAATTTGCTGAGTCCGTTTCATGCTATTATTTTATCAATATATTGCATGCTAATTATTTTAAAATAGGGATAATTTAATAAAATTGCAATGTAAGACCAAAACCCAAAACGAAAACATCATTCGCCATTATAAAAAGGATGGGAAAGATAGGAAAACAAAAGTTTATTATGAAACCCGAAAAAGTTCCAAGGAAATTGGAGTTGCCAAATGAAATGAAACATATCTAGGTGATTCCCATTGAGTCCTCCATTGATTTCCGACAGAAGTTTTAAAATTTCATTTTTATCCATTTCTATACCACAAAAACAGTTATTTTTGGACACTTTACTTTATTTATTTTTCCAGTGCGAAGTAAGAGTTCCATTTGAGCCTTTATTTTTTCTGTTTGATGAAAACTGTCAAGAAGGCCTTTTATTTTTTTCTGGTAAAAATAACTGGTCCATTTGAACTTTTGTTTTTTCAGTTTATTAAAAACTGTTAAAAAACTCTTTTATTTTCTGTGGTGCAAAACTTTTGCTGTGTACTTGTTTATGCTTATGACAGACATGTAGTATTGATACCATGGTATTGCAAAACAACCTGGTATACTATATATGTGTCACTCCATACCATGTCAATACCATCTGAAACGACATGGTATTCCCGCATATTCGTAGTATTGAAATTCGCAAATTTTACCTGGTATACCACGAATCTAGTGACTTCAGCGCCATCTTCTCACTTATGTTTTGTATATATTATCTACTTACTGCCGCGTCGCTAACATTTTAAAGAAGAAGATTTTAATTTTTGACACAAAACTCTGGAAAATCTTTTAAAAGTTGTACGGAGTCAGTCCTTAAACACAATATTGAAAAGAAAGCAAATAGGAAAAGTTGTACTATAGTAAAAGTGTTGGAATTTTTTTTAGAAATAGAAAACAATAAACTTGACAATAATGAAAACTGCTAGTGAATGACAACTCCATACCACGAATCATGTGTGTCAGGGGTAGTCTCATGCTATAGTATACGCGATTGCATGGTGTTGATACTATGATATCGATACCATATGTGTGTCAGTAGTATTAGGTAACAATATTTTTATAGCTGCCAGAAAAAAGAAAGAAAAAAGAAAAAAACAGTCAAATAGAACTTTTATTTTTGCCAGAAAAAAATAAAGGGTCTTCTAAAAAGTTTTTATCAAACAGAAAAAATAAAAGTTAAATGGAACTTTTACTTTTCTCTGTAAAAATAAAAAAATAGTCTAAGATAACTGTTATTTTTAATCATGAATAATAAGTGTCTAGAAATACCAGTTAAAATTGCACTCTTTCAGAAAAAAGAGAAAACAGGTACGGTCCCTGCTCAGAACAAATCGAAGCAAGACCAATATTTCGTAGTCGATTTATATTCAGCTGCAGAGGATTTTTATATCGATTTGTATGCAATGATTGTTTCGGAATATCAGCGCGATTTTCCTCGATCTCTCAGGAGAAGCTAAAAATCTTCTTAGTAATACTACTATACAAATGATAATTACGAATCAACATGGACTGCTTTAATCTCGAAATACGAAAATAGGCGAGATATAGTAAATGCACACTTGGATGTTCTGTTCAATCAAATTAATGTTGATCAGGAATGTGCGAAGGGGGTGAATTGTCTCTTAGATAAAAATTTTGAAGGCAATACTGCTCTTAGAAATCTTGGAATTAGCACAGAAACGTGGGACCCTATCATAATTTATTTGGTGACGCAAAGATTACCTTATGAGACACTGGAACTGTGGGAACAATTTTTAAGCACGAAAAAAGATATACCTAATTGGGCTGAGTTAAAACAATTTTAAGAAACTGGGCTTCGTACTCTACAGAATTTAGAATTTGAAATGAAAACCCGTACGCAAGGAGTATAAATTTGTGACACAAGGAGACAATTCTTAGAGAAAACCTCAGACGTTTCATGTAGCAACTTCTTTGCGCTGCGTCCTTTGTCGCGAATTTTATTCTATACGTCAACGCTCAGAATATTTAAGTTTAAATCATCAGGCAAGATTTGAAACTGTCAAATCGAAGGGTCTCTGCTAGAATTGCCTTGGGACTGGTCATCTTTTTAACAGAAAAAAATTAGAAAAATTAAATGCTTAATATGCGAGAAGTCACATCATATAACACTCCATAAGTCCCAAACCACATCAGAAGCTACAGACAGTGCCATGATCAGTTATTTAGAATCTCCCCAATAATCGTTCGCCATCATCAACAGCGAAACTCCCAAAGAATCTCAATCTTTTATCGTGAGTCAGACGTCAAAGCATCAACAAACCTTGTCAGCCACAGTCTTGGTCAAAGTCACATCATCGGATGATTTAAATTTAATTTGGTTTAAATCTAATCCTGGATCGCAAGCATCGTTCGTACATCGTGCAAGCACTTTGCTTATCTAAAGCATATTTGGATGCAAATGTCACTGGTCTCTCTCAAGGGGTTTCTTCAAAGGATCCGATAAAAAGTGCTACTATTAACGTTGGAGCTTTTGTGTTAAAGACGATCACAAACATGTTGCCAGGGCATCAAGTCATGAAGAATAATTGGAAGCATCTTCAAGGAATAGAATTAGCAGACTCAATATTCGATCCACCTAGACATATTGGTAAACTACTTGCAGTGGAGGTATATTCTTCTATTCTTGGCGAAGGAATTCGGAAAGGAGGTCTCGGTACACCTTTAGGACAACGTACCATATTTGGTTGGATCCTGTCTGGCGAAACATCTACTCATTCCACTCGTCCTAATAATTCGCCGAACTTTCACTTAAATATTAATACTTCGGATGATCTGAAAATGTTTTAGGAACTGTCAAGCTGAACATTGCACACGTATCTTGCCCCGATCTCAATTGTCTTTATTGTATTAGTGTGTAGCAGAATGAGTGACAGTTGCGAAAATTGTGATAAACTGTTTATTGTTGCCAAAGATGTAATTATGTATTCTTTGTACAACAATTATTACTCAGGTTGCACAAACTTAAAAGACTCTGATAACTGAAGGATGTTTGGTCAAAGACGAGATCAATGGATGTGTGATGTTAGTAAAGTTCAAAATAAGTCAAAAAGTTAATAAACTAATAAATAATTTGTTTGAAACTGAATCTGAAGCAACAAGAAGTGATTTGTCAAAAGATCTAAATGAGCTTAAAGCTGCAGTGCAATTCATTTCTGATAAATTTAATCAGAGGTATGTAAAAACTAATGAAATGCTTAGTGAAATTAAAGAACTAAAAAAAGAAAGTCAACTACTAAAAGAGGAAGTTGTAAATCTAAAGCAGCAAAATAACTGTTTAATGAAAGGAATACGGAAAAACAATGTAATTATTGATGGTGAACATGAAACGAAAAATGAAAACATTACGTCAGGTATTAAATCAGTGGTAAAGGCCGTTGACCTCGAACTAAATGACTAAGATCTAGTGAAGTATATCGGTGGCCTAAACGCAGCGGGGAGAAAATCAGCAAAAAAATCATTGCCACTTTTACTAGGAAAACTACACGAAATGAGTTGATTACAGCTTACAAGTCATCGGTTAGAAAGAAGGCCTCCTGCCCGGGACTACTGGCTAGTGGCGTGTGGAGTTTATTGGGCAGCGATGGAATATGTATTAGTGAACATCTTTCACCTCAAACTGCAAAATTATTAATGGAGGCAAAACAAGAATTAAAGAAGAGGAATTTCAAATTTGTTTGGACGAGTAATTGTAGGATTTATGCTAAGAAAAATGTTAGCGACAGGCCAATGTTAATAAGGAATAATGAAGATTTAAGTATCATCATTGTTTAATAAGATTAATTTGCTTTTGTTTGCCTTTATATGATTTACTTTAACTAATAAATGGAGGAATTCTTTAATGAAGTAGATTATTACGATCTAGTTAAAACAATTGAATTATCTAATGAATTGAAATGTGAATAACTTTTAAACGATAATAACAAGTCTTTTAGAATTCTACACATTAATATTTAAAGTGTCGATAATATTTTAAATGAATTTTTAATACTTTTAAACAATTTATTAGGGTCAAAATCACCAAGGTGGCTAATTAGCTTTGCCAGCAAATAAATACCTAAACACAGTTTTTTTTTAACAAATTAACATTTATAAATACTTCACTGTGTTCACATTAACTATACATAAAATAATGTACTACAAAAGTAAAACATATTCATTATTTTTTGAAGAAATAAGTACTAAAAGTCATTTCGAGAACGCGTCCCAAGTAGCAATTTTTAGAAAGTAACACCGAGAATAACCATAAAATTAAAATAAATTTAATGGTTTTTCTTACTTTTTGGCCTTCAATGTTATCTAATATCAAGTAAACAATAAGCATTATTAAAAAAGGAAACGAAATTAAAGAAAATCAAGTCAAAATATTCAACAATTAAGCATCATTTAAGTGAACGCAGTTTCGCTTGCCCGAAAATATTGTTTTTGTGAACGTAACCTTTAGATGTATAGTGTAGTTGTAGTGGAAGATGTAAAAAAAGTGGCTGTCAAGAGAGTTTTTAGCCAAAATAATTAGAAATATGTGGTAAGTACCTTTCGATTCATTATTTACTGAGCGTACATCAAAAGGAATGCATTTATTAACTCGGAATATTGAAAAAATACGTTTTATAGTTTTAATAACATAGTAACCTCAAATATTTTACATTAACCAAGCCAAACATGACGTCAAAGATGGCTGCCGTCTAAAAAGGACGCGTTTATTTGAATAAGTCATTTCGGAAACGGTCATTTCGGGAACGGTCATTTCGGGAACGTTCCCGGAATTGACGAGAACGTTCGCGAAATGATGATGACGTTCCCGAGATCACTATTTAATTACCAAAGTGATATCTGTTATTACTATTTGTCAATTAATTTATGTTGTGTTGTTTGTCAATTAATTTATGTTGTGCTAACATACTTTTTAATAAATGTTTTTTTTAGCAAATATGGAGTCTCGTGAGGCTGAAAAAAAAATACAAAACGTCCGAAGAAGCAATTAAAAACTAATGGGGTGGGTCCAGATTCTGGGTGTCGCATCATTGGTGCGACCCTTGAGGTCCACACGAACACTTTTCCAGTTAATAACAATTTTCAATTGTTATTAACAATATTCAATTATTATTAACAATATTTAATTGTAAATAGCGATAAATTTCATGATCATAGTACAAACGAGTAAGTGAAAACTCAATAAAATTCATATTATTCGATTTATCGTTTTATTTATCATTAATATCAACTACTTATGGTTTTTTTTACCATTTTTTTAATGTCACAAAAAACTATAAAAGTTCTGGATAAAAATATCTGATTTTTTTAAGTATCGAGTTGTATCAGAACCAATTAGAAAAGATGAATCTTTTTAAAAAAAAAAACCGCCCACTTTTATGCGATTTAAAAATACTTAAAAAATTGATATTTTAAATTTATAAATAAATAAATTAATGAATTTAATTTATCATGATAATTTCGTTGTAATTAGATGCAAACAATTTTTAAAAAATTATTCCGTTATAGCACTACTTTTTAATGAAAACCAAATAAATGTACTCTGTTTGGAATTCCTTTGTTATTAATAATTTTTAAAGGTTATAAACAATTTATAATTGATATAAACAATTCCTAATTGTTATAGACCATTTTTAATCGATATAAACAAAGTTTATTCATAAAAGAAATTTTTTGTGGTAAAAAAAATTTCAATTGTTTATAAGAATTTTTCATTGTTTATAATAATTTTCAATTGCTATGAACAATCTTCAACTTCCAATTTTCATAATCAATTTTCAACTAGGTTAAACCATTTTTTATGATTATAAATTTGTTATTGTTATAAACAATTTTTCATCATTATAAACAATTTCTGTTAATAATAAATTGTTATTATTCGACTTTTTGATGTCCCGATCGTCATCAGAACAAATTATATCGAAGAAATCTTTTTCAAGAAAGTCTAAAATCAACTTTTTTTTCAGTTTTTTTGTTTAAACGGCAGAAACGAAATTGATTTAATTTCTTTCAGCTCTTATTGACAATAATACGCTTCGAATAGCACCATAGCGAAGTCGTCATCATTTTTTGTTCGAGAGATTTCGTTTTCGAAAAAAGTGGGTCCGAACGTACGTATGCACACACAAACACACACACACACACACACCTCTCGACGTGTCCCGCACCTTGTCGTTGCGTGCATCAATGACATAGAGGGCTATACCGGCGGTAGTTTCATTACTGCACATGTCGCCCATGCCGGAAAGGTCTCTATGGAGATGCCAGACAAAGATGGACACACAAGAGCAGCAGAAACTCTGATTCCCAAGGGGAACAGCACGAGTCAATGCCGCCCCACTAAACGAAGCGGCAGTGCAGAAAGTCGAACCCAACCCGACAACATCTCCGGGAGCAAACAACGGACGCCTATGTATTTAGGCATTAAGACCGAGCCCAGTAAGGTCTTAATTATGGTATACTGGACAACGTTAAGGATTAGATTGCTAAGGGCTGACGATTGTAGTATTCTGTTACCCGAGTATGTAAAAGTTAAATTTTGCAGAAACGGCTTTCAGGCCAATGCTACAAGCGCCCCCGTCCCGTTAAAACCCTGGCAGGCCTCAAAGAACGCTCAAGGTTTTGTCACCGTTAAGTTGGTGGTGTAGGCTCAGATGAAACATTCCTGACTAGCACCGATCTGGCTTTGAACGCAAGTCCCCATAAGGGTCTGCGTCAACCCTCGCATGGCTTCCCTGCTTGCATAAATAACCATGAGATCATATAGGTGACTACACAAGACGAACCGAGATAACGGCTTTGAGTGGGGACCTAATAAAATTATGAGTACAACAAATATAACGAACAATATAACAAATACTAAAGGAGACAACAACAACAACAGCGTTGAAGCGAGCCCTTTCCAAAGGAGTTTAAAAACTATGAGGTCACCCGGAGACACACCGTCTCTAACACATACAGTGAGGCTCAGCAAGGAAGAAGCGACGAATCTGGCGCCCGGATTCGAAAGCAACCAGTTTTCTGTCAGCTGGGAGAACAAATTAAAAAACTGGTTACGTGGAGCTCATCAAATCTACAAATATAAAACCAAACATGTAAATTATGAAATAATTGTAATATGAAATAATTGTAAACACAACATGTAAAACAATATGTAAACATGCACACTCGTACCACCGTCATGACGGAAGCACAAAACGAACAAAACTATTAGTAAAAGACTAAAATAATCAAAATACTTACCACGTGAATCCTCTTGTTTCCCTCGTCGATAAGAATTTGTCACTTTGACACTTTTTAGCAAACTATCGACATTTGTAACGTTACGCACCATTCTGCTACCGCGCTTATTCGCATGTAGATGGCAGCATGATTACCAGTATTTAGTAAACATTCTAGAAATTATAAACATTCTAGAAATATGAAATATTCTAGAAAACGTTTGCAAAAGTCCTTACGGTATTAATATAATAGAAAGAATAGTTTTTGAACCGTTGCTAAAAGAAATCAAATCGGAACTTGGCTTGCCTTTCGGTTTTCGACTGTGGTACGAGTTTCTTCGCTAACTTCGACATAATTTCGACTTGTAAACAGTACAATTGTTTGCCATTTAAATAAAATCATTGAATTTGAATTTCAAAATAAAGTGAGAATAAAACGTGAACTTTTGTGAGAATATCAACTGTTTTTAAATTTGATAAATTGGCGTACTTAACATTTGGTCCTTCGAGCCGGATTAATATATACTTTGTGAATTGTGGAATTCACAATTAGTTAGTGAATTAAAGACAAATTGGTGAACTAAAGACAAATTATTGAATTAGAAAAAATAAAAAGACAAATTTAAACTTGGATTAATTAGTGAGTAAAGTGCCAATCAATTAAGGAATTGGAAGTCTTCAGGCAGGAAAGAACATCGTTTTAATATCTGGTGAGTCAGTTCCTTTTCTTATACTTCTTGCATGCTTATCTTTATAAAAATATGGAGATTTTAACTGCTGAGCAATCTTCAACTTTCGAGTCTATGAAAGCATTCATGTGTAATTATAAAAAGGACTCCAAGACTCGGAAAACTAAAATTTATATGGAAAATAGAATAGCTAGGCTATCGGAATATTGGAAGGACTTCAAAAATACGCATAAGGCTATCATCAAAAAAATGGTTCCAGAGAAATGCAAGGAATATTTTGAAGCAAAATTGTACAGTTCGGTTGAGGAATTTTATATCGATTCAAAGTCTAATCTAGAGGAAGACAAAACAAAGTGGTACCCAGAAAAGGTTGAAGAGACAAAAAAGGAACCAATAGTTACTGAAAAGGTAGTGGAGAGGGTAATTGAGAAAGAAGACGTACAACTTCCTAGGATCAGCATTCCGAAGTTCTCCGGTGAATATAAAAATTGGCTGTCCTTTCATGATTTGTATTCAACATTAATTCATAATAATAAGGCGTTGACCGATGTACAAAAACTTCATTACTTGAAGGGTAGTTTACAAGGGGAAGCCGAACAACTCGTAAAACACTTCACTATTACAAAAGCCAACTACGTACCAGCCTGGAATACTCTAAAAGACCGTTATGATAATCAAAGAATCCTAATTAAAACACAACTCAAGTTATTACTGTCTCAACCATATTTCAATGCAGATAACGCAACAAACATAAGAAGGTTAATGGACACCACTAATGAATGCATACAAGCCTTAAACAATTTAAGTATAAACACCGAGCAATGGGATATTATAATTACACATATTGTAAGTGAACGATTGCCTCCGGAAACCAAAAAACTTTGGGAGCAGCAAATAGGCCCAAAGAAAAACTTCCCTTCATACGACGAATTAAAAAATTTTCTTGAAGGCCAATTTAGAGCCTTGGAATCTTTAGGAAATAAGATTGATTCAAAAGGAGCAAACACAAAGCGAAGTTTTCACATTTCAAAACCATATAATTGTAGTTTCTGCTCAGGTCCTCATCCATTAAGACAATGTCCGGAATTCCTTAAACTAGATCACAATGGTAGGCGAAATATTGTTATTCAAAAACATTTATGTTCGAATTGCTTGGCCAGAGGTCATATTGCAACATCATGTCCAAGTCGTTCGACATGTTTCCAATGTAAATATCGGCACCATACGTTACTGCATGATGACTCGACAATCGTAAGTAAATCCAAAGTTCCACAAAACGATCATATTAAGATGCAACAAGTGTCACAAACGAGCATGAAGACATTAAATACCGAACCATCTTCAAGCTCTTTTCACTCTCATAATACATCATCCTGTAGTGAGGCCTTACTGGCTACAGCCTTAATAAAACTCGTATCAGATTCCGGCATTTAAATCATTGCGCGGGCTCTTGTAGATCAAGGATCACAATCGACTTTCATCACGGAAGCTATGGCACAACGTCTTAGACTGAAAGGAACTCCTGTATCCACAACTATCTTTGGCTTAGGCAACACAAAAGCAGGCACAATAACAAAAACGGTAACTTTCACAATGTCGTCATTGTATGAAGAAAATAAAGTTAATGTAGAAGCTTTCGTGCTAAAGTCGCTGACCGGAATTCTACCACAAAATCGAATTGTGCAAAGTGAACAGTGGACACACCTTGAAGGATTAACATTAGCCGATCCAAAGTACCATATGCCAGGTAGAATCGATGTAGTTATTGGCGCAGACATATATTGCAAAATCATTTTGAGTGGTTTACGGGCCGGTTCCTTAGGAAGTCCTATTGCTCAAAAAACTATTTTTGGTTGGATCCTTTCGGGAGAAGTAGACGTTAGCATATCCAAATCACCACGCACAACTGTGTCAAGTTTTCATAGTTATAAAAATCTCAGCGACCAATTGCGTGAATTTTGGGAATTGGAAGAAATTGTCACCCGAAGACATCTTACCGCTGAAGAACAATCATGTGAAGATCAATACAGCAAAAGCGTCGAACGTTCGTCAGATGGTCGTTATACAGTTCGGCTTCCTTTTAAGGACTTAAATTCGCGACCTCACTTGGATCAATCCCGAGGTTCATCATTAACAAGATTCAATCATTTAGAAAATCAGTTTAGAAAATCAGATGAACTGTACAAGGAATATTCGAAATGCATGCAGGAGTATATAGAACTTCAACACATGATTCCAGTCACAACTTCTGAAATAGAAAACATGTATCATGACGAAAAAGGAAATGTATTTTATAAAACCAGTTACCTTCCGCATCATGCAGTGTTTAAGGAAAGTTCAACCACAAAATTGCGTGTAGTATTCGATGCTTCACACAAGACGTTCGGAGGCTTATCACTCAATGATGTACTAATGACTGGTCCCAAAATACAAGAAGATCTCATTTCTATTTTATTGCGATGGAGAAAACATCGGTTGGTTTTCACAGCGGACATTGAAAAAATGTACCGCCAAATTCGAGTTCATGATGAGGACGCTGAATATCAAAGAATTTTATGGAGAAGCTCTCCGGATGATTCTGTTAAGGATTACAAGCTGCAAACGGTAACTTTCGGCACAAGTTCAGCACCCTACTTGGCGATACGCACTTTGCGACAGCTAGCTATCGATGAGGGTGGTCGTTTTCCTTTGGCGTCCAATATTGTTATGTCCGATTTTTACGTAGACGATCTTCTATCCGGAGCTGATTCCGTAGAGCTCGCGTTAGAGTTACAAAAACAACTAATAAAATTGTTAAAATCAGGCGGCTTTCATTTGCGAAAATGGACTGCAAACAAACATGAACTATTAGAAAATATTCCTGTGAAGGACTGTGAAATTAGTGGAATCCGTGAATTCGATTTAAGTAATAGTGTTAAAACATTAGGCATAAGTTGACATCCAAGCTCAGATATATTTAACTATAAACTTTCTATAAATTTTGACAAGGAAACTCGTGTAACTAAAAGACAATTTTTAAGTGCTATTTCAAAACTTTTTGATCCACTTGGATTCTTATCACCTTTCATTATTAAATTGAAAATTTTAATGCAAGTTATATGGTTAAAAGGAACTGGTTGGGATGAAGAAATACCAACTCAAATTTCGAACATTTGGCGACAAATTCAAACCGAATTGAAACAAGTCGAGCTTATCAAGATACCAAGATGGATACTAACGAAAGGAAACACAGTTGAAATCCATGGGTTTAGCGATGGGTCGCTGCATGCATACGCAGCTGTATTATATTCACGTACAGTCGATTCAAGTGGAAACGCTAAAATCAGTCTCCTCACAGCAAAAACAAAGGTAACACCAATTAAGCAGATTTCATTGCCTCGAATCGAACTTTGTGGAGCGTTATTACTTGCACGTCTGTTTAAAACCGTAATTAACGCGATGAAATTTGAAAACATAACCTTTTACGCATGGTCAGATTCAACTATAGTATTATCATGGCTCCGAGGACATCCATGTAAATACAAAACGTTCGTTGCTAACAGAGTCGCAGAGATCCAGGAAATTTGCAATAGCGATGTGTGGAACTATGTACCAACCAAAACCAATCCAGCGGACTGTGCAACAAGAGGCCTGTTTCCGAGCGAGCTCAATGAAAATTGGTGGAATGGACCTGAGTGGCTGACCAAACCAAAAAAATGCTGGCCATCGCTTGCGATTGTACAGGACATTGAACTGGAGATTAAACCTATAAAAGTAAACCTGTGTACAAAACCTGAACCCTCAAACCTTGAATTACTTATAAACAACTACTCGTCTCTAAACAGACTAATAAGAGTGACAGCTTATTGCTTCAGATTTATCTTCGCATGTTCTCGAAGACAACCAAAGATCACAACAAGATGGCTAACAACAAATGAATTCCGCGAAGCTCTACATTTCTGGGTGAAAAAGGTACAAGCCAATGCATTTTCATCGGACATTGAAAACATAAAATCATCAAGCCACAAAGAAGGTGGAAAACTAAAATGTTTAAATCCCTTTCTGGATAGTGACGGAATACTTCGAGTAGGTGGAAGACTACAAAATGCACAAATGTCGTGGAGGGAAAAGCATCCAATTATATTACCGACTCAACATGTACTTACATCACTCATCATAGCGAATGCACACAAACAAACGTTTCACGGAGGACCTCAGCTGGTAATAAGTTTGTTACGACGAACATATTAGATTATTAATGCGCGAAATGCAGTGAAGTCATACATACATAAATGCGTCATATGTTTTAGACAAAAGGCAGAGTACAGAACTCAACTAATGGGCAGTCTACCTCAACGAAGAACACAATCATCGCGTGCATTTCAACATGTTGGTGTTGACTACTGTGGTCCACTGGAAATCAAAACATCAAAATTAAGAAATACAAGGATGCAAAAGGCATATTTAGCTATTTTTATCTGTCTAGTCACACGAGCTATGCATATCGAAGTAGTATCAGAGCTGACAACACAAGCTTTTCTAGCAGCCTTAAAAAGATTCGTTAGCAGAAGAGGCTTATGCACTGATATCTACTCAGACAACGGAACAAAATTCGTCGGGGCAAAAAATCAGCTAAAGGATCAATTCGGCAGTTATTTAGTACAACTGCAGAAGGAAATTCCGTACTTGGTTTCTAATGAAGGGATAGATTGGCATTTTATACCTCCAGCCTCTCCACATTTCGGCGGACTCTGGGAAGCTGGGGTCAAATCGACAAAGTTCCATTTACGAAGAACGTTAGGAAATAGTAAACTCACATTTGAGGAACTTACAACAACTGTATCACAAGTAGAAGCATGCCTAAATTCTAGGCCAATTTGTCCAATCACAAGTGATCCTGATGATCTAAATGCGCTCACTCCAGGACACTTTTTGATCGGAGGTCCAATGTTAGCCGTACCAGAACCATCATACTTGACTTAAAACGAGCATCTTTTAACTCGATGGCAATATTTACAACAACTGCTTCAATCTTTTTGGAAGCGATGTCATATGGAATATCTAAGTAGTCTACAACAACGACCAAAATGGGCTAGAAAAACTGCAAACGTCAAAATTGGAAACTTAGTTTTAATTAAAGATGAAAATTTACCACCAAATAAGTGGTTATTGGCGAGGATCTTGGATACTCATCCCGGACTAGATGGTTTAGTAAGAGTGGTAACACTCAAAACAAAAGACGCAATTTATAAAAGGGCAATTACAAAGATTTGTTTATTACCCATAGATGATAACCATCTTGAGAAAAACGAAGAAATTGTCTCAAAAGAAAATTCCTAAATATATTCCTAATTTCCATTCCTCATTAATTAAATCCTATCTCTTTTAAGTCCCTCATAATCCAATTAATTTATATACCTAGTATTTACACAATCTCCTTACAGACTAAAACCACCTCATACCATTTGGAATTGGCAACACATCCTAGCATTGATTGATCCTTCTTGAACCCAGAGGTTTCAACGGCTGGGAGTATGTTCGAGTTCCATCGAAGGCACCTAAAAGTAAACAAAACATCACCACAAAGCATCAAATTCTATAGAGCATACTTATCTGATGATATTCGCTACACTTGCGGCTGACTGAACTGGATACGTGGAGCTCATCAAATCTACAAATATAAAACCAAACATGTAAATTATGAAATAATTGTAATATGAAATAATTGTAAACACAACATGTAAAACAATATGTAAACATGCACACTCGTACCACCGTCATGACGGAAGCACAATTTCAAGCACAAAACGAACAAAACTATTAGTAAAAGACTAAAATAATCAAAATACTTACCACGTGAATCCTCTTGTTTCCCTCGTCGATAAGAATTTGTCACTTTGACACTTTTTAGCAAACTATCGACATTTGTAACGTTACGCACCATTCTGCTACCGCGCTTATTCGCATGTAGATGGCAGCATGATTACCAGTATTTAGTAAACATTCTAGAAATTATAAACATTCTAGAAATATGAAATATTCTAGAAAACGTTTGCAAAAATCCTTACAGTATTAATATAATAGAAAGAATAGTTTTTGAACCGTTGCTAAAAGAAATCAAATCGGAACTTGACTTGCCTTTCGGTTTTCGACTGTGGTACGAGTTTCTTCGCTAACTTCGACATAATTTCGACTTGTAATCAGTACAATTGTTTGCCATTTAAATAAAATCATTGAATTTGAATTTCAAAATAAAGTGAGAATAAAACGTGAACTTTTGTGAGAATATCAACTGTTTTTAAATTTGATAAATTGGCGTACTTAACACCGTGGTTTAAGGCGGCGGAGCAGGATACCGGCTCAAAATGTGACATTCCACTCCCGCAAAGTGGAAAGGACACATGGATAAAAGTGAGCCGTAAACGAGCTATCCGGAAAAAATCTGAGCATAAGAAAGTCAGGCCTGATGCAATCGTCATAGAAACGAAAGGTGAACTCTCCTATGCAGATATACTCCGCAGGGTTAAAGCGGATCCTTAAATTAGGCGAATTAGGAGAGACAGTCTCAAAGATTAGAAGGACCTAGAAAGGTAAACTCTTGCTGCAATTAAAAGATACTGGGGAGAAAACGGTGGCTTTTAAGGAGGTAATTGGTGAAGCACTTGGTGACCAAATCGAAGTAAGAAGCCCAAAGCACCGAGTAACTGTCGAGTGCAAGGACATCGACGAAGTGACCACCAAAGAAGACATTTGTGAGGCAATAAGATCACAGTTTCAAATTAAAGAAGTCACCACTGGGGACATATTAAATCTGAGGAAGGCGTATGGAGGAACACAAACGGCAATAATTAGCCTTTCCACCGATAGCGCAAATAAGCTTTCGGATGCAGGAAAAATTAAGGTAGGCTGGGTAATCTGCCGAATTAGAGAGCAGAAAACGCTCACCAAATGCTTCAGATGTTTGGAATATGGACACTTAGCAAGACAATGCAAAAGCGAAGTAGACCGCTCCAAACAATGTCGAAGATGTGGGGTTGAAGGTCACATTGCCAAACATATCGCGGGTAGCGGAAATGTCCGATGTTTCGAAAGGCCCTGACCAATAAAAGATGAGGATTATGCAGATTAACTTGAACCACTGCGAGATAGCCCAAGATCTGCTAAAACAAACTAAGGAGGAACATAGAATTGATTTAGTTTTAATCAGCGAGCCTTATAAAAACCTATCCGGTCCCACCTGGATTACGGATAAAACCCAAAAGGCAGCAATATGGGCTTGTGGCAAACAGGCTTTTCAGGATAGGAAAGGACAAGCGGATGGCTTCGTACGGGCGAAAATAAAGGGCATACACTTCTACAGCTGCTATGCTCCTCCCAGTTGGTCACATGGAGAGTATCAAAAGATGCTAGATGAACTCGTAGCTGATGCCCGCACTAAATCACCGGTGGTCATTGCTGGTAACTTTAAGGCGTGGGCTGTAGAGTGGGGTAGTAGAGTTACGAATGCAAGGGGGCGCAGTCTCATAGAATTGCTTGCTGTGCTCGATGTGGATGTCCGGAATACAATATGGTGGGTCAGTGAGGACTACAGACATAGCGACCACCAATATGTTTTGTTCGAAATAAAAGAAGAATCGAATTCCAGCCAAAGACGCCCTAAAGTAACATCCCAAAATGGAAAGATATGTTGTTCGACAAGGACACCTTCGAAGAAGTAGTGAGTGCGTACCTAATGGAATTGGGATCCGCAGAAAACGGTACTAAACAACTGACTGAACTGATGAATAGAGCATGCGATGCAGCAATGCCACGCAGGAAGCCCAATAAGAGAGCCTCGCCATGCTATTGGTGGAATGAAAAGATTCAGTCACTTAGGGCGAAATGCCTGAAAACCAGGCGAAAACTTCAAAGGTCGAGGGGTAGACCGGAATACAACCCGCTGCTCAGTGCCTTCAGAGAGGAATGAAATGTTTTGAAGAATGCCATTAAGGACAGTAAAAGAGAAAACTTCAAACGCCTGTGCGAAGAGGCTAATATGTCAAAATTAAGAGGACAAAAATCTCCCCAGATTACATGCCCAATAATGCTGAGAGAGGTAATAACGACGCTTTTCCCACAGCGTCCAACGACTGCTCGTACTGTTGTAGAAGAAATTAATGTAGAGGAAATCCCGACAGTTACGGCGGAAGAACTTCAGTCGGTGCTCAATAAAATAGGAGACAACAAAGCGCCGGGACCGGACGGAATCCCAAACAAAGTCCTGAAAACGGCGATTCTCAAAAGACCGGACAGTTTCATAGAAGTTTTTAAAAGATGTCTAATAGAAGGCGTGTTTCCAGAACAATGGAAGCTGCAACACCTGGTGCTGCTACCAAAAGGAGATAAACCACCTGGAGAACCTTCATCCTACCGCCCAATTTGCCTCCTTGACACAATGGGGAAAATATTGGAGCGAATAATTTACAACAGTTTACTCCCGATAGGTGAGAAAAAAGGTGCTTTATCAGAGTACCAATTTGGATTTCGAAAAGCGCGCTCCACCGTAGATGCAATCAAAATAGTAGTGGATATCGCCGCTTCTGCCATAGAAGGTGAAAGGTGGAGATGGGGAACCAAGGAATACTGTGCAGTGGTTACACTAGACGTCAAGAACGCCTTTAACTCGGCCAACTGGGAACTCATAAAGAATTCCCTCATTAGAATGGAAGCCCCGACATACATCTTGAAGATCATATCATATATGCAGGAATGTCAAGGTGGGCAATCAAACAATAAGGTCTAAACAATTACTGAAATACCTAGGAGTAATGCTGGACAATAGGCTAAATTTCAAATCGCACCTGGAATATGTAAGCAAAAAAGCTTCGAACATACAAGCGCCTCCTTCCAGGATGCTGCCAAATGTTGGTGGCCCCAAACCAGATAGAAGAGCCCTGCTATTGAGAGTGGTGAGCTCTGTGCTTCTATATGCCTCCCCAATCTGGGCAAAAGCATTAGCGGTGCAGGAGTCAAGAAGAAAACTCTCATCAGTCTACAGACTGTGTGCTTTAAGAGCTATAAGTGCCTATAGAACGGTATCGGACGAAGCAGCTTCTGTCATCGCTAGTATGATCCCGATCGACATCCTCGCGGACGAGATGGGACGCATTTACACGAGAATCGCAACGAGCCAGGGAAACCGCAGAAAAAAAGGAGATTGAAAAGGAAGAGAGGCAGATTTCGATGTTAATGTGGCAAACCCGATGGGACAACACTACGAAAGTAAGGTGGACTCACCAACTGATCCCATGCATTGAAACTTGGGCCAACCGCAAGCCTGGAGAAAACAACTACAACTTGACGCAATTCTTGACTGGTCATGGTGGATATCGGAAGTACCTGCACAGATTTGGACATGACAGCTCTCCGATGTGCACGAACTGCTTAGATCAGGAGGAAGATGCTGAACACGCAGTATTTCATTGTCCACGCTTCCAAGCATGGCGTGTTAATATACTGAATCCATCGGTAGTAACTGAATATATGCTACAAAGGGACGAAAATTGGAGCGAAGTGACTGAGTTTATAATAAACGTCCAACAGGAACTCAGAAGACTGGAATGTCTTAGACGCCAGATTAACACTTTAGGTTGATAGCATGATGGCTAACCAGCCCCGCGAAGTAATACCTAACGGCAGTCCCGCGGGGAGAGTGGTTGAAGAGGATGGGGGTGAGGTTTAGCACGTAGGCACCACATTGGCGGTGAATCGTGCATGCCACTAGGACGGGCTACTGGTATCTTTGGAAGATTCCTCAATTCCTGGTCGCACAAAAAAAACACACACACACACACACACGCGCACACGCACACACACATGTGTTCAAAAACATGCGTTAAACACTATGGTGACTTTGAAATGTAAAAAATTTTTAAAACTAAAAATTCTGAAAATGGGGTCCATTACAATAACTTCCCTATGTGTGGGAAGTTAAAAACTATGGTGACTTTGAAATCTAAAAAAATTTTAAAACTGACAATTTTGACAATCGGGCCCATTACAATAACTTCCTTATATGTGGAAAGTTAAAATTAGTTCAGCTTATTTGCGCCAAAGAGAAAGATTATTAAGAATTGTCCTCGGCTGTGCACATCGATTAAAAGACTGTTTAGGGTAGATTCTAGTCGAGCGGCCTGAAAAATTACTGAAGTTTATGAATTTTTTCTCACTGAAGAAAGTAAATAATGTATAATTCGACTTTTCAGCTATAAGTACTGTTGCGAATCTAAAATAAACAAAATCAGTGATGTGCAAATTAAACTCAAAACATACCCAATCCATCATGAATGCTGTCAGCAAAGGTCGACGAACTCACCCACTGGAAATCTGGGTCAACGTCCTGGAAAGAAAGCGGCGATATAAAAAGGACTGACCGCTAGGCACTCTCTCTTCCTTCCTTCTTTTGGTGAAAAGTAAAGGTTAACTACTGTCTGAAAGTAAAAGAAATAAAGAGTATTGAAGTTTAATCGTGTTTTATTCGAAAAGCTGAAAAGGTAAACAAAGTAAAAATCAGGCTTCAGAAAAATGATTGCGGTGAGTTCTGAACTATTTTATTCACACATTTTATGCGACCTAACCGGCAAAAGAAAAGAATTTATTATTATTATTATTGAAATAAATAATTTCGACACTTCATTTTGACGTGTTTACTAAAATCGGGGTGACGTCACCATTCTCTCTTAAAGCTTTCACGCACTTACACACGCGCCGGTGTAAATGATAAAAACCATCCGCCATCTTACACTATCAGTGAATACGGTGATCACCACAGGAAATTTAGAAAAGAAAAAGAAAATTAACCGCGGCACATTTTTCTTTCTATTCGTTGAGGACGGAAACCACACCACAGTCACAGGATATCACATTCGCACGCACTAGACACTTTCGCCAAGCACCGACTTAAAATCACCTTGATTTAATTAAATTATTCACTGAAAGCACAAAATAAGCGCACGAGTGCTTCCCTTCAACGACCGGACTAACATCTCGAACTGAACCGCGTCATCCACGTGAACGTAAAGTGGTTTCATTCATCTGCTTGAACTCCGAAGTCCGAAGAGAGGAAACCAATCGTACTACGGACGTTTCCACTTACACTGCCTTGTGGATGAAGCCGTTTATTGTATGTCGCTTTTCTTTTCAGTCTAACGTCGAGTTAGTACATTAAACTCCACTCGAGTGTCCTTTTGCTGTTGCTGCTTTATTTTCGCTGCTACTCTTTCCGGCTGTGAGTGCATTAGAACTGTTTGCTGCTCGGCTTCAGTTGCACACAATAAATAAATTCCCTCTCGGGCAACTTGGTTGTGATATCCGGCAACTTAGTTGGAATATCGGGCAACTTGGTTGTAATAAACGGGTAACAGTATATTTACTTAAGTTCTCAAAAAAATGTTTTTTAATTCTTTCAATTGTAAGATTTGCGAGATATCACGCACTTCCGGAGCCGTGTAGCGCATGCAACGCGCTGCGCCGTGCATTATTTCGCCTTCCTCTTTTATCTGAAACACAAACATCAAAGGTTATTTGCAAAGTAGAATAAATTTGCGGAGCCATGGACCATTTTTAGAAAAATTCAGTAATTTTTGCCCTTTTTTTGTTCTTAATAGTGGTTAAAAAATAGTAAATATTAATATTTTTGTTGAAAATGGTCCCTGGCCCCCTAAATTCACTAATCTTTATTTAGTAGAAAAAAAATCAATGAGTTGAACGGTTCGACTGCAACTCTGCACGGCGTGTCTAAAAACATGGTTGTGAGAAAAACGTATTTCGAGTTTGACAAAACAAAAAAAGTAGGAAATAATATCATTTTTTTTCTTATAGTTAGTCAGCTGTTCCTGTACGATAGAGCAATCCTGCCTTGTGGCCTTGTGAAACTGATTTTGACTATTATATTCACAGAACAATATTTTGCCGGAACAGAACATATAAAAGAATTTTTATACCTGCTGAGTAAACAATACGGCGCGCGTGCATCTGCATTTGGCGCAAACGTAGGCATAATTTTCGGCCGGTACGCGTTCGGAATAAATCGGCTGTAACTTTTACATTTTTCCGAACTTCGTCAAATCCTTTTAGAGGCTTATTCCAAACACTTTAAGGATTTAAAATATGCAAAAAATTATAAATTAACTTTTTGAAATGGCTTCACTAGAACCTACCTTAAGAAGGGATTTAAGTTCCATTTTCTTTAAGAATAAACCTTATGCCAAATAAATAAATGATTTAAGATTTCATAAACCTAAATTGTCTCTATACCGTCATTCAGAGACACACGAATCATTCCGTGAACACCTCATCATTTTCGGGACCATGATTAAAATTGCAAATATGTAACACATAATTATTTTAGATATTTAAAATAAGGCCCTGGTAATAGTAAAAAAAGGCGGACTTCTAATATCTATAGCTAATTTATTTATCAGTAAGTCAGCGATATTGGCATATTTAGATAATTTAATACAAAAAAATAGTCATATAGCTTCATTTGTAGCGATATTTTGCTTCTAAACGTTTTTATTTGCAATTTCCTAAGAGTTTTTCTAATTTCTTATTTTAAACTACATACTTCCGCTATTGTAAAAAATAAATAGAAATACTTAAGTTATATTTTAATTTTTTTATAGACCTCACAAAAACGTTCCCGGAATGATTGTTTTCAACGACATATCACTTTAAAAATATTATTTCAAGAAAAGTAATCAATTCTATGCTCTGCCAACGTAAGTATTGTTTATACACAAGTTTAGTGATGATTTAAGCTAATCATCAAAGTAATAGCTGCTAGGTCTATTCATCCATCACAAAACAGAATTTGGAATTTGCCACCTTGGTGATTTTGACCCATTAATATTTACTGAGACTTGGTGTGATGATTATTCGTGTTATAATATTGTGAACTACGCATGTTTTGGAAGACCAAATAAATATAATACTATAGATGTGACGGTATTGTTATCTATGTTAGAAACATAATTGAGTTAAATTGTGATACTGACGAAGCTAATTCCTTACTCTTGCAGATTGATCTGGGAATTAATGGTCAGATTAACTTTAAAAGGCATTTATAGATGCACAAGTTTCAACCCTAACAATTTTATAAATTCACTTGATGAATTTCTTTCTACCTATAATAATCTCTCTAATCATATTATTGTGGGTGATATTAACATTAATATTCTAATGAAAAAACAATCGCCTTCTGCTGGTGAATAAATTGAAACTCTCTCAAGGTATGGATTTAATAAATACTTACTTGGTCATACACGAAATAAAGGCTGCTTGGACCATATTTTTTCCAAAAATACTCCTACAATGGCTTTCACGCCAGGTATTTTAGAGACTTACATAACAGACCATTTTGCAACTTTAGCCAAACTTACTTTCAAAAATAATAAAAACTTTTTAAATACAAGTATAAATAAACAATACGTATGTATATAAGCATACAATAACTTATCACACTTTATCTCGGGACCTAGAGCAGAATTCTTGGGCAGAGGTTTATGAATGCAGGGATCCCAATGAAGCTCTGTCAAATTTCTATGACATATTAGACAGTCACATTACAAATAATACAGTTATTAAAGAAATCAATGAGAGGGCTAAGACAAAGAATGGTCGACGATAGGCATTGTAACTTCTATCAGAATTAGAAACAAGCTTGCAAAACAGGTCAAAAAGGAACCATTTAATGAGCAACTGATATTGAAACTCAAGGGGTATAGAAATAAGCTCACGTCTGTAATCAAGGCCGCGAAAGAACGTTATTATGCATAGCAAACCAGAAATAGGAAAGTTTGGGAAAAAATTAATAATATATTTAGTTGGTAGGCAAAGGCACTTCAAAGTATTCAAAAATTATGTACAAACTATGGGGAAATTCTGACAGAGCCAGCTGATATAAGTAATGAGCTTAACAATTACTTTATTCGAATAGGTGAAGAAATATCTAATTCAATCAATTCTCCTGGCTATGATGATGAAAGCTTTCCTATTTGTACAAGAGCGTCCAGAACTTTTTCTGATAAGCCAATTACTGAAGAAGAAATTGTGTTACATATTAAGAACTTAACGGAATCTACAGCAGCGCTGGACAAGATGGTTATATGGCCAAGATGCTTAAAAATATTTCTCAACACTTAGCGGGTCCATTATTCCATATCTTTAATATGTCAATCTAGTTGGGTGTTTTCCCGGATAAACTAAAATGTGTACCTATTCAGAAATCAGGAAATAAGTATGATCCATCCAACTAAAGACCTATATCGCTCATATCAAATATTGCCAAGATCTTGGAAAAATGTATCAGGAGTAAATTAGTGACTTATTTAGAAGAAAATAATACCATAGCTAAAAATCAATATAGATTTAGGAACTAAATATGTGAGTACGGCACTAGATAACAACGAACAATCATGGGAATATTTCGTGATTTAAAAAAGGCTTTCGATACTGTTAGTCATAAAATACGAACTATGCAACAGTTAGCGAGAGACGAAAATCATAATCCTTTAAGGGCATCAGTGGCTCTTTATGATTTCTACGTGGACGATTAAAATTCTGGCGCAGATAGTGTGGAAGAGCCCTTCTGAAACAATTTCAAATTAGTCGTCTTCTTCAATCAGGAGGGTTGGGACTGCAAAAATGGGCAGCGAATGATGGAACGATTCTGCAATCTATTCCAGAAGAAAACCGACAACTAGAGTTACCTCTATAGCTGCATTCTGAACAAATCAATGCTCTTGGAATGTTTTAGGATCCTCCAAACGTCAACCTACACTATCTGATATTGCTTAACTCCTTGAACCCATTGGATGTCTTGCACCTGTTGAAATTTCGGCAAAAAATTATCATCAAAACGTTATGGCTTATGAGATTACAATGGAATGATGAAGTACCTCAGGGCATAAGATCGCAATGGACTCACTACCGCGACAGCTTGAGTGCAATCAGCAGCGTGCTGTAACGTGTGCGCGTAATGCAACGTCAATTTGCCGCGGGATGTTCAAGTGGCACGCCTAGCTGGCAGTACGTGCATAGCTCGTCAATTTGGGGGAGGGTCCTTGAACATCCGATTTACACACCATATCAGTATATCCCGTGCCTTTTGCGAAAGAAGGTTGTGCAATCCTTCTTTCAGGTCTGCCACGAATAAAAAAAGGAAAACGAGAGAAAGACAAAAGCTTCCAAGCAACAGGCCTACTGTAATCTGTTACTCCTAGCCGCTGAAACATCACGAAAACTGAACAAGAAAACTACTGCCATATTGATGGTTAAGTCACCAACCCACTCCATCCCTGTACCTGGCTAGGGAACAGGTCCAACCTATTAAGAATGCTGAAATAAGAAAATAAAAAAAATAAAATAGGGAAAGGGGATGAGGGATGCAAGGAGGACAAGAAGCTTCATTGAGGTTCCTGAAATATAATAAAATTGGAATTCAATTAATTTTCTCACATTATATTAATAAAGAAGATAATTTCGTTACATAACACATTTTCGCGAATTTTACTTACTGAGGCATGTACATTGTACAATCCGATCCTTATAAATCTCATACAATGCGATAGGCTATCAATAAAAAAATCAATCTAGACGAGTCTTATTGCATAACCAAAAAAATCTGTGATAGCACTCTTTAAACAATTATCTCGATCATGATAGGCAGACCCAGTGACGGAAACACTACTAAGTATGTTTTAAATAGGTACGTGTGTCTTCTAATATAAACCCCTGTGTAGTATGTGCACAAAATATACAAGTTGGTAAACGGCATGAATAACAAAACAAAAGCAATCGCAGCAATGTGTAGTAAATCGATCACTTGAATCTGCAAAATGGCAATTAAAAGAAACCCAATGTTTACCTATATGACCACGATATATTTCAAAGCTAATTAAGAAATTGAATCAGCACGACCAAACTATGCACTCAAACTTTATGCAAAAAAAAAGTAAAGTAAAAGTAAATATCCGTACTAATTCATTGCAAATCTTAATAAACAATTAACCACAAAAACTGTTAAGTAAAGTTTAAGTCATTTATTAAAGAAAAAAAGCTTTAATTGAGAGAGAAGTAATAGTAGGACGTAAAAATCTAAGTAATGTTGATATGATCTATTTCACTATCCCTAAGATGGCCTTTTGAAATTTTACAGAAAGGAAGGAGATAAATAAAAAAATTGTTAATAGAATCTTATTGTAACACTTCCAGATTGCAATCAATTTAGAATGTTTTCTTAGGAAAGAATCTTTTACAAATTACATATTTTGTGGTCACTAGAATTAACATAATTAGAATAGAGACAATTTATTTATTGCAGCGAATTATGGAAATTTTGCTATGAATTAATTTTTGTTGACATTTATTTTCCTATATCGTAAGTTTTAAAAAAAAAATAAGAAAGTAATTCTACTTTCGTTCAGTTCTTTATAGTTAACATTTTCTAAATTTCTGCTGCTAAAATTTATTTTAATTATGACTTATCGAATCAAATTAGAATATGATTTAATCCAAATTGAATTTTGATTGCTATCTCGACCGATATTATCTACTCGGATAATCATTGGTGAGCCCTGTACCTCGTTTATTTACTTTTCATGAGGAATCTCTCCTAATACCCGAGTACATTTAGGTTAGGCGCCTGTCTGAATACTTATGCTAAAGAAAAAACCTGTGATTTGATCCTGGTTCTTGGTAGAGCATCTTATCGTTGGAGGACTATATCCCTTATATTCTTCGTTTTTCCTCTGTTTCTCTTTTAAGGAGCTGATGCGGTCTGCAGGCTTTCGGGTGGAGGAATGTGCGTGTGTGTGAGGAATGTGAGGAATGTCAAATTTTGTTTGTGTTTGAACATTTTCTAATTATATGAGCAAAATTTACCATTTTGGGCGATTCCGAAGTCCTAAGGATGGAGTTTATGGGGAGGAATGTCTGAGGGTGGAAGAGTGTTCTCCGCCATCTTGATGTAGTTAATGCGGGTGAAGGCCCCAAAACTGTGCGAAAGTGATAACCCTGTATCGAGCTACTTATTACCGCCTAATTTACTGGCCAAATGGCATACTCCAGAACACTTGGTACATTTAGGGCTATGTGTTCGCTGCTTTTATAGATGTTTGAATAAATAGACCAAGATATGCGGCAAGAAAAGGCGAGAATACGATTTAAAGTCCCAAGTTGAACTTTGTCGCAAAACTTCCAACTCAAAAATCTCCGTGTCGCACAGCGAATGTGTTGGAGCTGTTAATTACGCGCAACGCTAAAATGAAGGAATATGGCTATAAGAAATTTATCCGAGCCTGGATGGCTCAGATTTCAAGGGATTATTTTAGAGAATTTTGAACTTACATTTGACCTTGCCACCACACCAGCTGTTAAAATTGTGACGTCTTCACTCGTAGTGAAGGTGGTAGCAGTTTCAGTGTGAGCAATCTCAAAAGCACCAGGGCACGTTCACATCGATGTGAAACTTTTGAAAGAAAGGGTACGTTTATATGAAGGTGAACTATCTGTTTTCCAATAATGCTCCTAGGTGGCACTGGTTAAATACGAGAAGTCAATATGTCTCACATTAGAGTGCAAATTCTTCTGTAGATGCAGACAGATGAAAGAACTTTAAACAAAGAACTTGACGGGTTTTGTGATGCATCTATGAATCACATAGGAATAGATTCTGAATGAATTCAGAATGCATTCTGCGAGTTAAAACTGATTCTACCTTGGATTACTGTATGAACAAAGAATCAATTACTTTTACACAGGCATGTCATAGGCTGTAACTAATTGATTACTATCTGCATAACACGTAATCAATTCCAAACCGATGAAACGAAATATATTTTATAACGATTGCAGAGAATGTATTCCGAACCAATGAAACGAAATTAAAATTACATCGATTACAAAGAATGTATTCTGAATCAGTTAAAATAAATTCATTCTGTAATAGTTCAATTCGAATCAAATATTAATGTACAAAAAGCAAATGAAAAGAGCGCGTAAGCGAGTAGTATAAATATGAGGTTTCTGGACCAATGTGCAATGTGCAGGTCAAAGGTCAAGGTTGCTGATTGGGTTTTCGGTCTTGGAGGCTACAATTGAGAGATAAGGAAAAGAGATAAGGATTTTCGGTCTTATAGGCTACAATTGAGAGATAAGGAAGAGAGATAAAGATTGTCGGCCATCTTGGATTTTGGGTTTTCGGTCTTATTGGCTACAATTGAGAGATAAGGATTGTCGACCATCTTGGATCTTGGGTTTTCGGTCTTATAGGCTACAATTGAGAGATAAGGAAGAGAGATAAGGATTGTCGGCCATCTTGGATTTTGGGCTTTTCCGTGTTATAGGCTACAATTGAGAGATAAGGATTGTCGGCCATCTTGGATCTTGGGTTTTCGGTCTTATAGGCTACAATTGAGAGATAAGGAAGAGAGATAAGGATTGTCGGCCATCTTGGATCTTGGATTTTCGGTCTTATAGGCTACAATTGAGAGATAAGGATTGTCGGCCATCTTGGATTTTGGGTTTTCGGTCTTATTGGCTACAATTGAGAGATAAGGATTGTCGGCCATCTTGGATCTTGGGTTTTCGGTCTTATAGGCTACAATTGAGAGATAAGGATTGTCGGCCATCTTGGATTTTCGGTTTTTGGTCTTGGAGGCTACAATTGGTCTACTTCTTCTTTGGTTTGCATCTGGACTTAGATCTAAACCTTGGATCTGAACCTAGATTGTTTAGTAAGATAAGGCACCTGTCGGCCATCTTGGATATTGGGTATTCAGTCTTGGAGGCTACAATTGATGTTGAAGATAAGAGTTTGTTGTTTTGAGTCTTTAATTTGATGTTGAAGATAAGAGTTTGTTGTTTTGAGTCTTTAATTACGAAATACAGCTTTATCAGCTAAATGAAATAACATGAGGCGAATTTAATTGGATTGAAGATAAGAGTTTGTTGTTTTGAGTCTTTAATTACGAAGTACAGCTTTATCAGCTAAATGAAATAACATGATGCGAATTTAATTGGAAAACAGAATATTGCGTAATAAAAGATTTCACCACTTTGAGTAAATAGATGAAGATTATTTTTTATTTCTTTTGCAAATTCTTATTTCTATGATATCATTTGTTTTCAAGCAAGTTTTAACATGTTTTTCTGGTCGAGCTGTGATTGATAAGCGAGCTGGTGACTGCGTAGAAATTAATAATTTGGCGGCAATGTTAAGGTCGTTGAGTGATAAGGTTTTGTAGATGAATCTGACCTCGTGCTGAAAATAAGAGTTTTTTGTCTTGAGTTTTTAATTACGAAGTACCCCTTTATCAGCTAAATGAAATAACATGATGCGACTTTAATTGGAAGCAGAATATTGTAACCTCAAACTTTAAAAGATTATCATGCAATTTCTTTTCCAGATCTAAATATAGCCATTAATCCTCAAACTTTAAAAGATTATCATGCAATTTCTTTTCCAGATCTAAATATAGCCATTAATTCGAGGTTATATTATTAAATAATTTCGTGTTTTATGCAACTAGCAAGTAAGTCATTCCACCGATTACGTCATCTGGACCTTGATTACTAGTTAAAATAACACCATTGAGGAATAGCCAAAGGAATTTCTGTAATTAAGGGAAAAAATCTGATGTTTAAAAATAACATGCATCGCTTTGCATAAATCCGTTAATAAGTAATAAACGTCTAGTCAAGATAGCTAGAATGGTTTCTTTCGATACTTTGGAGAGGTTTATCATGTGAAGAACTTGCAAAGAAAATAAATATCTTTTCATAGCCTTAAACTTCGTTTCTTTATGATTCAGCCGTGATAATCTTAATAAGGGAAACCATTGATTCGTAATTATGCTTTAAATTTATATCAAACTAGCAGCTACCAAACCCATATAACAACCTTGAACTACAGAAGAAATGAACAAGATCATTGCCGTTGTTGTAGCACTTTGTAAAAATTGCCTCAAAACTGTGAATTTAGACTAGAACAAACAAAATCGAAGTAGCTGAAATGTCCTCTTTCGATACTTTAAAGAGATTTATCATGTGAAGAACATAAGAAAATAAATTTCATATATGCTTCATGTAACAATAGACCCAAATTGTGATCTCACCGAGTTCAGTTTACTTTTAGTTTGTCATCTAATTTTGGCAAATGTCAGCTTCCGGGTTTGTTGCCGTTGCAGCACTTTATTAAAATAACCTCAAAAACTTTGAATTGAGCCGATAGAACAAACAAAATCGAGGTAGCTGGAATGGCTTCTTTTGGTAATTTAGAGAGATTTATCATGTCAAGAACTTAAGAAAATAAAACTCTTTTCATAGCTTTAAACTTGGTTTCTTCTTTTTTCAGTCGTAATAATCTTAATAAGGAAACCATATTTTTCTTGAATCATAATTATGTTTTAAATTTATACCAAACTGACAGCTAACAAACCCATATGACATTTAAAATTAAATTTTTGTATACGTCATGTAACAATAGACCCAAATTGTGATCTCACCAAGTCAAACAAACGAAAAACTACTATCCCAATGATCTTTTCAAAATTTATAGAGAAATACAGCTGAACCAATGAAAGAAATTTAAAGCGCATTAAACAGGGCTTTAATAATCGTATTGAAAGCTTTCTATTGAAAAATGATGATAAAGGAATATTGGATCCAAAACAATTTTTCTACAAAATCAAACCTCGAGTTATAAATCTTCTTGAAGCAAGTTTACAGAAAATCCTCTGAATTAGGCTCAAGGAAATTGATATGTTACTTAGAAGATACATTTCATTATATAATCCATTATAGAAATCTCCAAAAAGTAGTTTAAAGTATGAATTGAAGTTTTCATACATTCATAGAGCTCTTTGATTCAGACAATGGAATTGATTAAAACAATTTATTGATCTTAGTACTTTGCATAGATCAAAAGCTGTTAACACTTTCTGATCTTAAGCTCTTATGATGGCATTTGTATTTATTACGAGGAATGACACTAATTTTGTGATCTTAAGTATATTCAAATGTTCAACAGATGCTTACTATTGTCAAGACTTATTCTAATATCACCATTAAATCTTTTGGTTGAAGCACAGTTCGGTTTACTAAAATTATCACAGTTTAAAAAATTATTAACTTTATTTTTGGTTTGTCTTTTACTTTGTTTGCATTTTAGATTCATATAGATTAGATTTCTCAAGTATAGAAAAATTAGCGAATAATTCATCTGATGAAAACTTAATATTAAACAGATCCTTTTATAAAAATGACGATTTATTATATAGATTCAGGATAATTTTGGGGTGCTATGCTTAAGTATTGAAAGATTGAATTACAATAATTATTAACTGACGTTAATGTGTATAACTTTATATGTTCTCGCAGGCATTCTACTGCTAATAATAAGTGTATGGAAAATGTTATCCCATCACAAAGCTCAACATATTTAATTTACTTCGACTGCAATAATTTATATGGGTGAGACATGTCTGAATTCTTATCTTATGAGGAATTTCAATGGGATAGAAAATACGGATATCAATATAATGAGCATTCTTCAAAGTTCAGAAATTGAATATATATATTTGAAGTAGATTTAACTTATCTAGAATCACTTCATGACTTACACAATGATCTACCATTTTGCGCAAATAATATAAAAATCCCCTGAATTAGACTCAAGAAAATTGATATGTGACTTAGAAGATACATTTCATTACATAATCCATTATAGAAATCTCCAAAAAGTAGTTTAAAGTATGGGAAAGTCGAGGTAAACATTTAGGTCTTCGTGCTTTAATTGAAAATCCCAATTTTCACAGTATTGCGCAATTTACAATAAATATGGCTGCAGTAGAATTAAGCAAAGTAAAAGTGACTTATAACAAACCAGTTTATTTAGACTTTGTAGTTCTTGAAATATCAAAATTTAAAATGTATGAATTCCATTACGAATATATAAAATGAAAGTATGAGGATAGAGGTAAGTGTAATTATATGAATACAGATTCCTTTATTTATATAATTAAAACTATTGATTTTTATAGCGATATTTCAGATGAGAGAAATGAAAGATTTGATACTTCAGAATCCAGTCCAAACAATAATTTAGTCTTCCACTAAAAAATAAAAAGAAATTAGGTTGCATGATAGATGAGCTTGATGGTAACATAATGTTAGAATTTATAGGTTTAAAGTCTAAAACGTATTTTTTATCTATACAAAATTTTGAATCTATAAGAAAGCGAAGGGTGTTAAAAAGACGTCTGTTAACAAGTTAACTCATTAATTCATCACTCAAAGCCTCAACAGAATTTTCTGCATATAGTTGACTTTCAGTTTTTCCCTTTTCCCACAGTAAGCTTAGAAAGTCTGACGAATAACTTATCTGATTCTGAATTTAAAAATTAAAACTGTCATTAGTAAGATCACGTTAGAATATATAAGATTGAAATCTAAGATCTACATTTGAAACTAATTGTTAGATTAACTAGAAATTGTGAAAATGAGCATCATTAATAAATTTATGTTGAAGGAAAAATAAATGACTAAATTAATAAAATGCTATTTTAACATTTACAGAAAGACTTTTATTAGTATTAAATAATAAGACATTTAATTCTTATTTCTATCTTCTATTACTTTTCTAGAAAATTTCTTAAAAGCTAAACATTTTCTTGAACATTCCCTTATGAATTAAACAGCATGGGGTTTTATACAAAAATTTAAGAGAAGATAAATTTGGACACTGCAATTCTTCTTCCATATTATATACTATTACACCTTCATCAAATGTATTTTTGATCCAGCAAATCTTTTCACAGCCTTTCATATAAAGTACTTTGTTTCTTATTAAAGGAGTCACTATAGTACGTATTTGATGTTAGGGGATATATCCATCGTTCCAATTGAATCCATGGTAATTATGATGCAATCACTTCGCTTCTTTCTGTCTTTTCAGTTGTGAAATCCTTAAATCTAAATGGAGTTTGAAAAATAAAGTGCTGCATTTGGTTTCCATTTGTCAAAATTGTCAATTCCTTCACAATAAACTGGCTATGTTCGTCTTCACGATTTTTCTCTTTCAATAAATGTATTGACCGTCTCTTATGTCTTAAAAGACTATCTCTCCGGCTAAAGAATTTGTTGCATTCTATACATTTAAACATATTGGTGGTTATCTAAACACTAAAAATGATCTGTTGAAGTCGATATTTATAACCCTGTATTCTCTTCTAAGATATCTTGATAATCTTTCAACTCATCCTTACTATACAAAGTTTTACAGGTTGGTTCATAAAAAGCAATTTACATAGACCTAATCTAATCTTTCTCAATTGCAATTTTCCAATTTTCCATTCGTTATCATCACCTAAGTAAACTTCATAAGTGCTGTCAACTATCGGGCTTTTTTAGGCGTTGAAAAGTGAACTATATCTTTGAATATATGAGAAAAATAAGAACTTTACAGCTACAACTTTGTGATATCCTTTGCAAAAAGTATTTGCAAGTGATCACTATTTTAAACATATATCTTATGATCATGTGGATACAGATATGACGTTTGGAAAATTTCGTAATGCGTGTGCTGAATTGTGGAAGTATAAATATGGATTTTTGGTGATTAATAAAAGCAACGCAATGTGTAAGTGGTGCTACCGAAAGGGATTTGATGTATTCATGATACGTACTATAAAAGGAGAGGGATGAACAATGATTTATTAGCTAATACTAACACTTTGATGGAAACGGTTCAACTTCACATAGGTAATTATTGTTTCATGTTACATGTTTCATGATTCATGATTCTTGTTTCATGTTTCGTGTTTATTGTTTTATGATTCATGTTTATTGTTTACTGTTTCATGTCTTTTAGACTTGGTTCTTAAATAAGATCAATATGGATGAGAAGCTTACTAAGGAAATAGCGAGGGTGCGAAATGCCATCAGAAAAAAGTTTAAAGCTCTTAAGATGGGAAAAATGGAAACAGAGACTCAGCTAGAGCAAACTTTTAAGTCTATCACCAAGCCGCTTGAGACACTTGTTGCACAAATCAAGGATGAGTCAAAGAGCGATGCTTCAGTAAACTCATATAAACGTAAACTCTTGAAAATGGATCCTGGGATTGAACTCTTGAAAATGGATCCTGATATTGATAAATATAATAACAGTGAAATTTTAACACCTCAACCTAAACATAAATACTTCAAAGCAGAGCCAGCTAGTACTTCAAGTAAACTTGGAGATTATTCTAGAATTTCCTCCACCTCCAAATTCATCTACTCTAACAAAGACGCTTTCTATCGATGATTTGCCCAATAACCCTTCAATTTCGAAATACATTAAATTATATGAAAACAAGAGCACAAAAATTGATAAATCTTTTGGGGTTTACTTTGATGGTAACAACTGGAAAATTGGCAACTCGATTCTTCAAGTTGATGGTGACAATATCATTCTTAAAGAAAAAGTATATAGCATTACTCCAGGACTTCTCGAATTGCTCTTCATAAAAACCCCTAAACAACTATACACGTCAGATGATATGAACAACTACAGAAACATTATGAATGACACTAATGCTTGTAAACGCAATTATATGGATGATGGTCGAATAAAAGGAAACAGAAGCAAGAAGTATAAAACCATCATTAAGAATCTCACATCCCCAAAAGGTCAGGGTTTAATACAAATACCAAAGACTAATACTGGCTATACTTACTTTGAAAATCCAAATGAATTAGTTGATCGTTTACGCCTACTAATAGCATCAAAACAGGCTGGTAATAACAGTCATAACAATGACGTTGGCTATACTTACTTTGAAAATCCTAATGAATAAGTTGATCGTTTACGCCTACTAATAGCATCAAAACAGGCTGGTAATAACAGTCATAACAATGAAATAATGTTAATAATTAAAAAACTGAGAGAAGCTGACATTATAGTATAAATATCTCAATATAGCTTTTAACCCTCTAATCATACAGTGTTGACAAATTTTGATGATTTTTTGAGGAGTTCTTGATCAGTGGATCCATCTGTATGTTATTAAATTGAGCTACTTAGAAATGAATCAATTGCGGCTCTACAAGGAAAAACTGAAAATAGCATACGATTTGTATAGAAATGAATGAATTGTTGATGCTCAGCAGAAGTTGATGAAATATATAGTTCTACATATAGAACAAAATTAAAGACACTTTAATAGCGTTGATTAATATAGAATCTCTGACAACTACAAAATGAATGAAATACAAGTAGTTAATGAACTTCATAAACCAACCAGAAAAAAAATTGTATAAGAAGACTTGTTGTAATTAAGGTTAAATTCTGAAACACTCCCATATGAAGTATATAATATGGAAGAAGAATTGCAGTGTCCAAATGTATCCTCTCTTAAATTTTTGTATAAAGCGCGATGCTGTTTAATTCATAAGGGTAAAATGTTTACCTTTTAAGAAATTTACTAGTAAAGCAATAGTTATAAATAAGAATTAAATGTCTATTTTATACTAATAAAAGTCTTTCTGATAATGTTAAAATAGCATTTTATTAATTTAGTCATTTATTTTTCATTCTACATAAATTTATTAATGATTCTCATTTTCACAATTTCTAGTTAATCTAAAAATTAGTTTAAAATGTAGCTTTCATAATATCTTTCTTGCTGTCTACTTGTAAAGAATAGATCTTAGATTTCAATCTTATATATTCTAACGTGATCTTACTAATGACAGTTTTAATTTTTAAATTCAGAATCAGATAAGTTATTCGTCAGACTTTCTAAGCTTACTGTGGGAAAAGGGAAAAACTGAAAGTCAACTATATGCAGAAAATTCTGTTGAGGCTTTGAGTGATGAATTAATGAGTTAACTTGTTAACAGACGTCTTTTTAACACCCTTCGCTTTCTTATAGATTCAAAATTTTGTATAGATAAAAAATACGTTTTAGACTTTAAACCTATAAATTCTAACATTATGTTACCATCAAGCTCATCTATCATGCAACCTAATTTCTTTTTATTTTTTAGTGGAAGACTAAATTATTGTTTGGACTGGATTCTGAAGTATCAAATCTTTCATTTCTCTCATCTGAAATATCGCTATAAAAATCAATAGTTTTAATTATATAAATAAAGGAATCTGTATTCATATAATTACACTTACCTCTATCCTCATACTTTCATTTTATATATTCGTAATGGAATTCATACATTTTAAATTTTGATATTTCAAGAACTACAAAGTCTAAATAAACTGGTTTGTTATAAGTCACTTTTACTTTGCTTAATTCTACTGCAGCCATATTTATTGTAAATTGCGCAATACTGTGAAAATTGGGATTTGCAATTAAAGCACGAAGACCTAAATGTTTACCTCGACTTTCCCATACTTTAAACTACTTTTTGGAGATTTCTATAATGGATTATGTAATGAAATGTATCTTCTAAGTCACATATCAATTTTCTTGAGCCTAATTCAGGGGATTTTTATATTATTTGCGCAAAATGGTAGATCATTGTGTAAGTCATGAAGTGATTCTAGATAAGTTAAATCTACTTCAAATATATATATTCAATTTCTGAACTTTGAAGAATGCTCATTATATTGATATCCGTATTTTCTATCCCATTGAAATTCCTCATAAGATAAGAATTCAGACATGTCTCACCCATATAAATTATTGCAGTCGAAGTAAATTAAATATGTTGAGCTTTGTGATGGGGTAACATTTTCCATACACTTATTATTAGCAGTAGAATGCCTGCGAGAACATATAAAGTTATACACATTAACGTCAGTTAATAATTATTGTAATTCAATCTTTCAATACTTAAGCATAGCACCCCAAAATTATCCTGAATCTATTCAAAATCGTCATTTTTATAAAAGGATCTGTTTAATATTAAGTTTTCATCAGATGAATTATTCGCTAATTTTTCTATACTTGAGAAATCTAATCTATATGAATCTAAAATGCAAACAAAGTAAAAGACAAACCAAAAATAAAGTTAATAATTTTTTAAACTGTGATAATTTTAGTAAACCGAACTGTGCTTCAACCAAAAGATTTAATGGTGATATTAGAATAAGTCTTGACAATAGTAAGCATCTGTTGAACATTTGAATATACTTAAGATCACAAAATTAGTGTCATTCCTCGTAATAAATACAAATGCCATCATAAGAGCTTAAGATCAGAAAGTGTTAACAGCTTTTGATCTATGCAAAGTACTAAGATCAATATATTGTTTTAATCAATTCCATTGTCTGAATCAAAGAGCTCTATGAATGTATGAAAACTTCAATTCATACTTTAAACTACTTTTTGGAGATTTCTATAATGGATTATATAATGAAATGTATCTTCTAAGTAACATATCAATTTCCTTGAGCCTAATTCAGAGGATTTTCTGTAAACTTGCTTCAAGAAGATTTATAACTCGAGGTTTGATTTTGTAGAAAAATTGTTTTGGATCCAATATTCCTTTATCATCATTTTTCAATAGAAAGCTTTCAATACGATTATTAAAGCCCTGTTTAATGCGCTTTAAATTTCTTTCATTGGTTCAGCTGTATTTCTCTATAAATTTTGAAAAGATCATTGGGATAGTAGTTTTTCGTTTGTTTGACTTGGTGAGATCACAATTTGGGTCTATTGTTACATGACGTATACAAAAATTTAATTTTAAATGTCATATGGGTTTGTTAGCTGTCAGTTTGGTATAAATTTAAAACATAATTATGATTCAAGAAAAATATGGTTTCCTTATTAAGATTATTACGACTGAAAAAAGAAGAAACCAAGTTTAAAGCTATGAAAAGAGTTTTATTTTCTTAAGTTCTTGACATGATAAATCTCTCTAAATTACCAAAAGAAGCCATTCCAGCTACCTCGATTTTGTTTGTTCTATCGGCTCAATTGAAAGTTTTTGAGGTTATTTTAATAAAGTGCTGCAACGGCAACAAACCCGGAAGCTGACATTTGCCAAAATTAGATGACAAACTAAAAGTAAACTGAACTCGGTGAGATCACAATTTGGGTCTATTGTTACATGAAGCATATATGAAATTTATTTTCTTATGTTCTTCACATGATAAATCTCTTTAAAGTATCGAAAGAGGACATTTCAGCTACTTCGATTTTGTTTGTTCTAGTCTAAATTCACAGTTTTGAGGCAATTTTTACAAAGTGCTACAACAACGGCAATGATCTTGTTCATTTCTTCTGTAGTTCAAGGTTGTTATATGGGTTTGGTAGCTGCTAGTTTGATATAAATTTAAAGCATAATTACGAATCAATGGTTTCCCTTATTAAGATTATCACGGCTGAATCATAAAGAAACGAAGTTTAAGGCTATGAAAAGATATTTATTTTCTTTGCAAGTTCTTCACATGATAAACCTCTCCAAAGTATCGAAAGAAACCATTCTAGCTATCTTGACTAGACGTTTATTACTTATTAACGGATTTATGCAAAGCGATGCATGTTATTTTTAAACATCAGATTTTTTCCCTTAATTACAGAAATTCCTTTGGCTATTCCTCAATGGTGTTATTTTAACTAGTAATCAAGGTCCAGATGACGTAATCGGTGGAATGACTTACTTGCTAGTTGCATAAAACACGAAATTATTTAATAATATAACCTCGAATTAATGGCTATATTTAGATCTGGAAAAGAAATTGCATGATAATCTTTTAAAGTTTGAGGATTAATGGCTATATTTAGATCTGGAAAAGAAATTGCATGATAATCTTTTAAAGTTTGAGGTTACAATATTCTGCTTCCAATTAAAGTCGCATCATGTTATTTCATTTAGCTGATAAAGGGGTACTTCGTAATTAAAAACTCAAGACAAAAAACTCTTATTTTCAGCACGAGGTCAGATTCATCTACAAAACCTTATCACTCAACGACCTTAACATTGCCGCCAAATTATTAATTTCTACGCAGTCACCAGCTCGCTTATCAATCACAGCTCGACCAGAAAAACATGTTAAAACTTGCTTGAAAACAAATGATATCATAGAAATAAGAATTTGCAAAAGAAATAAAAAATAATCTTCATCTATTTACTCAAAGTGGTGAAATCTTTTATTACGCAATATTCTGTTTTCCAATTAAATTCGCATCATGTTATTTCATTTAGCTGATAAAGCTGTATTTCGTAATTAAAGACTCAAAACAACAAACTCTTATCTTCAACATCAAATTAAAGACTCAAAACAACAAACTCTTATCTTCAACATCAATTGTAGCCTCCAAGACTGAATACCCAATATCCAAGATGGCCGACAGGTGCCTTATATTACTAAACAATCTAGGTTCAGATCCAAGGTTTAGATCTAAGTCCAGATGCAAACCAAAGAAGAAGAAGACCAATTGTAGCCTCCAAGACCAAAAACCGAAAATCCAAGATGGCCGACAATCCTTATCTCTTTTCCTTATCTCTCAATTGTAGCCTATAAGACCGAAAACCCAAGATCCAAGATGGCCGACAATCCTTATCTCTCAATTGTAGCCAATAAGACCGAAAACCCAAAATCCAAGATGGCCGACAATCCTTATCTCTCTTCCTTATCTCTCAATTGTAGCCTATAAGACCGAAAATCCAAGATCCAAGATGGCCGACAATCCTTATCTCACAATTGTAGCCAATAAGACCGAAAACCCAAAATCCAAGATGGCCGACAATCATTATCTCTCTTCCTTATCTCTCAATTGTAGCCTATAAGACCGAAAATCCTTATCTCTTTTCCTTATCTCTCAATTGTAGCCTCCAAGACCGAAAACCCAATCAGCAACCTTGACCTTTGACCTGCACATTGCACATTGGTCCAGAAACCTCATATTTATACTACTTAAGCGCATGTCGAATACGCATTAATTTAGGATTCCGAAGAAATTTTATAAATACTTATAGTAGTAAATTCAAAGTTTTTGTATTTGACACGCTTCTGCGTCTTTTATCTCTTATATTTATTAGAAAACAATTCAAAATGTGTGAACCTTTGAACCAAAAATCAACAAAACAGTGTTATAATTTTCACTCAAACATTTAAGTATAAGAACTATATAAAAGTTGATGATGGTAGGCTAGGAGTCAAATGTCAATGGCTGGGGATGTAAAACAAAGCCCATTTATGAACATAGCACTTTACGCTTCTTGGTACTCAAAGGTTTAATGGATATATGTATACGTATACCTTTCATCTCTTCGAATTTTTTATCAAAAAAAGCCTTGAAATCTTCTTTACTAGAAACATCTAAAAGTTGTAACGGTATTAAAAAAAGGCGTAATTAATTAAATATACAATTACTCAATTCAGTAGAGTAAATACTCTGTCCAACTGTCGCGTTGCATCTACGAATTTTCCCTGGAAAGCTGTCTTCTTAGTTCTGTTTTCTTTTATCTGACATTCCTAAAATATAACATTTTTGAATTCAAATTATTTAGCGTCAAAATTTCACGTACCGAATTACTATGTTATTGATATTTTGTTAAAAATATATTTAGCGCAAGATGTATTATTCTTTATAGTCCATACTTTAATTTTTTCTATTTTAGAGTTTTGATAAATGTGTTTTTTTATGTTTTATTGTTTTGAAACGTTAAACACAGTCATGAAGTATTGGGAGAAGTAATGATTTATTTTCATAGGGTAACCGTAGTAATTTACAGCTAATATCTCTTATATTAAAAATTTCTTCACTTTTACTGAGACATGTTCCTGAAGTGCTTATGCCCGAAGATGTTGATGGAATTGGATCCGTGAATAAATCTTCTAAATCAGTTAATCTTTTACCAATTACAAATTTATTTCCCTCTTGATCTTGCAGGAAATTTACTATTTTCATAGAACTCAAAATTTTTTCACCAGAAATTGTAAACCCAGAAGGTTTGGTTGTCTCTTGAAGATTTTCAAATTTTAATTTATTATATAGCTGTTGCAAAATCTTAGAGGGCTTTTTTATTCTCCTTTTTATATTTTGTAATTCGTTTTCAAAACAGTAAGGAGAGAAGCTTGTTAAAATTCCCAAGTGATTTATACTGTCCGTTAAATGTAAAAGATGATGTTTAATATAAAATTGAAAAAAATGAATGAAAAGATTGATGTGCGCTTATACTTCAATTTTATTACAATTATCCTACTTAATTCTAACACTAATCTTCACAATATAATTCACCAAAAGAAAATAATAATTCAAAACAAAAAGAAATAAAAAAAATAATAAAAAAGAGCTGAAAGGAAATAAAGAATTAAAATTTTGTTTTACAAATTGCATGTAAAATCCCAATGTCCACTAGGCATTCAGGAATATGCTGACAATTTGTTTTAAATGTACAACCTTGCTTTGAAACTCGACCTTACTCCTTGAACCTTCAGAAAAACTAAGAGGCCGATGCCTGTCTGTCCACCTCTTTTATAGCCTTTGAGTCGCCATTTTGTCATCAGAATCCACAACCATAATTGCAATTTCTCCATGTATTTTATTTAATTTCTCACAATTTTATGCTTGATTGGTGGAGAAATGAATTGGCCAGTGATTGAACACAATATTTTATAAATTTCAATTAAAATTTTCAAAATATTGTTAAAAAAAGCAAATTTGCTATAACATGGCGGAATTCAAAATTGATAGCCATATTTGAATAATGTCGTTGTGGAACGTGATTTTCATTCTATCTCCTTTATACTTTTTGTCTCTTTTACTCTTATTGCGTAAATACGATTTTATAAAATCGCGAATAAAAGGAAAATTACGCAATTCGCGTTAATTCTGGCAACGCCACTGAATTCTACGCGAAAAATCACCTTAATTTGATATGTCAGGTGGTTCGTAAATATAAAGTTGACAGTTCGCGGTTTGTAAGTTGCGAGTGTTGTGCATTTGCTATTTATGCTGATTGTGAATAATCAAACAGGTAAGTCATCGTTTAAACGTAATAATAGTGCCGTGATAATCATTTGTGTGCGTTTAAATTATGAAATTGGGTCAAATTTCAAGTTTTTTATTAAAAGTGCAAGATCTGTCACAGGTGTCTGAATTTCTTGAATTTCACCTGTCATGCCTGTACAAAGAGCTTGAAATTGTCCACCTGTCATGCCTGTACAAAGAGCTTGAAATTGTCCAAATTCTGTTTAGTGTTGTGTATTTGTTTAGTTAATTGCCTTGGACCAACGTATTGTTTGTTATTTTGTTAGAATTTTCAAAATTTAAATTGCCTGTGTTGTTGTTGTTGGTTCGCCAAGAAATTGTTTACATTGTTCAAACGATTTCTTGTGTAAATGAAATTCAATGTTTTTGTGTGTATTATTCATGTTTATTATTATAAATTAATTTAATTCAGTCTTTTCTTTCATTTCAGATCGATCATTTCATAATTCATTGTACCTGATGATGTCCCAGGTACTCAGGTAAGTATGTGTATCAAATCACTAAATAATTCCAGATTTAATTTTGTTTTTACTTTTAGGGATCATCATTCAACATTCTCCCCCCTGTTGAACGGTGTTGTTCAACAAATTTTTACTTCGCTTGGAAATGCCTCTTTTGTGATAATGATGAAACACAATCCTTCCATCACCTTTAACACTTAAACGTACTTGATATCTATCGGGTAGATTGATGGTTTGCTCCTTCCTCCTTCGTTTTCTTACGCCTTCAAAATCTATTCGTTGAATTACATGTCTTTCCAGAAAGATGCTAATCCCTTATCTGGTAACGAAATGTTGATGACTGTTGGCTTCACGCATGTTTAGTTCCTTTAAGGTGTGCGTGGCTCTAAGGAGAGATAGCGACTCAATGTACTTGCCATTAATGTTTGCTGGCTCTGATAAAATAGTATTTGTGTGAGGTGCTGTTAAGATGCTTTGCCTTACATGTTCTGGTAGATGTAGAAGATCGAATGTCGAAGGCGTTCTGTGAGAACACTGCATTTGCGATCCCCTGCAGTTAATACCTTGTACAGATGTTTGTGTATTTTCCAGACTTGGAGGTGCTTGTATTGGTCCCCTTGTTGTGGATTTAGACGCCCTTTTTGGTATGCCAAAGATGTCATATCCTGGATCGACATGCATGCCCCTTGGCTCCGGACTTTCAGGTGGAGTGAACGAAATTTCTTCTTCGATGTTTAGGATATCATCGTCATGCTCATATGTATTGGACATCTGTAAATGGAAACTCATAAGCAAATTATCACAAGTTGACACTGATTGACAAACACCACATTTACAACAAGACGACACAACTTTAGTATAAAAACGCCTGAGTCAATTATCTTCTAAATTTGACATACGATCGATTGGTAAACGACAAATTTTCGCTATCGGTCTCTGAAACGTGCTATGCTGTGTTCGCACCTTTACGACTCTCACCAACCCATCCTTGCCAGGATAGATTTCATCAATTATGCCTAACGGCCAATTTGTGGGAGTCATGTTTTCATTTTTAATGACTACTACATCCCCAATGTTGATATTTGGTTGTTTTATAGACCATTTAGGCCGGTGTTGGAGTTGATTGAGGTAGTCCTTTGACCATTTATCCCAGAAATGTTTGATGACTTGCTGCAGAAGCTTCCATCTTTGCGACGGTAGTATCTTGGTCGTAGAATAGTCAGGCTCAACAATGGCGTTTAAAGCTTGTCCAATTAAAAAATGTCCTGGCGTTAGCACAAACAATTCATCAGGATCATTTCGAATATGGCATAAGGGTCGAGAATTTTAACAAGCTTCGACTTGAGCCAGAATTGTAGCATATTCTTCGAACGTACAAATTAAATTCCCTATGGTTCGTCGTAAGTGGTGTTTGATTGATTTTACACCAGCCTCCCATAAGCCTCCAAAATGTGGAGAAGCTGGTGGATTGAAATGCCATGTGACTGACTTGGACACAAGATACTGAGCAGCTTCAGGAACTGATTGGTTAATTGCTTGAACGACATCCCTGTCTAATAATGTTTTTCCTCCCACAAAGTTAGTGCCACAATCTGAAAATATATCACTGCATAAACCTCTTCTGGCTACAAATCTCTTCAATGCTGCAATAAAGGCTTCTTCAGGGAGGTCAGACACCAACTCTATGTGAATAGCCTTGGTGGCCATACATACAAATAAACAAAGATAAGCCTTATGTCTTTTAGCATTCCGATGTGTTGATACCTTCAGTGTAATCGGTCCTGCGTAGTCAATACCAACCTTGACGAATGGCTTGGTTATATTTACTCTCGATGTCGGTAAGCTTCCCATTAACTGAGTAATTGTAGTGCTTCGTTGTTTTGCGCAGATAACGCATTTGTGAATTCTACTAGTGATAGTGCGTCTCGCATCTAAGATCCAATACTTATCACGACTTGTACTCAGAACTAGGGATGGTCCGCCATGAAATGTTTCACAATGCATTTTATCAATCAAAATTAATGTTACATGATGAGTTTGTGGTAAAATGATCGGATGACGTCGTGTATACGAAATCATGGCATTATCTAACCTTCCACCTACCCGAATCAAGCCATTGGAATCAATAAATGGGTTCAGCCTGAGCAGCTTACTTTTGTTAGACAACGGTATGTTGTTCATTAAATGACGGTAATCTTCGTTGAAAGATATTTGCTGTACCAGCTTCAAAACTGTTGTCTCTGCAGTGTTCCATTCAATACTTTGTAAAAAACTCGTGCGTTTGTTTTGTGGATTTTTGCAGTTGTATATGAATCGTTGAATTGTTGCTATGATGCGCATTAATCGTGAAAAGGATGAATATCTTAAAAGAATATTATCATCTAAATTGCTTAGAAATGTGACAATAATTGGTTGTTTTGCTTCTAACTCGGTTTGTTCTTTAATTCTATCCAACTTCGGCCATTCTTCTTGTCTTTGAGTTAACCAGGATGGTCCATGCCACCACAGATGATTGTTTATTAGCCCTGCCGTTGAGATGCCTCTAGACGCTAGATCTGCAGGGTTGTGAGTTGTTTCAATATGTTGCCAGCAATCGTATCTTACAATGTCTTGTATTTCGACAACACGATTTGCCACATATGTCTTCCATCGGGACGGGTGCTCCTTGATCCATTGTAAGACAATCATTGCATCAGTCCAAGCAAATATAGGTATGTTTTGTAGTTGCATGTCTTCAATTGTAGTCTTGATTAATCTGGCGAGAATGACTGCTCCATTTAATTCTAAACGTGGTATGGTCGTGGGTTTTGTGGGTGCTACCCTCGTTTTAGCAGTAAGTAAAGTTGATGTTATACTGCCATCTTCCTGTTCAACTCTTAAATACAATACAGCAGCATATGCCTTCGCCGAAGCGTCACAAAATCCGTGTAATTGCATGTTTGCAAGCGTAGAATAATGAGTCCATCTTGGAATTTTTAATGATTGTAATTGTTGTAAGTCGATGTTAAATTTTTCCCATTGAGTGTGAATGGAATCTGCGACTGGAGTATCCCAAGAACATCCTGTAATCCACAATGTTTGCATTAAAATTTTTGCTGCAATGATGATGGGTGCAAGCCATCCAAGAGGATCATATAATGACGCGACATCTGATAATATAGTTCTCTTAGTTGTTGGTGTACGTTTCCTTCTTGGCGTAACTGTGAATGTAAAATAAGTACAGTGTAAGTACAGGATGCCAACGTATACCGAGAGTTTTGATTGATTCATCCTCTGCAAATGTTAGTGAACCTTTAAGTTCGCGATGATCCATTGGTATATCCTTTAGTAGCCTTGATTCATTACTGGCCCACTTTCTTAGGTTGAATCCTCCAGCCTTCATAATATTCAGTAATTCTTCTTGAAGTCGTTTAGCATCAGCAAATGTGTCCGCTCCAGTCAATAAATCGTCGACATAAAAATTTGAATATATGGCCTTTGAAGCTATGGCCAATTGCCACCTTCGTCCTTTGCTAATTGTTGCAGTGTGCGTACTGCTAAATATGGGGCAGACGATGTTCCAAAGGTTACTGTTTTAAGTTGATAATCCTTGATTTCCTGGGTAGTGGGATGTTGCCAAATAATTCTTTGGAATGTTCGGTGATCTGGATGCACTTCTATCATTCTGTACATCTTCTCAATATCGGCATTCATTGCTATTCTATATTTTCTCCAATTAAGTAGAGTTGCAAATAATTTTGGCTGAAGTGTTGGCCCCTTTAGTAAATATTCGTTCATTGACCTTCCATTTGTGGTTCTAGCCGAAGCGTCGAAAACAACTCTTAATTTTGTTGTGGTGCTATCCTTAAACACTGCATGGTGTGGTATATAATAATGTGGTTCAGTATCGCTAGGTGGCTTTACTTCTTCCATATGGCCAAGCTCTATATATTCATTGAGACAAGCTCTGTAGTCTCTTTCCAAGTCAGGATTGGTTGTAAATTGTCTCTGTAGATTTAGAAACCGTTTAATGGCCTGTGGCCTTGATTGCCCCAATTTGGGAACCTCGCTATTTACAAATGGTAAATTTACTTGATATCTTCCATTACTTAGGCGTTGATGTGTGATTTCAAAAATATTTTGACACTCTTGTTCCTTCTTGTTCAGAATTGGTTGAGTTGTTAGCTCTTCTAACTCCCAAAATCGTTTGAGTTGTGCATTTAAATCGGCATCTATGGTAGTGATTGTGAAACTTTTCACTGTGTCATCGAGTGTCTGTATAGTTGATCCTAGTAGGATCCATCCAAAGATTGTGTTGATGGCTATTGGTACTGTATTTGATCCTCGTCTGACGCCTTCTTGAATAATTCTTGCATAAATTTGTGCGCCCAATAACGCATCTATTTTACCAGGTTTCCAAAATGTAGGATCTGCAAGCTGTAATCCATTAAGATGATTGTATTCCTTTCTAGATATGACCTTCGTTGGTAGACAATTTGTAATCTCCTTTAGAACGAGAAAATTTTCTTCTATGGTAGTAGAATTTGATCCACATGATCGTAATTGCAGTTTTGTTTGTCGTCGTGATATAGCAGCGGGACTAGCATTTAAGCCCGTAATAGCTACTGATGTAGGAGAGCTAGTAGCACATAACTTCTTGCAGGCAGCTTCTGTAATGAATGATGACTGTGAACCACTGTCGACCAGACAGCGTAGAATTGTAGGTTCACCAAACTCGCTCTTTGCCATGACTAGCGCTGTTGATAACAATGCTTCATGTTTTTTCCTGGTTATGAAACTTTGGGTAGTGTTTAACCCATCAGCCCAGTCGGCTGATCGTGATCCTGTGGGAATATTGCTAGCCTGCTGATCATTGATATGTTGTGACTGAATTTGTTTTGAATTGTTTTGTTTATATACTGGTATGTTTTCGTAAATGTTGCTCTTAATTTTTCCCGGATTTGTCGATGGTTGTTCCTTGTTGAGGTTCTCGTGTAATGTTGAGTGGTGTTTTTGATTGCAGTTAAAGCATCTGTATTTACTTGTGCAATCTTGAAGGAGATGATCTTTTGATAAGCAGTTCAAGCAGCGGCCTGCCATTTTGATTATCTTTCGGCTTCCTTCAGTATTCATTTTTTGATACTTGGAGCATTTTTGCACAAAGTGATTTCCATCACATGCAGGACATCTATTCCCCTTTGTAGTGTGGCAAGTTAGAGTTGTTTGTCGTCCTGTTTGCCTTAATGGTAACGTCTTTGTTGCTAGAACGTCCGCAATAGATTCCAATATTTTTAAACGTGTATTTAAAAATTTGGCAAATTGTGTAAACTTCGGTAGTTCTGGAGTTGCTCCTTGATCTTCTTCCCACAATTTTAAAGTGAGGTATGGTAGTTTCTGTACCAGCAGATGGATTAATAGCACATCCCATGCACTTGTATCTACCTTCAAGCTCTTCAGTTGTTGTAGGCATTCTTCAGTTGTATCGAGTATGGATTTTATTCCCTTACTTGTCTCCATATTTTGTTTGGGTTGAGCTACTAATTTTTTCAATTGATGGTTTACCAAAATCCGTGTGTTTTCAAATCGCTCCTTTAATTTATTCCACGCTGGTTCATAGTCTTCATTGGTAATTGGCGTATGTCGCAAAACCTTCTCGGCTTCACCAACTAAGCATGTCTTTAAGTGGTGTAATTTTTGTACAGGTGTTAATCGCGCATTTTTATGTACTAACGATACGAAAAGATCATGAAACGATCGCCATAGATAGTAATCTCCATTAAATTTTGGTAATGAAACTCTGGGCAGTGATGATTCCTGTTGTATTACGGTGGTCGTATGCATGGATGCGGCAGGGTTAGATTGTTGTTGAGTTGCTTCTACAACGGAAGAATATTTTCGTATACCTTCTACGAGCTCGCTCATATAATCGGAGTATTTAAGTTCCATTGCCCCGTAATTGTCTTCTTCTGAATATGCTGTAGATGTTTCGGCATCTGCTCCAACTAAGGATACATTAATTGATAAATCTACAGCATTGTATTCTTCCCACATTTTCTTCAGATCTGAAATTCTGGTTTCATAGAATCCTTGTGTACGTTTGGGAATAGCTGTCTTTTTTCCATTTTCTATCAGCTTCTCTAATCTTGTCCTTAAAACTCTTTCCTTAATGGTTAATTCCTTTATTGAAGACATCTTGATACTGTAGCTGTACAATTGAGCAGTAAATGTTTTTCACCGTAATAAATCACCGTAATAAATATACCTCAATGCACCCGTTAATTTGTCCACCGTTAATGAATTCACTGATAATTTTAATAAAATTGAATATGCTGCACATTCCTGGATGGAACCACCAAAAAATGTTTAATATAAAATTGAAAAAAATGAATGAAAAGATTGATGTGCGCTTATACTTCAATTTTATTACAATTATCCTACTTAATTCTAACACTAATCTTCACAATATAATTCACCAAAAGAAAATAATAATTCAAAACAAAAAGAAATAAAAAAAATAATAAAAAAGAGCTGAAAGGAAATAAAGAATTAAAATTTTGTTTTACAAATTGCATGTAAAATCCCAATGTCCACTAGGCATTCAGGAATATGCTGACAATTTGTTTTAAATGTACAACCTTGCTTTGAAACTCGACCTTACTCCTTGAACCTTCAGAAAAACTAAGAGGCCGATGCCTGTCTGTCCACCTCTTTTATAGCCTTTGAGTCGCCATTTTGTCATCAGAATCCACAACCATAATTGCAATTTCTCCATGTATTTTATTTAATTTCTCACAATTTTATGCTTGATTGGTGGAGAAATGAATTGGCCAGTGATTGAACACAATATTTTATAAATTTCAATTAAAATTTTCAAAATATTGTTAAAAAAAGCAAATTTGCTATAACATGGCGGAATTCAAAATTGATAGCCATATTTGAATAATGTCGTTGTGGAACGTGATTTTCATTCTATCTCCTTTATACTTTTTGTCTCTTTTACTCTTATTGCGTAAATACGATTTTATAAAATCGCGAATAAAAGGAAAATTACGCAATTCGCGTTAATTCTGGCAACGCCACTGAATTCTACGCGAAAAATCACCTTAATTTGATATGTCAGGTGGTTCGTAAATATAAAGTTGACAGTTCGCGGTTTGTAAGTTGCGAGTGTTGTGCATTTGCTATTTATGCTGATTGTGAATAATCAAACAGGTAAGTCATCGTTTAAACGTAATAATAGTGCCGTGATAATCATTTGTGTGCGTTTAAATTATGAAATTGGGTCAAATTTAAAGTTTTTTATTAAAAGTGCAAGATGTGACGCTATTATTTCCAAAAACTCTCGGAAAATTTTCGACGAAACATTGTAAAAGATCTTGAGCCGTAGAAATATTAGCTCTAAATCTTTTCGGACAGGATAATAGCCTGTATGCACAATGTAAAAGAAGGAAAACATAATACACATCTTCATGTACTTTATTTTTCAAAACGGAAATTCCTGTATACAACACAAATTGTCTGTATTCCACAGCTTTCCAATTTTTTATTTCTGTAAAAGATCGTGGCTTTCATGGAATAAAAGAATATAATGACGTCAAATGATCGGACATATCTGATTTGGTTTCATTACTTAGTTTATAACAATTAAGAACTTTGTTTTGTAATACCCTCAAGAAAAATTTTCTTGTTAGACCCAGGTTAGACCCAGATAAGGTGCATTGGATCAATTGCAATTTGCGAAATCATATTCACACCAATTTCTTCCAAAGGAGTTCTTCGTGTCCGAAAATAATCTTGATGCAGAAATAAATTCTTTCTTTCCAAGAAGTCCTGGTCCGAAATGAGAAATGAAACGATGTATGACCTGCTATCCCACAAACAAATGACTTTGCTGGTGCGTCGAATATAAATGCTCTTATTTGTAGTTTTACTTTTTTATTATTTGTCTCCAAACCATTTTCTAATAAATCTTTAACTTCCAACACAAAATCATGTAAATAGTTCTCAATGCTTGCCGGCTTTCTATTTCCCAAAAAAACACCTATTAAAAATATTTTTATATTTGGAATGTTTATTACTTTTCCTAAAATAGGCCATAGGTTAAGACCAAAAATCAACACAACACTTGTTTAACTCGAGCAACGTAAGAAATAAAAGAATTTCTTAACATAATCGGCGTTTCTAATGAAGAGAAGTTAAGCTCCCTTGGCTCGTTATCAACAGCAGCACCAAAGGGTTTGAAAATTCACTCGGGTCATGTGTATATTTCCTGCACATTTTGTGCATTTTTGAACATAGGTTAAGACTTGAACTCTTAAAAAGTGGTAAGCCATCCATGTTAATATCAAGAATAACTTCGTCAAATTCACATAAGTAATTTTTCTCAATTGATTTTTAACGCCATAATGCCAGTATTGTCCTGGAGCAACTGTTCTTATTGCAATTTTCTCAGAATTATTTATCAAACTTTTAAAACAACCTGGAACATCTAAATTTGGTCCTTTTAAAATTTTTAGCAACGAATCAACGCATTCTATGCTTGGATTAAATTTTATATACCACTGCCTTAACTTATCTTTAAGAGACTGAGCTGAGTTGAAATTATTATTTGTTAGATTTGATACAAAATTTATTTCACTTAAATTAATTTCTGGTAAGGTGCATTCACATTCTATTTCTGTATTATTTTTATTTCGCAAAAAATCATTTATATAAATCTCCTTTTGTTTTTTAATGTCTCGTGCGAGTTGTCGCTTACTTATTCCCCTTTTTTTTATACATTTCTATTGCCCAATGTATTTTTTCTAGAATGGCAATAAATTATATAAAAGCTACCCTCAATAATGGTCCTATTTTTGCACTAAGCTCGTATCTATGTACAGTTGCTCACAGAGGTATTTGAACAACGAGTTTTTTAAGGTTTTCCGGTAATAAAAGAAAAAATAAGAAAGACATTTCGGAAGGAGTTAGATTAGATATCGGGTCAAATTTATTTTTCAGAAATGAAACAAATTTGTTAGGGAATCAGATATTTCTTAAAAAAAAAAAAATTGACCCCATATCTAACTTCTTCCCGAATGTCCTTCAAATTTTTCCAACAATGTCTTCTTATTGGAAATTTTATCTAGTTTCCGGAGTGTGCACCCATTCAAAATTTGGCCCAGTGGTTTTTAAGTACCTATAAAAAACTAAAAAATTGTAACAAAAAATTTATGGACTGTTCAATTATTTGTGTCCCCCCACTTTTTACTGATAACTTCTGAACGGGTGACCCTATTTTTGTCAAACAGGTCTCATTCAATGGGAATTTATATTTAAATAGCAGTCCTTAAGGACTACTTTTAAATATTTTCTCCCATTTTTCTTTTATTACCGGAAATCCTTAAAAAACTCGTTGTTCAAATACCTCTGTGAGCAACTGTACATATTTTACAAAAGTTATTTATTAGCACTATTCCATGAAATATAACTAAATATAGTAGTTAGTAAAATAAGCAACTAAAAATAAACGAACCTAATGCAGAAACAGGACTAAGTATCACTTATATTAGATAATTTTCAAAATACTTACTTGCAAATAAACTTTCTACACCGTATTTTAAACCTTCTTTTTATAATTAAGCAAAGTCCACTCAATCCACTTGTCACTTCACACAACCTTTGCTAAACTGAGCTGAATATGCATTACGAGACACTCAAAATTTATTATTCGGGGAATAACCGAATATAGCCGACATAGATATAGCCGACATAGAATTTTGATAACAGCTTGATTTTTTTATTCGAAATGTTTCGATCTCCAGTCTGTAAGGCAGCCACTGCTTCTGAAGCTCAAGGGGACAAGCCCAAACAGGCTCCAGGACAGCCAGCCCCACCCAAGATGAGAAGTAAGACGAAGGCTTTAAACCAAACCTAGAAAACCAAGATTAGCCAGGCTGTCGTCTGACTCGGCGCAGGGGTCTGTCGCTCAGCCTAACTATGACGCAGCAAACATCCTTCAGGACCCTGCAATATTGCAGGCCTCGAACCAAGTTCAGCAGTTCCGTTCGAACTTAACACAGACTGACTTGTCTAAACCCCCGCCCGATTACAACCCGCGAAGGCAATCTGCCAATTATGAGTTGTCTCCCGATCAATAAATAAGCCAAGTTCAGCAGATCTTCTGATCAAGCCTCCCTTGACGGAGCTTGGTCTTGTTTAAATACCAGGCAGGCTCAACCGGCAGAGGATCTCCGTCGTCTTGACTCCCCATCCCGATGACTTTTTATTTCGGCTTGAGCGACTAGCGTCCAGTACATATGTTACTTATGACGAGCTGTGTGCTAACGTCCACCTTCTTTTGAAAGAGGATGCAGAAAACTGGTTCTGGAACTAGTTCTGTCGCGTCTCTCCGAACTTCGGCTGGGGACTATTCAGAGCTCGCATCAGACAAGAGTTCGGCTCTGCCGAGACAGGCCCTGATCTGATGCGGACTCTGATGGAACTCCGTCAGGGTTCGGAGAGCTGCGTCAGCTACCTGCGCAGGGCATGGTCAGTCAGGGCACACATGAGGATGCCACCACCTGAGGACGATCTGGTCCAAATCGTCCGCGACAACCTTCACCCCAGAATTGGTCAACAATTTTCGACAGCTGCAGTCCACTCTATGGACCATTTACAGGAACTGTGTCGTAAAGCTGAGCGCCGAGAAATGCTTAGGCGATCGACAAGACCGGATGTACATGAAATCAATTATGACATAGCCCAGGAGGCAGAGGATTTCTCTGGTTTCCCTGAGGCAGGAGCGGATGAAGTGAGGCGCTCCCCAGACGCGACGAGTCATGTGACTTGCAGGCACTGTGGCGTAGTGGGACGCTCCGCCCACTCCTGCAGTGATGCCACTATTTACTCCTGTGGGGTGGATGAAGTGGGGCGCACCCCTGAAGCTGCAAGTCGTATGACTTGCTGTGAGCTGCTTAGGACAAGGAGCCCTAGAGTTTGTCCAGCGCTCAGGCTTAAAACTCTCCGCATTTTCAGCCTCAATTCAAAAAGACTGATAGCCATTAAGTCACGGTTTTTCTCGGCATTGACAATTTTTTATGCAGACCTAATACGAGATAAAATAAAAATGTTTGTTTTTATGCACATGGTACGAATACCCACGTTATAGTTGTGTACCGCGAAGAAAAAAAACCCACATAATTCGATATTTGTTCCTTACTATTTTCTCGTTTTTTTTTATTAATGATGAAACTAACTTAAATCAGCACTTCATTGCTCAGCACGTCGGAATGTATACATATGTATATATAGAGGTATGGTAATTGTCAGTTTTGTTAGCATTTAGTTTTTTTTCCTGTACCATTTTAAATACGTCATTCAGAACCCAGATAGTTTCGTTAAGTAATATATATGCGACAGTTGACAAAATATAGGTTTGTTTGTAGTAAGTATTTCTAAGCTAAGGAAATGTTATTCATGTGCTATCAGTATTAGAGATTAAGCATTAAAATGAATTATATGAGATAACTTAATTGCTTTTATTTCAGGTGCCCTCAGGAAGCTTCATATCCTTTTTGCTTCCTCATCCCCTCTCCCTACTGTCATGTTTTAATTCAATTTGTGTTTCTTTTATATTTGTTTCAGCATTCCCTTCTTGTGTAGGGATGGAGTGGGTTCGTTCCTGAACTGTCAGTCAAGGGGGTAAATTTTCTTTTTGTGTAATTTTCTTGACAGTTCAGCGCGGCTAGGAACAGCAGGTGACACCAGACCTGTTGTTCTTCCTTTCTATCTGTTTCTCCTTTTTTTATCCTTTGTGGCAGACCTGAAGAAAGGATACCACAACCTTTCTTCGCCAAAGGCACGCGGAATTCTGTTGTGGATGTGTGTGTGATGATGTTCAAGGACTCACACCCCATTCCGGCGAGCTAGGACGTGCTGCCAGCTAGCGCGTGCCACTTGAACATCCTGCGGCAACTTCACATTGCTCATCCGCACACACATACATTACAGTTTCGGAGATTTATATCACGCCGTGGTTTGTGCACGGATCTATATAGCGACTGCGGAACTAATTTTATTGGAGCAAATGCCATTCTCACCCGCTATAAATTTGAAATAATTCCACAGTTTGAGCATGAGATTGCCGAAGCTATGTAAAATCAGAGATTTAAATGGCATTTTATTCTTCCGTCATCGCCCCACTTTGGCGAATTGTGGAAAAGCGGTGTCAAATCTGTAAAAACTCATTTAAAGAGAATAATTACGAACACCATACTTACCTATGAAGAATTCACCACGGTGTTAGCGAAGATTGAAGCCAGCCTTAATTCCAGACCCATTACGGAAATATCAGAAGATCCCGACGATATCTCAGTTTTAATTTCGGGAAATATTTTAATATGAGGACCTCTACTAACACCGCCTGATCCCACTCTTCTTGAGAAAAAAGTCAACCTTTTCGATCGTACAAGTACATCCAATCTCTGTTGCAAACATTTTAGTCCCACTGGAAAATTGAATATTTTCATGGCCTTCAACAAAGGCCTAAATTGTTATCAAATCAAATAAATTTGAAGAAGAATGATCTTGTATTGATAAAGGATAATAGACTTCCATCATCTCGTTGGTTAATGGGCAGAATTATTGAGACACATCCAGGAAAGGAAGAATTAGTACGAGCCGTTACAGTCAAGAAACAAACCAATATAATCAAAAGACCTGTGACAAAAATCTGTCCCCTGCCCATTACACACCTGAACAATAAATCGCTATGTGATCATCTAAACTTATTTTTATTCCTTTTTCCTTTTTTCCTTCTCCTAATTTTTAAAAACCGATTCTTTTAAACAAGACAATTTAATTGAGGTATTTTACATTAACATCTAGACTAGAAGCGCACATCATTCAGAGGAAAGCATTTAATAGGAGCCACTGCTGAAATCCACCTACATATATCAGTATTGAACTCGTATATCTCTATTCTTAGATAGAAATTTAACCTGCAAAATAAATAGTAATAAGGTTCTTTAGAATTTTATAAATATTGCAAAATGTAAACGAATAGCAAATATTGACAAACTACTTAGATTTCACTTTCATTTACAAAAGACGAAAATGATTTCACAACACAAGAATAAACAAATGTTAACAAGCCTACATAAAAATGAATTTCACCAATAACACGAAACACAATGTATTATTCAATATTTACTTACCTCTATCTACTAATGTCGTACATTTAACTTTGTTATCACTTTTGTTTTGATGGATTGCAGGCGTTGATGCCAACATTTAATAATACAATAGCAATCCAAAATCCATCGATAAGTTGGGGTGAATTTAAATTGGAAAAGGACAACATGTACAAAATAGAGTAATTGGGAAAATACGAAAGGAAACATTACCATAAGAGCTAATTATTCGAGAAAGTACGACGAAGTGCACCTTGAAATTACCAAATATGGTGATTTCCACTTAATAGGAGAATCTAAAGGAAATAAAGTCAAGCAGAAATAGTCGTCGCGAACGTTTGGAAAATTGTCGTGAAAGAATCAAAATAATTCTTTGAACTCTAATCGTTAATAAAATTTTCAGAATCGTAAAAATCTCTAAATTCGGTCATATTAAGTCAAAACTTATTTAACAAAATTAGTAAATTCGTGTCTATTTCAGAATAAAAAAAACCTTAAGCAGCTCAGTGGAATATTTTGAACCTACTGAAAGTGAAAAAATGTCCGTCGGTTATAGTGGAAATTAAATTTTTGATGAACTGAAAGTGTAGAATTTTGTTAATATCTCTATATGAACTAACTCTGACATTCAATTAAAACATCTGCTAATTGAACATATAGCTAAGTGGGTTAGACGTCTGTCGTTGAAATTGGAGTTTGCGAGTTCGAACCCAGGTGACGACACAGTGCCTTTTTGCTAAATTTCAATTTTATTTTGCTAAACACATTTTTTGTGGTATCGTTCAAAATTAGTGCTTGACTTCAAAACTGAACAGAGAAAAAATAGTTCACCCCATCTGACTTAGCGCTGATCTACAATTCCCACAACCACATTGTCCGCGTTAAACAAAGTCCGGCGTAAGGCTCCTCTCAATCTTTGATAGCTTTGACTCTCTGGAGCATCGACGGAATGTCGGCTATCTCTCACCCTTATATCGGTATTTCTATTACTTTTTTTCTAACGAAATTGCCCAGCCTGATTTCTTGTACCCATGAAAACAAAAACACAAAAACCTGCAGAATGCCATTACATATGGTGGTGGTGCCATTAAATATGGTGGAATTGGTGTCCATCATGATCAATACATAATTGTGCGCTAAAGTATAAAAAGTGCCTTACTCAAATAAAATTATTGGTATTATTTCTAATGTTATTGCAAGCATTTTGCTTCTTTACTAAAAATCACGACGAGCAAGTTCAGGTGATCAAAGAGACCAGGAGATGTGCAAAAGATATCCATCGTGTAGATGAATCCAAGAAAGCCTTAGAAGAAGTATAGTCAATTTAACATGTATTCCGTAAATAACGATAAACTGACACAACAAGACTGTTTTATCATAGAGTTTTATGATATGATACTTGAAGAAAAATAATCTTATTTGCTAGACAACTTTAATACTGACTTCTAAATTTGAATAGTATAAAACCGCCCGCCTTGAAAAAATCTAAGGATGGTTTTCGAGATGGCCATTTTTCCATTTTCCTTACCCTTAATTAACCGTCAGCTGTCAGATACACAGGGGGAACAGCGTGTAACACATGGTTGCGCGCCGTAACTGTGTGTACTGATAGAAGTGTGACTACAACCTCCGCATAGGACTCCTGGTACGGTCATTTCTCTGCCAGGAGTGCTGGCTAATCGTAGTCGGCAGAGTCGGAGAGAAAGATACTCTCTTAAATAAAATATCCCAATATAAGGTGAAACCGCATACGCCGAGGGATTCGTGGCCAAGGAGGAGCTTGGTCGTTACTATGCTAATTCTGGATACCAGGCGACCTCTGGTTTAACTTCTCCTTACTCTGACATCGGGGATTACTGTCGCGGTGGACCTTCAATTCTCTGCTACTCGTGGGACGTCTATGGATAATTTGAACACCAAGAACAATATTGAGGATGGCACCCCTCTAAAAATGCCAACATCCAAAGCTGATTCAGGGCCTCAAATGATAGAAGACATGCCTATGGACCTGTACATCAATGTAAGTCCTGCCAGGCAGTCGGACTTGTCACTTTTGTCCGATGAGGAATTCGCTACGAAATCGGTTGACAAACGTGATGAGGCCGCTAAGGACTACAATCCAAAGAGCAAAACTCAGCGGTGCTGAAAAAAAACTACTGGCACAGGGACATGACCCAAGAGCAACTATAGATGGCGCCAAGGATAGTGGCACCTGACAGTGTAAAAAAAGCCGAACGGAGGACTCTCCCTCTGGACGAACTAAGGCCAAAACGAGGAGAGCTCCAAAATCCATAACAGAGAGTAACAGGAGCTACCCGTATAGGGAAGCAAGACTCCTACAACTTTCTCCTACAAGGAAGTAATGGCAGGAGTGCATATGGGCATCCTACTAGACAATTTCCCTGAGGCTACGCTCTCTACCTTAAAAGAATCCGGGAGAACAAGAATAGCGAGGTCAAACCCGCATTCCTTGGCACTGGACACTATTTGATAATCAACTGCGCAGATAAGATCACCTCAGAGTGGCTTAAACAGTCTGTAGCTTCAACCATGGGAAAGGCACAGCTAAAGCCCTCTCAGTAGATGACTTCTCTGCCGAGGCGCTCAAGCAAACCTCATTCAAGGTTACCTATATGTTCCGGAAAGTGCAGCTTAGGCTTAGTGGTTTCGCCAAGGCCCAGACTTCGGCGGGGTCTAGCGTCAAAGGCGCACTACAGCTGGTGCAAATCAACCAATAGACAGACGGCTCTGCTTCCACTTTGAGGGGTCAACATCTGGGATTCTCTTCAGCCACAACAGGCATGGGGTTGCACAAACCTCGAAACGTTCTGGTCCCCCCAGCATCGGAGGAGACACTCACTCCTCAAACCAAACTACAAAACCAAACCAAACCAAACAAAGCTACAAAACCTGATCGTCCAAAACTATGAAAACAGTAATCCTGTTTGACACAGAGAGGCTGCCAGAGAAGTGCATTGGTGGAACAGGACACTGAGTAAATAAAGAGCTAAATCAAGAAAAATCTTCAATAAAGCTAAGCGCACAAGAACCTGGAATGAATACAAGCAGGCGCTTATAGAATATTACAAAGAATTAAGGAGGTCCAACAGGAAAACCTGTTACGTACGGTTCTCCGTTGAATATCGACGGTCAGATCATATGTGTGTTGTATATTGACTTCACTTCCATCGGCTAGTGCTGTGACAAGTCTGGACGACTGTTCTCCTATTCCGATGTTTTTGGCGACTCGCTGTACCCTTTCTCCTATGAATGATCGGCCGGCTCCGGTGTCAACTAATGCGTCAAACTCGTGGTCTAGGAGTCGTATCGGGAGGAAATGACGGTTGTCGTACTCGGTATCTGTTGGGGAGGCGCGATGTGAGGTTTGTCTCTCTAGAATGGGTGTCGGGGTACAAGTCGGCCTCCTGCATCTTGTACCCTTCTCTCGTTTCCCGACTGAAACGGTTCGTTGTCTTGGTTTGCCTCGGTTCTTGCGGCACGGGCTGGTTCGTTTCGCCGCTCTATACATCGGCATTCGCGGGTGAGGGTCCCTTCTTTCCCACATCGTGAACAAAATAAGACTGACTGGTTTCGGCATTGCTGTTTTCGGTGGCGTCTTTGTCCACATCTCCAACAGCAATCTGCTGCTGAGTAGTCTTCTCGAATTGGAAGGGCTCGATTTCGCTCTGGAGCATACTGACGCAGAGGCATATTCCTCTGAGGTTGAGCCTTCTGTTCCTCTGACCGGAGGGACTCATACTCTTCGGCCATTCTTACGAGTCCACCCAATGTTTGAAAGTCCGTGCGTTGTATGTAGAAGCGGTACTCTGGGCGTAAGTTATCATAGACGCGTTCCAACTTTTCGTCTGAGCTCATACTCGGATGCCAACGCATCAAGGATTGAAAAGAGGTGACATACTCTTTTGCCTTTTCTCCACTTCGCTGTACTCGTGTTCGAATCTCTTCTGCCAGTTTGACATGATATCTAGGTGGGAGGTAGAACTCTTTGAACGCGGTTTCAAAGTCATTCCATCCACCCCAATCTGTTCGGTTGTTGCGATACCAGGCGAGAGCATCTTTGGTGAGCAATTCGGGCAGGGATTTGAACATCCGTGTTACTGGGATCTCGTAACACTCAGCCAACTCTTCAATTCTCTCGAGGAAACCCAGGGGATCTTGCCCCCTATCAAATCGGACATTCCACTTCCTCACCTTGTCGATTATATCAGCATCACTTATTCGGGGCTTGGTTGATTCGGTTGACATAGTCGGCGTTATTTCGGTCGTCTGCGTCCTTGTAATACTTAATGCTCTCGGAGGGACTGTATAACTTGGCTCGGTGGTTGTACTCCTCTCCACATGTAGCTTTGGTGTAAGCAATCGGGCTGGTTCTCCAGCTACGCCTGATAGCTTAGTCGTTTTCGCAGCTCTTCTACGGTTCCTTCTGTGTCGAGTGTACGGTTAGCCAATTCTCTTTGGAGTTCCTCTTTCTTCAAATAGTATATCGATGTCTTTGGTTTCTCGATTTCCATTTCGTCTTGTTTCGGTTTTTCGGTTTGCTCCCACGATGCTTCCGGTGTCTCTTCTGTGGACATTATGTCCCTGCTCGGGCGCCAATTTGTGATGTGTTTTCCTCGTAGATAGGCGGTTACCGGTTTCTTTCAGGGGATAAGCTCGCCGGATCCAGGGTCAATGGCTTTTGAAAGAAATAAAACCTTTGCCTAAATACAATTCCAGTTTATTCAATATCAATTTCTAGTCACTTATACTTATATTCTAGTCACTTCATACACTTATACTAGTTTATTTCACTTTAAGTTTATGGTTCACTTTATATCTATAGTTCTAGTTTCTTCCAACACTATTTTCTGTCTGACGGGTCGTGGATGATTCGTACCCTCTTGCTATGTCGTTGATCTGCTCCTGTCCCACGGTGAATACGGTTCTAGAGGAGGAGTCCAGCTGCTTTAGTCTGTTTACGGTCGGTCGGTGCGGTATCGCTGAACTCGTCTCGGCTTTGTTTGCCTTACCTTCGGGAAAAACAAGAAAGTTTCCTACGAGAGAAAGAGACAGAGCAGGATCAATCTGTACGGAGAAAATAAGGTCTAGAGTACGACGGACAATGTTGTTAGCAAGGTAGGACGTGTTATTACGATTGGGCGATAAACTAGTAAGAGGGGACTACCTATATAGCCAGGTACCCAGGGAAGCGCACTGGGTAGGCGTTAACTAGATAACCAGGGAAGCACACTGGTTAGACAAGTGTCTCACACCAGGGAAGCACGCTGGTGCAAGAGAGAACGGTCTGAGTGGCCAACACCAGGAAGCACGCTGGTGAGGGCGGAAGCCAGATACCCAGGGAAGCGCACTGGGTAGGCGTTAACTAGATAACCAGGGAAGCACACTGGTTAGATGAGCGTCTCACACCAGGGAAGCGCTTTGGTGTGAGAGGGAACGGTATAGTGGCCAACACCAGGGAAGTGCACTGGTGAGGCCGATAACTAGATAACCAGGGAAGCGCACTGGTTAGACGAGTGTCTTGCACCAGGAAAGCACACTGGTACAAGAGGGAACGGTATAGTGGCCAACACCAGAGAAGCGCACTGGCGAGGCGATAGTTAGATAACCAGGGAAGCGCACTGGTTAAACGAGTGTCTTGCACCAGGGAAGCACACTGGTACAAGAGGGAACGGTATAGTGGCCAACACCAGGGAAGCGCACTGGTGAGGCGATAGCTAGATAACCAGGGAAGCGCACTGGTTAAACGAGTGTCTTGCACCAGGGAAGCACACTGGTACAAGAGGGAACGGTATAGTGGCCAACACCAGGGAAGCGCACTGATGAGGGCGATAACTAGATAACCAGGGAAGCGCATTGGTTAGTTAAAACTTAAATTACCTTTATACCTCTTACCACTTGGGGACTCCCTCGCTGCTCGATGTGGTCCGTCTGGTGGCTAGTCAGGGACTGACTGAAATGCCTCACCGGGCTTACTTATATAGCTTCGAGTGCTCAGTCACCTGAAATTGAAATATTACCTTTTAGCTCGGGCGGCTGTTTCCGCTGGCTTCCACTCGTTGAGCTGGTTGTGGTCTCGACCACCGGACGGCAACTGGCTTAAGTCCTCTGCCGGTCGGACTGATATGGCCGTGGTCCACTGTTCTACCGCTGCTGCAATAACCTCTGGTTGGCTTCTGCTCGGTCGGTCTTGTCTGGTCGACTGCTGTACTGCTTCTGGCCTCTTGTCTGGTCGGCTAGGTCTGCTTCTGTCTTCTGGTCGGTCTGGTCCGGTCGACTACTAGACACTGAATGCCCTCCGCTTCTGAGCCGGACCTCTTTATATAGCCCGGCGGAGGTCTGGCGGCGGAGGCGTTTTGACAATTTTTGACTTGGGCGATGTGTTACTGTTAACAGGTTTGCTGTTAACAGGTTTTGAAATTTTCTAACTTCGGTACAACATCTGACAAGTGGAGGAAAGTGGAAGTCAAACTGGCTCTCAATTTCCTCCCTCTTATGAAGGAGTACCCAGGCCCTCCTCCCTCGTGTCGAGATGGGGGTTGGCATCAGGGCATCGAAGCAATACCTCGGGACGAGATCACGAGTCGGCCGAGAGCCCGGGCTTGGATCCCGGCAGAACCCTCCGATCCTGCACGCATCATGGACATCATCAGGTGCAGCAATCCCGTGCTTCCAACCTCCAATTGGAAGATTGGCAAGCTGGAGGAACCTAAAGGGGACTCGAGGTCAGTGATCCTCGTGATAAATAAGGAGTCCCTGGAACCTTTGGCTAAAGTAAACGGGGTATTGGACTATGGCTTCTCGTCCATTACTCTTAAGGTATATAAAAAGGATGAGGAGGAAGCCAAGAAGGAATCTTCTGATACCGCTGCTGCTTCGACAGGGGTGGCTACCAGGGAGATTCCTCCCGAGTCCAATAACCCGCCTGTACGAGCTCTAGAGAAAGACACCATGTCTGAGAAGGAGCTATTACGCAGGCTGCTAAGGGCTTCTCCGGGTGAGGAACAGCTACTTGCTTCTGAACCAGAGGAGCTAAACAGTCAAGCGGTGGAGGATAGGAGTGTCTGCGCTTCTGATGCTGCGGCTGCTGCAAATCAATCTCCACCACTCTAAAGCAGCATCTGCTGCCCTTCTTCTCCGTCTGACGAAGGACGGAGAAGATATTGTATTAGTCCAAGAGCCGTCGGTCGTAGGAGGACTGGTTCGTGGACTATCCACATCGGGTTATACGACCCTCTACAAAAAGAATGCGGGTAAGCCCAGATCTTGTATAATTGCGAAGAAGACGCTAAATGTTTTTCTTCTCTTCGAATATAGCGACGAGGACACGGTAGCAGTCAACCTGGAAATCGGAACAAGGTGCTACTGGCTGATTTCCTCGTATCTGGCACACGACCACGTGGGGCCCCCGCCCTCCGACCCTGTGAAGAACCTTGTAACTGAGGCTGAACGACGTAGGACTGGGTTCATTTTCGGATGCGACGCCAACGCACATCATACGGTGTGGGGCAGCTCCGATATCAACGAGCGAGGTGAGTCTTTGTATGATTACTTTTTATATACTAACTTGCTCTTATGTAATGTGGGGACAGAACCCACTTTTATCACAAGGAACAGGCAAGAGGTTTTAGACCTGACTCTGGCCTCGGAAAATGTTAGATCTCTCATTAAGAATTGGAGGGTCTCCAACGAACATTCCTCCTCTGACCATAGGTACATCCAGTTCGATCTGGATGACCGTCCTTCGAAACCACCAGTCTTCAGAAACTACAGGAAGACTGATTGGAACTTGTACAGGGATATTGTGGAGGCGTCACTGCCTGACCCGCCCATCCCTCCAAATAACAAAGAGGTACTGGACGGACTAGTTAATAAACTTACCAGAGTCCTAAATGGAGCTATGGATCAATCTTGTCCCCTTAGGATTCCCAAGGGAAAACAGAAGCCTCCCTGGTGGAATACACACCTAGGAACTCTTAGGAAGGAGTGTAGGAAGATCTTTAACTTGGAAAAAGCTAATAGGGACACGAACTCGTGGGACTGCTATAAAGACATTCTAAAAAGCTATAAAAAGGAACTCAGGAAGGCTCAGAGGAAATCGTGGAGGAATTACTGCGACGAAATAACAGAAACTTCTGAGGCCTCCAGACTGAGGAAAATCCTAGCTACCAATCCAAGTATTCCTAGCTATTTACTTAAGGCGGATGGTACTTGAACCTCTTCAAGCGTTGAATCTCTAGAGATTCTCTTTGAAACTCATTTTACTGGAAATACCGAGGAGGTTGAGATGCCTCCCCTATGTAATTTTCCTCGTTCCTTGAGTTAGCGAATGTGATTACGGAGTCAAAACTCTATACTATACACTATACACAGCTTTATGCCTTTCAAGTCTCCGGGTCCTGATCGCATTGTTCCTGATGAGCTCCAACGCAGCTCTGATCTCATACTTAATTGGCTGATGGCATTATATAAAGGTTGCCTCGACTTGACCTACATCCCGGCACAGTGGAAAAGAGTCAAGGTGGTTTTTATTCCCAAGGCGGGCAAAAGCTCACATGCCACTCCGAAGGACTTTAGACCTATAAGTCTATCATCTTTTCTCCTCAAAACCCTTGAGAGGCTAGTTGAGATTCATTTACGCGGTAGTATCCCTCAATATCTACTATCGGCGTCCCAGCATGCGTACTGTAAAGGGAAATCTGCGGAGTCTGCTCTGCACTCTCTCGTACGCTCTATAGAAAAATCCCTTGAGTGCAAATAGTTCACTCTAGCTGCCTTTATCGACATTGAAGGAGCTTTTAACAATGTTAGTCCGGGGGCAATCATGGATGCACGCGCTTCTCTGGGTGTGAATGCCAATCTTATGTCGCAGATTAGTCAAATGCTTCATGGCAGGACTATCAGGTCAAGACTGGGAGAGGCTTATGCTACCAGAACTGTGAGTACGGGCACACCGCAAGGTGGGGTCCTATCTCCTCTTCTTTGGAATCTGGTGGTGAATAAACTGCTTCTAATCCTGGAAGGGGAGGGCTGTGGAGTGGTTGCCTATGCGGACGATATTGCTATAGCTATCTCAGGCAAATTCCTGCCTGTTATAAGGGATCTTATGCAGAATGCCCTCACCAAGCTTACCAGATGGGCGGTGGGGTGTGGGCTTAGTGTCAATCCTAATAAGACCGAGGTGGTCATCTTTACTAGGAAATATAAAATTCCTCCCGTTGACCCTCTGTATCTGAATGGCATCCGCCTTGACTTTACCGAGGAAGCTAAATATTTGGGTATCATCCTGGATAGAAAGCTCAGCTGGAAGCCAAATATTCAGGAGAGGGTCAAGAAAGCAACGGTAGCTCTATACTCCTGTAAGAGGGCCTTTGCGGGCTGTGCGCAATAAGGGGAGGTGCCGGAATTAAAAAATGCCCAATCAAAGTTCCAATTCAAAATGTTTATTAAAAATTCAATAATAAATTCAATATAAACGCTTAATCCTAATATCACAGTCAAAATTCAATTCAAAAACAAAAATTCAATAAATAATTCAAAAATTCAATATAATAAATTCAAAAAAAAGTAAATAAATAAAATCAAAAAGAATCCACAGCTAGTTCGGTGCTGGTTTGGTGCCTTCCTGAAAAAAGAAGAAGAAGAGAGAAATTTACAAAAGGAAATTCAAAATTAAGTTTTTGAATTGAAAAATAGAATTAATTTTCTATTTTAATAAAATGCAGAATTAAGTTTCTGCAGGAAAAATACAGAAATGCAGAATTAAGTTTCTGCGGGAAAAAATACAGAAGTAAGTTTCTGCGATAATATTTACAGAAGTAAGTTTCTGTGGTAGGATTTGCAGAATTAAATTTCTGCGACAGAAAATTTTCAAATTAAGTTTTGAAAATCACGGGTGGAATTGTTTCAGTTTGAATACTGAACAAGGAATGAGGTGCCATACTGAAAATCTCGCCGGTTTATATAGCTCCAGGTTAGCGGATTTAAACTCTTTTCATTCATGAGTTCGCCTGGTAGTACTATTTTACTTTAATGTTAATGTCATTCACAATGGAAATGTAAAGTGACATTTGCAAAAGTTGAAAAGATGACAGCTGTTTTGGTGGCAGAAATTCTGGTAAGTTTTTATTTTGCAAATAATTATTAATTTTTTGTTTATTTCAGCTTGATCATTTTTGTTGGAGGGATGGTTGGAGCAGATTAGGAGAATAATATGCACTTCCCTATGCACTTCCCGTGCATTCAGATAAGTTTTTCTCAAATTTTAACCAAAAGTTTGTTTACTTTGTGGTTTATTTATATTTGCAGATTGGAACACATATAGGACGAGGAAAGGGGCAATTAGAAAGTAGCAGGAGGACATTTGACACCGGGGGATTGTTTAAAGAGTATAATTTTAATGAAATTAAGCTTTCATTAAATAGTTTTCTTTTCAGGCAATAATTTTTGGAGGGACTGACCGGGGTCATCGGTGGGAAATGGGGATTTGAACCCACTGGCCACTGGCTCTATGTTGCAGTCATTAGGCCAATCCTGCTTTATGGCGTGGTTGTCTGGTGGCCATCACTGGACAACGCCACTTACCTCAACGTTTTGAGGAAGGTGCATCTGTATCACCGGAGCGCAACGGACCACTCCTACTGATGCTCTGGAGATTAGAATTAACCCTTCTAACTCAGAAGGTGCACTTCACAAGCAAAAGCCTGGAATCAATTGACCTATTCACCAGAATATAACATATATTGAGGCGAATGAGGCTCCCATAACCCATGCAATAAAATATTAGTAAAAATCCAAAACACTCCCAAACACTACTATCAGAAGTGCAGAGATAACAGAGAACGTTTAAGCACATCCTTAGTAAGAGCAGGTCAAACATAGGACACATATTCACGGCCCTACACATGCGGTTAATAATAATAAGTTATCCGCAGTTATTGATCGATCATTAGTAAACAAAGATAAGATCATTAGTAAACAAGCCAAATACACCCAAACACAAAATCAGGGATGCACAGGCAGCTTAAGCCAAGTCAATACAAAACATACAAGGAAGGAAACCCTACGCCACACAAAAAATCAAAATCAAAAAGAACAAAGACAAGTGAGTACAACAGGATGGTTACAAATTATAAAGGTTCCTCTTTAATGTTAACTTGTCTACGTTAGTGCTGAAAACATCACCAACACCATTAGCAAACCTACACATGCGATTAACAGGCTCGAACATACCGTAACTAGTGCGCGAGAAAGCTATCTGAAAGTTCGAACGGTTTCGAAGGGAATAGGACAGTTCTCTAGGTGATATTTTGGAAGAAAGTTCCGCACTGTCAATCTTTCCCTGTAGAAGCTGGTGTAGAAAAATTATATCGGCAACCCAGCGACGCTTCTCGAGAGTAGCAAGTTGTAGCAGTCCCAACCGATCACCATATGGAGGTAGAATAAAAGGGTCACTCCAGGGCAAAGCACGAAGGGCCGATCTCACAAATCTACGCTGTACAGATTCAATACGTTTAGTGTGAGATCCATAAAACGGAGACCAAACCGGACTAGCATACTCCAGCAGTGGTCTAACAAGGGATGTATAAAGATGGAGTCTTATGTGAGGGCTAGGAAATTCCCTGGACCAACGGAGGATAAAACCCAGCATAGAGCTGGCCCTGGCAACGATATTATTAATGTGGGGGATGAAGTTAAGTTGCCTATCAAGATACACACCCAAATCCTTCGCTCCTTCCACCCGTTGAATACAAATATCTTCAAACTTGTACTGAAAAGTACAGTAGTTGATGGACCTCGAGAAGGTCATAACCTGACATTTACCGATGTTTAATTTAAGATTATTATTGACACACCAGCTATAAAATATTTGCAGTTCTGACTGCAATATCTCGCAATCCTCAAAAGATTTGATTGGGAGAAAAATCTTGATATCGTCCGCATAAATAAGAATTTTACTTCTTTGAAGCAAATAAGTAATGTCATCAATAGATAAGATGAACAACAGAGGCCCAAGATGACTACCCTGAGGAACGCCGGAAGGAGCCACAAAAGCATCAGAGAGCACGCCACGAAAACGCACTCTATAAGTCCTATTGTATAAATACGACTTAATCCATGCAATGAGTTGGGCCGGGAAACCCAACCTGGCCAATTTGAAAACGATAATAGAGTGAGACAGCTTATCAAAGGCCTTACTAAAGTCGGTATAAATGCAGTCAGTCTGGCAACCTTCCAGAAATCCACCCACACTGCCAGACACAAACTCTAATAAGTTGGAAACCGTTGACCTACCCTGAATGAATCCATGCTGCCTGCTAGAGATTAATCTCCTACACCCAATAGACAATTGGGACTGGATCATCAGTTCGAAGAGTTTTGGAATGCAAGATAGTTTAGCAATAGGTCTATAGTTAACAATCTCTCTCCTATTCCCACTCTTAAATATGGGGATTAAAAATGAAGCCTTCCAAAATGTAGGGAAGCGACCAACCAAGATAGATCGCCGGAAGAGCAAAAGTAAAGGACTTAATAACACCGAAGAACACTTCTTTAAGACAACAGCAGGAACCCCGTCCGGGCCATAAGAAAAGTCTTCCGGAAGATCCAAAATATGCTTGTATAAGCTCTCCTCCGTGATAGATGGAATAGGTACGGGGGATATATTACTATTATTAATGTGCGAAAAGTTGTTACTTTCTGGATAAAAATCGGATGATTCAAATGCGCCCCTGAAGTATTCAGCAAATAAATTACAAATAACCTTAGAATCGTTACTGGAACTTAACCCGAATTCCATAGTCGATGGATAGTTATCAACCCTTCTCTTCATATTGACGTAATCAAAAAATGCACGGGGGTCAGAGAATAAGTTGCCTCTAAGGTTCAGTAGGTATTCGTCATATAAAGAACGAGAAAGACATATGAAATGTTCGTGACAAAGTATAAATTCACGCTTAGAGTCTAAACTTCCCACTCGCAGGTACTTTTTCCAGAGTCTATTTTTCCTATTTCTGAGAGTTTTTAATTCTCTGTTAAACCAGGGGGGAGCGGATTCTCTACTTCTAACCCGGACATAGGGGACAAACCTAGCGAAAGCTTCGTATAAAATTTCATAGAAACCAGAAACGTTCCTGTCAATATCGTCACTAGACAGACAGGTATGGAAGTCTAAATCACCAAGATATTCATTCATAGCCTCAAAATCGGCCATTCTAAAGTTAAAACTAAATTCACATTCGAGATTATCGACACGCACGTCCGAGAGACAATGAAAAGTGACAAGCAATGCAGGGTGAAACATGTCCAGACTCGTCAAGGGAAAGAGGCTAGGTTCCACAAAAGTGAGCGTGGAGTTCGTAGAGAACACTAAATCAAGCTGTCTACCCATATTGTTACTCACATTGCTCATTTGGCAAAGTCCTATGCAAGCCAAGGTGTCAAGGAACTGTGATTGTCCCTCAGTCAAGTTATGGGGAAGATAGCTATCGTCATCATCATTCACTACCCAATACTTCTACACTTACTTCCATTAGATCTGATGGGCAAACAGATGGCTGCTAACACTGCTGTCAGACTTACAGCCTCATCTCAATGGTCCAATACTAGAGTTGGGCACTCCACAATTCTGGACTCCTTTCCGCTCCAAGTGGGGCATTTTGACTATAACACTCCCAGCTACTCCTTTGTCAAGCGTTTCGTACTGACCATTCCAACCAGGCTTGACTGGGATGGGGACACCTTTCCCTGTGATGAATCCATTCAAATTGATACGGATGGCTCTAAACTACAGGGTCGGGTGGGGGTGGCGTATTCTCAGAGACACTGAACATTGGCTTATCCTTCCGTCTTCCAGACTACTTTAGTGTGTTTCAGGCGGAGGTTATGGCTATTCAGGAAGCTTTAAATTGGCTAAAGGAGAACGTAGCTCCAAAGGACATCTGTATCCTTACAGATAGCCAGGCTGCTTTGCTATCCCTAGATTCTGTCCTATTGACTTTTAAAACTGTTAATAGCTGTCGCTCACTTTTAAATGAGATGGCTGAACGGTATTAAATTCACCTGTGCTGGGTCCCGGGGCACAGGGATATTCCAGGTAATTGCATGGCAGATGAGCTAGCAAGAAGGGGTACCACCCTGGAGATCCAACCGGAAATGACTACTCTTGGAAGGCCCCTGGCAACCTGCAAGATGTTGCTTAACACGAGGGCAATTAACTTAGCGAACCAAAGATGAGCAAATAGTACTACGTGCAATACGTCCAGGCAGATCTGGCCTAAGCTGGATCTTAGGCGCTCCAAGGGTCTGCTTTCGAGGGGCATATCTGACCTTAGAATAGCTATTTGGGGTTATCACGGGCCATTGCCCTATTGGCTTACACGCGAAGAGACTGGGTATCTTCTCAAACGACTTTTGTAGAAGCTGCATGGACGAGGAAGAGGAGGAAACTGTTCTCCACTACCTCTGCCGGTGCCCTGCAAGGCGAAATTCTTTCTTGGGTAACTATTTCTTTGATAGTCTCTGTGATCTGGCAGCGATTGACGTTGCAGATCTTTGGCGCTTCATTGATAGTTCCGGATGGTTCCAATGAGGAGGTGGAGGGAATTCTTTGGATTCCGTGGCATCACAACGGGCCTTTGGAGGTCTAAGTGTGCCCTTTAAGGCAGCCACATAAACCTAAACCTACAATGAAGGCTTTCTTCTGTTCTTCACCTAAATTATTAACATTTAGTAGAAAAAAATCAGTTTCATCAGATGTAGCACGACCGGTTACAATATTATATCAATAACTGTCATCAATTTGTTTACTAAAATATTTTTATTTATTGTATCTAATATTGTTTCTAAGCATTTACGATCTTTCTTTATTCTATATGAATCTAATTCTTTTATGGTATAATTTTTGTCGATCACTCTTAATTCTTGTAAAACTGTAGATGTAATTTTTGTTCGTATGCTATGACTCAACGCCCAACGTTGCCTTGCAGTGATAGAATTAGTGAAATGACTTATTCCTGTTAAGGAATTAGCTGTATCTGCATTAATGGTTTTTAATAACAAAATAATAAAAAATACTCCAAAAATTATAAGACGCTCTAACAAAATGCGTGTATACTGCACCAGAAGTCGTCTACTAACTGAGACGTTTGATGTTGAAACCAGGACGGAACGTCGTCACCATGCATTATTCCTAATATTCCATCTCTCTCAGTAAAATAGACGAAGCAAAGTAAAGCAGTGATGGCCAAACTCACACTACTTAATGATTTTTTTAACGGTTGCATGTTTTAACAATTAAAAAACGCAAAAACAGGAACCCGAATACAGAAAAACAAGTGCATATGGGAATTTAAAGAAATATGCGAATTTAAAGAAAGTGGTGTGCGCAGTATTTGTAAAAGGCATAGACGTGGCACACCTTTTTTTCCAATAGTACAATTTTAATGTTTATTTTGATGTAACCTTGAAGCTGTTACTCGATAGGTACAGCAATGCACCAAAACAAAAATCAAAAAAAGTTATATGCCAAGGTCTTACCAAAAAATTTAACGAGGCACACAACCTTTTTTCTTTTTTACTCAGTAAATACTAAATTTAAGAGTAATTCTAAGGTGTTGCGCCATTGGTACAGTTGCCGTCCGCAAAATGTTCCAGAGAGGGGACATACCAAACTTGTGCAAAAAGTTTTGCTTAGGCACACAAGGATATTTCTTATGTTAACTGTAAGTACTAACATTTAAAAAACATTTCTACATTGCTACTGTATTATTCGTACTGTGTTATAGTACGAGTAATTTCTGTAATTACACACCTCAAGTTCCGTTTGTTTTAAGTAAAGCAATCGTAAACAGAATGTTGCTTAAGCCACTTTTTGCTAGGACATTTATATTTTTGAAGTTGGTTTTACAAGCTTTCACCCCACTCGATGACATTGAAACAATTTCATTTGATTCCCATTTCACCCCAAAGAAAATTAGACCCAAACATCAAAATTTAACTACAAGGCCGTTATTCTGCCTCCAATTTTTATCCTCGTGCCAAATATCAAATCCCTATATCAAATAGTTTCGGAAAAAACGCAAAAAAATTAAAAACGTCCAATAAAATGTATTTCATTGTCAACATAAAGTTAAAGTGATTTGCAATTGTTGATACTAACGCTGTTTTTATCACTGAATCCAATGCTCGTTGTACCTTATTATCTTTTAAAAGTTCAATTGTGTTTGAATCGTTTATCAGGGATTGTACATTTGGGTACAATAAATTGGATTTTCACTCCGTTATAGATGACCTATTGAGGATGCTTAGAATTTTCTTCTGGAACTCGATCTCTGGATCTGGTTCGACAATTTTCGGTTGAGGAGCTGGAAGGTCAGCTGCGTCGCCTAACTCAGCCTTTAATTGTAACTCACGCCTTGCAACTGAACTAGTTGCAGGAATGATTGGCACAGCTGTCGGAAATAATTTCTGCCTCACTGGCATATTACGGTGTTCCGCTGGTTATCCATAAAGTATGTTTACTGTGATACTTCTTTGCTCTTCGTTTTTGACGGTGTCAAGTACTGTATATAAACATCCACGTCATGAAATATTTGCGAGAACTTTCCCAATTGGTACCTCTTCATTTGGGAAAAGCAAATCAACTTTTAAATATAACCTTTGCAGACGCTGTTCTATATATTCGGCATATTCTCTATTAAAGGTAAAAGAAAAGTAATGTATCTATACATATCCAAAAGTACAGCAGATTTGACTTCACTTCCTATAGGAATTGGAAGAGCTTGATGCGAGCGGATAGCACTATTCTTTTTGTTATGCGACTCGAAATGAAAGTAGTCTTTGTCGCCTCCCAGAAGAGACTAAGCGTTTTGATGACTTCAAAATCATTAATTCTCATCAATTTGTCCCTTTAATCCTCAGGGATTTCACTTAAAAATTTTTTGGGATCCGAATACAATTTCTTCAGCTCAAATCTCGGTACTAACACAAGTTTCCTGCCGTTCATGACGCTTGTTAAACACGAACGCCAGACCATCTTTCTCGAGCTCCTCCACAGCTTTGATGACCTCGTGATTGGTCTTGAGTTCCCGTCCCCTGAGGGGAGCCTTCGGGGAACAAGCAGACCTCGTAAGGAGCTATATCTGGACTGTACTGGGTGTGGGGTAGAAATCCACTAAAGTGCAAAATTAATAAAATAGTTTAAAAAAAAAGTTGAACCGACTTCAGAAAAAGCGCTAAAAAGCATAAAATAATTTTTAATTTTATATCTATTACGAAATTTTGAAGTCGGTGCAAATCAAACAAACGAAACAACTTTACAACCTCAATACGAGACGTCGAAGGGAGCCCCTCTCTAGCGGGCCGCCGACGATGTTCTCTCTACCCCCCTCGAACGCTTTATACAACTTGTAGAAGGCACCTGGTTTATAACATCTTCACCATTTACAGTAGTTAATAATTTGTACACGTCTTTTCGATTCTTCCCAAGTCTTACTAAAAATTTCACGGTACAACCTTGCTCTAACTCTTTACCTACTGCTGGATATGGAGGCCGCATATCTAACACGCGTTACGCGAATCGTCACATATGTCCACTCAATGCACCGATCGACTTAAAACATCGTTATTTATGATTAAAAGAATGCGCTGCACGATAGTATGTATTATTACAACCCTTCGCAATATATTTTCCCCCAGGGTCACTATTATAAATATTTTTTGAGCAGCCCGCGTATTTTTGAATAACAAATTTAAAAAAAATTGATAACACAGGCACACAAAAAAATTTTGAAACCCAGAGGGTAGACCCTCCTACCCATATGTATTTTGAGGCGCTGAAACCGAATATGACAATAAAAACGGATTTAAATTATCCAATATTCCGCTAGCACCCCCTTTTAACCCCCCTGAGAGGTTTAAATTCCACTTTTTATTATAATGTAAAATATATGTACATACGTACGTATTTTGGTGCGCTAAAACCGAATATTAAAGTAAAAAATTAATAATCATCCAGTCATTTTCTAGCACCCCTTACAATGCCGCACAATCTTCTGTATTACATCTGAGGTATCTTTTTTGGCGATAAGTTCAAATCTCTTTTTTTTTTCTCTTGTTTTAAAATGACCTTCTTAGGGGTTTTCTTTTGGAATCTCTCCTTTTTTCGAGTAAATCTCTCTTGAAATTCCAGCAATAGTCTACGACTTTTGCAATTGGAACTCTTTTTATTACCTACCTAAAAAATTTTCTACTACGCTTTTAAAACTAACCCAAGCATTTTTTCAACAAACTTTCATTGATATCGCAAATTCAGTATTGAGAATAAGCTTACGAATTTCCGGGCCATCAAAGATTCCTTTTTTAAGTTTAACTGCTGATTTGTTCAGAAACTGTTGTTCGATGTAGGTAGTTAAAAGTATCACACTGCTTGTCTTATGCTTTTACGAATTGCTTTATCAAATCTAGGTTTATATGCAGTGGGGGAAGAAGAACTTTCTTAGGTGGCATTAATGGATCGTCAAAGACATTATTCGAGCCAGGAAATAAAGAGTCTCTAATAGGCCATTTCGTGTTTTTATAATGATTTTGGCGACCTCGACTATTCCAGAAGCATAAAAATCACGTATACTTTGTGAAACCACTTTGTTGTCCTAAAGGAATGGTGAGAATCCTTAGATCTCCGCACATCTGCCACTTCCGACTTGTATACTTATTTTTTCAACAAAAAGCTTCATGAATAATATTTTTCTGGCATATTTACGGAATAGGCTATTGGTATTGACGCCAATTTGTTAGTGTCGTGCAAGAGTACAGCTTTCAGACTGCGTGTTGAAGAGTCCATAAATAGCCTCTATTCTTTTCTTCTGTAAATGTTTGGTTCCAAAGAATTGATAAGTCCCCGGATATTTCTAGAGTAGAGGAATCTTCTTTCTTGAAAAAGGGTAAAAAGTCATTTTCCCGTAACGGAAGTACCTTTAGCCAAAATTTCATCCTTTCGGTAACCCAAAATCACTGACAATATTTTTGTAGTGACAATATTCTTCATTGCTAGCAGAATCTGAATTACTTTCACTTTCACGAGTCAGTACTGGTTGAATCCTTAGCATGTTGATCAACATCAATTTTATTTTCGTCCCAAACTAGATCCTCAGTGACATCCATTACAATAGCATTGTCTGAAATATCATCACAATTGTAAATTGGACCTGTAAAAGATGAATCATTGCTATATAATGCATGTTTGGGAGTGATTTAAATTTAGTCATACAAATATAGCATTCCGCTTCAGTTTTAGCCACACAGTAGGATATTTAATTGGATAATTTGCATTAGGATTGGACGAACGGCGATATAACACTGTCATGCATACATTACAAATACTACTTGGTACCCACGAATTGCCTTTGCTACTTATAATCTGTAATTTAAAGTAAGATTTATATCTATCCTCATATATTGACAAATCTCCGCCTTTTTCACTTGCAACCTTACGACATATGTAGCAGAACATGGAATTGTCTTTGTTAGAAGTATGAGTGGAGTAGCTCCAGAGCTACGGTCGCATGATGTCGACGCCTGCGGGCCCGCTTTCACACCCTGACCAGCCGCCTATACTGGGGTTTCCCTACCCTGTATTGGAAATTTCCTCTCTACTCTTGTCATGAAGGCATCGCCTTTATCTAGGAACTTAGCCGGTTACCCGCTATCCGCCTTCACCGCGTGGAGGTGTCCTAGTCGCAAAAGTAGAAATGGAATCAACTTCCGAAAAATAGAATAAAATTCAGGACCGGTTGGGAACGAACAAAAATCAATGCTAAATAAAATTCGATCTTGAAAACATGAAAACAAACTTACAAAGAGTGTACAAAACCTGTCTACAGCAAAATACAAAACCTGTTTACAGCAAAATGTGCCAAATAAAGAAGTTTAAGTGCCGCCAGACTTCCCTCGGCACTATTATAACAAAGCTCCAAAATTCCGAGAATCTGCCAACAGGTCGGGCCGGCAGGCGTCGACATCATGCGACCGGATTAGTGGGAAACTTGTCTACTTTAGAGTTCAATGCATCAAGATGAAAACTCTAAACTGTAGCTTTGAGTCGACATGACTCAAAATTTACCAAAATACCTAAAAATACACACATTTTTTACATTTTCATAAAAAGTGACATTTTAATTTCCTGTGGGGTTGTAAGGGTTGTTTCATAAAAAGTAGAATTTAAACCCCTCAGGGGGTTAAAAGATTGTGCTAGCGGAAAATTTTATAATTAAAATCCTTTTTTACTGTCATATTTTATTTCAGCGCTACAAAATACAAATGGCCTGTGTAATTCAACCAGCGGGTTGCTAGAGAGAGTACGTCACTGTAGAGAGATTAAGGTTTGCATTTGGGTGTTCTCTTCAAGGAATGCATTTTAAATTAATGTCATTTGTGCTTACCTTTGTTAGGATTTGTGGATATTTTTATATAAATTAATAAAACACATTCATTTTTTTCATTCTACTATTTAGTCTAACAACAGAACTGGTAGCAGAGCTACATCGAACTGTCTAATTTAACAACAAAACCATTAATTAAACGCGATGGCTCTCTGTGTTTATATATGTTCCAAAATTATATATTTTAATGTGTTACAGAGTTATATTTGTATTTTAAAATTTAATTATATGCTCACAAACCCGTTAATGCATATTTATGAAAACGCCACCTAAAAACTATAGAGAATAAATCCTGTTGCACTGTAGGGCCTACCACCAAATTATTCATTGAGGGAAAGGTTTGATATAGTTCGACAATCACCGTCTGTTCTGCCCGTAACAGGACGAACACGCAAAATAAGTGAAAAAGAAAAGAAGATTTCGGAAACAGTTCCATATATATAATTTTATTCTCCTTATTGTATCACAGATTTCACTTACAATAAACACTATCAGTTAACTTACAATCTAATCACTTTAATTCACTAATATTCGCTTGAAACAAAGTTATTATAATACCTGAGAATAAAGCAGTGCAAGAAATTTCAAGACTGGAGCAAGTATAAATTCAAGAAATAGAAAAGTTCAAATATACGATGACTGTGTTAATATAGTCGCTTATATAATAAAGTAGTATAACTAATATTATATCGCAATTTGATCGTTTAAGTCGTATACTAAAAATGATGGACAGGAGATCTTTATTCTGGTCGAAAACCCAGAATAAAGTGATAGGAAATCTTTATTCAAGTCAATACCTTGAATAAAGTGTAAGGAAATCTTTATTCTAGTCGAAGACCCAGAATAAAGTGATAGGAAATCTTTATTCAAGTCAATACCTTGAATAAAGTGTAAGGAAATCTTTATTCTAGTCGAAAACCCAGAATAAAGTGATAGGAAATCTTTATTCAAGTCAATACCTTGAATAAAGTGTAAGGAAATCTTTATTCTAGTCGAAAACCCAGAATAAAGTGATAGGAAATCTTTATTCAAGTCAATACCTTGAATAAAGTGTAAGGAAATCTTTATTCTAGTCGAAAACCCAGAATAAAGTGATAGGAAATCTTTATTCAAGTCAATACCTTGAATAAAGTGTAAGGAAATCTTTATTCTAGTCGAAAACCCAGAATAAAGTGATAGGAAATCTTTATTCAAGTCAATACCAAGAATAAAGTGGAATAAAATCTTTATTCTTGTCAATACCAAGAATAAAGTGGAATAAAATCTTTATTCAAGTCAATGCCCTCAATAAAGTGGAGTTAAATCTTTATTCTAGTCAATGCCCAGAATAAAGTGGATATTACTACGCAAATATATTTTTTAATGTTTACTCACCGAAAGCCAAATGATAAAAGAGAAGGATCAACGGTATCCGCAGTCCTTTTATAGATGAAAAGCTAGCGGCACTATGATTTGAAATTAATGACGTAATTTCTTTAGTGTTACCACTTTCCAATTCTTGAAATTTTTACCAGCTTATGTCTTTTACAAATAAATTACAATAATTTGTGATATTTATTTCCTATCTATCTTTATATAATAACAAATTCTATTTATTTTCATAAAAATAAAAATGTAATTCCTTAGTATCATCGTTTTCGCGCAGTTGAATTAATTTTATAACATTTGTAAGGTTTTGTTGCGTGTGGAAAAGATAATTGGTCCAAGCCGTCTAGCCGTTTAGCCGTGTAGCCGTGATAAATTTTTGTTACTGGCCATCTGTCAAGATGTGTCAGAAAGTGTATTTGTTTTGATCACTTCTGGATGGCTGTGGGAACATTAAATTTTATTAGGTAAGTTTTTATAAATAATTTCATAAAATAATATGATTCTTTGTGGTTTTGTTTTTCTTCTTTTTCAGGGCCGGAGCTGGACAAATGGACTGGATATCACTGGAAAATGCAATGTCTGTTGTATGTAGACGGGATTCTGGAGTTTTAGTAAATGCCGTCGGCATTATGAAGTGGTTAAAATTATGTGTTCTTTGATTGAATTGTGTTATTAATGATTTACTTTTAGGTGTGCTGATATTAATCTAGCTGGCGAGGAAGTTTTCGGGACTCCGAACATGCTGCCCCCCTTGAAAGGTTGCGCCTTTCAAGAAGGATGTTTTAGTTTTAGGATTATGTTAGTTTTAGGTTAACAAAGTTTTAGTGCCTTTGAACAATTATGTTTTTATGTTGTATTTTGGTTTTGAATAAATGAAAATTGAGAACTAACTACCTGTGAGTTTAATTTTGAATATGTGACATACCTTGAGGGAGTAGGTTATGTTGGTAACGTAATGCTGTGTTTACCTTTTGCTGTAGCGACTATGTGTGAGTGTACACTTGCCTTGAACATCATCTTTGTAGGAAAGGTGATCTTATGATGTAGTAGAATTTTTACGCTGTGATCTTAGAAAAGTTGCCATGTATGTGTCCACTATATTGGAAATTTTATGGAAAAGAGCTGAAACTGAATTAAAAGTTTTTTTTTTTTTAAAAAAGGCTGAAATTAAAATTTAAATTGAAACCAAATTCGAAAAATTACAAATAAAACGAGAATTTCAATAAAAGTATTTTATTTATAGGAAACTTTAATATTTCCAGTTGCCAGTAATTTTACATTTACTCGAGTGCCTTCTCTAGTAGTGAGTCTTTGCTTCCGCTTTTTCGACCGTCGCAATGCCGTCCATGAAACACGAATTGTTTCAGAATTCGACGTGTTGTTTTCATCGACCAAATGCACGAACAGATCGTCACTAGAACTTGTGGCTGGTACAAGTACTATATTCTGCAGAATTTGTAATTTCGGTGGAGTGCGAGTAGATGGAGTTGGAACTTCGTCGTCATCAATAACAATAATCTCTGGATCTACCTTCATTTCCTCCAACTTGATTTTATTGAATCTTCTCCTCAGCTGGTCGATGTTGGGTGACTGTTGTGTTGAATGCGGAAGTTGTCCAGAGAAATTTCCTTCCGTTGTTGTCTGTTCGATATTATCTAGAAAATCCTCTATTTCCCTCAATAGCGTGTCATCATCGGAATTTCTCAAATTATCTTCTCTCTCCTTTCCAGGTGTTATAGGTCCTTTCTCGTTCCCGTGATGTAGGAGAATTCACTTTAGAATTTAATTCTCGCGATTCCATATTTCACTTTTAATTACACTTTGTTTTTGATTTTCAAATTCAAACGCGTTTACTGATTTGCAGCGATCGAACTAACATTTAGTTGTCATGCGAGCAGAATATTTATAAATGTAACGGACGATTTGTCTCTGATTTGAGATTTGTTTTAACGGGTTCATTTGTAAATTTATTTTCAAATGGAAAATACAGTTGAATTTCGGAATTTTTGTGAAATTCGATTTGAAGAATTTTCAATTTTGAATTTTTGAAAATTTTGATTTTGACTAATTTAGGAATTTGAATTTTTTGAGCACTGAAGGATTTTTGACATTGATTTTTGATTTAATAATTTTGAATTTGAAAATTTTGTACAATTTGATTTTGATTAATTTGATTGTGGAAAACATATTTTGGAAATTGGTTTTTTTAATTCAGAATTTTTTGTCTTGACTGTTACTACCCTAACTAAATTATCTGCACCTGGATGAATTTTTGTAATTCTGCCAATTAGCCAACGAGAAGATGGTAAATTATCTTCTTTAATGATGACTAAATCTCCAATTTTGGGATTCAAAATTGGTGTTTTCCACTTAGGACGATTTTGTAGCTTGTTTTAAGTAGTCCTTAGACCATTTCGACCAGAATTGTTGTTGTAACAATTGCAGGTGATTCCAACGAGATGTTAGGGATGTATGCCTTACATTCGATGGTTCTGGAGGTGTAATTATTGAATTACCAATTAAAAAATGACCGGGTGACAAGGCGTCCAAATCATCAGGGTCATCGGATGTTGGACATAATGGCCTTGAATTAAGGCAAGCTTCTATCTGAGCCAAGACTGTTGCGAATTCCTCAAATGTTAAGAGTGAATTGCCTAGAACCCTTCGAAGGTGAAATTTTATAGATTTCACTCCTGCTTCCCATAAACCGCCGAAGTGAGGCGTAGATGGAGGATTGAAATGCCATTCTATACCTTCAGTTGCTATACTTTCAGCAATTGCCTTATTTGCTTCCTTTATTGCAATTTCGTATTCAGTTTGCAGCACCTTACTAGCGCCAATGAAATTAGTGCCACAATCAGAATATATGTGGGAGCACAGTCCTCTTCTGCTGCAAAAGCGTCTGAAAGCCGCAATAAAGGCTGCTGTGGACAGGTCGGAAACAGGCTCTATATGAATGGCTTTGGTGGCCATACATATAAATATACATATATAGCCCTTATATGATCGATTACCCCTGTGTTTCGACATTCTCAAATGTATCGGTCCTGCATAATCAATTCCAGTATGTTGGAAAGGACGAGATATGTTGACGCGATGGAAAGGTAGATTTCCCATGAATTGATTTGATGTTTGAGGAGATTGCTTGAAACAAGTAATGCATTTATGGATTATGTTTCGAACAGTTTTTCGTCCTTGAGGAATCCAAAATTCGTTTCTTAAAGTAGTAAGCACTAATTGGGTTCCTCCGTGGAGCGTTTGATTGTAAAAATGTCTTATAATTAGGGAAGTAAAGTGGCTATCTTTTAGTAATAATACTGGGTGTTTTTGAGAATACGGAATATTTGCATTTTGTAGACGACCTCCAACACGTAAAATGCCGTTTTTGTCTACAAACAGATTGAGAGATAGAAGAGCGCTTTTAGCGGGTAGTTGGTGGCCTTTTTGAAGGGTTTCAATTTCAAATTGAAATGAGAATTTTTGGACCAGTTTTATTAACGCCAATTTTGAGTCTTGTATTTCGCCTGTTGAAAGAAAATCCAATTTTCGCTGATGTTTTTGTTTACGACAATTATTAGAAAACCTTATACAATAAGCTACTGTGCGTATTAATTTAAAGTATGACGAGAATCTGATTGTAACTTCGTCTTGCATTGATTTTACGTTTGCAACATGTGTAATCCTTTTTTCTTCAATTTCTTCAGATACATTTCCTAGTACCTTAGTCTTTGGCCAATTTTCTTCGTGGTCTTTTAACCAGTTAGGTCCATGCCACCAAAGATTATGTCCTTTTAAAACAGACGTTTTAACACCGCGAGAATTGCAATCTGCAGGATTATCCTCAGATTTCACATGTTGCCAAGAATCAATTTCAGTGCATTCTTGTATCTCTGCAATTCTATTCGCGACATATGTTTTGAATTTATTTGCGTGATTGCGAATCCATGACAAAACAATTGACGAATCAGTCCAGGCGAAAATTGGTACTCGGTTTAAATTTAGATCAGTTTTTACACGTTTAATTAGACGAGTTAATAAAACTGCGCCACACAACTCTAATCGGGGAAGGGACACCGGCTTTACAGGTGCTACTTTGCTTTTTGCCAAAAGCAAATTTATATGAACGTTATTTTCGTCGTCAATTACTCGAATATAAATAGCGGCAGAAAACGCATGAATTGAGGCGTCTGAAAACCCATGAATTTGACAGCCTTGAAAATTACTTTTGGTGTGCAACCATCTTGGAATGCGAATCTGGTCAATGTACTGTAATTCGGTTTTGAATTGTTGCCATTGTTTATTGATGTTAGGTGGAATCGGATCATCCCAGGAACATCCGCAGAGCCATAAGGCTTGCATCAGAATTTTCCCGGTTACGACTATTGGAGATATCCAGCCAAGTGGATCAAATAATGTGGCAATTTCCGACAGAATAGAACGCTTGGTGGGTATGCGATCTATTGTTTGTCGGTGTTGCAATGTAAAATAGTCGCCGACTGGGTACCAAAAGATACCCAGAGTTTTAACCGCATCATCACTTGCGAAGCGCAGAGGAAGTTGAATTTCCCTGTAATCCTCTGGAATGTTTTCTAGGAGATCCGATGAGTTGTTAACCCATTTCCTTAAATTGAAGCCTCCGCCATTCAATAATTGAAGAAGTTCCCTTTGAATTACCAGAGCTTCTTGTATAGAGTCTGCACCTGTCATCAGATCATCAACGTAAAAGTCTCTGGTGGCAATCTTAGCAGCAATTGGATACTTCTTAGCTTCGTCTTTGGCTAGTTGATGCAATGATTTTATAGCCAAGTAAGGCGCTGAAGTAGTTCCGAAGGTTACAGTGGTTAAAATATAGTCTTTAATTGTGTCTGACGGGTTATTTCTCCAAACTATTTTCTGATATTTCTGATCTTGATTTTGTACATTGACCATTCGATACATTTTTCAATGTCTGCTGACATTGCATACTCGTATTTTCTCCATCTTAATAACAGAGTGAAAAGTTCTGGTTGCAAAACTGGACCTGCGTGAAGCTGTTCGTTCAAGCTTTTCCCATTGGTAGTCTTCGCAGATGCATCAAATACTACCCTGACCCTAGTTGTTGTGCTTTCTTTAAGCACAGCATGGTGTGGAAGATAATAACTTTCCTTGTGATTATCATCCTTTGTAGTACGTCTCATGTGTCCAAGAGTTTCATATTCTTGGAGACATTTATTGTATTCATTGCGAAGGTTAGGGTCTTGATTCAGCTTTCTTTCTAATGCATGGAATCTGCGTACTGCCATATTTCGCGAATCTCCCAATTCTGGCTCCCCATTCTTGAATGGTAGGCGAACTTCATATCGACCATTTATATTCCGAGTGTGCGTTTTTTCATAAAAATCTTCACACTCTTTTTCTGGTGCAGGCTGTTTAGCCTGATACACTACTTCTTCACTTTCCCAAAATTTTTGCAATAAGTTGTCAAGTGAACTATCTTGTTCGAATCTCGCACTTATTGTTAGGGAAGATGCCTTAAGACAAGGAATATTGGTCACTCACAAAATATTTATGCGCGACTTCTTCAGGTTTAGCACTATGAGCCAATTGCGTAATTTTATAATGATTTTTAGTATAATCTGCCCAAAGTTTCTTTATGTCTGTCTGCCGTTCACTTATAACACCCTTTGTACGCTTGTTTACTGAAGTTTTCTTGAAATTTGTGATAAATTTGGAGATGATTTCAGCCGCAATGGCTTGTTTAACAAGACTATCACTTAGTGACATCTTGAAAAGTTAAATATATGTTGTAGAACTGTTTATCCGGCTCGAAGGACCATTAAATGTTCTGCCCGTAACAGGACGAACACGCAAAATAAGTGAAAAAGAAAAGAAGATTTCGGAAACAGTTCTATATATATAATTTTATTCTCCTTATTGTATCACAGATTTCACTTACAATAAACACTATCAGTTAACTTACAATCTAATCACTTTAATTCACTAATATTCGCTTGAAACAAAGTTATTATAATACCTGAGAATAAAGCAGTGCAAGAAATTTCAAGACTGGAGCAAGTATAAATTCAAGAAATAGAAAAGTTCAAATATACGAAGACTGTGTTAATATAGTCGCTTATATAATAAAGTAGTATAACTAATATTATATCGCAATTTGATCGTTTAAGTCGTATACTAAAAATGATGGACAGGAGATCTTTATTCTGGTCGAAAACCCAGAATAAAGTGATAGGAAACCTTTATTCAAGTCAATACCTTGAATAAAGTGTAAGGAAATCTTTATTCTAGTCGAAGACCCAGAATAAAGTGATAGGAAATCTTTATTCAAGTCAATACCTTGAATAAAGTGTAAGGGATCTTTATTCTAGTCGAAAACACAGAATAAAGTGATAGGAAATCTTTATTCAAGTCAATACCTTGAATAAAGTGTAAGGAAATCTTTATTCTAGTCGAAAACCCAGAATAAAGTAATAGGAAATCTTTATTCAAGTCAATACCTTGAATAAAGTGTAAGGAAATCTTTATTCTAGTCGAAAACCCAGAATAAAGTGATAGGAAATCTTTATTCAAGTCAATACCTTGAATAAAGTGTAAGGAAATCTTTATTCTAGTCGAAAACCCAGAATAAAGTGATAGGAAATCTTTATTCAAGTCAATACCAAGAACAAAGTGGAATAAAATCTTTATTCTTGTCAATACCAAGAATAAAGTGGAATAAAATCTTTATTCTTTTCAATACCAAGAATAAAGTGGAATAAAATCTTTATTCAAGTCAATGCCCTGAATAAAGTGGAGTTAAATCTTTATTCTAGTCAATGCCCAGAATAAAGTGGATATTACTACGCAAATATATTTTTTAATGTTTACTCACCGAAAGCCAAATGATAAAAGAGAAGGATCAACGGTATCCGCAGTCCTTTTATAGATGGAAAGCTAGCGGCACTATGATTTGAAATTAATGACGTAATTTCTTTAGTGTTACCACTTTCCAATTCTTGAAATTTTTACCAGCTTATGTCTTTTACAAATAAATTACAATAATTTGTGATATTTATTTCCTATCTATCTTTATATAATAACAAATTCTATTTATTTTCATAAAAATAAAAATGTAATTCCTTAGTATCATCGTTTTCGCGCAGTTGAATTAATTTTATAACATTTGTAAGGTTTTGTTGCGTGTGGAAAAGATAATTGGTCCAAGCCGTCTAGCCGTTTAGCCGTGTAGCCGTGATAAATTTTTGTTACTGGCCATCTGTCAAGATGTGTCAGAAAGTGTATTTGTTTTGATCACTTCTGGATGGCTGTGGGAACATTAAATTTTATTAGGTAAGTTTTTATAAATAATTTCATAAAATAATATGATTCTTTGTGGTTTTGTTTTTCTTCTTTTTCAGGGCCGGATCTGGACAAATGGACTGGATATCACTGGAAAATGCAATGTCTGTTGTATGTAGACGGGATTCTGGAGTTTTAGTAAATGCCGTCGGCATTATGAAGTGGTTAAAATTATGTGTTCTTTGATTGAATTGTGTTATTAATGATTTACTTTTAGGTGTGCTGATATTAATCTAGCTGGCGAGGAAGTTTTCGGGACTCCGAACACCGTCAAATACGACGCGTAGTTTAGTAGATAAGCTGTCAGAACGTAACGCACTGATGAGGCAAGGCGTATTTTACTGACGAGATTTCATGTTATAATAGAAAATCCTCCTATAATATAAAATATATAATTCTTTCAAATCCTTTCCCACAATATCTTATCATCATATTCCATAAGTTCACTTCTACTAAATTATTCGCCGATGTTTATATTCAGTGAACAAAGATTAAATTGCATTGCAAAATATGCACTTGCACAAACAATTCCTAAGAATTATTTGCTACCTGAAAGTAAATACCCAACAGATCCGAGTCACCACAAATCCCTTAAATCTTGCTATCCTAATTTTCTTCACATAAGTCAGTTGCAGTTTGGATCTACTCGCGCAAGTTAAAAGACGTACAATTGATTATAATTTAAAAGCTAAGTTTTTATAAAGTTAAAAGTTTAAGAATTTGAAAGTGGCAATAAATATATTTTTTTAAATTGAATTCTTTTTTTCAAAGAAGGAAAATTAGAAGTTAAAAGTGGCGCAGTCAGTAGGATGCGCATAGATTCGTTAATTTGTGTTTTTATGTAATTATTAGAGTGATAAATAAAAAACTTACATAGCCCAGAAAGATCTGGATACAATTGTGCTAAAACTCCACACAAAAAGATTTGTGTAATTGAAAGTTCTAAGTGACTTTACACAAAAAGATTTGTGTAGCCGACATTTCTTAGTGACTATACACAATAAGATTTATGTAATTAAAATTTCTTGGTGAATCAACCTGTGCAGTGTAATGTGAGCCACCTATTCACGATGTAAATGTAACTCTGTGGTTGTCACCGTTGCTTCTGTGAACACGGATTTTAGATGGTCTCTTTTAAGGAAATCAAGAACAGGGCACCATCATTCCGTTACGGCAAGAACATATGGATGACAGCGTATACGGAGGTAAGTAGAAAATTTTATCAATTTATTGCATAAATTTATTCAAGCAATCCGAGCTTGAATAAAATAATAATTACTGGTTATGTATCTGGCAAAAGAGAGCAACTTGAAAATTTCGACACACCCCAAAAAAATTGTAATATCAAGGGTTGACGGTTCACCCAAGTACAGAGCTCGCTAAGCAGGGAAGCCCGATGCCCGAATAAAACATAGTCATCCAGGCTGCAAACAAAAAGAGACAGTGGTAAAGAAAAGGGAACAAACATTACCCTGGGAGGGCGCCTGTAACCTCAAACGAATGCTGTTACTAGACAGCCCCAGCATGAAGGTGCTTCAAGGCACTTAACCATTGGGAGCAACCTGCAAGCTTGCCACAATTCAACAGAAAAGTGCATCAAAACAGGTAAATCTTTTTAACATTAAAAGCGGACAAACAAAAATCACTGAAACTCCCTACCGTTCAAAACAGTTCTTAAAGTCATCCAGGCAGCCATTTGCCATTGCCGTAGCACAAGTTCTGTCTGCTCGCAGCCAGACAACGGGAAAAAGGGGTATGTAAGTTGGTCGTCCTCAGTATATAAATCCCGCTTAACATATTGTCAGGAGGATGGCAGCATAGGGACCTGCATGGTCAATGGCCGGAAAAACCAGTATGGGATAATTGTCCCTGCAATAAGGTAAATGAAAGGAACCTAGTGTGTGAACCTGTTTTAGTAATTTAAGATTTCTCTCAGTAAGAAAAAAGAAAACAATTAGTGTAATTAAGGCGTTTTACTTATATTTCGGATTATTTCATTATTTTTAATTTGGGTAAATGTGATGATAAAGTGCTGATAGGGATTCCTCAAAAAAAAAAACTGAATAAGATTTAATTGGGCAGGCCTCTTTTTACAAATTTTATATATTTTAATTGAGATGAGATACGTTTTATGGAGTTGCAAGGATTTTTCTTAGACCTTTTTAAAGACATGCGTTTAAGTTGAATTAATATAAGTAAGCTAGTTGGCAGGAACACGCTCAATTAAAGCAATTAAGATAGATATATATATATATATATATATATATATATATATATATGAAAATAGAGCCATTCTTTATAACGTCGTAAAATTGTCTGTGGGAATTAATATAACGTCCATAAAAGAAAAAAATATCTATCAACAAAATATATATTTCAATTATGTACATATAACATAAAAAAATATAACAAAAGTAACGCATTCAAAACAATAATAAGTATAATAAGAAAAAGTAAGTAAATTTCTGTGGTCATTAAAATAGAGCCATTACATATTTGATATCTTAAATCTATAATACTATAATATATTTCAGTTTCAATCGTTCAAATTTAATCAATATTTAGTAGATTGACCCTTATTTTTAATTACGGCCCTGCAACGTCGTCGCATTGATTCCACTAACTGATTTTCCTCAGCAAATGGGAGCATAGTATTTTCAAGTATATTTACATATTCATATTGATCCATATTTTCTCTGATCCAATAAATTGGTCCAACTCCATACCAAGAAAACGAACCCCATAGTTTTATGTTTCCTCCTCCATGTCTTTTTTGTGTGTTGTGGAAGGAATTCTTTTTTGGAGGCCTTCTAACGTAATTCCGACCATCTGAGCCAAAAAAATAATTTCTGTTTCATCCGTCCATAATATATTCCTCCACTTTGTAATGCCCTCGGGACCATCCCAGTTGATACAGTCGAATGCAAACTGAAGCCGGCTTTTAATATTCTTTACAGACAAATGGGGAACTTTCCTGGCAACTCTACCATGTAAGTTATGTTCTGGAAGTCTTCTTCGAACTATGCGCGCACTTATATCAAGACTTAATTCAGTCTTAATGTTTTTCGAGGACTTGAATGTACTTATTTTTGAGGTGTGAGTGATGAGCCGATCAATTTGGCTCGTAGTTTCTCTCTTTGGCCCCCGATTTTCCACAGCTGGTTTTGGTCTCAATGTATTCTCAACCATTTTCTTCGAACAGCCGACTATTCCAGCTATTTCACGTTGAGATTTTCCTTCGTCCCGTAGAGTTAAAATTGTTGTTCTTTCTTCCAAAGAACAATGTCTTCCGCGACCCATTTTCACTGAAATTCAACAAAGATATATGCTAATTTCAATAATTTTTTATAATATTCACTGTTACCTGATAATACAATTAAAAAAATATTCGCAAGGATTTCCCTCAAATAAAAACACTCGAAATAAACACGTTGGCTCTATTAATATGACCAGGCAAAATGAAGACCTTTCCAATAAGTTGGATTCCCCTGAACACCAAAAAAGCACTCCGGCGGAAAAAGTAGCAGTGTCTTGTACCAAACTTATTGTCCAGTTAATATCATAGATGGCGTAAAATTGCGACTATAAATTTGTATTAAAACTTGTGCAAGAACCATATGCAAAGTCATGGCTCTATTTTAATGACCACCACTGTATATATACATATATATATATATATATATATATATATATATATATATATATATATATATTCATGCAGTTGATTGAATATAAATTAAGTAAGGGTATAAGATTACTAGTTTTCCTTCTCTTTAGCTCATTGAGTACTATGAAAGATTCCCCTTTTTATTTGTTTGAATTGCTAATTTAAGTATATACGATAACATACAGTTTTCTGAGAACCTAACTCATGTCTATGTTAGAATAAGTCTATATCACCTATTGTTCCTTACAATCATGATAGGGATTTTTTTTGATTATGTAAATCTCCCTCTAGATAATTCAGCTTAACCTTGTCGAAGGCCGACTGTAAATATTTGACAATGCATTTAGCTAGCTACATCGGTCTGCATAAACTCGATATTCTCACAATCATTTCGGGATGATCCACCTTTATTCAACTAGATTTTACTTGATTGTGACCGAAACTAAAGAGAACCCTATGCCTATATCGTAACAATTTATAAGAATGGCGTTATTGCGTAGCATGTATACGCAATAACGCCATTCTTATATTTTGTTACGATATAGGCATAGGGTTCTCTTTAGTTTCAGTCATTGTTTTTGTAAGTAATAACCTCATATGTGAGCACTAATTAAGATATGGGGGTTCTGGTGCATGCAAATGGCTCAGAAAATGTGCTATGGGGGTTCTGGCGCACGAGAAAATGGAGCCGAAAATGTGCTATGCCGATTCTGGAGCAAAATAAATGTGCAAGTGCAGAATTGAAATGTATGAAATAGTGAGTAAAAAGCATGTTGGTGGAGATAAATTTGCACATTGGCACTGTCGGCCATCTTGGATTTTGGGTATTCGGTCTTGGAGGCTACAATTGGTCTTCTTCTTCTTTAGTTTACGGGGTGGAAAATGTGCTATGCCGATTCTAGCGCAGGTGGAAGATGGTTGATAAAATGTGCTTGAAAAATGTATGAAAAAGTAAGAAGAAGATGCGAAATGACCGCTTTTGTGGTTCGAGCTTTTTGTGTCGGCTGTTGCCTGAGGGTGTTGAGGTCATTTTGTGATAAGGTTTTGTAGATTAACCTGAGAAGTGCGGACCTGGGCTCGTGCTGAAGATAAGAGTTTGTTGTTTTGAGTTTTTACTTAACGAAGTACACCTTTATCAGCTAAATGAAATATTAGTTTTTATTCTTTTATTCTTAATAAAGATTTCGCCACTTTGAGTAAATGGGTAAAGATTGTTTTTATTACATTTCCAATTTCTTATAACTATGATAGCATTTGTTTCCAAGCAAGTTTTAAAATGTTCTCTGACCGAGCTGTGATTGATAAGGGAGCTGCTGACTATGTAGAAATTAATAATTTGGTGATGTGATTGATAAGGGAGCTGGTGAAATTAATATTTTGGTGGCAATGTTGAAGTCGTTGGGTGATTAGGTTTTGTAGATGAACCTGACTTCGTGCTGAAGATAAGAGTTTTTTGTTTTGAGTTTTTAATTACGCAGTACACCTTTATCAGCTAAATGAAATAACATGATGCGAATTTAATGGAAAACAGAATATTGCGGTTTCTTAAATTTGATGTGTTATAGAATTTAAATTGAATGTGATAAATTCGCTAATAAAAGACGTCTAAGTTCACAAAAGTTATTTCAGTTTAGTTCGGAATTTTATCCCTCGAGGTTCTCAAGATGAATAGTTTTGTGTGTGAAGCATGTCAAAAGGCTTTCGCTAAGTTGGCGACGTTAAAAAGACATTATAGGGTTATGCATGGCGACGGCCATCTCTGTGATATATATGGAGAATTGTTTAAACGATTGGATGGTCTTCGGAATCATATGCGTAGAGCTCATAATCAAGATGAAAAACAAAAAGTGAATTTGTTAAATCAGGGTGAAAGCCAAGTTGAAAAACAAAATTCAAACGCAGCGACGGTTACCTCTCATCAAGATTTATTGAATGCTGGTAGCTCTAGAGTTGATGAAGTTTCATTTAAATACTGTGAAACGTGTAAAACAGAAATTCATCCAGAAGAATGGAAATATCACATTCGCACCAATAAGCATAAGACGAATGCCGCATTGCCTATAAATGCTGCTTTTAAAAATGTAAAAAGCTCCTTTAATGAAAGGATTGAAACGGTTATTTAATATTTGAAAATAAAGATGAAATGCTATTAGATACCAGACAATTTTTTCAGTTGAAGAAAAGCCCAATTCTAGAAGCTTTGCTGTATTTATTAAACAAACTAACTCATATAAATTTAACTTCGAGTTGTTTGCAGAGTACATGAAAATGATATTTTGTCGTCAATTAAATCTTTCCAATCCAAAATGGAAGTAATTCGCAGTAGGGAACTATTGTCAGAAATCTATGAAAACATGACTGTTAAAATAATTTCCAAAATGGAAGAAGTTCAAGAGAGAGATAGCGATTGGTCTCTAATAAGGATTGTCCATGTTGAGGTTAATGTGAAACAGTATAAACCGATAAAAGGAGGACATTACTTACAATTACCAATTTATGTTGCACTCAAACACGCTTGTATTAATGTTAGAAATTCGAATGAGTACTGTTTTAAGTGGGCTATCATCTCGGCTCTAATTCCAGTGAATTCTAGCAGCGATCGTTCCTCATCGTACGGAATTAGTAATATCACCGCTGGCACCTTAACCCTAAGAAATGGAATTACTCTTAATTTTGGCCAGTTAGAGTTTCCTTTCCGACTTCAGAAGTTAGTGCGTTTCGGAGAATTGAACCCCTCAATAAGTGTAAATATGTTTGGGTACGAGCAAAATTACATTCATTCGTATAATATTGTTAGGCCATATTATTGCACGAAGGAAGAGAAAGCTACGCAAATCAACATACTGCTAATTCAAGATGAGACACAAAGTCACTACGTTTGGATTAAAAATATTTCAAGGTATGATATGTTTGAAGAGAAAACATTTACTAATATATTTATATTTGAATCTATATTTTTTACTTTCTAGATTGATTCGACGTCAAGTGACGTTATCAGAGAATCGGATTTACCTCTGCGGAAAAATCCCTGGATATTCACCTAACTGAGTCGGTAAAATTGTCTTCATTCTCCCGTCTCCGGAGAAAGCTCAATTGTTTTTTTTTTCTCAATTTGAGGGCGAAATAAGTATAATTCCGCTAAACAAAGAATTATATAGATATTTCGCTGTAGGGTTTTCCCTATGAATACATAAACTCCTGGCAGCGTTTAGATGAGACCATTTTTCCATCTAACAACAAATTTGACAATAACTTAAATTTCATACATATAAAGAAGGGCATCTCGAGAGACATATTTTCCACAAGTGCACTTATTCTAGGAAAGACATTAAAACTAATATATGAATAAACATTTAGAAGTAAGCTCTTATATCATTTTATTTTATTTTATTTTTTTTTTGCATGAGGGGTGAAAATCTTCCAAAGACACCAGGATACCCGATTATCTCTGGTAGTGTGAGATTTTTACTCACTAAAAACACCCCTCTAGGGATTTGCCGAAACAGACCACTTTATCCGGGTCCCTTCTCGTCCCTACCCCCTGTGATCTCAGCAAGAGAGAGGCTAATCCAGTTTTCTTCCCTCACCTCGATTCCTCGGGTCAGCGCAAGCATTTGCTTATAGGACACCTCTGCCATTCTTCCTTCTTCCATCCAGTGGTGTCCCATCAGCTTCCTTCTTCTACTTGCCAGTGCAGGGCCCTGGCACACTATGTGTGCCGCCGTCTCCTGCTCCTCCAGGCACAGCCTGCAGATATCATCCACGAGAATGTTCATCCTCTTTAGATGACACCTGAAGTTACCATGTCCTGTTAGTAGTGCCGTCAGCCATCTCAAGGTTCTACGGTCCATATCCAGGACCTCCCTCTGTTCAGCACTTCTGGTCGCTACAATTGCCATCTTAGCCTGTCTGAGCGAGTCCACGACATTCCACCGTTCCCAGTGCTCCCTCGTGGCCCACTTTCCTAACAGGCCCTCCGCCGTACCCTTGCCAAGCGCAGTGAACGGCTCCAAACCTTGGAAACTCGAAGCAGCCCCTAGCTTTGCCAGTACGTCTGCCTTTTCATTACCTTCGATCCCGACGTGTCCTCGGACCCACGCCAGTGTCAACTCATTTGATGAGGCACACGCTTTCAGTTTGCGGACACACTTCAGTTACAGTTTCGTGGTGCCTATCAATTACCCTTACTTTTCTTATACCATCAATAGGCATTAAATAAATTGTTGCCAGGATAATGCTTAAAAGGAAGTTTCCAAAGTAGAAATAGAAAAAAAATATTATTTCTGATATAAAAAATACCAAACGAACTGGTCTCGAACCCGCGACCTCTTGTTTCTCAGGGGAACTCACTTTCCACTACACCAAAGTTGCAATTTAAATTAATTCCAGCACAAATTAATAAGAATGCTTTAAGTTCATACAATGAGTTCAACAATTTATTCAATATTAATTCAATTTAACAAATTTCACTGTTCAAAAAATCCAAAGTTTAAAATTCACAAGCCACTGCACAACTATAAAAATGTTTATTTGATTTCAACTAATTTAGTAATATTGATTTCAACTGATTTCAACTTAATTTTTAGATCAAAACGATTTCAAAATTTCCGATCAGCGGCGCGGATCGAAAGTCGAGATCCGCGCCGCTTCGATTTCAAAGTACGAATGCCAACCTATACTTTTGTGGAAGCTCAATTTCCCCTTCTTTCCTCAAACATTTCCAAAAAAGGCAACTTCTAGAGTTTTCATCAAATGCATTTCGATTTTATGACCAAATATGGTCAAATTTAAATGAGTTTCAAATACACACATTTACATTAAAATGCATTTTTCCCCACCTAATTATGTCGTCTCTTTCAATAAATTTTATAGTACTTGTTCAGCTCTACAATGTTGGCGATATTGTTATTTTTCGATAAGTTTTTGTCAATAAAAATATTGTCAAACGAATGACGGATTGAAGTATAAACAAGAGGTAAGTAATGTGTTACAGGGAAAATACGTGAGTTATTTTAATAAATGTCTAATTGTAGTGACTTGCAGTGATGTCTTAATGATTTATGTTCTTCGTTTAAGTTGTGCAATGCTTGTGTTAAATGTTGTAAATGTGGTGAGAGGTTTGTTATTGTTATTAAAATTTCAAAATATTTACAATACTAACTTTCTTAATTAATACAAAATTTAACTAATTATCTTTTTATGTTTTCAGCAATAATTCAAATCCAAGAGGAAGAAGTGGAAGTCATCAGAGTGGTCCAAAGTCCAAAGTCAGATAAGTGTTTTTGAATCATTTTTGTTAGCGATGAATTCTTTGTTTACATTTCTTTCAGATCGTCTGTCGGCGCCTTCACGGAACATACTCCCCGCCTTGGCATCGTTGCTAGCAAAGATGCAAACAATGCTTATTTGTAAATATTCAACGTATGTGGTACACCTGCAACGAAAACAAAAAGATGGCAAAGACGGAATAGGGTTATAGCGCCCTTACTCGCTTTTAGGACTATGAGGAGTTGGGAATTTTGGATGGTTTATAGTTGTCAACAATGTGTTTGGATTTTTGTGTAAATAGGAATTGAATTATGGATGCACCATCAATAAAGCTTTATCAGTAAATTGAGTTCAACTTCTCTTTTTTTGTTTTGAGTTAATAAGTCACATTATTGCTTATTTAAATTATTACAGTTTTCTGAAATCGGGAGCAAGCAAATTTTTGCAATAGATCTCTTTAAGTTCCTGTCTTTTGTTCTTAACGTGACGACACGTACGAGTCCATCTGGGCCTGGATGTGTTTCTGTTACTCGTCCTAATATCCAACGACATGGTGGCAAATTTTCATCCTTTAAGATAACAAGATCTCCAACTTTAACGTTTTCTGTTTTGTTAGTCCATTTGGGTCTTTGTTGTAGGCGACAAAGGTATTCAGCGTTCCATCTTTTCCAAAAATTATGATATAATTGTTGTAGAAACTGCCATCTGTCTAATCTGTTAATACCAATGTCTAAAAGAGATGGCTCCGGAGGCGTGATCAACAAATCTCCAATTAAAAAGTGGGCCGGTGTCAAAGGATTTAAGTCTTGAGGATCGCTGCTCAATTCAGATAGAGGTCGAGAATTAAGGCAGGCTTCGATTTGAGTTAAAACGGTGTTAAACTCTTCAAATGTCAAAATAGTATTTCCTAAAACTCTTTTCAAGTGGTATTTAGTGGATCGTACTCCAGATTCCCATAAGCCGCCAAAGTGTGGTGAAGCGGGAGGAATGAAATTGAATTTTACACCTTCGTTTTCTACTGCAGTGGCTATTTCGGCGTTTAATTGGGTGGCCATTTGTCTCTGTTCTTTCGATAAGAGCCTATTTGCGCCCACAAAATTTGTTCCGCAGTCACAATAAAGTTCAGTGCACAAACCACGTCTGGAACAGAATCTTCTAAAGCTCGCAATGAAACCTTCCGCGGTAAGATCCGTCACCAATTCTAAATGTAATGCCTTAGTGACCATACACACAAATAGTGCAATGTATGACTTATACCTTCGCGGATTTCGCCCTTTATGTGTTTTAAGATCGAAGGGTCCACAGTAGTCCACTCCTGAATGTGCAAACGGACGAGCCATTCTAACTCTCGGTTTCGGCAGGTCAGCCATAAGTTGTATTTGTGCAGTAGCTCTTTGACGATAACATGCGATACATTTATGAATGTGATATCTAATAGTGTTCCGTGCATTTAACAACCAGTAATTTTTCGCGAAAACGTTCATGATTAATTGTGGACCTCCGTGAAGTGTGTCTGCGTGGGTTTTCTCAATCATAAGTTTTGTTAAATTACATTTGTCAGGTAGGATAATTGGATATCTTTCGTTATATGCCAAGTCAGCATGTCTAAGACGGCCTCCTACTCTTAATAACTCATTCTGATCTAAAAACGGTGTGAGCTTCAACAAGCGGCTTTTACGATCTACTGATTGATTTCTGTTTAAACATTTAATTTCCTCTAAAAAATGCTGTTGTTGTGCCCTTTTTAACCAAATAGTCAAAGCTTCTTGTAACTCTATAGACTTGATGTATCCAGTTTCTCTTTTATCGGCTGATTTCCTAATGTTATTGAAGAAGCGTCTACAATAGGCTGTTATTCGGAGAAGTTTATTTAGTGATGAATACCTCGATTCTAATTCGTCGAAAGCTATGTTTTCAATGCTCACATGATGCGTATGTATTTTTCTCTGCTCTAGATCAGTAGTCCTGTTGGATTTTCCTTCCGGCCAATGTAGTTTGGGTTTCCATAACCAATCTGGACCACACCACCATAACTTGTGCTCTCGGAGTTCTGCTGCATACATTCCTCTAGAAGCGCAGTCCGCTGGATTCTCCTTTGACGGGACATGATTCCATACGTTTTCTCCCAGCAACTCGTGAATGTATGACACTCGATTAGAGATGAAGGTAGTCCACCTTGACGGATGAGCTCTCAACCATGCCAGGACAATTTCTGAGTCGGTCCAGGCGTGAATTGAAATTGGTTTCTTTATACTTAATGCTTGATTTACATAATGCAGCAATTTTGCTAACAATGCTGCACCACATAGTTCCAGTCGTGGGAGAGAAACTGTTTTAATGGGTGCGACTTTAGTCTTTGCAGCTACAAGAGTAACACATCTCTTCCCTGTGACGTTTGTGGTACATATGTACACAACTGCGGAATATGCCTTCATGGAAGCGTCTGAAAATCCATGTACTTCTACAGATGAATCAGTCTCCGAATAGTTAAACCATCTATTGACTTGAATATTGGTGATATCTTGCAGCCTTTCTCTGTATGTGATCCATTCCTTTTCTACGTCTGAAGAAACTTTCTCATCCCATCCTAGACCAGATAACCATAATTTCTGTATCATTATTTTTGCCAAAATGATCAAAGGTGCCAGCCATCCTAGAGGATCAAAAAGTTTCGAGACTTCTGACAATATTTTTCTTTTTGTCCAATTCGAGTCCTCATTTTCTAGTTTGATGGAATATTTAAATTTATCCGTTTGGGGAGCCCAAGAAATTCCCAAAGTACGAACACTTCCTTCACAATTGATGTCGAATGGTAAGTTGAACTCACGATGCTCTGAAGGTATGTTTCTTAATAACTCTGGGTGATTCGAAGTCCACTTTCGTAACGAGAAGCCTCCAAGATTAGTAAGTTCGATTAGCTCCCTCTGCATTTGCAATGCCATTTCGATAGTACCTGAGCCAGAAAGTATGTCATCCACATAAAAATCCATTAAAGTTGCTTGGGATCCCACAGGATATTTTTTCCTTTCATCCAGTGCCAGCTGCTTTAATGCCCTAGTTGCCAAATAAGGTGCGCTTTTAGTTCCAAATGTTACAGTGACTAGTTTGTAATCTTCTACAGGTAAATCTTGAGATTCTCTCCAAAGTATCCGTTGAAATTCAGCATGATGATCCTTTACCCAGACCTGCCTGTACATCTTTTCGATGTCGGCTGTAAAAACTACCTTATGTTTACGCCATCTGATGAGAATTGTGATCAAATCGTCCTGTATGACAGGTCCTTTGAGAAGTCTGTCGTTTAATGATACTCCACTTTGCGTAACTGCTGACGCGTCAAACACAACACGCAGTTTAGTTGTAGTACTGCTCTCCTTAATGACTCCATGATGTGGAAGGTAGCTGCATGAATAGGATGTCACTCCATTTGATATCTTCATATGGTCTTCCTCACTGGTATGAACTTTCTTCATGTGCCCGAGCGATTTATATTCTTGCATGCATTTGACATATTCACTTTTCAAGACCGGATTTTTCTTAAAGCGTCCCTCCAGTTGATAAAGACGAGACAGCGCGATTTGTCGGGATTTTCCAAGAAAGCTTTGATTGGTTTCCTTTCTTAAGGGTAATTCCACCTCGTATCGTCCATCACTGTCGCGTTTACAAGTCTTCGAAAATAGTTCTTCACAGAGCGATTCCTCTTGAGTAGGTATTTTATTACATTGCATTTCTTCCAGTTCCCAAAATTTACGTAGGTCATTGTCAAGTCCAGTACATACGTGAAAGTTGTGTATACTAATTGAATTTTTACTTGCAGCGCTGATTTCTCCCGATAAAATCCATCCTAACATAGTTTTTTGTGCTACTGGAGTACCAATTGGACCTTTAACTAAACCGTTCATAATTATTTGACCATACATATCAGCTCCTAATAGCAAGTCGATTTTTCCCGGCTTATAAAACTGTGGATCAGCGAGATTTAATCCCTCGATATGTTTCCAACTGCGATAGAACACTGAGCTTGTGGGCAATAAACCAGTAAGTTTTCCCAAAACCATACTAGAGACTTCGAATGTTGTGTTACCTTGCAAAGGCTTTATGACAATGTTTACGCGAGATTTCACATGACTAATATGATTTTTACCTACACCGTGGATGTCCGCACTAACAGGTTCTCTTTTTAATTTTAGTGTTTGAACCACAGACTCTGCTATAAATGAAGCTTGGGAACCTTGATCAATTAATGCTCTGATAACATTTTCTTGCCCAGAAGGAGATACAATTTTGACTAAAGCTGTTGCCAGCAAGACTTGATATGTAGGACCTGTACTTGTCTGAAATGAACTTAAATTTGAAGAGATAGACGTAGGATTATTTCTTATAAAGGCGGGAGTCAACGCAGATAAATCAGGCGAAGTAATTTCATTTGCATTACTATAACTCATGCTTGCATTGTTATGATTATTAGATGTTGAAGCAAGATTTGAAATTGTATTTCTTTGAGTATTAGACGCGCTAAAATTCTCATTCCTTGAAATTTCGTTCGCTTTTATGTGCAGGAGAGAATGGTGATTACGTTTGCAATAAAAACATTTTTGGTGGCTGGGGCAATTTCCTACTATGTGTCCGGCACCCAAGCAATTGATACACAAGCCCTTAGATTTAACCAGTTCAATTTTTTGAGTGTGATTCATTGCTGAAAACTTGTTGCAATGCCTAATATTATGATTTCCAAAACAAGCTTGACAAATTTGACTAGCAGCAACATGAAAAGTTTGAGGATGTTTCGACCTTTTATGCTCAGTTTTAGCATCTCTATAAATTGATTGCTGTTTCGGAGAAATTGCCTCTAAAGTTCGGAATCTTGATTCCAAGAATTCTTTTAATTTATTCCATGGCGATAAATCTTTAGTTTTGCTCACTTCTTGTTCCCACAATTGTCGTGTTTCTGGCGGTAATTTCTGCACGATAACATAAACAACTATCGGATCCCAACCACTAATATCAATTTCTAAATTGTTTAAGGCCTGCAAACATTCTGTAGTTGTGTCCAACAATCCCTTAACTCCCTGCGTAGATTCATTAAGTACCGCATTTTGAGACAATAGTACCTTTAAATGGGTATTAACCAAAACTCTTTTATTATTATAACGTTCTATCAGAAGTTCCCAAGCAGCTTGATAATTACCGTCGGTAACTTGGAAATGGCGAAGTAAATGCTCCGGCTCGCCACTGAGATGCAATTTTAGGTATTGGAGCTTCTGAACTGCGGACAAAGTTTTGTTTTCATGCACTAGAGATTTAAACAGATCATGAAATGTAGGCCATTTAACATAATCTCCAAAAAACTTGTCGAGGTATATTTTTGGCAACTTAATTGATGCACTACTCTTCTCAAGATTAATATTTTGCATTTGCAATGGATTTATTTCTGCTTTACTAGATTCCTTAGGTACATTGGGCGGAAATTCTCTCATAAATCTCTCTTCCATTAACGCGAAATTATGAAAAAAGAACTCTTCCATTCTTGAAAAGATGTCATCTTCAAAATAAGTGAGCTTTTCACAACTAATCGTTTTATCAGAATACTTTTTTGTTAACATAACTCTATGTCGCACTTTGAAATCATTCCAAAGCTCCTGAAAGTCTTTTAATCTCTTCTCATAATAATTTTTCATTCTTTTGTCTTTTCCATCCTTTTTGTAATTAATCATGAATTTTTCCAAAATTTCCTTTTGAGCTAATTGTATATTGATCAATTCCTCCATGCTTGCTTTATACCAACACCAACTAACTTAAAGAAAATGCTGAACTTACCAGGTATTGGGCTTTCAGGAATTTAGATTGATTTTAGCCGATCACAATTTTTGCGCACTCCCAGTTGATTTTGTTTACTGTCTATAAGTCTATTGTTCGTATTTTCACAGTTCACGATTCGTTTTCGATATTTATAGTTTCTTTTATCACTTTTTAAGCACTTAAAGAGTTCAAATTTTACGAAATAAATCCGGCTCGAAGGACCAATAAATAAATTGTTGCCAGGATAATGCTTAAAAGGAAGTTTCCAAAGTAGAAATAGAAAAAAAATATTATTTCTGATATAAAAAATACCAAACGAACTGGTCTCGAACCCGCGACCTCTTGTTTCTCAGGGGAACTCACTTTCCACTACACCAAAGTTGCAATTTAAATTAATTCCAGCACAAATTAATAAGAATGCTTTAAGTTCATACAATGAGTTCAACAATTTATTCAATATTAATTCAATTTAACAAATTTCACTGTTCAAAAAATCCAAAGTTTAAAATTCACAAGCCACTGCACAACTATAAAAATGTTTATTTGATTTCAACTAATTTAGTAATATTGATTTCAACTGATTTCAACTTAATTTTTAGATCAAAACGATTTCAAAATTTCCGATCACTCTCATTTCGACTTTCGATCCGCGCCGCTTCGATTTCAAAGTACGAATGCCAACCTATACTTTTGTGGAAGCTCAATTTCCCCTTCTTTCCTCAAACATTTCCAAAAAAGGCAACTTCTAGAGTTTTCATCAAATGCATTTCGATTTTATGACCAAATATGGTCAAATTTAAATGAGTTTCAAATACACACATTTACATTAAAATGCATTTTTCCCCACCTAATTATGTCGTCTCTTTCAATAAATTTTATAGTACTTGTTCAGCTCTACAATGTTGGCGATATTGTTATTTTTCGATAAGTTTTGTCAATAAAAATATTGTCAAACGAATGACGGATTGAAGTATAAACAAGAGGTAAGTAATGTGTTACAGGGAAAATACGTGAGTTATTTTAATAAATGTCTAATTGTAGTGACTTGCAGTGATGTCTTAATGATTTATGTTCTTCGTTTAAGTTGTGCAATGCTTGTGTTAAATGTTGTAAATGTGGTGAGAGGTTTGTTATTGTTATTAAAATTTCAAAATATTTACAATACTAACTTTCTTAATTAATACAAAATTTAACTAATTATCTTTTTATGTTTTCAGCAATAATTCAAATCCAAGAGGAAGAAGTGGAAGTCATCAGAGTGGTCCAAAGTCCAAAGTCAGATAAGTGTTTTTGAATCATTTTTGTTAGCGATGAATTCTTTGTTTACATTTCTTTCAGATCGTCTGTCGGCGCCTTCACGGAACAGGCATTTCCAATTCCGGTATCTCATCTTTGACAAGTTCCAGTATTTTCCAGTTTGCTCCCCGCTCCATGCGAAGAGCCGCTGAAGCAGCACTTCTCTTCACATATATATCTAAAGGTGGCAAACCCAGTATCATCTCCAACGCCATTGTCGGCGTTGTTCGAAAGGCCCCTGTTATCGTCACACACGCTAACCTCTGGACCTTGCTCAATTGCCTCTTTACTGTGGGCTTAGAAGCGCTTGGCCACCATACCACAGAGGCATAGGATATAATCGGTCTTACCATCATAGTGTATATCCAGTATGCGGCCTTTGGCGAGATACCCCACCTCCGCCCACACACCCTCCCACATTGATGTAGAGCCCTGTTCGCTCTTTGGATTTTCTCCTCAACATGTCTTTGCCAGGTGAGTCTTGAATCTAGGAATACCCCCAGATACTTGATCGAGCCCGAGACCGTGAGTTCTTCCCCAAAGAGTTTAATTGGTCTAAAATCTAGATTCTTCCTTTTCGTAGTGAAAACAGTTAGATCAGACTTCTTTGCATTCATGAAGAGTCCCTGTTCCACACACCATTGCTCCACCACCCTCGTACCTCTTCTTATTGTGTCTGCTACGGCGCGTATGAACTTGCCCCTTGCCATAATTGCTATGTCGTCAGCATACCCAACATTATGTATGCCTTCCTCCTAAAGTCTGCGAAGTAATGAGTCAACGGTAATGTTCCACAGAATGGGTGATAGTACTCCCCCCTGTGGACAACCTTTGTCCACCCTCCCTCGCAGTCTCGATTCACCTCTCTGGATGTTTACTGCTCTTGTCTTTAACATGTTGCCAATCCATCTCCTAACAGTAGAATTGGTTCCACGTTCAGCAAGAGCATCCTCCAGCCTTCCGAAGTCTATATTGTCAAAGGCTCCTACAATGTTCATTATTGCGGCCATTGCTATGCCTTTGCTATTAATTTCTTCTTCTGCTACTCGCACCAGCTGATGGAGAGTTGTTTCGGTAGATCTCCCAGGACAATAGGCGTGCTGGTTCCTACTTAGTGGATAACTAGTGAGTGAAGTCCCCTCGATGTTGTAAGCCACGGTCCTCTCCATTGCTTTCAATAGAAAAGACGTCAGGCTCACGGGTCTAAAGGACTTCGGCTCAGTATAGTCTTTTCTTTCCGGTTTTGGTAGAAATATGACCTTAGCCTCTCTCCACGAAACCGGGACATATCCTATTGCAAGGCATGTTGTGTATATACCCTTAAGTATTGGAGCTACAATCTCACTGCCCCACTGAAGCAGGGCTGGGAATATACCATCTAAGCCTGCTGCCTTGAATGGTTCAAACGATCTAATAGATCGTATTACCCCTTCAAGCGTCACGATCCTTTCCGCCTCAGAGCGATCCGAGGCATTCGCTCCTTGCTTCCTCATATGCCACGACCTGTCTGATTTGTAGCTTCCCGGAAAGTGAGTTTTCAGCACAATTTCGTTTGTTTCGTCCCCGCTCTCTGACATCTTACCCGTTCTGTCCCGAACCAGTCCGAGCCTGAAGACCGGGTCAGCTGAGACCATATTCTGAAGTCGGCAGACTTCAGATATGTTTCTCGTGTTCGAGCAGAAGTCGCTCCGCGATTCTCTCTTCTTCCTACGCAGAGCTTTCTTCAACTCTTTCTTTAAGGATTTGTATCTGCCCCAGGCTTCCCCATCCTGAGTCCTTATGGCTCGGTTGAAAGCCTTCCTGCACACCTTCTTCCGTGTTTCCAGTTCCCTGTCCCACCAAGTGGTTGGGTCCTGGTCCACTACTTCAGTTGGAGTACAGGACTTGCGATACGCCTCCATTACAGCCTTTTGTAGAGTGTACAACTGTCTCTCTACATGCAGTGTGTTTTTGGGTACTCTGGGCGTCCACGCTATCAGTTTCTCCCTTAACACCTCCATATATTTCTGGCTATTGGTGTTTTTAGGTAACCTGATCAGCCTCCTACTCTGCCTCTTGTGTACCCCGTATCGAATGTCAAAGGTTATGGCTCTATGATCTGACAGCGTCATCACATCTGCCACTCTCCAGTTGAGCACTCTATCCAACAACTTAGTATTGCTAAAGGTGACGTCAATAACCTCCTTACGCCTTCCATCCACGAAGGTTGGTTCTTTCCCCCTGTTAAGAATTGCCAAGTTGTTGCTTACCACGAATTCTAGCAAATCTTCGCCTCTCTGGTTGTCGTCTGTACTGCCCCACACTGTATGGTGGGCGTTCGCATCGCAACCTAACAGTAGTCCCACATTTCTATCCTTGCAATGTTCCACCAGAGCCTCCACCTCCCTACCCGGGGGTGAAGTCGGCGAATCATATGGTAGATAGCCCGAGGCTACGACCCACGCACCTGCCCCGGACCCCATACGAACCACAGCAAGGTCCGGCGTGCTGAGTTGCGGTAGTAAAACCGCCTGAACTCTCCGCCTGACTAGAATGCAGGATCTTGTTCTGTTATCTGAATTTACGCAAAACAGATTAGCAATTCTTTCTGGGAGCCCTTTTATACTCTTCCTAAATAGCCAGGGCTCTTGCAGCAGCGCTATGTCCAGCTTCTCTTCCACAAAACAACGACACAGCATACTTGATGCCGGTTTACTTTGATGCAGATTGAGTTGCCAAACTTTCAGGGTGTTCCCACCCACCTCCCTCGGTACGGGCCCACCTCCCTCCCTACTGGCTTCTCCCCTAATTATTTGGGTTGACTGCCGACTGACGGTTTTTCCGTCTGACCTCTGTTGGCCGACTGAAATTTGACGAAGGCCCACTCCAGTCCGCAGTTGAGTTTCCCTCCTGTTTTCCTCATCAGCTCTACGTCCTCAGCCGGACACCATACCGTCATGGCGGTTCCGCCTTTGGCCGCTTCCCCATACCTCTCTACTCGGGACACTTTCCATTTGGAGGTATCTTCGATGCAGGGGTTCTGTTTCCACAGCCTCTGTATGATGATGTCCTTGTCCTCAGGTTGCCCCGGAACAAAGATCATCACCCTCTTGATGTTTTTTAAAACATCCACCCGTTCCACCTTCAGGTTCATTCCCTCCCATAAGTTGGACATTCCCCTGATGGTTTCACATAGCCATGCCTTGGAGTTCTGGTTTACACACCTTAGTGTGATTAACCCGTCCTCCAAGGCCACCTTGTTCAAGCCGATGTCAGATGATGCAGGTGCTTGTCCTCAAGACCTCCCTCCCTGCCAATGTCGGCGACACCGAGACGGAGATCATTCGCTGCCGCTCCGGAGTAGGTTTTTATACCCCCTCCCGGTTTGGCCCTGCCTCCGTCCTAATGAACCTTCTTCCTCTCACCCTGGACCGGAGCTCTCTCCTTTGCTCGGGTCGGCTCACACCTTCCCTTGCTGGGATCCGAACTCGCACCTGGCTTGGAGGCAAGTTCCTGATGGGTACTTTCCATCATCTTCTGGGCCCGCCTTTTCGCCTTTGCTCGGATCCGCTTCTGCTTCTCCTTGCTGGACTCTTGCGAGTTTCCCTCTTCTGACTGTCCCCTGGGGGTAGGATTAGCCGTTGCCGACCTCTCAACTACCTTTTTTTTCAGAGGCAGCCAAAGATTCACCACCATCCGTGGGGTTACCTGGCCACCCTTCACCTTGGCTTTCACCACGGCTTCGTTTAGCCGGACCCCCCTCATCCGGTGTTGAATCATTGAGAGCAGATGTTTCCAGTTGGTCAGCCAACTGCCTGACCTCCTGGTCCACACCTGCCTTCTTAGCAGCCTTAGCTGACGCTATCTGCTGCTTCTTTCGCTCCCTCTTTCTCTTCCGCTTCAAATGCTTGCGCATCTCCGCCTCTGAGAATGACGTAGCGTTGCCTTCCGCCGGATTGTTATCCACGTTGTCAACCAATCTATGACCGGCCTCTCCCGTTTCCTCCAATCCTTTGAAATACTCCATCTCTACTGGTTGCTCCAGGCTAGGTGCGCTGGTTTCACCTGACCTGTAACGGTCTGCCTCCACCTGCACCACTTGACCTTCACAACCGCTCTCCTCTACAACATCATTTTTATTTTTAAAAGATTCCATTTTTGGACCCACGAATTGGGGGCCGGGAAGGCAGAGATCCCCCCATACCACCCTACTCAACTAAAAATTACAACAGGGGATTGAGCTGCCCCTGAGATGGTACCACTAGTGATCCTTTAACCCCGGATCCTGCGAGAGGAACCAATCCGATTTCGGAAATCCCGTCCTCAGATGGCTCCTCACTCAGACTCCCTCAGCATGGCTCCCACAACCTTAGAGTTGTGGGGATTTTTTAAGAGGTTTACTCCTCCCAAGAATCCTTCATGAGGATTTGTTCGAGGGCCAACGTGTGGCTCGACCCATGCCCTGAGATAATAGTCTCATGCCTTTCCGACTGAGTAGCCGGGCATTATTTTCGTTCATGGATAGGCTGGGCATATCTTCTACGAGCAGCAATAGGCCGCGCATTGTGGTTAAATCCTTACCGATGTTCATCGACCTATGTGGTTTTAATTGACATCTATGGTATAAGCATATATATATACATATATATATATATATATATATATATATATATATATATATATATATATATGACTCAGTCTTGAATGAGACTTCTTTGAGGTCAATAAGCAGTGTGCGCGGGGTGCGTGTGACGACACGGAAGATAAGGATTAGGAAAAGGGTCCACCTGGCACTACGACTAGCACTAAACCTGTTGATAATTGAATCTATTCCGATTACGTACTACCTGGGTCCTATCCATGAGCTAGCTACGACCATAACTTAGCTAAAGTATCCTGTACTTATCCCTGAGCTAAAGAATTTGCGTTAGTGTGAATTATTCTATAGGTGTTGGAATACCTGATCGACATATTATCTTATTAGATACCTTATAGATTATATTGTAAGCTGATGAATTAATGATTAAAATTTAACGAGAAAAAAAAATTTGCTACATTAATTAGTTGTTCCTGATTGTTGTAATCGGTGATATTACATATTCCGTTTTTCGATATCGGTACTTTATGATGGTGCTCACTTGGTTTCATATTGGTACTCTTCTCTCTGGCACGCTTTACTGTATGGTTTGACTCTTCTGGATCAGAGTATAATTAGTTCTCCACGTAGGGTAACTTGGGATCTGTCATCTGGGTTCAATTCATTTCTTATTGTGTAAGATAATTATTGAATTGCGTTTCTTCTTAGTTTTCCTGTTTGAAAAAGGTTGGTGATGGGTTCCTTTCGGTGCTATATACACTATGGTGTAGACAATTGATAGACCAGCTCGGTCGTCGTTGAATCTCTAAGAATTTGCCACGTTGATCTGAAGTCTAGCTTAGCTAAAATTACTGAATCCCGACTCACTTTTGAATAATATAGTTGATTTTGTTAGGCGATTTTTTGTAGATTGCGTTTCGTTCGCTCCACCTGTGGGAAATTCCATTTTACCTCTTGGAGGAGTCAAGGCTTCCCGATTATGACAGGTTTATTGCTAAATTTTTATTACACCCTCTCTTCAAGGTTCCGTAAGTCGAACATATGGCCTTTAAAGTATTTTTATTCGTTGTTTTCATAACGGCTTTGCCAACGCTATTACTGTACCGATTTGGTTTGGAATAATATACATATTGTTGTCAGGCCTCCACGATAGACTTCGCAAAACTCTTGTTGTAACTTGTACCACGTCATCTGGAGCCAAGTCTAATTGAGCAGCAAGAGATTTCCTAATTCTTTATTTGCGTAAAGAAAGCTTTGCTATTTCCATCACCGCAAGTCAGACTCGTTAAAGCCATTAAGCGTATTTGCTTGAGGAGTAATTCCAGAGATTCGGTTTTTTTAATTAAAATTTTTTGTTGAAATTATTTTTTCTTTGTAAATTTTTTTTTTTTTTTCATTTTAATTTTTTTAAATTTTTTTTTTCAAAGAAAACATTATAAATAGGATGGGATTAAAAAAAAATAAGAATAATGATTCATAACAAAGAAATTATAATAAAAAAATGAAAATAAATGAATCTTAGAGGACAATGTAAAAGTAATAAAGTATAGCAAATAAAGTTCACAAAAAAGTATAATAAAATATAAGAAGATAGGCCTTAAGAAATTATACAACAAAATTTTTTACAAAAATAATAACGAGGTAGAAATCATAAGTATAATAATAGGTAAAAAAAAACAATTGGGAGGATTTAAAAAAAGAAAAAAAGGGGAGAGGAAAGAAGAGGTCACCTACGGAACATGACTTTATACTACTAACTAGTGTAACTGACTCTTGACTGACCTACACCTTGACTGACCTACCTTGACACCTGCCACATTCGTTATGTACCTATATATCAAAACTACTACTTGTAACATATCTATTTGTCTCGTCTCTGATCTCGATGATGTTAATTTACTTAGTTGTTCAAAAAAAAAACTGGTTGGTTTATTAGTCGTCTGTACCTGCCAGAACTCACATACGGTAGGCAGAACCACAAGCAACGATTATGCCATTAATCAAGCGCTCCAAAGGTATATTCAATACAGAGTAAGTCATAAACTAATTAAACATTAGGCATTCGATTATAGTGTAGTGAATCAATTGAATCCAAAGGGTGAAGGGGTGGGGATTGGTTTAATAAAGGGAACATAGGGTAAGGGTGGTTGAGCCTGAAGAGATATCTGCTCCTGTCATGTGCTAGCGGGATCTCATAATGTTGCTGTGTTAATTTTGGGGTTTGGAATAACATGCCGAAGGAGTCCCTGGAAATGATGGCTCGGGATTATACTGATTAAAGTTCGGATTGGTAGTGAGGCAGTGCGGTGCATAATCGAGACTTCGCCGCTGCTACGTTGATTGTTTGGCACCCAAAACATTCAGTAATGGTACTAAGAAGGCATGAAACATGCTTTAAAATAAGGCGCAAACAGAGTGTTTGCTCCGGTAAGATTTGCTGAGGGCGCGGTGCTTGTATGACGTTGGTAGGTGAGGGGAGGATATACTTGAGCTAATACAAGTCGCCGATGATCTGAATGGCGAGACCGTCCAACATCCTCTCGGCTTGGCCAGTCAGATACCGACGTACTCCTAATGAGAGAGTAGCCGATATATCTGAACTCACCCCCCTGTGGCAGTTTCACCAGGTCCGACCCGACGTCTTAATGAGAGACGCGGGAGGCCTGGTGATTCCTTCACCGGATAGCCGATAGGCGTCCCGATACCAACGAAATTGGAGGCGTGGGTCTTGCCGTGCAGACCGGACCTTGGTGTATGTGTACCTCCCTCCTTCAGCTCACGTCTACACTTCCTTTCTTTTGTAAATGGAAGCTTTGTTGTATAGACACTTTTCATCATTAGAAGGGGAGAACACACACTCCAGTGTGGCCAGATTCACGACCTCACTCCTAACCGTGTCGTCGATTCAGGGACGGATATCCTTAGCGTGGTATATATTAGTTGCCCTTGTAAATCCTCTAATTCATACAAATTGTTGCCCCTTCTTAAGTCATCGGGAAATATAATTCATAGCACTTACAAGCCAAAGGTGACTCAAGAAATACATTTGTTGCAAATTATTCTTGTCCGATGAATTAATAAAAAATATTAATATATATATAATAATATTTTATTTGTATTCAGGAACTCGAAGATGATTGAATGTAAATTTTGTTTTGTATTCTGCTTTTTATAAATTTTAAGTTTGGCGTTCGTGCCTTTCTGAAAGTCACTGAGCGTAAAATTACGCCGATAGACTTCTTGGCCTGGCCGAAAAGTAATTGGCCTGGCTCTAGTGTTATAGTTTCGTTCGCCCCGGTCAAAAGCACGGTCCAAATTAGCTTTAACACCATCCCTAAGGAGGACTATTTTGTCAGACATATCTATTTGGGTATCTGTTTCTGCCCACGTGCCAAGTCTACGCAGGAGCTCGTAGCTTGACGCATGCGTTACCATGTGCTGGCCGTATAAAACATCTGTCATGGCTACCTGATAAATAGGCGCGGATGCTAGCTAGGATGGAGCGGTTGACTCTTTCAGCTGCATTGGCCTGAGGGGAATATAGGGCAGTATATATATATGGGTTATTCCATAACGTTTCAACACTTGATTGAAAGCACCGGATTTGAACTGTGGGCCATTGTCCGTGACGACAGTTTCTGGCACCCCGAAGACGTGGAATACTTCTTCCTCTAAATATTTATTTATAAGAATAGAGCTTGATTTCCGCAAAGGCTAGAGTAGAGGGAATTTGGAAAAATGATCCAATATAATCGGGATCGAAGTGTTTCGTCTTCTTGATCGGGGATATGGACCAAGAAGATCTATGTATATCCTTTGCCAAGGGCGTTCTGATTTTGGTTGATGTCCCATGAGTGGACGGAGGACGGAGTTTGGAGCCTTGGTCTCCTTGCAGATTTGACAGTTATTAACATATGCTCTAACTTGCGTTGTCATTTTAGGCCAGTAAAAGTATCGCCGTATTCGTTCCAGGGTTTTGCCGATGCCGCCGTGCGCAGTAAGAGGTGGATCATGAGCCTGACGCATTGTCTGCTCGACGAGTCCCGCAGGAAGCCACAGCCTCCAGGCCTCATCCTCCGAGACAAAGTCGCCGGTACGTGGCAGTTTACGGATGTATACATACTTGTCCAGTATGATAACATCGGGAAGTTTGGACTTATTAGTCAAAATGTGTTCTCTCAGTTCACGATATTCTGACGATTCGAACTCCGGGGAGTCGAGGTCTATGAGTGGAGTGACTTCGATCTCCGAAATATTAGGTTCAAACGCTCTGGATAGTGCGTCGGGGACAACGTTCTGACTGCCACGTCGGTGCTCGATCTCGAAATCGAAAGCCTGCAGCTTCAAGCTCCAGCGGGCCAACCGACCGGATAGGTCCTTTTGACTCATGAGCCACCTCAAGCTCGCATGGTCTGTCACTATTTTGAAAGGCATTAGTTCTATATATGCACGAAATTTCTTTACACTTAGGACTGCGGCCAGACATTCTAACTCTGTCACGCTGTAATTACGCTGAGTCGAGTTAAGTTTTTGAGACATATAGGCTATGGGCCTCTCGATGCCTTCTTCATCAGTTTGTAGAAGGACTCCTCCGACGCCTTCCTGACTTGCGTCACATTGAATGATGAAGGGTTTGCGGAAGTCAGGACTGACGAGCAATGGGGCTGTGGTTAGTTTGTGCTTGAGGGCTGCGAATGCATCTTGGGCTTCAGCGGTCCAGGTGAACTTGTCACTCTTCTTTAAGGTGTCCGTGATCGGAGATGATACCGCAGCGTAGTTCGAGACAAACTTTCGGTACCATCCTGCCATACCCAAAAAACGACGTACTTGCCGTACGGTCTTCGGGATGGGATACTCCACGATCGCGGATACCTTGTCTGGATCCGTTTTTATGCATCCGTTTGCGATTATATACCCGAGGTATTTAATCTCCTTCAAAAAAAACTTGCTCTTTTCTACGTTTATAGTCAGTCCTGCTTTCCGCAAACACTCCGCCACTCGTGAAAGGGTGGTCAGGTGTTCAGGTAAGTCCCTCGACACTACGAGAAGGTCGTCCAAATATACAAAGACTGTTTCCTTCAGGTCCGGTGGTATGACCTTGTCCATAAGCCGGCACATGGTTTCCGGGGCGTTGCAGAGACCAAAGGGCATCACTGTGAATTGGTACAACGGATGTCCCGGCACAGTGAAGGCAGTCTTTTCACGGGATTTATATTCCAGTGGCATTTGCCAGAAAGCATCCTTCAGGTCCAATCCTGTTATGTATCTAGCGGGGGGAAGTCTTTCGAGAATGCCATCAATATTCGGAAGGGGATACGCATCCTTAGTTGTTACTGCGTTAACTTTCCTCGCGTCGAAACATGGTCGGACCTTTCCGGGCTTCCTGACCAATACCACGGGGGAGCTCCACGGACTTTGGCTCTCCTCAATTACACCGAGATTCTTCATACGCTCAAGTTCAGCGTCCATCAAGGCTTGTACGGCTGGCGAGACCGGGTAATGTCGTTGCTTAACAGGTGTTGCTCCTCCGACGTCGATGGTGTGTTGTAACACGGACGTTTTCCCCAAGCCTTGCTTCGCGTACGATGGAAACAACCTTTTAACTAGTTCGAGTTGCATATATTCATCGGCTGACAGACGGTGGACATTGGGGTCAACGGGTGCATCCTCTTCGGGTGACGGAGAGAGTGAGCAGATGATATCTGGGGCTGGGAAAGCTTTCCAGAAATCGACTCCGAGATATTGATCCTGCGACAAACTAGGTACGACATATAACCTGATGATATGTCGGTTGTCGCGGAACTCTATATCCATATCCAGGTGACCGCAAACCTGCTGAGGTGTTTTTTCGACTGCATGTCCTACAATTATTTATATACAATTCGCGCATCCCACAACCGAGTTTTTTCGACTGCATGTCCTACAATTATTTATATACAATTCGCGCATCCCACAACCGTAGCAGTATATCCCCTTGTTGGGTGAAGGGCATTGCCCGTGCCAGTGTCCGACCTGACCACAGTTCCAGCAAGGATCTTCCTTTGACATCGCAGAGCAAGCTTCAGTTTTCCCATCAAGTTCGGTACCATCCCCGACGTGAGCCGTAACGGAGAGTGTGTCGGGCCGCCACTGTCCAGACGGTTCTACATTCAGCTCTTCGACTCGCCGGGCGTGATATGGATGCCTAGGCCTCGTTCCACGAAGAGCTGCTTCGATTGGCATCACGAGAGCTTGCAGTTGTGCCATGCTATATATGTGATGTTGACAGATGTGCGGTCGCGTGGTTGGCAATAGGTTATCCTTGACAATGTCCAGGAAGTTCGACTCAGGAATGGACCAGCGAAGCCTCTGTCTTAATGACTGGAGGTCCTGCACATAGTGCTGGAACGGCTCGCCTGGTTGTTGACGTCGTTCCAACATTTGCCTTAGGGCATCCGTAACCGGTTCCGGTGGTGTCCAGTCTCTGCGAAACGCTAATTTTAGGTCGTCCCACCTGTGTTCTGGTTGTGAACGGAGGTACAGCCAATACCATTCCGCAGGCCTGTCTTTCAGAAGGGTAGCAAAGTTTTCGGCCATCAAATCATAGTCTCCGCCTAGCGTATTGCGGGCCATCACCTCGGCTCTGAATAAACACTATTCTGCAAACAGTCGTGAGTTGTCCCCATCGTACACGAGTTTCCACTGCCGCATGGGGCTAGCCGAGCGTCGTCTATACCGGGTGTTGTTTTGTCGAGCGTTATTGCCCTCAACGTAACGACCTTGTCTTTGGCGGGGTCGATAGGTAGAAACCGGCCCTGCAGGTTGCTGATATTGTTGGTGATGTACTGGCGCAATGTTTTTGGGAGGCTGCTGTAGGTGGAGGCCCTGCAGCTGCTGACTGATCTGTCGCGTTATCAGATCAGATAGCTCTCCTCTCAATCCGGCTAATAAGGCTTGCACGCTTGGAGATGGCGGCTGGCTTACCTGTTCAGGGCTTGACTCCTGCGTTCGCGAACTGGAAGGTGCCGCAGGGACAGTCCGGTTCAACAGGGGAGTGGGCGAGACCGCCGGTGTCGTAGGAGGTCTTCGGGCTTGTGACCTGGTCACCATGCCTTCCGTATTGGTGCGTGGCACCACTCCACTGCTAGGATTGTAGACCCTGCTTTCCTCCAGCGAGCAAGCTCGCCTACATATTGGGCAGCTAGGCTGACGCTCGAGCCATTGTGCCAAACATTTCTGATGAAACACATGCGCGCAAGGAGTGACGACAGGAGAAGTGCTGGGGCTGAAATCACCACTTTGGCATACTGAGCACAGTGGTAGGGCCGTAGCTCCTGCGACTCGTTCTGGTGGTGAACGCAGCATTCCTTGCTATCTATAGTTCCCTAACGAAACTCTAAGCCCCTTGAGACTGAGCCAAGGCCAAGTACAATTGCGAAAACAATTAAATGTATGTGATAAAGTTTTACTTGTCCGAAAGTTAAATATAGAAGAAATGAGTCTATAAACTAGAAGAACCAAAGAATATATGGCCAGCCAAAGGAAAGAAAGTGCAAAATAATTGGTATCTCCAAATAATCAAAAATAAAATTGTTGTGGCTTGAACACAACTGCTAACAAAGCTATCAATAATTGGTAGATACCAACAAGCAAAACTGTTATCATAATATGTTGATCAAAAAAATATATAAAAAAATGGTATAAAAAATATGTGGTCGCTCTCCTCCAACCACTCTCTCTCTCCAATACCGGAAGACCGCCGATGAGGCGGTTCTCCGCCAGATGCAGATGGTGCAAACAATTTAAAGGACGGGAAAAAAATCAGGAATCAAACCTTGTCCAAATTCCGGCTGACTACTATGAGAAGACAGAGCCATCCAGACAAGAACGACGGCTATTAAGCCAAAAGCTTGTTGTTCCGGAATGGCTCTGAATTCTCGAGCCAGTCGTCCTTCAGACAAGTCCGATTAGAGGGATTGGAATCGATCGACTAGGATCGTCAGTCCACGGAGAGGAATCCAGGGACAGTTGGTAGCTCAGAAAGACTGAAGCTAACTACAGAGTTATCTGCATTGGCTACTCCCAGCCAAAGGACACAGTTCCCTTGTAGCGCTTCAGCTTTTGAGGCCACTGCCCTGGACTCATCCATTGGTTTGTCGATACCTAGTCGTCGAGGGAAAGGGAGTAACAAAAAAAAAAATTTAAATTGTAAATTCAGACAAGCCGTGAAGGCAATTTGAGTAGCATAATGTTTATATGACTACCAGGAAGTCCGTTCAGGAAGGTCTATATTGAAAAAAAGTTGAGGACTATCCGTTCAGGATTATGCCCAGGGAAAGTAGAAGCATATAAGCCGTGAAGGCTGTAATAGTGAACTCTTCTACTTCGGGAAATCGGTCCGAATAACCTGCCGAAGCAAACAAGGAGGACGTGAAGTCTCCTTAAATGTGCGTTTTGTCTAGAGAGGGAATTTTACTTCCCTTCTAGGTCCTTATACAGGACTAAGCACAAGCGTTGGGCGCCATTTGTTATCGGTAACTTGTGAAATCCATGTTCTCAGGCAACCAACAGATGGCTGCATGTGGACATGGATTGGATTGAGGGTTGTGAGCAACACTAGAATTGTTTGGCATAACCTAGTCGTAGCTCACAACCGAAAGGGATGGGAAGGGTTCGTAGGATTACCGGGGTAAGCGTGATTGTAGCCGTGCAGGCTCTGTCAGATGACCGAGAAGGTGAGGGGCCCGCCTTGCTAGCCGTGCTAAGCTCGCCGGATCGGGGTGATATCTTGCCTCACTTCCTCGGTACACTCACCCGAACTTTATTGCGGGCACTCTTAAGTCCTTATAGATTGAAGACAAAAAAAAAGGAACGCACAAAGATACTAAGGGGAGAAAAAAAAGGGATAAAAAGAATACCGCTATTATGCTCCTGACGAGAAGCAACCTCAGTCTCTAGCTGGTATGAGGCTTATTGGGCTAACCCTCCCCATCCTATGACTATGTCACGCCCTGTATTGCGACATAGTCCCTATACCTCAGAAGGCGGTCCGGAGTGGCTCGGAAAAGAGGGGTGGTGGAGAGGACTAAGGCGGTTATCTAACAGCGCATTATTTGTGTATGCTCAGGCAATTCAAAGGGCAATAAGCAGGAAGAATATTGTGATAAGGTCAGAGAGCTATCAATTAGTCACCGAAATCGATTTCGAAATTCTATTTGTTTAAAAGCGTATACATATTTGTTAGTTTATTATAGTTTCAAAAATTTCTATATGAAATGCTAGTGTATTGTTTTCTACTAAGCTTGTTAGATTCTAAGTAGCTTCAAAAAATTTAATACATAGGTACTTGCAGCATTAGATTTAAGTCTTAAATCATTTTCTATGCATACTTAAACTAAAATGTAAAAGGAAGAGCTTTTTAAGGAAGTCTTTGTTTATCTTAACCTATATTTTGTGCTGAAGTTCATTAGAAGCTACAAATTTGATCCTTTTTTCATAAGAACGTTAAAATTCGTTTTATAAATTTGTATTTTATATATTTTACTAGTTGATACTATTATGTGCAGTACTCAACTCAAATGCTGTGCAGCATACATGATCGGGACTCTGGCCAAGGTATATCTTAAACGATGATTTTAACGCGTACTAAGCTTAAATCTAATTATTTATGGGTAATATTATAGCAGTGAGATTTTCTGTTAACGTGGTCAATTCAATAATTCAAAAAAAAAAAAAATTCCCACAACCGGAGACATGTCAATCGCATGTCTGTTCACCACTTCAAATTTGTACTTGATAAAAACTTTACTGTTTTTTTTTACACTTTTCCTTCAATAATTTCTATCGATGTCTTTTTGGATTCGATTAAATATCTAATGCTTACTTGCGAATAATTTCAATTCATGGTTTAAATTTTTGTTTGTTTTTTTGTATTTATGGCGTTGGATTTCATTAATCAGTAAACGAAGCACCAATTTCAAATTCAGTTTTATTGGTGTCGTATTTTGTTTTTCTTTTTAAATTTTTCTTTTCTCTGACATATGGTAATAAAAAATTTATCAACTTATATTATAAAAAGAAAAGAGATTATATATGTAATATGTATCATAAAACTAAATTGCAGTTATATATGGTGGTGGTGGCAATCTGAGCCTACCATTACCTATTCAATAAATCATTATCTAAATTTGTGTCGTTACAACCAGGTTCACCCAATAAAGATGTAATTTGCAAAACAAGACAACTAATGGGAAAAATCGGTAAGACGGTATATTTGTTTTCTGTCCGTTTTTGGCTACTGGAAGGAAACGTCCACAGTTCCAAATGACCTGATATTTGGGGAATTATAAATTATCTCATACAATTTTAGTTACATGTTATAATTGTACGTTGGATTGGCGTAGATGCATCCGCATACTACCACGATAATTAGATAGACACAATTCTTAAAGGTTAAGTTTGCTTCTATACATTACTTGAAACACGTTCAAAATACGTCTCGCCAATATAATTGCCAGGCATAGTTTTAGCAACGTGATTTCTAAATAAACTTTGGTTTGTCTGAAGTACCTCTACGGCCTCCGTACAGTGGATTTTCGGAATTTGGTTCCAAGAATAGATAGTGCAGTCCATAAACAATTGAGTCAGTAATCAATACTGGCTTCCTTTTATTATCAAATCAGTTTTCGTTTTCAGGGAATACGATAAAGTTTGGGATTTGCGCCGAATAATTTTTAAAAGTTAATTATAATGAAATTAATGGATGAAGATGTGTCAATTTTCGTGATAAATCAATGATGAAGAAACCTGCTACCTCATGGTTTATTAAAGTTTAAAATTTTATTTAATTCATATATAGCTGTAATATTTAATGTTAAATTTTAATAGCAATGGTGCTAAATAACTTACTTACTTTAAAGGAAAAGAAAAGGATCTTGAAAATAATGAAAATAATGTTATGTAAAATTGAAATACCTATTTATATTCTAGCTACCTAGTTTGTAGATAATGTTCAACCAATTCTGAGAGAAATTGCAATGGTTTTTTGTTCAATATTTTAGATTGATTCAAGCCATTCGTGCCATTATTTCAAAAATACTTTGTACCATATTCACACCATATTTTAAACTTTTACGGTATTAAAACTAGTACACTTTGCTAACAGCTTCCAAGAAAAGGGAATTTATTGTTTGAAGTGCTTACCAGCAATGAAAGTGAGAAGTTGGAATATATTGAACAATACTGTAAAAATGTTTATTTTGTAAGAAAACTAAAATATGGCGCAATGTATGAATTTACTTATGTGGCAGATATATAGACATCATTTTAAATTAAACAAGAAATTGTTCCCGCTTTTTCTCGGTAGCAACACCAAAACCTTAGTTCAATGATAAAATATTTTTACTTAGCTGACGATGTTACTTGCAGCATCGAGATTTACACAGCACTAAACTCCTTAGCGTAAGGAAACTGGAATTTTCTTTGCCGATCGTATGCAACGCAATTAATTCGAATCAATCGGCATATTTCTTTGCTGGATGAAATGATGGTGGCGAATTTGCCTAGGAATAAATTACGCATTCTCTGGCCCGAATAGACCTTCCATTCTGCATATTTGCTTTGAAGCATTTTTTGTCTTACATACCTCTTTTTATTCGTTTAAGATGCATCCAAAGAAATTTCTGAAATTTGGACATGACTTGTTTACCTCCTTGTCCGTTATCCGCAGCCTTGGCCACGCGGCCCGTTTGATATCAGCTCCTTAGCCGCTTCACCAAACAATCAGCTTTTTCCTTTTTTTGTTTTCACTCACTACTGTGTTTCTTTTGGCGGTAGGTAACTATTATGCCGCGAAATTACTTTTGTGGGTTTTTTTTGCAAGGTTGTAAACTAACCTCACTAATGCCTAGCGCGAAACTGGAAATTTCACTGAATAACCGATTAAAGGGTCACACTTTTGCTGCCAATTAGTAGGGCACGTGCTATTAGCTAATTAAAATTTTCGAATTCGATCGTCGATTTATTAATTAATTTCCTTCGACAAAACTATCTTGTCTCCTCAATATGACGTCCAACTTTCAATCATCTTGGTACAACTCCCAGAATCAAAAAGAAAGAACCGCACCAAAGCAGAAAGCTCCATACCTAGCTGTCTAATTTCTTGTCGTTTCCTTCTCAGTACTTTCAGGCCAGAAAGTTTAAGTTTCAGGTCATTTCCCATTTAGGACAGCGGCGATGTATTTCAGGGTGGTGGGAATCCCAGATAATTTATAAAAAGCTCACACAACAACTTGTATCCGTTTGATATGGAATTCCAACTGATGCACATCTCTTGTGGCGATAAATATTAGTAATGCGCAACATAATGTTACGTATCGCAATCATATGTATGAATTGACAGTTTTGAATTATTACAGAATAAGACCTCGTATTCTTAATAGAATAAATTAATAGTTATCCTTGTTTATACATGTCAATGAATTTCTTTACCGCTTCAGACGAATGATGAGGGGATAGAAATCAGCCTAGTTCCTTCCCCTCCACTTTTCTCTCTACTCCTTGTACGGACGACCGTCGTAATACAAGAGACTATGTCGTATCCAGGGCGGGACATAGTCATAGGATAGGGAGGGTTGGCCCAATCAGCCTCATACCAGCTGGAGGCAGAGGTTGCTTCTCGTCAGGAGCATAATAGCGGTTTTCTTTTATGCTTTTATTATCCCGTTCCTTTTTTTGTCTTCAGTCTAGAAGGACTAAAGAGTGCCCGCAAAAATTGTTCGGGTGAGTGTACCGCGGAGTGTGAGGCAAGAACTCACCCCAATCCGACTGGCTTAGTACGGCTCGCTAGGCGGGCCCCTCACCTCATCAGTCATCGGACAGAGCCTGCATGGCTATAACTACGCTCACCCTGGTAGCTCCTGTAACCTTCACTATCCCTTTCGGTTGTGAGTTACGACTTGGTTATGACAAACAACTCTAGTGGTGCTCACAACTCTCAATCCAATCCATGCTCACATGCAGCCTGTTGGGTTGCCTGTGAACATGGATTTCCCATTTTACCGATAACAAAATGGTGCCTAACGTTTGTGCCTAGTCCTGTATAAGGACCTAGAAGGGAAGTAAAACTCCCTATCTAGACTACACGCATATCACAGGAGACTTCACGTCCTCCTTGTTTGCTTCGGCAGGGTGTTCAGACCGATTTCCCGAAGTAGAAGAGCTAGTAGATCACTATTACAGCCTTCACGGCTTATATGCTTCTACTTTCCCTGGGCATAATCCTGAACGGATAGCCCTTTTTTTTATTATAGACCTTCCTGAACGGACTTCCTAGTGGTCATATGCACATTATGCTACTCAAATGACTTTCACGGCTTGTCTGAATTTACAATTTTAATTTTTTTTGTTACTCCTTTTCCTTCGACGACTAGGTATCAACAATCCAATGGATGAATCCAGGGCAGTGGCCTCAAAAGCTGAAGCGCTACAAGTGAACTGTGTCCTTTGGCTGGGACTAGCCAATGCAGATAACTTCTGAGCTCCCAATTGTTCCTGAATTCCTCTTCGTGGACTGGCGATCCTAGTCGATCGGTTCATATCCCTCTAATCAAACTTGTCTGAAGGACGATTGGCAGAATTCAGAGCCATCCCGGAACAACAAGCTTCTGGCTTGATAGCCGCCGTTCTTGTCTGGATGACTCTGTCTTCTCATAGTAGTTAGCCGGAATTTTGACAAGGTTTGATTCCTGATTTTTTTTCCCGCCCTTTAAACTTTTGTCACCATCTGCACCTGACGGAGAAGCGCCTCATCGGCGGTCGTTTGGTTTTGGAAGGGAAGAGCGGTTAAAGAGGAGGGCGACCACATATTTTGTACCATTTTTTTTTCTCTTTTCAACATAATAAGATAACAGTTTTTGCTTCTTGGTATCTACCAACTATTGATAGCTTTGTTTGCAGTTGTGATCAAGCCACAACAATTTTATTTTGATCATTTGGAGATACCAATTGTTTTGCACTTCCTTCTTTTGTTTATATATTCTTTAGTTTTAGTTATAGATCTGTTTCCCTTTAGAGTATCTAACCTTGGACAAGCAAGAACTTATTGACCTAAATTTTTTTTCTCTCATTTTATTGACATTTATTCTGCCATGGCTCATTGTCAAGGGGGTTTAGCTTCGTTTGGGGAACTCTAGATAAGATTGAATGCTGCGTTCACCACCAGAACGAGTCGCCGGAGCAACCGCTCTACCACTTTGCTCAGTGTGCCAAAGTGGTGATTTCAATCCCAGCACTTCCCCTCTCGTAACTCCTTGTGCGCATGTGTTCCATCAGAAATGTCTGGCACAGTGGCTCGAGCGACAGCCGAGCTGCCCAATATGTAAACGAGCTGCATATAACCCTAACAGCCGGGTGGTGCCACGCACCAATACAGAAGGCATGGTGACTAGGTCACAAGCCCGAAGGCCTCCTACGACACCTGCGGTCTCGTCCACTCCCCTTTTGAACAGGACTGTTCCTGCTGCACCTTTCAGCTCGCGAACGCAGGAGTCAAGCCCTGAACAAGTAAGCCAGCCACCATCCCCAAGCGTGCAGGCCTTGCTAGCAGAATGGTACTGGATGTATCTGCGCTCGCAACCAGAACCCAGGTGGGACGACTTAAGGTTAGCTTTTGCCGAGACTGGACACCACCCGAACCGGCCACTTATGCTCTTCGGCAAATGCTGGAACGACGACAACAACCAGGCGAACCCTTCCAACACTATATTCAAGACTTACAGTCGCTAAGACGAAGGCTTCGTTGGCCTATCCCAGAATCCCATTTCCTGGACATTGTGAAAGACAACTTACTAACATCTACACGACCACACATCTGTCAACACCACATCTACAATATGGCACAGCTACAATCCCTAGTGATGCCCGTAGAAGCAGCTCTTCGTGGAACAAGATTAATGAGGCAGCAAAATAGTACTCGACGAGTCGATGAGGTGAGTGTGGAACCTTACAGACCTTGGTCGACCGACACATCCAACACCTTGGCACAGATTGGCGACCGCTTCGAATACGACCGTCAAACGGAGGATTCTTCAGCACTGTCTAGAAAAGACCCATGTTGGAATTGCGGACAGGTTGGACACTGGCACCGACAATGTCCTTCACCCAACAAGGGAGTATATTCTTACGGCTGTGGGATGCGATATGTATATATTAGTAATTGTACAACTTGCAGTCGAAAAAACTCGCACGGAGGCGGGAACAACACCAGCAGCTCCCGCCGCAATCAGCCTCTATCCAACCCGAACCGGCGAGCAATCGACCAACCATAGTCACTGCAACAAAAGAACTTACCTCCAATAATAGCCCTTCAATGATAGTAACAGAGACTCCAGCTCCAGGACGACATACCTTAGTAATCAATAGAATAGCCACCCCAAGAGAACCTAACGAGTTTCCACGTAAGCCTTATCATGTTCAGCTTCGGGAATATAAAGCTGCCAGGGAGCGCATTTTCGCAGAATCAATTGAAGTTATCACGACCATCCCCAATCATCACATAACTACAAAGCCCAAACGGTCCACTAGAAGATTACGACGAGTCAGAGCCAATAGACGACGACTTGTATCATTCATAACATCCCTACCGCGGGATATTCGACCATATGCCCGAGTCAAATTGCTAGGACAGGAAGCCAACGGGCTACTAGATAGTGGAGCGAGCGTGAGTTGTCTGGGAGGACAAGCAGCTATGAAGCTTATCCAAGAAGGCCACGTGACATTTAAAAAGTATGCAACATCCGTCAATACAGCTGATGGAACCTCTCAGCAGGTTTGCGGTCACCTGGACACGGATATACAGTTCCGCGACAACCGACATATCATCAGGTTATATGTCGTACCTAGTTTGTCGCGGGATTTATATCTTGGATTGTATTTCTGGAAAGCTTTATGGCTGGCCCCAGACATCATCTGCTCACTCTCTCGACTCGAGCTAGTCAAAAGGTTGTTTCCATGATACGCGAAGCAGGGCTTGGGGAAAACGCACGTGTTACAACACACGATCGACGTCGGAGGAGCTACACCTGTTAAACAGCGACATTACCCGATCTCGCCAGCCGTACAAGCCTTGATGGACGCTGAACTTGAGCGTATGAAGGATCTCGGAGTAATTGAAGAAAGCCAGAGTCCGTAGAGCTCTCCAGTGGTACTGGTCAGGAAGCCCGGAAAGGTCCGACTATGTTTCGACGCGAGGAAGGTTAACGCCTACATGTCTCAAAAACTTAACTCCGCCCAGCGCAACTACAGCGTGACTGAATTAAAATGTCTGGCCGCAGTCCTAAGTGTAAAGAAATTTCGTGCGTATATAGAACTAATGTCTTTCAAGATAGTGACAGACCATGCGAGCGTGAGTGACTCATGAATCAAAAGGACCTATCTGGTCAGTTGGATCGCTGGAGCTTGAAGCTCAGGCTCATGATCCACCTCTTACTGCGCACGGTGGCATCGGCAAAACCCTGGAAGGAATACGGCGATACTTTTACTGGCCTAAAATGACAACACAAGTTAGAGCATATGCTAATAACTGACCAAGGCGCCAAACTCCGTCCTCCGTCCACTCATGGGACAGCAGCCAGAATCAGAACGCCCTTGGCAAAGGATATACATAGATCTTCTTGGTCCATATCCCCGATCAATAAGAGGAATCACTTCGATCCTTATTATATTGGATCATTTTTCCAAATTCCTTCTACTCAAGCCAAGCTCTAGCCTCTAGTCAAGCTCTATTCTTATAGATAAATATTTAGAGGAAGAAGTATTCCACGTCTTTGGGGTGCCAGAAACTGTCGTCAAGGACAATGGCCCCCAGTTTAAATCCGTGGCTTTCAATCAATTGTTGAAACGTTATGGAATACCACATGTATATATCGCACTATATTCCCTCAGGCCAACGCAGCAGAACGCGTCAATCGCTCTATTCTAGCCGGCATCCGTGCTTACTTGGCAGGTAACCATGACAAATGGGTATATATATATATAGTACATAACAAAACAGATAATCGAGCGAATTAAACCAACCTCCTTTATAACGTTTTTGAAAAAAAATTTGAATTAAAAAAAAAAAAATTTTTACAAAAAAAAAACACAATTCCTTTCCCTCCATAAAGATGGCATCAACGGCTAGGACACTTCCGTACACGACTTAGTACTGACTTCGCACGCTCAACTAGTGGAACCTGAGACGCCTATTCTGAACCTGAGATGCTTATTCTCTTCTGTCAGCGCTTGGTTCCCATGAATCGGTTGTAATGTCAAAGAATTTTAAAAATATTATCTCCTATTATGACCTCCTAAAGCGTAACGTTACGCTACGAGACGATGGTCTGACGGTCTGGACGGAGTTGGTTCCCAACCCCCCCCCCTCAATTCTAAGGAAGTATCCGGAGAAGGTAGAACTAGTGTTAACGTGGGTGCTTCGCTTTTCATAATGTCGTTTCATTTGCAATCGGTCGATCCAGGCTGAACAGAAGCCTTACTAGAGTCCCTGTTCTATCGAGCAAGTAAGGCAACCCGGCAGTTTCAGCTCGGCGACATTAGGGTGCGATGGAGAGAACTCCGTCAACGACGTCAACACATGTGACAATCCGGAGGCCTGAACTACGCCAAGAGATAAATGCAGATCTCGCATGCGCAATCCAGAAAATTCGCAATCGCCTAAGCCAGAACCAACTAATACTTCTCCCGGTAATATCGACAAGTCGGTCTCCAAGAACGACAGGCTTCATAAGAAATGCACGCCAATAAGACACAGGCAAGCAACAACAAGTTCGAGCTAATCATAAATTTCGATGCAATGCATGCTTTGAACGTTGAACAAAGTGAGCAACCAATGGTTTACACTATAAAACATATCAGCGACGACACTTAGAAATCTTATAAGTTACAACATCTAAGATGAATTGTGAGGCTCATGACCACGCTACCTGTCAATGGCCAGATTACGATCAACTGATTGAATTTAGATTATGTTATGCTGAGAACTAAACAGAATCTTCAGAAAGGAAATCGTCATCAGTTTTAAAAGCGACATTTGACCGACTACATGAGATACCTTAAGGCGTTGTCAGATCGAGGACATACATTGTGTTCTCTCAGTACTGAATACGGTTTGGATTTAAGTAATAAACGAGCGCTCCCAGAAACAACTGGAACCAAAGGGAAAACATCCCACGTCACCGAGGGCAACGACCAACATCAGTAGATTAAGTTAGTTTAGTACTTCCCCTTGTTAACGTATCTTAACTATGAAAGTACAATACAGTTGATAAGGTAACTATAAGTTAAGGGCAGATTACGCAGTCAAACGTCTATGGAACAATTTATATTAATTTAGTTACGTAAATTAGAAATAGATGCACAATATTTTAGCTAATGGATAGCCGTAACCAACTCCATATTTATGAACGCAATAGTAGGTAATAGGAATATATGAACAAAATATTTTGGTAAAAAGACAATTAAACTTTTATGGAAGGTTACCTTAGACTGCAACTTACTGTTCAGAGGGTAATGTTAGGAAATAGTTAGTAGCGTCAATATCCCCAAAGTTTCTAAAATAACGAACTTACGTCTGTCTACTCAGGGAATAGCGTCAATCGTCAACGAAGGTAATTAGGTACACGGTATCGCATATTCCTACCCCAATATCAATCTTCAGTGATTCCACACGCAGCCATTGCATAACACATTTTAGTCTTTCAGAAGCCTTCAACGACAATATATATATATATATATATATATATATATATATATATATATATATATATATATATATATATATATATATATATATATATATATATATATATATATATATATATATATATATATATATATATCAGAATTAACAGTTCCTGTCTCATCTCGATGAATTACTATAAATTTCCTAACTACATATGACGTAGTTCTGTTTGGTGGACATCGGTAAGGGCTGACTTATCCAATTAATCTAAGCCCGGCTAACTCAATCGTGAGACACGATACACTCAACCTCAGGGCATGGGTCGCGCCACACGTTTGGCCTCTGACTAACCATAATAACAGTTTTTTTTATGTTTGGGCTCTCCTTCCTTTTCCCATATCCCGCTCACCCTTTTCAGCTTCCCTTCCCTTGAAATGTTATGGGAATTACCGGAAGAGAATCTGCCCTGTTGTGTGAGCTTAGGTTGAGACACAACCTAACCAAAAACTATCTAACCGCTTTTAGCTCTTAAAATACTAACTAGGGAACGGAACCAGGTTATTTTCTTTTTTCGATATAGTGCATATTCGCCGAACATTTAAAAATGTCTATTCCCAAGGTACAACATCCAACGTACAAATTGGAAACAGTATTAATATAGTTTTGATGAGTAAGGTACCGGAAGAAATGAGAAGAAAACAGAACAGAGGGAAGAAAGCTTTAAGCGAGAAGAGCTTTGGCCTTTTGGAAAAGAACTATCAATGGGACAAGTAGTGCGCGCTTTAAAAAAACGTGAAAATAATTTAAATCAAGTCGGGAACTTCATTTTTAAAAAAACGAATAACCTGGAACAAAAAGGTGAACTGCAGCACATCAGGAGTGATGAGTGGAACCCAGGTGGAGGCAAATAAAAAAAAAGGATTGTTAAGGTTTGGTAAGCTTTGCTTTAGCGACATAAATTTCAGCCTACGAGGAAGAAACTAATGGAGGTGCCCTTAACTCGAAAAATCGGAACCCAGGTGGAGGCAAATAAAAAAAAAGGATTGTAAAGGTTCGGTAAGCTTTGCTTTAGCGACATAAATTTCAGCCTACGAGGAAGAAACTAATGGAGGTGCCCTAAACTCGAAAAATCGTTGCAAGTTTAATAGTGTGCGATAATCTTTCCCACACTAAGTAAATCGGCATTGCAGGCGGCGCAAAATTATTTTGCTTGAGAGGGTTCTTCGCGCGCTTTTTAAACAACTTATACACGTTCAAATAAACAAAATGTGTTCACGCATCTCATCATTACCTCAAAACTACCATCGAGCTCGAGGTCATTATTCTGTTGTCGTCATCATGGAACCGATAATCATCAGCAGCTGCGCTTCTTATCTACAGTCGAGATTTGCTTTTGTATATTTTGCTAATTGCTGAAATCAATTGTTTACTTTTTTGTATTATGCATATACCGATATTCTTGTTTGTAGAATAGAATAATATTGCATTTCGTTGTCAAGTAAAACCGTAAATTTTCTCAATGTATTGATTTGTTAACTTGCTCGAGAATTTTTTGGAATTGTTTTACTTCTTCTCTTGTAAACTCTTGTGCAGAACACATCGTCGAATAAAATTGTTTTATTTTCAAGAATTCTTTTACTTGATTCAATTAGCAAGTAATCAATAAGTGAGAAGCAAGTGATATTTTTTTGCTTCTTAAGAAAAGAAGCAAAATAAATTAAAGAGCTAGGTGCTGCTTAAATAAAAGAACAGGATTGTTTCAAGTGCGGAAACAAGTTCAACTCTAGGTCAACGTGCAGACTTGGTCCTTCAACTAAACAAACTGGTCCTTCGAGCCGGATACGCAAGGACATTAAGGATTTCATACTAAGTTAAGTAAATTCCTTTAATTTTTGCACAAAAAGGGTCAAATTTCATGCACGTATTTCATTTCGTCATAAATTGATATACATCAATATTAAAAAGGGGACAATAAATTTGCTATCAGTGTTCTATATTATTTATGAACTGAAATTTTGTAAAAGGAAGGTCACATTTTCATAACCTAAAATTGTGTATACCTGACTGAAATTTGGTGCAAGAAATTTAATTATTGAAACATTTCGACTATTAATGTGCGTTAAATAAATATTATGACTTGATTTGCGACCAAAACTATATTTTAGAACATTAAATAATTAAGAATCGCAAGATTGTGCTTTGAAATGATTTGTAATAAAACTATAAATTTTGGTGTGTGAATGACCTTGAACAATTTACGTGCATACATTATAATAAACCGATATTGTTTTGCTTATTTTGCCGGCCATAAGATTACAAGACTTAGTAAGTGCTAAATATATACATTGTTGAACATAATTAAACTACGCGACGGTGCATGATAATAATATTCGTGAGCAAAGAATTGACTATCTATCTTTTCCAAATACTGAACTTTTCGCTGCGTTACTTACATTTCTATTAAAGCAATACACACCGGGTGAAAATGTCTGAAAAGGCTGCTCTGGTGCAAAAACGGGGAAGGGTTTAAGGAACTATAACTCGATTAAAGGCCTTTACTGATTCAATATCCAGTCAAACTGATGAGGAAGAAATTAAGGCAAGATTAGTACGGTTAGAGGATGCATTCACTGAATTTCAAGACATCGAAGACGAACTTTTGTTAATTGATGGCCAAGCTTCTGAATTGGAAGAGTATGAGGGAAAGTATTTTGAAATCAAAGGTGCTTTGAATCGCGCTATTCGTACCAGGTCGCAAGGAAACCAAGCTAGATATGATTCTGCTAGACAAGACTCCTTTCATTCTACGCTCGATCAAACCGGGTTAGATAGAAGCCAGTTCCAACTCATGAACATTCGACTACCCAAGTTTAACATTACACCTTTTTTCGGAGACTACAAGGAGTGGCCCTCATTTAAAGACCTGTACGAAACTTCGATTCATGACAATGAAGGCTTGTCTGGGTCTCAGAAATTCCAATATCTAAAAGGTCTGTTGAAAGGCAATGCAGCATCAGTTGTTCGCCATTTAAATGTTACAGACGCTAACTATGTTGAAGCCTGGAAAAAACTAAAGGAGCGTTTTGATAAGAAATTTCACATCACGAATTCATATATCAAAACTTTCATTGACCAAGCTTCACTTAACCAACCATCTGCTAAGGGTTTACGTGTATTAACAGACACATTTGACGAAGTTATTCGTGGCTTAAAGGGTCTAGGGAAAGATGCTGAAGAAAGGGACGCCTGGCTTATTTACATTGGTACTTCTAAATTAGACCATGAAACGAGGGAACTATGGTCTCAAGAAATTTCTGACAAAGATTTTCCTAGTTTTGAAGACTTTATCGTATTTTTAAACAAGAGATGCAATGCATTAGAAAGCTGTGGAATGATGCCGAAACGATACAATCAATCTATAAAATCGATGCATGTGTCAACATTTTCCAAGCATAATATGTGCCCCAAATGCAGTTTTAATCATATGCTCCATCAGTGTGAGAAATTTAAAAGAGAACCTACAGTAAGCCGTAGAGAATTCGTTGTCCTGAAGGCACTATGCTTTAAGTGTTTGGGATCCAATCATTCTGTTCGCGCATGCCGATCCAAAATAAAGTGTAACCAGTGCAATGGGTCGCATCATCCTTTGCTCCATCAAGCAAAGACTAAAGAAAATCCGTTAGACTCAGGTCACACAAGTGAATCAAGTCAAGATCGTCATTCTAACTCAACCACTCAAACTCACAAACCTTCACTTTCAAGAAACAAAGACGCAGTTAATCCTCTACAGAGTCCTTTCTCCATTAATTCAACGAAAAACAATTCAGCTACAGTAAGGATACCTGAAGTCGTCATCTCGCACCCTAATTCCACAAGTAGTTCAATAGAAATTCAACCCAGTTCAAGTTCTATGAACACCTGCGTAAAAACTCAGATACATGCCTGTCACTCCGAGAACTATACTTCTACTGTATCATTGTTGCCTACAGCGTTGGTAAATGTGTTGGATAATCAGGGAAAATGTGTGCCCTGTCGTATTCTCCTAGATTCTGGTTCACAGATTTCACTAGTTTCTGAAGCGTGTGCTCAACGCTTGAATCTTAAAAGAGAAAATGCCAGATTAAGTATTACTGGCATATCGGCTACATGTGTTGGAACAACAAGGGGAAAAACATGTCTGCAATTATTTCCTAGATGGAGGGAAGCATATTCTTTGAAGATTCAAGCATACGTCATGACCGAGCTCACGGCATTAGTTTCGTCTTCAACATTACCAAAGCCTGTATTTGAGTCACTAAGAGGATTGCAGCTAGCTGATCCCAACTTCCACAAGTCATCAGATATTGACATCATAATTGGCGCTGATTACTTTTTTGAAGTTCTCAAGGAAGGAAGGTTGTACGATGAGTCGCGCCACCTAATCGCACAAGAAACAATCTTTGGTTGGGTGGTGGTGGGCACATTCTCACTGCCATCTTATTCTATAAATAATTTCCACCTGTACGTACTAGAAGATCTCGACAAAACTCTTCGCCGCTTCTGGGAAATTGAAGAAATCACATCAAAGCGCGATAGTCTAACTCCCGAAGAAAAGAAATGCGAGTCACATTTCAATAAAAATCTCTCCACACTTGGGAATAGATATGTGGTGTCATTACCGTTCAAAGCAGACATTGGAAATTTCGGCATATCACTTACAAGTGCAGTTAAGCGCCTTCATAGTATGGAAAAAAGATTCCAAAGAGATAGCACCTTCAAGGAACAATATGTTAATTTCATGCAAGAATATGAAAATCTCGGTCACATGGAACTTGTTCCTGATGCGGAAATATCAATCGACAATCGATCCTGTTTCTACCTTCCTCACCACGCCGTATTTAAGGCGTCGCCAAAGCCAAAAATTCGAATTGTATTTGATGGATCCTGCAAATCTACTACAGGCATCTCCTTGAATGATAAATTAATGGTAGGACCGACTATACAAAGAGATTTAACTACAATTTTATTAAACTTTCGAAAGTATAATATAGCTTTCTGTGCGGATGTGGAGAAAATGTATAGACAGGTCCTAATAGCACCTAGTGATAGAGATTTCCAGCGAATCGTTTGGAGAGAGCATCCCAATCTACACTTGAAACACTATAGGTTAACGACCGTCACATATGGCACATCATCAGCACCCTTTTTGGCCACAAGAGTATTGCATCAAATTGCTGACGATTTTGAAAAAACTCATCCCCAAGCAACATCAATTATCAAAAAATGTTTTTATGTAGATGACCTACTGAGTGGTGCAGATTCCCTAGCTAAAGCACTTGCGCTCAAGGAGGATCTTACGAAAATCTTAGCTTCAAGAGGTTTTAACCTAACTAAATGGTTGTCCAACGCAGTTAACTTTACTAGCTCCGGTGAAACAAATGCTGCACCTACAGATCTCATGACCATTGATGAGAACAACCTTACTTTACTTTACTTTACTTTTAGGGATTCAATGGAATTCAAGACAAGACGTTTTCCTGTTCAAGGTTTCACTATCCAATTCACCAGAGGTGACTAAGAGACAGATCCTCTCTGAGTCCTCAAAGATATTTGATCCAATGGGTTGGTTAACGCCGGTCGTAATAACAGTTAAAATTTTGATACAGAGGTTATGGTTGTGCAAGTATGATTGGGACGATATATTACCTAAGGAAATCGTGCAAAGATGGCAAATTATAAAGGATCAACTTCCACTAATAGCTGCTGTTCAAATTCCACGCTGTATATTTTTGGATAAAGGAAACATTCACGGATCTTGCGATGCGTCTGAATTAAGTTATGCAGCGGTAATTTATTGCAGAAGTTTAAATGACAAAGGAGATGTTTGTCTTCGACTGGATCTGGATCGACTGGATGAAACATCTAGTGAGTTACGAAAATCCAATATTACCGTAAATTTTCATCAGAAGGTATCAACTTGCATTACTGAACTATTCGATAGATTCTCGTCGTTTTCAAAAATCGTAAGAATTCTGGGATACTGCATGCGCTTCTGTCGTAATTCAAAATGCCAGCTATCTGAAAGAAATATGCAAGCCCTAACGGCATGGGAGCTGAACCAAGCAGAAATTTCTTGTTTGCGAATAGTTCAACATACATCATTTGTCGAAGAATTTAAGGATTTGAGGTCACATCGTACGGTTTCCTCAAGGAGTCCCTTGTCACCATTGTGTCCATTCATCGATACTAATGATATTATCCGAGTTGGTGGAAGACTAAACAATGCAGATGTCAACCACGATGCGAAGCACCCTATAATTCTACCAAAACGTCATCCTCTTACATTTGGACTAGTAGCTGGATTGCATAAAATACACTTACATCCAGGCTCTTCGTCGCTTATAGGGATTGTGAGGCAACGCTTTTGGATACTAGGCCTGCGTGATTTAGTCAAGAAGGTCAGTCGTCAGTGCATCGTGTGTTTTCGTCAAAGAGCTACTAGAGGTTCACAACTGATGGCCCATCTTCCAGAAGCTAGAGTAAGGATTACACGTCCGTTCTTCAACGTTGGCATCGACTACGGTGGTCCTGTTAAACTTTGCGCGCGAATTAGCAGAGGAGTAAGACCAATTAAAGGGTATTTTGCTGTTTTTATCTGCCTGACTACAAGAGCCGTTCACTTAGAAGCAGTGACTAATCTAACTGCAGAAGCATTCGTAGCAACGCTTAGGCGTTTTATAGCCCGTCGTGGCATTCCTGCTAACATTTTCTCTGACAACGCTACCAATTTTGTTGGAGGAAAAAGACAAATCACCGACATGCACAATCTTGCTTTATCTGCTTACGAAAATACACTAATTTCAAGCTTTCTTTCTCAGAATCGGATTCAGTGGAACTTCATCCCACCAGCTGCACCTCATTTTGGCGGTATCTGGGAGGCTGCAGTGAAATCTGCAAAGTGGCACTTACGTAGAGTTGTTGGTGAAACAATGCTCTCATTTGAAGAATTCTCTACATTGTTGGCGCAAATTGAAGCTATCCTGAATTCACGTCCATATGGTCGTCTCTCTTCAGACCCTGATGACCTAGACGCATTGACCCCATCGCACTTCTTAATCGGGGAACCACTGACGTCACTCCCTGAAGGAAATTATTCTGAGGCAAAGGTATCTAGATTAGGTCGATGGCAGCATATACAAGCTATGGTTCAGGGATTCTGGAAACAGTGGAAAAATGAGTACCTAAGTTCATTACAAACTCGGCCTAAATGGAGAAAGGATCAAAATTCGTTGAAACGTGGGGAACTTGTTCTGATTGGTGAAGACAACGCTCCTCCATGCAAATGGCTCCTCGGAAGGATCCTTGAAGTTCATCCAGGAAGGGATAATCTTGTTCGAGTGGTCACCGTTAAAACTCGTTATGGTACATGCAAACGAAGTGTCACGAAGGTATACAAACTACCTATAAGCCAAGCAACTGCTTGACGGCCGGGAGGATGTTCACGCATCTCATCATTACCTCAAAACTACCATCGAGCTCGAGGTCATTATTCTGTTGTCGTCATCATGGAACTGATAATCATCAGCAGCTGCGCTTCTTATCTACAGTCGAGATTTGAGTGCGACGACAGAACCCATCCCCACCATGGGAACATGTAAAGCTGGCCAACGAGCTCTTTGCATCCTATTGTCAGGACATGGTTCATTTGCGAAACCAACTACGTGCTCCCATGACGGAGATGGAATTCGTCGAAAACGTTCACACCAATTTACTACCCTCCATCCAGGAACAAATTTGTTTGCACCATACAACATCAGTGGCGCAGCTTCGCGCTTTAGTTATGGAAGTGCAGACCACCAGAGCACGCATTCGTTCATCTTTACCATCCATGTACAACCGGTCGAGAGTTGATGAATATTATCTGCCGGAAATTCCGATGAGGCACGACGAGGATACGGTTGACCACACGTCAGAAAACGGACCACATATAGCTGCCATCGAACCTGCCCAACGGCCGACGCCAATCTGCTGGAACTGTGACCAGCCTGGAGATTATTACACCGATTGCGACAAAGAGCCTCAAGGTTACTTCTGTTAAGGATGTGGAAAGAAGGGAACCGTGAAGCCGAGATGCCCAAGCTGCAGTCAGAAAAACTACCGTCGGGGCGAGGGCAACAACAACAGTCCTCGACCACCAGCATATCAGAGGAGGCCTGCAGAGCAGAGAGACTATGGACCGCGGCAGAACCGAGTACCATCCATCCCATCCTCATCCCAACAGACGTAGACACTCTAGTTAAATCTCCTGACTCCACAATGGAGCAAACACCATACTGCCCAACAACCCCAGAATCACCGTTACTTCTCGACATATCCTCTGAATACGACCAGAATTCGCTTGAGAGATGCACACCCAACTTACTGGACCACTTGATGAATGCACCAGACGAGAACTCGGCTTCAAGCATGCCAATACCATTGGTGTCCATTCAAGTTGCACCACCCAAGACGCAGCTATTGGACACCGAAGTGATGCCAGTACGGCTGCTACAGCGAACTCCAGCACCTGCGGAAGAGCGGACAACACCTACAGCTCGACCTCTGAAGCCATACCATCAAAGACTAAGAGAATATTTCTAAACTAGACAACGTATATTCGCAGAGACAGAACCCTCGAACAACCCCACGCCACCGAAGAAACCCAAACGCTCAACTCTACGTCTGAGAGCCTTTTGGAAAAAGGTTCGGGAAAACCGGAAGAAATTGGCCTCAGCCTTCGTGACTGCGCCTTACGACATCCGGCCTTACGCCGAGGTGCTCGTACTAGGTCAAACTCTTTCTGGTCTACTGGATAGCGGTGCCAGCGTCAGCGTTTTGGGAAAAAACGCGTTGGAGGGGTTGGACAAAGCTCAAGTTTCATGGAGTAAATATCGTACGAAGCTCATGGTAGCCAACGGAGAGACACCCGAGGTATTGGCCACGCGGACGTGCAGGTCACCTTTCGGGGTGATACCAAGGCTGTACGGCTGTACATCGTGCCCAGCCTGACCCAAGATTTCTATCTCGGAGTGGATTTTTGCAGGTTGTTCAATTTAGCACCTGATATTATTGGTGACATTTCAGCAGCAACTACATGGCCCCAACCAGCAGCGATAGCAAGCATGTCTCAACCTCTGGACCCAAACCAATGTCCATTATCTACAACGGACCAACTTCGTCTACAACACGTAAAGCAACTCTTCCCGTCGTACTCAACGCTAGGTCTCGGGAAGACATAGTTGGAGAAGAGTAAGTTCTGCTTAAAGGAAGCGCGGTACTTAGGGTACATAATCGGTAATGGAGGGATAAAGACGGACCCCGAGAAGGTCGCAGCCATCGTCGAATACCCTCCCCCTAAGTCCATTCGTCAAGTGCCCCGATTTGGATTTTGGACATGGCAGGCATGGTGCAAGAAGACTCTCAAGAATATCAGGACCTTCGGGACCGAGTCGAGGAGCATAACTCATCCTTGCCGGACTTGACTTTGTGCGACGGCTATGTATATATTCGGACGCAGCCCAGAACTGGTGACCCAGTTCAGGAAGAAGAAGCCTGGAAGCTTTGGATTCCACGGGGCCTGGTACCAGAAGTCATTGCGAGAGCGCATGATCCGCCGCAATCTTCACATGGAGGCATAGGAAAGACACTAGAGCGAATACGACGACACCTGTATTGCCCGAAGATGACCGCTGATGTACGAGCATATGTATTAGCTTGCGACACCTGCAAGGAGACGAAAGCCCCAAATTCCCTCTTACGACCACCAAAGGGAGCTCAAGCGAAGACTGAAAGACCATGGCAACGAGTGTACATGGACCTATTAGGGCCGTATCCTCGCACGAAACGAGGCCATGTGTGCATCTTGATTGCATTAGACCATTTCTCGAAGTACATTCTGCTACGCCCACTGCGAAAAGCGAGCACAACACTAATTTGCAGTTTCGCCGAAGAAGAAATCTTCCACAAGTTCGGTGTCGCGGAGAATATAGTAACGGACAATGGTCCTCAGTTTCGGTCAGCCCAGTTCGGTAACCTCTTGGAACGATATGGCATTCAACACCTTCGTACAGCAGTGCACTCACCGCAAGCAAACGCTTCCGAAAGGGTAAACAGATCCGTCCTAGCTGCGATCAGAGCTTATGTTAAGGACGAGCATGACAGATGGGATGAGAAGTTGAGTTGTATAGCGAGTTTTCTTCGGAGTTCAGTTCACCAGGCTATTGGCTTGGTTCTGCATACGCGCTACTAAGACGACTACAAGCTGTGAGTGAAACAATAGACGTAGATACTTCCGACATGCTCAATTTGATTCGCGAACAGGCCCGGAAAAATTTAGACAGAGCTTTTGAGCAAGGTGAACGGACCTTTAATACACGTTCTAAGCCTGTAAGCTTCAAAGTCGGACAGGAAGTCTACCACAGGAACTTCAGCCAAAGCAGCTTCGCGAAACAGGACAGCACCAAAGTAAACAAGAAGTTCAGAAAGTGCCGAGTTCGATCGCGGAAGGGAAATGCTCTCTATGAGCTTGAAGACCTACAAGGAAAGTTGTTGGGAACCTACCACGCGAAGGATATTCGGCCCTGAAGCGCGGCAACATGACATGGGAGAGTTTCGCGAGGATAGCCATACTGGAGTGTGTGTGTCCTCTCTTAATGATGATAAATGTTCACGAGTACTGAGTTTTAGGACCATAGTGCCGGCGTGACGTAAACTGAAGGAGGAAGGTGCATACACACACCAAGGTCCAGTTTGCACGGCAGGAATCGCAATCCTCAATCGAGTCGTGGGGGGGGGGGGGGGAAGCATCCGGCTGCTCGCGGAGGTATCATTGGGACGTCACGCGTCACGATCCTCGTCCAGGTTGTGAGGAAGCGTGTCGCGTGGTTAGGCTGGCCAGTATGTGGGATCAGGTTGCTCAACGTCTATCCTCCCATATCAACCCTTATAGTATACCATGCTCCGTGCTCTCAGCCTCTCTTTACCGGCGTAAAGTTGTGTTTACGCCTTACTTATAGCCCCATTAGGCTTCAACTCGCATCCCTAACCAACAAAACTTTAACTCTCGCACTGTGCGGCCAGCGTCGTCTATGAATAACACCCCATATTGCATAATAAGCGCCGAGCCCTCCGCAACTCTACCGTCACAACATTTGTGTTTGTGTCTCATTCTACCGCCCGCCAAAGGCTTCAATTTGTGCCACCAACAGTTTTACCGCTCAAGTCAGGTCAGCCCTGTTAATGGTTCCGTCGATCAACGCGTATATCCTAGAACAATTGTTCAGTCTGTATAGCTCAGAGCGCTCAGCATCTCTACCGGCGTAAAGCTTTTGTTTACGTCTCGTCTCCATGCATGTTTCATGTCTCTCAAATCCCCCTAACTTAACATGCTTTTGTCAAATATGGCAACCCCAGGTTACTCCGTTGCCTTCGTAAGGTATCCCGCGATTCGAATTTTGGAATGTGAGAACTTCACAATTGAGATTTTAACGGCGGCCTAGTTCACGTAGTGGAACAGTAGATGTCCGCCCGACTCAACCTTCCACTCCTAACCTCTCCTTAAGAGACCTTTTGGTTAGGTTTGGCCCATGGGCTCTTCAACACTCACTTTTCATCTGTTACTTTTAAGCCTTAGTGCTTCTCCCGTCTCAACGACTGGTGAACTATTTTGTGAGACCGCTCACAATCATCCAAGAGATGCCGTCCTTAACGGACCCTGCCCCACCGCTCTCGCCCTCTTTCCGCTTCAACACCGGATTCTCTTAGTCTTAACGACCGGCTAGCTCAGATGAAGCATGAGACTGCGGATGGGTCGTGCCACACATTGGGCGCCTGGCAAAGCTACGAGAGGGTGCCTAGAGTCACCTGCGTCTCTCTCATTAGGAGCACGAAAGGGACTCAGACTCAATCTCGCTAACGGAGCCCGGAACTCAATTGTAAGCGACCTTCTCAACTTCCTCTGCTCTTGCAGGCTCAGCAGCCGAGGCTGCCCTGTTATGGTCGCCATGTAGCGGCACCTACAGTGGTCATGTATCACCTGACCATCGGCTATATGAGCCAAATTCCTGCACCCGGTGCAATGTCGGGATGCTTTGCCCGTCAATTTTACCAAAGCCCGGCTCTGCTCTAAATCGCATGAATATTCAAAAGATTCGGCTCCTATAGCCGAATCTAAGACCCCCCTCGATTTTTCGTACCTGAAAACACCTGAAAATTAAGATACCTACGGTTATATACAGGGGCATAATCGGAGGCAGCGCGGAAAATACATTTTAAAAATACGCCTCAAGCTCTGAAATCGCTACATAGGAAGCCGGGAGAATAATCTAAGTCAATTAAATTATTTTCTCAAAAATCCTCGGCTCTAATAAGAATGTAACCGCTTCCTAACAGCACCAAAATTAAAACCCCGCCTACCTACGTTACCACTAACGTGACGAGACCAGACCAGACGAGACCTCAGCCGCCTGTAAAAAGAATACAAAATTACAGCCAAAAACGGCCCGGCTGCAAAAAGAATTCTAAAAATAGAATTCGTTTCAAGTCAAAGCAGCAAAAGTGCAACAGATTTGCAATTAAAATGAATATCTGACGTAAATAAAAAGAGCCAAACCGTTTACGCCGTTGCTTGAAATGAAAAAGCTGGATGTCGGCAGCGGGAGGATAGGATGGTGTGTGTGACTTTGCTGGCAGCGGTAGTAGATGGGCGCGTAGAGTTTTAGGCAGTCGATCGAGTACTTGAAAAGGGGGAAGACAACAGATATAAAAGTGAAGTTAAAAAGACGAAACAGATAGAAGTGAAATTAAAAAGGTAAAGAAAGTTAAATTTTCAAAGAAGGACAAAACAGAGATAAAAGTGAAGTTAAAAAGATAAAAGAAAGTTAAATTTAAAGTTTTAAAGAAAGACAAAACAGATAAAAGTGAAATTAAAAAAAAGTAAAGAAAGTTAAATTTTTAAAGAAAGATAGAACAAATAAAAGTGAAGTTAAAAAGGTCAAGAAAGTTAGATTTTAAAGAAAGACAAAACAGAGATAAAAGTGAAATTAGAAAATTTAAAGAAAGTTGAAAGATAGAATAGATAAAAGTGAAGTTAAAAATGTTACAGAAAGTTAAAGATTTTAAAGAAAGATAGAACAGATAAAAGTGAAATTAAGAAAAGGTTACAGAAAGTTAAATTTAAATTTTTAAAGAAAGATAAAGTAGATAAAAGTGAAATTAAAAAGGTCAAGAAAGTTAAATTTTCAAAAAGAAAGACAAAACAGATAAAAGTGAAATTAAAAAGGTCAAAGGAAGCTAAATTTTAAAAGAAATCAATAGAGAAAAGTGAAAATTAACGGAAAATTCCAAGTGAAGGAAATTTGAGACGGAAATGAAGAGAAAGAGCAACCAAATTCGGTGAGTCCGTTCCAGGATTTTTTCGTATACAAAATAACCAGGTTTGTAAAATCATCATGTAAATAATCTTATCAATTTCTATTATTGCATGAACTATTATAATAATTTCATTAATTGTAATAACCCTAGCCTCAATTTTATTAAAAAAATCAATAATTGATCGAGGAAAGAGATATCTGCAATTATCTTGGTTACTGAATTTTTTCGAGGTTTAAATCTTAATTTGAATTCTACACAATTGTTAGTTATAATTTCTTAAAAGTGCATGTGATGCGCTTCGTCAAATATATTGGCAATTTTGACTAATTTAATATGTAAAATTAAAATAGGTTTTTCTACATTTTAACTCTCCTCGTACACATTTGACCGAAAAAGAATGCGCATTTTTTTTGTTATTTGTTTTGCGAATTGTAATGAAATTAAGAACAGAAAAAGCAAAAATTTCTTAGAACGACATGGTAGGCCATATCAGGTATTTCCTAGTTTTTTTTTTTTTGAATTGTCAGAACTTGTAAGATGGAATGAAAAATATCTGCATAGACTTATCATAGGTTAATAGTAGCTTAGTCCATAAGATGTACTCAGCCTCAGAGCGTCTTTGCAAAGAGGTTAATTGACCCTGACCCTCAGTCAGTTGGTCGTGTGCCCTCCACCGGAGGTGTTAACTCAATTTTTTTAATAAAATCAAATTTTGTCCTTGATGCACATTGATTAAGCAGTTTTTTCTCGCTCTCTCTCTCCGCGTCGTCCTTCCCTAGGGCGACTATATCATCGCTACGTCGGTGGGCGGGGTCCTCACAATGAGGTGAGTGGCCCTCTCTCTCTTTTATAGGTCGGTCAAAAGGGCATCTAGATGACGTTGGCCCCTAGGTGCAAGGGTGGTTGGGGCATGGGCCATGCAAGGGGAGTCATGACACCAGACTCCCCCAACGACAGCCGGTAAGTCAAGCAACGCCTTCTTGCATCCTTTTCCTCCTGTGTTATTCCTTTTTTTTTGGTTGTTTTGATTTTAGATTTTCTTTGATTTTTTTCTTTTGTTTACTTAGTTTCGCGGGTTTTCTTTTTTCTTTTTTTTCTCCTTTCGATTTCTTAAAAGTTTTTTGTTTCTTTTTGGTTCGTCTCACCCTTCCCATCCTAGGCATGATTCTTTGCTTTCGTTGCGCGACCGCGGGCGGTGATCTCTTCCCCTTTTGAACCCCCCCCCTCTCTCTATCGAAAGGCTAGCGATGCCAGCATGCCATCCTCCATCTCTGCTCAAGCATCTGCTGACAGATGAATGTCCAGCGGAGGCAGTGATCCTGGCTGACATCAGCTGACTTTCAGTTGATGTCATCCAGAGTCATAGCCTGCCTTGGACAATCATCCAGCAGCAGTGTCGGTCCCAGCTCGCAACACTAACTACTGATTTTGTTTACATGTTTTGATTCGAGCAAATCCAATAATATTTTGATTTCTACATTTTAGATTCAACAATTTATGAGGAAATTATCAAGCGAACTGACATACTCTTCAACTATTAGATAAGTATTTTCAAATTATAAATAAAATTCATGACCCTTTGTGGTAATTCTTCTTTCCAGATGTGCCATCAGGAGAATCTGATACGTGGAACTGAACATATTCCCCGCCTTGGAACCACCAGGTTGTAACATTGGTGCCTCTTGCCGGTCGGTGCAATTGGCCTTCCTAGGAACTTCTGAATGTACGATCAGTCACCTGTAAAAAATTTCAAAAGGAAGGAGGGGTTATAGCGCCCCGACTCGCTTCTAGTATATTAGTAGGGAAGGGAAGATCATGTTTCTGGAATCCGGATATACGAAAAAAATGTAAAGGAAATTTGTAAGATGAATAGGTTAGGATATTGTGTGCAAAATATTTTTGTTTGCTTTTACCTTTTTCTGCGTTAAATAATAAAGCAATACGCAAATCTTAGTAATCGGTCTTTTCAGAATATACTATTCTTGGTCTTTATTGTTACAACTCGAACTAGATTTTCAGGGCCCGGATGTGTGTCGAGAGCTCGCCCCAGCATCCAACGAGATGGTGGAAGGTCTTCGTCTTTTAAAATAATCAAATTGAACATTTTCAGATTTGTTTACCCATTTCGAGCGTTGCTGCAGGCGACAAAGATACTCCGAATTCCCTCTCTTCCAAAATGACTGATACAGTCTTTGCAGGAACTGCCATCAATTTAAACTGTTAATGTTGGCATCTAAGACGGATGGTTCTGGTGGTGTTTTCAATATGTCCCCAATCAGGAAATGCGCTGGCGTTAATGGATTCAGATCTTGAGGATCCCTGCTCATTTCTCCGAGAGGCCTGGAATTTAAACACGCCTCTATTTGTGCTATGACAGTGTTAAATTCTTCATACGGCAATATTGTGTTTCCTAGTAATCACATCAAGTGATACTTAGTCGATTGAACGCCTGACTCCCATAAACCACCAAAGTGAGGGGATGAAGGTGGGATGAAGTGAAATTGTATGCTTTCATTTTCCAGCCTGGCGGCCAAATCCAAATCAAGTTGACTTAGCATTTCTCTGGTTTGTTTTGCGAGAACTCTATTTGCACCCACGAAATTTGAGCCACAGTCACAATACACGTCAGAACATGTCCCGAGTCTTGCACAAAATCGTCAAAATGCTGCTATGAAGTTCGATATGTAAGGATTTAGTAGCCATGCAAACAAACAAAGCGATGTACTTTTTAGGATTTCTACCTTTATGCGTCTTTAACTCGAAAGGACCACAGTAATCTACTCCTCCTCCTGGCTAAAAGGACGATTTAGTTTCACTCTCGATGCCAGTAAAGCTCCCATTAACTGTGCTCGTGAATTTGCTTTCTTCTTTGTATTACTTGACGAACTGTACTGCAAGCGTTTAAAATCCAGTATTTTTTTGCTAAGATGTGCATAACTAACTGAGGGCCTCCATGAAGTGTATCCTTGTGAGTTTTTTCAATGATAAGCTTCGTAAGAAGAGTTTTATCAGGCAGCACGATAGGATGCTTTTCGTTATAAGAAAAATTAGAATGACGGAGTTGTCCGCCTACTCTCAGTAAATTGCTTGAATCCAAAAAAGGGTTTAGTCTTATCAGTCGACTTTTTCGATCTATAATTTCTTTATGTTTTAATGATTTGATTTTCGCACCAAAATATGATTGTTGAATTTTTCTTAAACATGTGTACAAAGCTTCTTCTATTTCGGTGGCCTTTAAGTCTCCCTTTTCTCTGTCCATGACTGATTTTCTTGCATTTCTTCCAAATCGTTTGCAGTTAGCCGTCATTCTTAACAGCTTCATTAGAGATGTATATTTTTCTTTCCAACATGTAGATGATGATTGGGCATAATGCACAATGACTTTCCGTGCCTCCAGCGAAGTGTTCTGGCACACTTTGTTATGTGGCCAATGATGACTTGATATAGATAACAAGTCGTGAGCATGCATACCTCTTGAAGCGCAGTCAGCCGGATTTTCTTTGGAAGATACATGGCCCCAGATATTGCGTTCCAAGAGTTGGTGAATAAGTGGTACTCTATTTGCTATGAAAGTAGTCCATTTCGTTGGGAGTCCTCTCAACCATGCTATGACGATTCCAGAATCTGTCCAGGCATAAATCTAGGGGTTTTCCTTGAGACTTAAAGATGATAAAACTCGAGACGGGGAAGAGATATGGTCTAAATGGGTGCAACTTTTGTTTTCGCGGCTATTAAGTTCGTGTGTCTAATTCCTTCAGAGTCTATTGTACAAATATAAACTGCTGCTGCGTAAGCCTTGAGCGACGCATCGCTAAATCCATTTATTATATGGAGTTGGTTTCCGAGTGTTGAGTCTTTCTCGATAGCTGATCCATTCTCTCTCGATTTCCTTTGGTGGTTCCTCATCCCATGTTATTCCGGATAACCAGAGGTTTTGTATAATTAATTTTGCGATGATAATTATTGGAGCCAACCAGCCCAAAGGGTCAAATCGCTTGGCCACTTCAGAAAGAATGGTTCTTTTAGTCCACTTTAGTATTTCATTTTGCATTTTAACGCAATACAAAATGGCGTCCTTCCCAATATAATCCTACCGTCTTGACAGCCTCTGCGTCATCCTTCGAATCTAGAGACAAGTTGACTTCATCATTCTCCTTGGGTAAGAATTTTATTAATTGCCTGCAATTTCGTAACGAAAATCCCCCATTTGTGTAAGGTCCATTATTTGCTTCTACGTAAAAATCCGTTAAAGCCAACTTTGATGCAATTGGATACTTGTCCTTTTCATCAATTGCTAACTGTTTTATGACCTGTGTTGCAAGATAAGTTGCGCTCTTCGTCGTCGACTGCGAAAGTAGGAAAAAAATTACAAAATGAAGTGGAATTTGTGCTCAATGTTAGATGGCGAACGAATGGAAGAATTCTCCCTTCGTGGTGCCCAGCATGCAAAAGAATGTTCCTAACGGAAGGAATGTTGGAGAATCAACGAGCAGTTATAGATTTCATGTCGCAACAGTAGATGTTACCAATTCCCCATCATTAAATGGTCGATTTTTCTGGTAATTGCAAGACACAAGTCATCGAATATCAAGATACAACTCATTGTAAGTGGCAGAATCTAGCAGGTAATCGTGAAATTTTATTTAAATCATTCATCCTCTAAGAGGATATAATTTTGGTTGAACAATAGTGCAAATGGGTTTTAATTCATGTGCCTTCCAACCAATACAAGAAACGAAAATAAAATTATATTCCTTCTTACCCCAAAATATATTAGGGAGGACCGACGCAGTATATCTGTTTACGTGCTTCTGCAGCGAAAAATTCTCGCATTTTCCTTCTGTATGTCTTGGGAGTGACTTCGTCAAATGTAGTTTTCTGAAATTTTCTGAAGGAAAAAACAAACAAAAAAATTTAGAAGAAAAGTGCCATAATAACCTCAAAAATAACTTCAAAAGAAGCGGGGACATCATTAAAGAACTTGTATTCAAACTGAGTACGAAAACGACTTCCTGCACCTTCTTGAGCGATAATTACAACTCCCGCGGGTACGTGAACAGATCTATTGACGGTTATTATTCGGATTTAGTCGTGGAAACGTCCCAGGACTTTATTGTGTCAGCTTGTAAGATAAGCAAATCCACCCAACGAAAGATAAACCCAGGTAATGATTCTTACTCGCACGAAATTTCAAAATTTATATTTATAATAACACAAATTTTTTTATTATATTATGCATGAATTTCTTTGATGGACTTGATTCGAACTAGAAATATTGAAACTTAGTGAATATAATTAAAATCATTGGCAACCTTCTTTACATGAAATATTTTTGGTGGTTTTACTATTTCTCTTTAGAAACAAAAAGAAAAACATAGGAACACAAATTGATAGTACCATTGCGTAACTTATTTGTACCTTGTCTCGTATTTAAATGAATTATATTACCTTACCTTATCAATACTTTAGCAAATAGGTTTCGTTTAAACGACAGCTTTCAGTTCAGTCAAGGATCTCTTAGCTGTCTAGCGGAATATCCGCAATTTAGTTTTAACAGTTCTTAATTGATCCCATGCCTGAATTAGTTGGGACTAAATTTTTTTTGATAATTCAGGTATTCTTGCATTTATTATATTTTACAATAACACTACCGAAGTATATAGAATTTATCCACGTTTCATGTGGTTTTTTTTTTTTTGAATTCGATCAGCTAAGTTGATAAGTTGTATCATAGGTTTAAGTCTTGGTGGTGTCGATGAGTATCTGATATCGTTCACGCAGAAAATGTCTGAGATGGTCTCCTGATCTTCTGCCGTTCCAGCTAGATTTGTGATTGTATTGTAATCTAATTCGATTAAACGATGTTAATGAGATCTGGACGGGAGCTACTATATTAAAATTTAAACTTTCCAAATTGAACTCATATTATGAGTTCTTTATAATTGATGGTGATGGCATGATTGAGCGTTGTGATGCAAAAATAATACAACTTACAAGGACTAACTACTTAACTATTTCAAACCAGTGTTTCATTATAATGTAACATACGTTTTAATTTTTTTCTTGAATATCCGCTATACTGTTAAGATCAGAGTAGATATAACGTTTTAAACCGGAAATCTTGCTGTAAAATTCCGTTGGAACGTTTCGAATTGAACTTTTTGCAATAGAGATCCCGAAGAACTTATTACAGAGTAACTATTCTTCCTAAAATCTTTATATTTTGTTATAAAATAATAAAGTCACAGAAGTAAAAACATATCAAAACTATGTGCCAGAAATTGTCTAATGTGTACAATTCACAGTTCTAATTTTTATATAAGTCCATGCAACTGGCAGTTTCGAAAGTGAATTATATTGTCTTCTGAACATATAAAGAAAATAAGCAACGCCAGTCTATAATTGCTTTATTAGAATTAACATTGATTGAATGTCTGTTCTTATATGTAGATATGGCCATAGGCACGGCGTTTTATTAAAAATTTTAAGCCACATCGTATAAATTGTATGATTTAACGATTCTTGCAGGACATTTCATCCAAGACGGCTATTTCTCAGTATTTTAGTCGGGTAATGGGTATCTTTTTGTTTATTATTCGTTTCTTAGTAAGCTATACCTTCCTATTTCGACATAGTTTATCAACTGAGTCTTGCTGTGAACTTTAAATTTAGTTTAAGATTAAGTGAATTAATTTTTATGACGAAATTAGTTTAAAGTTGTTCGAAGTGGGTACTTCCGACGATCACCGGGTTATTAATTCGCCAATTTGGTTGCAACCGGGGATTGTTGAGGAAGTAATTGCTAAAGAAAATCATAGGCTTTACTCTCATTTATTAAGAAGACTTAACCGCGCTTAGTTCGTCGTATATAGGGCTTCACGATACTCGAGATAATTCTCGCTGCCGGTATCGGTCCCGAAACGATACCGAGACCGGCAGCGAGACCAATATCATTGGTAACAGTGCGATATCGTGAACGAGATTGAGGTGACTAGAGTGGACGAGATATTAGTTTTTATCATTTTACTGTGGACAATTTTTTTTATTTGTTTAGCTTTTATGTCGCTCCGAAAATTGTCAATTGTGTCATTTATGGGGCATATAAGTATACACTGCTTTCCTTAATCGTTTCTTTCTACATTATTTCCTTCTTCAGATATTTGCGCTTTATCCCCAATAGCAAACAAGAGCCTTTGCTACCTTATTTTGGCGATGGCAATATGAAGAAAATGCATATATACATAGATATATCACTTTTCCTCGCTCCCCGTTATCCCATCGAAATACCCTTTTTTATGTTGCCGAGAGCGAGATCGCACCGAGACTGGCCTTTATCTCGCCGAGATTGCGACGAGAGCGAGATCGTCTTCACCTTGACGAGACCAAGACCGAGATCTGCTAAATTCTCGGTCTTGTCTCGGTGCCGTGAAGCCCTAGTCGTATATCTGGTCCCAAGTTTCTTACCTCAAAAAAGACAATATCAGTCGATATACTTCGTTACATGTTATGAGTTTGTTTGGCTATCCCTTTGATTACCACTTCACTACCACTGTCCTTCAGTAGTAGCAAATTTAGTATAAGGAGAATTCCATATATCAACAAGATATATACCTGTTTAAGCTAAAATTTTCTTTTTTGTGTCTACTGAACTGTTTCCTTCTTCCTTCTTCTTCTTCTTTTTTTTTATACACTTTCGCAATAACGCATATCTAAAAGTTAATCTATAAGTGCTCAACTCAGTTTAGCCACCCGAATTCTATATTGCACTGAATTTCTTCTGAATTTCCCGCGTACTCTGGCTTATAAGTGATCATAAGGATGTAGTGTTAATAGTTATCTCGTTTCCCCTCGACCCTCTATCTCTCTACAACCTCTAGTTCCGGACAACTGTCCGAGTCAATATGGACTATGCGAAATGATACAGGCTCGGCATAGTCGTAGGATGGGGCCTGATGAGCCTCGAACCATCTAGAGGCCGAGGTTGCTTCCTTCGTCAGGGGCATACTTAGACCGATCCCTTTTATCCTTTTTTTGCTATCCTTTTATAACATTTGTGCTTCCTTCCTTTTTTTCTTTGGACCTAAAGAGTGTCCGCAAAGTTATTGTACGAGTGAGTGAGCCGAACTAGGAGGCAAGATAGGGATCTTACCTCCTCCGGGGAGGGCCCCGATCCGACGAGCTTAGCACGGCTGACTAGGCGAGCCCCTCATTTCTTCGGTAATCCAAGCAAGCCTGCACGGCAACCTTGACGCTCACCCCGGTAATCCATCGAACCCTTCCCTATCCTTTTTCGGGTTGTGAGCCTAGACTTAGTCGGGGTTCTCACATCCCTCCAACCAATTCATGCCCTCATGCTATCGCTTGATGGCGGCAGGGGTACATGAATTCTCGCAAATACTACCGATAACAAGGTCACTGTAAATAATCTGTAGTCCTCTACAGGGTTTTCCGGAGATTCTCACCACACTATTCGTTGATATTCAGTATGATTTCTGTTAACTCGAATCTGTCGGTACATCTTTTCCAGATCCGCGGTGAAGGCGATCTAATACTTTCTCCATTTGATAATTAAAGATATCAAATCGCCCTTTCTTCCTGTGCCAGTAATTTACCTATGGATATTTCTTCCAGTTCCCAGAATCGTTTAAGGTGATCATTTATCCAACCGAATAAAGTTCTCTGCGCGATAGGACTACCTTGAGGTCCCCTCAAGAGACCATTCATAATGATACGACTGTATATATCTGCGCCTTATAACATATCTACTTTCCCTAGATCGTAATCTGCTAACTCTAATTCCTCGAGGTGCGTCCACTTTTTATTAATAATTTCCTTTGCAGATATGCCCAGCATATGTTTGCCCTACTTCACTGATAGTTGCGCTCACGGATTCTTTGGGCAATTTTAATGCTTGTACAACGCTTTCCATTAAGAATGAGACCTGTGACCCTTGATCAACCAATGTTCTCACATATGCTCATGCCCGCAAGGTGATATCACTCGAACTAATGCCGTCGCCAGCAGAATCTGATGTCTTGTTAATCATAAAAGAACTAAGATTTCTTGAAGTTGATGGGCCCGTCTCAGGAGTGAAAGATGAAGCTGTGGCAGACAGAGAAGAGGAAGGCTGAAGTGGATTATTATTATTACGAGAAGCTATCTTTTGATAATGTTGAGGCACTGACGAATTTGAATCAATGTTTTCACTAAATTCTCCAACTTTCCTATGAAGCAACGAGTGATGACGTTGTTGGCAGTGATAACATCTTTGTTGACTGGGACAGTTTGCTAATATGTGACCAGATCCTAAACAATTAATAAATAGCCCCTTTGCTTTTACCGTCTCCATTCTCTTCATGTGATTCATTAAAGAAAATTTCGGACATTGTCGCAAGTTTTGATTTTTCATACAAAGGGAACACACAGTCAGTGTGTCAGTGATTGGGGCTTAGATTTATTCAAATGACCTTTATATTCCCTATTACTAATGACTCGTTTTGAATTCATTGCTTCAAGTGCCCTGAACCTAGATTCCAAAAACTCTTTCAGATCTGCCCAGGAAGGCAATCCTTTCCTTGCACTAATACTTTGTTAACACAGTGCATGTGAATCTTCTGGTAATTTTTGCACGATCAAATATACAATTAGTGAATCCCAACCTGATACTTGTACATCGAGATTCGATAACGCCTGTAAACATTCATTCGTCGTATCCAAAAGTGCTTTTACTCCACTTGCACTTTCCTCAGATATCGCGTATAAACGAGAACTCGCTTATTGTCATACCGTTCTCTAAGTATGTAGCTGCTACTTCATAATTTTTGTCGGTAATCTGAAAATGCCTTAACAGATCCTCTGCTTCTCCAACTAAACGCAATTTCAAATATTGTAGTTTTGTCCCGGAGATAGCGATTGATTTTCATGAACTAGCGTTGTAAAAAGGCCGTGAAAAGTTGGCCATTTTCTATAGTCGCCACTGAATTTCTCTAGAATTATTTTTGGTAATTTAATCGAATTTTCAACACTTTTGGGAGTTGTCACGGTTGCTCCCTTCATTCCTTGAGAATTTGTAATTTCATTAGTGGGATAATCCATGTGAAATCTATCTTCAATCAGACCATAGTTGGTAGTAAAATATTCCTCCACAGTCGAAAAAACGTCTTGCTCAAAATATGATAACTTCTTTTCATTAAACGTAGCATCCGAATATTTCATCACCAAAATCTCCTTATGTCGCTTCATGAACTCGTTCCACAGGGACTGAAAATATCTCAATCTTTTATGGTAATATTTAGGTGTGCGTCTTTCTCCTCCATCTTTTTTGTAATTTCTTATAAATGTTTCCATAATTTCCTTTCGGGGCATATTGGGTACTAATTAATGTCTCCATTCCGCAGAGCTTAATCGAAATACTAAGCAATATATAAAAACGTGTAATGACCTACCAAAATGAATTACGGCTTTCGATTCCAAATGATTTCTACAGTATTCAACTTCCTATTTAATTTGATGGATACGGATTGAAGAGCAACTTAATTACGCATTCATCCGATTGTGTTGCTTTTGTTATCGGCGTATTTAGCAAACCATCGTAGGTATCTTCCTCGACATCTCGAGTGAAATTCCTATATGCTTTCATGTTCTCCGGTTTAAGTAATAGAAAAAAATAGAGTCGAAAGATGACTCGCTATATGGGAATATTCTATTTCCGGAACTAATGAATGATTTCCATCTGTATAGGGAAGCACCTGATTCGTTGCAACTTAATTTTTGGAAGATTGAAGATTGGTAATGTAATTCTGATTACCAATTTTTCTTGCAAAAAGTGTGTTCGTAATTCGGCCGGTTGATAGAGAATTGATAGACAATTTTGGCCGTTTGAACACGTGGCGTGAGATTTGTGATAATTCTGAAGGAGTGAATAAGGGGCGATCAGCGGGGGATGAATTTGATTGTTTCGGCTAGCGGTTATTATATCCAGTAGCGCCTGCTGTCGAAACTCGATTTCTATCATTTATAGCAACAAACTAGAGACTATTTCCTGCCTCACTTGTCTTGCCACGAGTTTATCGGTTAATTTATGTAAATCATTCATCTGGTAGGTTATTTGCCGTTGTCTTTCGACCAGTGAGTTTAGAGGTTTTTGAATCTTATTAAGCGCAGTCCTGACTACACTGATTTGTTGTTTCTCCAAATCAGCGAGTACCTGATGGTTAGTTTCCAACTCATCCAGGCGACTATAGACTTCGTGTTCATTGGTACTGTCCATTGTACCGAATAGGTAGTGCTTTGTGTTTCCGATGCCGTCGAAGATAGATCTCGTTTTTCGAGATTTGGGAACAGCTTATTCAATTACCTTAGTGCGTTGTTGGATGTTTTCCATCAACGCATGCATGTGCTTTTGCTGGAGTTCGCAGAGGTCGCCTACTGTGTCATTTCCACACAGTTGATGCACGTAGTGTTCAGCTCGTTCCACAAGCGTTGTTTGATTGTCCAACTCGGTCAGGTCCAACTCGGTCAAGTCCAGCTCCGTGAGTATATTCCATGTGGAGTGGTAAACCATGAGGCTTCCTAAATCCTCAAATAGTACTTCTGTATTGTTGAGTGGGTTTACCGAGTAAGGCCCATAGTGGACAGAATCAGTCCGAGGATGATAGCGTTTTGTATCATACCTGGGGAGAGGAATTTGGTTATTAGGTTTACTAAATTAGTTTTCTTATTTACTAAGCGTAGATTTTTCCTCAAAGTGGTTTCCTGCGAATGTTATTTTTCTGCGGGTGTACCTCAGGGCAAGGGGACTGTCAGGGGAAATTCCTGTTGCAGCCCTGTAGGCGAGGGTGATAATGATGGCTCTTGCGCCAATTTCTTGTTGTTGGGAACGCGGCCAAGCCATAATTAGCAACTTTTAAATATGGCGAGTTTTTTGTTTTTAATTAGTCGGGAGAGTTTTAGTTTACTTATCGTAGACTTCATATGTATTTTAAAGTTTAATGTTCTGAAATTGTTTGATGCGGATTTTTATATCCGCAGGTCGACTTCAGGACACGGGACTACCAAGAGGAAGTGGGTATAATAAAGGAAAGTGAGTTGTTGTGATCTCTACTGTTGAATACAGCCTATCGAAGGTGGATGAGGAGGACCTCAAGGCAAGGGACTACCAGGAAGAAGTTCCTGTCACAGCCTCGGATGCGAGAAAAAGAAGAAGCTAAGAGATAATGTTCGATCAAATTGGAAGTAAATTAAAATACACCTGTGTAGATATGGTGAAAGTGGGAAGGTTTTGCTTTATGCAAAGTGGGTTAGAGTGATTAAGGTATTAAAAGAAAATGTTATTATAATTATCCCCTTTGATCGCGGGCTGTAGACGCTACGTAGGGAGTAACAGAAGAATTTCTAGATATAGCATTATGAAGATGGAGTTTAGGAGGTCCAGTCTCTGACTGAATTGCACAAGAGTTGTTTTGGTTAGGGTTTGACTTTTAGCAGGAGTCCTTTTTTCCATTATTTCCCAATTATGGGGTGCTGTGCAGGAGGTAGTGAAGTCCTGTTGATTGGTACTTCGTAGGTTCAAGCACGTTTAATAGATGAGACGGTAAATCTTACGTTAAGGGACTTCACAATTAAATAAAAGGTTAACAGGAATAAAAATGTTATAATTAAAGTCGGTTTGGACCCGATTGGACCGAGTTGTTAAAGGGCTTTTTCGTTGTTCCCTATCTATTATCTATTCATAGAATGGCTTAAGTCGGTTGTTATGAACCGTAACTGTACGCTTGCCCATTTTTAGGGTTGTATTCACTGATGATGGTATACCGATTACCAGATATTGTCCTACCCAGATTTGAGAGAGCTTATGTTTTCGACTTTCGCTCTTGAGTAAGACTTTGTCACCTATGTGAAATGATAAGGGGCGAACAGCTTTATCGTAGTATAATTTCGACCGTTGCTTGCTAGTTAGCAGATTTTTGCGTGCCGTGCCATAAGACCTTTGGAGCTTGTATCGTAGGATCTGGGAGTTAATTTCGTCCCTTCGTGTACACTGTTGTTGTACACGAATGCAGCGGTTCGCAGACATTGATCCCATGATTTGGGATTCTCGTCCACTATGGTGCGCAAGTATTCGATTAACGGCCTGTGTGCACGTTCAAGTGCTTCGTTTGACTGTGGGTGGTAGGCAGAAGTTTGTAACTTCTTCACCCGTAGCAGTTTAAATACCTTTGTAAACAGGTCACTAAGGAAGTTGCTTCCTTGATCGGTGACTATTCGCTTAGGGATGCGGTAGCGTGCGACGTTTTCGTCGAAGAAGATTTGCGCTACAGTGACGGCTTCCCCGTTAGGTATGGCGTACCAATCGACAAATTTGGTGAGGTTATCCTGGAAAGTCAAGATGTACTTGTTTCCGGAGTCAGTTTCCTCGAGTGGCCCAACAATGTCGAGATAGACATTGTCGAAGGGTTGTTTTGCAATGTCCGTGATGACCATCGGCATTTTAAACTGAGGTGATGCCTTCATTTTTTGGCATTTTGAGCAACGCCTTACGTATTTCTTGATATCGCTAAGCATATGCCTCCACTAGTACTTCCTTCGAATCCGCTTATATGTTTTATTTACACCCTGATGACCGCCAAAAAGAGAGTCGTGGTAATCATGTAAGATCGTTTGTATCTCCTTGGGGCTTGTGATTATTTCAGGGGGCTTACGTTTATCGTCGACTAGCGGATTAGTATCTGGCGGGTTGTCTGTTGTGACCTCTTCCGCGTTTGGAATTATTTCGTTTTCGTGAGGCCTGTGATCCCGTATTTCGGGGCTTTTAGACTCTGTTTTAGAGTTTTTCGCTTGGGCCTGGGTCACAGCGTTACATTTTAGACGATTTTTGCGAATAGAGGTTATTTAATCCTCCGACTCCGAATCCATTCTATGGTGGACTTGCGCTTTTACCATTATGTTTTGGCCGTTTGTGTCTTCGCTGGCTTCCCGTGGAATGCGGCTTAACGCGTCGTATTGTACTTTCCTGGTTTGTATTCGAATTGATAATCGAATTCGGAAAGTTTATGGTGATATCTCACCAGACGGGAAGTGGGGTCTTTTACATTAAAGACTCCTTTGAGAGGCTTGTGGTCTGTATAGACCGTAAATTTTCGGCCTTGCAAGTAACATCTAAAGTTACGCATAGGCCAGCCTATGGCGAGCAACTCTTTTTCAATAGTTGAGTAGTTGCGTTCCACCTTGTTCAGTGTACGGCTGGCGTAGGCAATGGGCTAATCGTGTCCTACTTCTCCTAATGCCTCGCTGCTGGCGTCCGTGGTTAAGTTGAATGGTTTCGAGAAATCGGGATATATAAGGAGTGGAGGGGAAATTAGTGAGGTTTTGATTTTCTCGAATGCCTCCTGGCACTTCTCAGTCTTATGGGACGCACAATCTTGGAGAAGTCGGGGATGAACTTTCGATAGTAATTGACAAGTCCAATAAAGGATTGAACTTACCGTACCGTTCTGGGAACTGGGAAAGTTTGAACGCAAGCCGGTTTACTGGGGTCTGGAAGTGCTCCTTCACTGGAACACTTGTGGCCTAGATAAACAACCTCTTTTCTCAGAAACTGGCAATTTTCGGGCTTCAGTTTGAGGTTGTTATTGTGGTCCGCAAGATTTTTACCGTAGATGATTATGTCGTCTAGGTAGACAAAACATTCCAAGCCTTGTAATCCTGTTAGAACGAAATTCATTAAGCGTTGGAACGTGGCCGGGGCTCCTTTGATACCAAATAGCATACGCCTAAACTCATAGTGGCCGTAATTGGTGCGAAACGTGGTTTTTGGTAAAGAATATCCTCGATCCGAGGCAGCGGAAAGGCGTCACCTATCGTCTTTTAGTTAAATTTAGGAAAGTCTACGACGACGCGCCACCTCTTTTCACCATCTGGTCCCGCCTTCTTAGGGACGACTAGGAGAGGTGAATTCCAAGGGCTTTTACTTGGCTGCACTATGTCGTTTTCTAACATTTCGCGAAGCTGCTCGTTACATTTCGATGCGTCTCTGGCAAACGATACATTTTCTGGTTGATTGGTGCTTGGTCCTGCACCAATGGTAGATCATGAATGTTGGCGTTTGTGAAAGTTAGCCGATCAGCTTTGAGGAAAAGGATATCGTTATACTCGTAACAGAGTTGTGATATCGCTTGTTTTTCCTCCGCGTTCAGATTTACGTCCAGGCTGAACTCTTCGTCTAACCTGACGAGACGCGGGTTATTATTTCGGTCTTCCGATTCTTCATATTGTCGTGGTTTTCTTACTGTCAAAGTTGATTTTGGAGCTTTTGAAAATACAGTCCCTGTGGTGAGCTCGCTTCCATTATCAACGTGTTCCGAAGTTTTATTTTGAGAGGGCATGGGAGCTAATGAGCTTTTGCCACCGAAATTACTTCTGTTAAGGTGAGCTCCGTCGACGTTTGTTTTATTGTGTTTTCCTTTTCTTTGGTTCCTTTGTTTCCTTTAATTTTCTTTGTGGGTGGATGCTAGTGTTTTCGTGTCACCGTAATTCCTGGTTTTCAGGTGAGCATCCTCAGCGCGTTCTCCGTTTTTTGGGGTTTCCTGATTGTTTATTTCCTCATGATCCTGTTTTAGTTGGACGACAGTGTAGTTGTGGACAGGAAGTAGATGTGGACTAATGGTAGGCAGAACTACTTGTGAATTGTGTGTCTTGAGAACTCCAACAGACACTGCTTTTAAACCAGCGGGGAGTAGGCCATTCGCTAGGAAGACTCCTTGGTCTATCTCTCTCGACAGACAGAGCATCTCCTCATGCAGCTGCAAGGGTATCTCGACTATGATCTGTGACCTAGCACGTATGCATACAGGCTGTTCCAGCTGTATTTGTTGCTGCCTCATCTCGCAGGTCAAATCATTCTCAGTCGGGTTATCCATCTCGCATTCCGGTGTTCGGCGGTCATTGTTCTCCTCTTGAGAATTTTTGGAAAGACCACAGATTGTCAGATCGGCCTGCTTGGGCTCTGCGCTATCCGTTCGGATATTCACTTTGATCACTCCCTCAGAACACGGGTTATCCAAAGCAGCTGTTAATGGAACAGCTAACTCCTCCGGGTTGTTTTCCGTTCGAGGGAATCGTAATGCCTTATTCGGACCCTCAACGTTACAATTCTTTGCTAGGAAGTCATTGCCTAGCAAGCCGTCGTCGGAAAGGCTACCCGGCCCGGTTTTTTATAACCTGAAAGTGGCAGGGAATGTTATTCTTTAAAGTAAAATTGCCCTGGCATGTTCCCAGCGTCTTCCCGGTACCAAATGGTGTTTGTAAAGTATATGTTTCATCGGTATTTATATCTTCGGGATTTTAATTACTTTCTTTTTTATAACACTAACCTCAGCGCCAGTATCTACTACAAGTTTGGTATTGCCGCTCAGGCTAATATCCAATGGAAGGCTAACTGTAGAGATACAGGGTTCGGGCGGCTGAGGTGACTCTTTGTTGAAACGTTGTCGTCATTTCCCTGGCTCTTAGCGACCCATTTTTGTTTCTGGCGGCATTCCTCTATGGAATGGCCGCGACGGTTGCAGAATTTGCATTTGAGTTTTATGTTAAAAAATCAGAACCAGGCGATTGTTTCTACAAACGCGAACATCATGCCCATATATCTTGCAGTCAGAGCAGATGGGCGTGTTTGTACGCTTCATACAGTCAGCTTAAGTGTGGCCTCTTCGCTGGCAAAAATTGCATGTGATGTTTGACCTTATCTAGTCGAGGTTCCGGCGGCGGTCATATTGGAAGTCGATTCATGGGGGAGAAGAACGTTGAGGTAGAGTCGTAGTCTGTCGGCAGAAAGTTTTTGGTGGCGGTGGTCTGTAAAACGTTTGCTGTGGAAAGTTTCGAGCCGGTATATATGGGGTTCTATGGAATGCCCGTATTTTTATTTATTTAAGCTTAATACAAGCTATTACACAAAAATACAAAAAAAATACAAGCTATAACTTAATACTAATTTTACAAACTATAATAAATGATAAATAATAAATATTAACAAATAAATAAAAAGTATAAGCTAGAATATGAGCTATAAATACAGTGGATACTGGCAGAAGGCGTAAGGAAGAAGAATTAAGTTAGGCGATCAGGATCAAGATGGGCGGGGTCCAGAAATAAGGCTTTGTCAAGGGATGATTTACTCAGATCGAAGACAAAAGAGGAAAGTTTGTGCAATGGCGGTGGAGTCGGAAAAGGGGAGCAGACCTAAGGTTACGGGGATTTGTATAGATGGGTAAAGATTTCAGGATTGAAGGGCAGTCTATGGCACCACTTAATAATTGATAAATGAAAAGAATGTCGAAAACATGACGACGTTTGCTTAGAGGTTGTACGTCGATCAGTTTCAGACGGTTTTCATAGGGTGGAAAGCTGAATCTGTCAACCCACGGAAGATCACGTAGAGCGAAGTTGTTTGCGTAGGTGACCATACCTGGCTGGAATATTTAAGGAGAGGTCTAACGAAAGAGACGTAGAGAGATTTGGAAACATAAGGATGGAGAACTCTCTAGACCAGCGCTTCACAAACCCTAGCGCGGAGTTAGCTCTGTTAATTATGCTGTCAATGTGGGAACGGAAATTGAGTTCACTATCACAGATTATTCCTAAGTCACACAAAGAGGTAACGATAGGGACTTGTACGTCGGTTAACATATAGAATCTCGGGGTGGTGGTAAGACGCTTGCGGGAATAAGAGATGGACTGGCATTTGGAGACATTGAGCTCTAGAAGTTTTTCATGCACCATGTGGTGAATGAATCGAGGTTTTTTTGCAGGAGAAGAGAGTCGGTTGTGGAGGAGATATGTTTGATTATTTTCATGTCATCAGCATAAATGGACAACTCTGAGTGTTTGATGACACATTCAACATCATTTATTGTTAGGATAAAAATCAATAGGCCGAGGTGGCTGCCCTGAGGGACGTCGAAACGAGCGAAAATAAGGTTAGAAATAGATGAGTTGAAAACAACACTGTACTGACGGTTGTTGAGGTAGGATCGAATCCAGGAGATAAATCTGGGGGGGGGGGAGCCTAGGCGATCAAGTTTGAATAAGATAACGATATGAGAGATCTCGTCGAAGGCTTTACTTAAATCGGTAACATCAACATATTTACCGTTTTCCAGGGCACATAGTGTTTTAGAGACAAAGTCAGTAAGGTTGGTGGTTGTAGATTTATCTTTGAAGAAGCCATGCTGGAGAGTGAGAAGATAGACTTACAGTGGAAGAACATGGAATCATAGACCAATTTTTCGAATAGTTTAGGTATGGATGATAATTTAGCAATGGGTCTGTAGTTGGACACATCGTTCTTGCAACCTTTTTTGAAGATGGGAATAATATACGAATTTTTCCATAATTGAGGGAAAACCCCTTGAGTGACCGAGAGACGAAAAAGCAAAGTAAGGGATTGAACTAGATGCATGGCACACTTTTTCAGAACGATGGCCGGAATGCCATCTGGGCCTGGGTGGAAGTGGTCCTCAAGCTCATTAATACTGGCTGCGATTAGTTCAGGATCAGGGTCAAAAGATGTAAATGACGTTTGAGTGCATTTGTCCATGAATGCAAAATAGCTAAGGTCGGGTTGTAGAGAATTGTCGCTGAAAGATTTACTGAAGAAGTGTGCAAAGATAGATAAAGAAGGTTAGCGATAACCTTAGGATCAGATGAAGAGGTATTCTCGAGCTTTAGGGTGGAAGGGTAACCATTGGATTTCTTCTTGGAATTAATAAAGTTATGAAAACGCTTGGGTTCGGATATGAGGCTAGTTTCCATCCGTTGGAGGTGCTCACGGTAGAGGGTATCACAACGTTCAGAAAAAGAGGCATAAGCAGATAGATAGGAAGTATAGTCAGACTCAGTCTGCGTTAGAAGAAAAGTTTGCCAACGTTTATTTCTCCTGTTGCGGAGAGAGCGTAATTCTTTGTTGTACCAAACGGGGGAGGAGGAGCAGTTTTTACGAGGAAGAAGAGGTGTTATATCGTACCCCGCCGTGCTCTATGAGAGCGAGATACACTCCTTTAGTCTTTGAATTTCTGGTACTTTTCTTTTGATTTATAATTAATTTTTCACACAAAAATGTTTCCAACACTTTATTGGATTTTTCTATGGATTACAATTAATTTTTGTCATTAAATTTTTATCGAGACTTTAGGGAACTTTTCTTTAGATTCTAATTAATTTTTTCACATTTGATTTTTTTAACACTTTCCCGAACTTTTTAATTAGTCGTCTTCACGGCTCGCGCAACCACCTTTTGATCTCCTCCAACCGACCCAAAAAAACCCGAAAACTCAAGCTCAAGGCCTTCCTCCAGGTATCTTCATAGCAGTCAGTTCCCATAGAAAACTTGCTGTATCAGCTTTTACTTCACGATGCACCAACTGTGAACGTGAAGGAATGTGTCATTACATGCACTTCTAGTGCATGTGAAAAGCTTTCAAGGGCAAGTAATATGATTATTACTTATTTGTTTTCATTGAAAACATTTTCGTGAGCGCGAAAATGTTTTGGAATTAGGAATTTTTATTTAATGCTTAATTGCATTTTATGTGTGTGAATTTTTCACATGAATTGCATGAGATTTTCGTGCGATAAGAATTAAATAAATTTTGTCCTGCAGGAATGTAATTGGAGGAGTACAAAAGTTGAAATCGGAAATCGATGTCTGATGGGCATCGGTTTCCTATTTAAATAAAAGAAAGGTGACGATCAATACCTGATGGGTATTGATCGTTATAAAAATTCAAGGTGTGACACCCGGGTCACAACATGCCTCCCCCCTGGGGAAAAGAAAGTTTTTATTCCTTAAGGGTATAAATATGATTTATAATGTTGTTAAATATATGCAACCGTTCTATAATATGCACACACATCTTAGGGAAATCGAGAAATTCCAATCAGGTAATTAATTGCAGAGATCTGCGTCTTTTAATCGTGTATGCTATTTGATTTCGTTTAACTTTAATTTCTGCCAGAACTTTTTTTTTCATTGGAAGTTCTCGATTTCTATGAACATTAGTGTGTTTTACAATTAAATTATTTGATTAATAGAGATATATAGATTTTTTGTTTTATTTACTAATTGATTTTATGTGTTTTTTTCTACATATTTATAAATTTAATGTTTTTATTTATTTTATATGAATATAATTTTTTCATTTATTCATATTTTTATTTTACTTAATAAGAATTCTTTACATTATTTCTTATATACATATTTCCTTATTTTATTAAAAAAAACTATATGTTTTTTATTATTATATTGTGTGTGTAACAAAAGTTACTTAAATTTTCATCCTGTCCATACATTCTTGATGAAATAGAGAAAAAAAAATTGTATTTTGTTTCAAATATGCCATTTATGCCAACAACAAAAATTTTTTTTATTATTTTGTGGGACTTGTGTTTTGTTTTTGGGGATAGGTACGGGATTTTGCGTGGTTTTTATTTATGGATGTAGAGTGTGGGATTTTATCGTGGTGTTTTGTTTATGTAGTTTACTTCCTTTTTTTTTGGGTAATCAAGATTTGGGCGGATAAATAAAATGGGAGAAATTAAAATTTCTGTCGCTTTATTAGACATTCTCCGAAGTTTTTCTTTTAGGTGCCGGAGTTATTTTAAAGTTTGTCCTCCTAGGTGCAGGTCTAGGGAACTGTTCCAGTTCATGCTCAGAAGACGTATCTTCTGCTTTGTGGTGTTTTTGTTTGTACTTTGCGTACAGGTAACCGCACATAATGGCTATCACTATTGCCAATGTCACATACGATATTGCATAATGATGAATATGGGTATCATTTATGGGGTTAAGGGGAATTAATTCTTGAGCTTTTTGGAGGCGGATGGATTTAAGAAGTTTCTCTAGATCCTCGTTTGTGACGTTCACGAAATTTGTCTCGCCTTGCATTTCTTTTGCGTGGGACGTCATGTTTGTTAGTAAGCTGGAAATGTTTATTGTTGGGATAAAATGAGAGTTGTATTTACCTGGGTAGATATACATTGTACCCGTATTTCGAAGTGTTTGTGTGTTAATGACATCTTCGCAAATGGTGTCTATTTGAAGGGGTTTTTTTAAGGAGAAAAGCCAGGCGTTCTGCTGCGATAACTGCTTCCAATAGGAAGTTTGTTTTAAGGTTGACATTTCACATTTGGGATTAATTGTTGTTGTGATTAGTCGCAGAAAAGTTTTAAGTCATTGCTGTGAACTCTCTTATTTTTATTTCTGATTTTGATTGTTGTGTTCTCGGTGGAATTAATCTCTATTATCTCATACGGTCCAGACCATAGTGGTGAAAATTTATTGTTTCGTACTCTGTTTTTTAGCAGTACTTTATCACCAAGTTTGAAAGACTTCTTCACGGAGTTCTTGTCATAATATATTTTAGATTTTTGCTTATTGGTCATGGCTATGTCCTTCGCAATTTTGAAGCTGTGCTGAAGGCGCGCTTTCAACTCGTTCGCATAATTATCATAATTATAGCAAACAGTTGGAGAAGATTTAAGGTTATTCGGGATTTCGGCTGGGAATCCGTAAAGGAGTTCGCGAGGAGTATAGTTTGTACTGGAATGAGGGGTCGTGTTATATACAAACATGGCATACGGAATCCATGTATCCCAGGCTTGCGGATCTTTTACTACATAAGATCGGAGGTATTCTGCTAGAGTTCTGTGACTCCTTTCCAGTGCACCATTAGTTTGCGGGTGGTATGGAGTAGTTTTCAGTCTTTTGACTTTGAGAAGTTTTGATACTTCGGCAGACATGCCGCTTATGAGGTTAGAGCCTTGATCCGTTAGGATACTTTCCGGAATTCCATGTCGACAAACTATAGTTGTCGTGAAAACCTCAGCTAGAGTTTTCGATTCCGTGTTAGGAATTAGGACTGGGAGAGGTCCTACTACATCGAGGTATACTCTCTCGAATGGCTTGGAGCTTATGCTCGAGATTTTCATTGGAATTTTTGGATTGCGGGATACTTTGTTCATCTGACAAAGCTTGCATTTCCTCACATACTTTACGAGATCGTCTGACATGCCAGGCCAATAGAATTGTTTTTTAATTCTTTTAATTGTGCGGAAAATGGCCTCCCGTTGGTAAGGAATGGAAATCTTTTAAAATCTGTTCAACTGCCTCTTTATCTGATAAATATTTAATGGAATCCTGATGGAGTTTAATGTTAATTTGTTGATTAGCGAATACCTTGTTTAGGGTATTTTTTACAATTACGAGACTTTGTGGGTCCAAGATAGGGAAGGAGATATTTATTTGATCTAATTTATTAGATTCCGTGTAAGAGCATATTTTAGTTAAAATTGTCTCGAGATATATTTTGTCTCTTGGTGATCTACAAGGGATATTGACTTTGGAAATAACTATCGCTGAGTCTTTTTTATTGAAGAAGTTAAGTTCATTAAATCGAAGTGGGGGTTTATCTGGAAATTTAAGTTTGGAATTTAACACTCTTTCAAGTTCTGTATCTTGCATTGGCAAGATGAAAATTTTAAGAGTTGCATTCTTTGTCAGTAGCAATGGGATATTTGTTTCGGTTATTGTAACTGAAGAATTGTTTACTGAAGTTGGAGTTGAACTTGGATTTGTAGTTTTATCGGAAGGCGTTGGGTTTGCTTGAGCTTTGGATTGATTCCTCGTTACCACATTTACAGAGGTGGTAGGTTCTGCTGAGTTTTCGGTGCTTTCTGGGATAGCTCTACTGAGAGCGTCTGCATTGGTATTGAGTTTACCGGATTTGTGGACGATTTTATAATCGTATTCCTCGAGGCGTATTCTCCATCTCATCAGCCTGGAGGAATGGTCCTTTAAATTCATGAGCCATACTAACGGTTTATGATCAGTTATTATTGTAAACTGTCTGCCGTAAATGTATGGTCTGAATTGTTCCACTGCGAAAACTATCGCTAAAAGCTCTTTTTCTATTGTTGAGTAACGAGTCTCTGCGTTATTAAGAACGCGGCTCACATAAGCGATTGGATGATCTCCTTGATCATCGACTTGGGAAAGGACTGCTCCGATAGCGAAGTCGCTAGCATCGGAGGTGACGAAAAATTCCTTATCGAAATCGGGATAAGATAAAATAGGGGCCGATATGAGTTTGTTTCTTAGTTCGCAAAATGCTTCATCGCAAATTGCGTCGAACTTGACAGGAGTATCCTTTTTAAGGAGATTAGTAAGGGGCTTTGCTATCTTTGAGAAATTGGGTATAGAGCGGCGATAGTAGCTTACGAAACCAAGGAAAGATTTTATATCTTATATCTTTTTCTTTCTTGGGCCTTGGATAGCTCTTAACTGAATTTATTTTAGATGGGTCTGGTTTGACCCCATTTTCCGTGATGACGTGCCCTAGATACATAATTTCCTTTCTTAGGAAGTGGCACTTATCGGGTTGAAGCTTGAGATTGAACTCGCGGAGACTGCTAAATACTGCTACGAGTCGATTATTGTGATCCTTTAGATTGTATCCATGGACTACGATATCGTCCATGTATACGAAACAATATATGCCTTGAAGGCCAGACAAGACATTATTTATGGCTCGCTGATGATTGTATTCGTAGTGGCCATATGGTGTGCAAAAGGCGGTTTTTCCCTGTCCTTATTGTCCATTTTTATTTGATGGAATCCGCTGGCTAGGTCGAGTGTGGTGAAATATTTGGACTTTCCCAACTGGTCTAATATTATATTAGGCAGTGGGTATGCGTCGCCAATTGTGATGTCGTTGATACGACGAAAGTCTACCACTACTCGCCACCTTTTGTTCCCGTTCTCGTCTGGTTTCTTAGGAACCAGGAGAAGGGGAGAATTCCATGGGCTATGGGATGGCTTGATGATATCCAACTCGAGCATCTCTTGTATTTGCCTATTTATTTCTGTTTCGCTTGTCTCAGGAAGTCTATATGGCTTTGTATAAATTGGTGGTCTGTTCTGGATTGTCTCGATTTTGTGTGTTGTCGCATCTGTATATGAAAGGAAATCCCCTTCTATGAAGAAGAGATCATTGAATTCCTTATAAATATTGCGAATGCTCTCAGATTCCTCCGAATTACAGTGATCCAATTTAATAAGGTTGTGCAGTTTCTTTATTCTGCCCTTAATTGGATCTCTTTCAGAGTCTGTGGAGATCACCACAAAATCGTTCAAGTCCTGGTATACTGGATCTACCTCGTGAGGTTCCAGATCGGCGTCCTCCTCACTTGTGTTGAGGATTAGGACTTTTGCCATACCGTTGATTGGTTCGACGATCGAGTTTCCTATGAACAGCCCTGGCCTTATTTCCTTCTTGAGACATACCGATTGCTGAAGAAGGAATGGAGTTGGAATTTCGATAACTGATTCTGATCGAGCTGGAATTTTAATTAACTTTAATTGGTCCGATTTGTTCGGATTTTTTGAATGAAGAAAATGTGGTTCCACTCTTTGTTGAATATGGAAGGAGTTAGTTAATGATTCCAACTCAATAGAATGTGATGGAGCTAAAAGCTTTTCTGAATCATTGTGGTTCTTAATCGATTTTTCTTTCGATATCACATTTTGCGAGACTTTTAATGTGGATTGGTTATTACTCCCTTCACTGTTGGAGAGTACCATCTCCGTGTATAATAAACTTTTTGTTTGAGACTCATTGATTGGCATTTCATTTTTCAAATAAACGTAAGGATAATTTTGATAATATTGCTCATATGGGTAGAATTCGTGAGACTTGTTGACTTCTAACGATATATATGCGTCTTTGTGATTACTGCTGGCATTGTACCTTGCCAGAAAATCATGGCCAAGCAGGCCATCGTGTGAGAGGATGGAGCTATCTCCCATGATCTGAAATGGGTATTCAACGATGCAGTTATTTTGGTTGTTTGATTCCAATAATAATTTTGCGAAAATGAGTCCCTCTGTAGAAGTGGACTCTGTAAATAAAGTGTTAATATAACAGATAGCATCTCTATAGCAGATACTATCTGTTTTTATATGATGGGGTTTTATTAAACTGATCTCTGCCCCTGTGTCAATTAGAAACGTAAGTTTATGGGCAGAGCATATATCAACAGGTAAGGAGAGAGTTAGAGAATTTCTATTATTTTGGATTGGGATATGAATTAGTGTTCCAATATTGTCTCTGGACTTCGGTGAACTTGTGCGTTGGTCCAAATTTGCGAGGGGTTGCCAAAGTTGACCCCCCGCTGCATCACGTTTCCCTGTTTGGGCGACGATAATTCTCGTGCCGAAATATTGGCATTATTGTATTTCGGTGAAGATCGATTTTCGCGAATATTTTGTTGCCCTGACCTTTTAGTTTTCGCCTGTCCATAAGGCGTGTTTACTTCCTGAACTCTATCTTCTCTTTGCAGAGTATTGCTGCTTCCCGCCGGATTTGAAAACCGAGCATTGTTAGCTGCTCGAGTTCTGCATTCATCGATTGAATGTCCAATCCGATGGCAATATCGACAGGAGATTACTTGTGATGGGAATGTAGAGTGTCCCGTAATTGAGGGTCTCTGTAATCGGGAGTTTAATCCATTGGATGGGTTAAAATTTGGAATTTGGTGCTGTTCATATTTGCAGTTTGAGGATAAATGCCCTTGTCTATTGCATTTGTAACAGCGAAGGTTTATGTTTACATTTGAACTAACTCCGCCGTTCGTTTGAGTTTTGGGTTACCTTTGCTCTAGGCGTGATGCGTGCTCTAGAATATGGGATTTAAGTAATGAAAGTGATTTATCCGTATGGACCTTTGCCAACGTTTGGAGTTGTGTATTCGACAATCCGTCTTCAATTGCTCGTACAGCTTGGTTTTCGTTGTCTTTTAATAAAGATTTCAAGAGCAATCTATCTGTAGTGTATGAGTGCGTAGCTTCATTAAGTTTGGACAAAGTTGTATTTAATCTTTGGAAAAAATCCTTTATACTCTCACCCACTCTTTGCTTGGAATTAGCCAATTGGGACTGAAGGGTTGACCGTGAGGTTTTGTCCTCGAAATGTTGTATCAGGAACGGCTTTAATTCGGGCCAATCTGATATATGGTTGCATCTGAACACGTTGTATGCTTCTGCAGATAATTTACCTCTTATGAGACTAAGAAGGGCGCGTTTTTCATAAGTTGTCGATTTTGTTGCGTATACGTCGTCGCAACTACATATAAATTTGTGGAGATCCTTTTGGTTTCCACTGAAAGGTGGTATTAGTGATTTTGCATCGGATAGAGAGAAATTTCTGTATTCCCTGAAGGATACATTAACAGATTGCTCTTGACTTTGTTGTGCACTGTTTGTATCCGTAGGGAATCGAGTGTCCAGTTCTCCCTGGAGTGCGATTATTGTGTCCGTATAGGATGTTTCCATGTTTAGGTATACACTGTGTTTCACATAATCACTTTCTCTATCACTCGGATTTGCATTTACGATTATTTCGTTATGAGTTTCCTTAAAATCTTTCCAATGTTGTTGTAAAATTTTTAATTTCTGCGTAAGATACGTTCGACTGGCAGTTCGAAGCGTGTTTTGGTTGATAGACTGAATTATGTGTGATATAGACTTCTGTCTATCTTCTTGAAGTCGAAATCTTATCTCATTTGACTTTTCGTTGATTTCATTTTCAATGTCTTGGATGGTATTTGGTTCTGCTTGTTTTTGTGAAGATTTGGAGAGTGGAATGAAGAATGGGTCATTAGCGTTATCTGTATGTATCGATATTGATTTTAATCTATCGGACAATGTTGCTTTTACGAGGTTATACCAGTCCTCTGTTTTGTCGTAGCAAGACTGTTTAAAGTATGAGTGTGCCTCGTCAAAATGTTCATGGTTTTGAATTAATTCTTCGGTTTTCTCGAAGGAGTCCCAAACGTACTCCAATAATTGGAGTTTATTCGATACGAAAGTGGAAGTTCTGCTACGTTTGTTAGCTTTATGATAATCAGCTAAAATTTTTCTGATATCGTTAGTTTTTTCTACCTGTGATAAGCAAAGCTCATCGAATGTTTTGTCGTTGGTACTCATTTTAAAGTGTGTTCAATTAAATTGGGAAACTTGGTGTAAGTACTAATAAATCGATCGGGGAAGTGTTGTAAATAAAATTGTTTATCCGAGGGGGAATGGAGTTTAAGAGAGAGCAAATGAAGTTTGGACGATTTTATGAAGTCAACCGGAATTGGTGCGTCTTTCAATCAGAATTGATCTCCTGACCGATAAGTTCACGAAGTCTTACCGCATAGGTCGCTTCACGGAAGAGTTTAATTATTTTTATTTATGTTGTGGTTCAAAAATAAAAAAAACTAATAGAAGGGACTAATAAAAAAAGGTAGCACAATGGAAAGAACTTTTGGCACTTTTAAAATTATTGAATTATTGAAACACTTAAAATTACCTTTTATAATCAAAAAGAAAATTTGGAAGGCACTTTATAATTTTATATAAATTTTTTTTTGTATATAAATATGTATATATAGTGTATGAAATGTTAATTAAAGTATACAAAATTATATTTTTTCTCTTTTGGAATAGATAATAAGGAAATCTCTTGGAATAGATAATAAGGAAATCTACCTTGTTATTTATATATATTTTTTTCCTGTCCTGTTGACTGCGTCGGTCGTCCTGGCCGACGTATTCTTGAAGAATGGAGATTACTTTATCATTTAAATGGCGCGTCGGAAGTCCAGGCCGACGATTTCTTCAAGCTTCTTGGGTTGATGTTTTGGTGATCAGATGGTACGTCGGGCGTCCTGGCCGACGATTTCTTGGAGTCTTCCTTCAGGGTTCGTCTTGTTTGAGGCAGGGATGAAGCCTCGCGTAGTCCAACGGTGCGAGACTCTGGCCTCGTTAAACTTTTGTTTCTTTTATCTCAAATTGTTGTATCTTTATTTATTTATTTATTTACGAATAGCGGTATTTTATTTATTATAATTTTTTTTTTATTATTTTTTGTAGGACACTGGTTTTTTGTTTATTATTTTTTTTAGTCCGCTTCCACCAATTTGTTGCGGTTTTAATTATTATTGCATTTAGAGTTCACTTTTTCTTTCATCCACATAGAGAGGGAAACAATCAAAAGAAAATTTTATAATTTATTTTACAATAAATTGTAAATTGATTTTGACTGAAGGCACTGATTTTTATAACACTTTTTTTTCCGCTGCCACCAGATTGTTATATCGTACCCCGCCGTGCTCTATGAGAGCGAGATACACCCCTTTAGTCTTTGAATTTCTGGTACTTTTCTTTTGATTTATAATAAATTTTTCACACAAAAATGTTTCCAACACTTTATTGGACTTTTCTTTGGATTACAATTAATTTTTGACATTAAATCTTTATTGAGATTTTAGGGAACTTTTCTTTAGATTCTAATTAATGTTCACATTGAATTAATTTTTATAACACTTCTGGATCTTTTCTATTAATTTATAATTAATTTTTCACATAAAAATGTTCCCTACACTTCATTGAACTTTTCTATGGATTACAATTAATTTTTGTCATTAAATTTTTATCGAGACTTTAGGGAACTTTTCTTTAGATTCTAATAAATTTTTTCACATTTGATTTTTTTAACACTTTCCCGAACTTTTTAATTAGTCGTCTTCACGGCTCGCGCAACCACCTTTTGATCTCCTCCAACCGATCCAAAAAAACCCGAAAACCCAAGCTCAAGGCCTTCCTCCAGGTATCGTCATAGCAGTCAGTTCCCATAGAAAACTTGCTGTATCAGCTTTTACTTCACGATGCACCAACTGTGAACGTGAAGGAATGTGTCATTACATGCACTTCTAGTGCATGTGAAAAGCTTTCAAGGGCAAGTAATATGATGATTACTTATTTGTTTTCATTAAAAACATTTTCGTGAGCGCGAAAATGTTTTGGAATTAGGAATTTTTATTTAATGCTTAATTGCATTTTATGTGTGTGAATTTTTCACATGAATTGCATGAGATTTTCGTGCGATAAGAATTAAATAAATTTTGTCCTGAAGGAATGTAATTGGAGGAGTACAAAAGTTGAAATCGGAAATCGATGTCTGATGGGCATCGGTTTCCTATTTAAATAAAAGAAAGGTGACGATCAATACCTGATGGGTATTCATCGTTATAAAAATTCAAGGTGTGACACCCGGGTCACAACAGAGGTATAGATTGTGTAAGGGAAGCGTGTATTTCCGAATAAAACGTCTATACAGCAACGTCAATTGGAAGATGTTGAGGGATATCGCCAATATTAGAGTTGAGGAGCAAGTGATTTAATTTGTCAAAATCGCCTTTACGAAAATTGAAGGATAAAGAAGAGTCGGAGTTTGAAACGGCATGAGGGTGCTCGTAGGAGAAAACGAGGAACAAGGGAGTTCACTGGGTCTGAAGAAAAGATTAAGTGTAATTGTCTGTCCACAAAGTTCCTGACTCCGCTTACTTGAAAGAGACCTGAAACGGAGAGCTGATCTTTAAAGAAGGCTTCTTTGGTCGAAGATGCGTTTAGGGGGGATAAAGTGAGAACAGTCCTCGGACAATGACCACTGAATACGGGGGAGGTTAAAGTCACCCAATAAAATAAATTCATCGGACGCGTTAGGGTTCTCAAGCACGGTATCGATCGCTTCAATTATGGGCTCATAGGTGTCTAGAGGTTGAGAGGGGTGAATGAACCAGAAGAAGATGTACAAAAGACACTTATTTAATGCTATTTTTATACATAAAAATTCTGATAATGTAGAGTCGGAGGTCTTTAGCAGGGTGGCATTGGTGCCTATACAACCGTCAACACGGAAAATGGTATAGTTTGGAGAAAATAGTTCTGGCAGTTGGGTCCATAGCGACCGGGGTAGTTGAGCCTTGTTCTACAACAACCGGGACAGGAAAGCCTTGGGTTGTTCTGGTTTGCGTGAACTGGGCACTCTGCTGTAGTTTCTCCATGTCGAGTGCTTTATTAATCAGCTCATCGAGCGTGCCGTCGGTAACGGTGAGGAGATATTGGCATAGGTGCGGATTCGTAACCCCACTACGGATTGCGTTTTTCACGAAGTCCTCCAGCTGCGTTGTAACAGCTGCGGTGGCCGCAGGTTCGTATTTGGTTTGTGCAGCCTCTTTACAGAGAACCAGCAACTATTTCACTTTAGCCGTGAAGGCGGTGAGCGTTTTGCAGGGGTTTCGATGAGCCGTTATGAGCCTAATTACCAGTTCCTGGTAAGTTTTTCTGCGAAGGTATGCCGCGTTTAACCTGGTTTCGACTTCTTGACATGTTGTCGGCACATCAGAGGCCAACAGTTGGTATGCTCCTCCACGGAGTCTTGTGGGGAGGATCTTGAGGAAAGCGTCTTGCTCCTCTTCGGAGAGACACTGTTTGCAACTCTGAACCGAGATGTGGGCCTGGCTCACCGGAAAAAATGGTTTTTCATAATCGGTTGCCATAGCGGAGTTCTGATTCGAGTCGGGGGCGGGCGAGTCTTGGGCGAGAAACTGATTTAGACCTTGTTTTAGGTTGATTCCTCGCAGGGAGTCTTGTAATGATTGTCTGAGGTGTTCCTCAGTTTGGATTACTAAATCGTTTACTGTACTGTCTTCAGGAAGGAGTACGCACCAGGATCCGTCTAGCCTGGCTTGAAAAAGTGCGCCTTCTTTTTGAAAACGCTTTAGAACTTTTAATCTTTCCTCGCTGGACTTCGTAGTCCAGGTTTCGAGAAGGTTAGAATAGGGAGCCGCCAGGCTTTGGGATTCTCGCACGGACACGTACAAATTCTTAAAATTATATTTTGTGCTTACTTGGGTTTAACTTGATCTTTGGATGACTGTTCCGCTTCTGAGGGTGAGCCCTTCTGAACTTGGTCCTGGTTGTGCTGGGGTGATCTGGTGTTCACTGACCTGTGTTTGGTCCGTGAATATTGGTGACTCGGAACCCGTGCTCTTGCCTGTGGCCTATTGGAGTCCGAGGGTTCCTCCGGGCTGTTCTCCAGATCCAGACAGATTTTATATTTTACACTTGTTCAATTAATCCTAATGTTTTTAATCTCCACGAAACATGTTTTTAACTAAGAAATCTCAAATGAAAACTAAGGACATTCCAATTACATTTTACAATTGCTCATTTAATCCCAATATGCTTAATATCCGGAAAGCAGATGTTTATATTTTACACTTGTTCAATTAATCCTAGTATTTTTAATGCCCATAAAACAGATTTTTATACTTTGCACTTCTTCAATCACTCAATTAAAGCACTACTAACGCTCCCGGAATTTCAACCCGATTCTTCTTTGACTACGCTTTTAATCAGACTCTCGGTTCCACGGCTTTTAAACAAACTATTTTCCACGACGGTTTAAGACAGACTCCTCTAATTATTCTACCTCAAAAATCATTCACAACCGATCTACATATAGAAAACGCTTTTGCCCTTGATGTAGATGGCTGTGGGCGAAGCCGCTGCAGATCGTTATTTTTTCGCGCTGATTAAGCAAATTTCTCTTGCTTATCGCGTATGGCTATCGTGTGAAAAGAATGTCGACGGTAACCTGAGCGCGTTGTTATTCATGAGTTGGATATCAGTACATGGCAACTTTGTTGCAACGTAACTCGTTGTACGAAATCCACCTCATTTAATATTTGTTTGTTTTAATTTATGAGTGCATGAGTTGGATTTGAATATATGAAATCCAACTCGTAAAATTTTAATGGTTTTTAATTTCTAATGACAGATTGAATTCGGTAGAATTTTGGCTTATCTTAAAATAAGCGATTCCAATCTATAACAACAACCAGTATGGCCAGTATGACCAGTATGACTCACCTAACCCGCAAAGACATAGTCAACAAAGATATAACCGGCCAAGACGCTCAGCGAGTCCTATCAAAAGATGGCAACTTATGTATGATGGGACCAACACAAGACTTGACGTTGAAGAGTTCATATTACAGGTGGAGACACTGACGAGAACTTCGCTGGTGGAGATCTCAACATTGTCGTCGATAATTTACATACGCTTCTGGGAGGAAGAGTAATCACAAGTCAGCACAATTCGGCAATCTTTTGGAAAGATACGGCAACCAACACTTTCGTACAGCAATACACTCGCCGCAAGCAAACGCCTCCGAAAGGGTAAATAGATCCGTCCCAGCTGCGACCAGTGCTTATGTAAAGGACGAGCATGACAGATGGGACGAGAAATTTAGTTGTATAGCGAGCTCTCTTTGGAGTTCAGTCCACCAGGCTTCTCACCATACAAGGTTTTGTTCGGCCAGCAAATGTGTGTGGTTCTGCATGCGCGCTACTAAGACGGCTACAAGCTGTGAGTGAACCAATCGACGTAGATACTCATGACAAACTCAATTTGATTCGCGAACAGGCCCGGAAAAATTTAGATAGAGCTTTTGAGCAAGGTGAAGGGACCTACAATACACGTTCCAAGCCTGTAAACTTCAAAGTCGGGAATGAAGTCTATCACAGGAACTTCAGCCAAAGTAGCTTTGCGAAACAGGCCAGCGCCAAACTCAACAGCAAGTTCATAAAGTGCCTAGTTCGATCGCGGAAGGGAAATGCTCTCTATGAACTTGAAGACCTACAAGGAAAGTTGCTGGGAACTTACCACGCAAAGGAAGCGCAGCAACATGAAATGGGGGAGTTTCGCGAGGATAGCCTTACTGGAGTGTGATGATGATGATGAATGACCACTTAGTTGAGTTTCCTCGGAGACGATGACGACGTGTCGGCATAGACTAATGGAGGAGAGTAAGCACACACACCAAGGTCCAGTACTGCACGGCAGGAATCGCGATCCTCAATCTAGTCGTAAGGCAAGCATCCGGCTGCTCGCGGAGGTATCATTGGGACTCACGCGTCTCTCATTGGGATGACGTGCGTGTCTCGGTGGTTCCACCGCTGAGGTTAGGCTTAGATTCCAACGACTGCTCCCTCATAAGGAATCTGAGACCTGGCGAGCCGTGATGACGAAACAGGCATGCCGTCATAAAAGCCGTTTTCCGCGACCAGGTTGTCCAACATTGACCCCCTCATAGCTCCTATACTGTATGATTAGCTCCGAGCCTTCAAGAAAGTGTACCGGCGCGGCGTAAAGCTTGTGTTTACGTCTTACTTCAACGCATGGCTCATGCTTCTCAAAATTCCACTCAACATTTTATCCCGCCAAGTGGCGCATCCATCTGTGGTTTCCTTGTCTCCACAGCGTATTCTGCGGACCAAATTTTGGAGTGTGAGCATTCTCTACTGGAAATACCGAAGGCGGTAGAGTCCAGATTTTGGAACACTTTCGCCATACCGGCATCTCCTGAATTCCACCCCTAGCCTCTCTTTATGAGCTCTCCGGGCTAGGTTTGGCCTAGTGGCCAACAGTATCCCCTTTTTAAGAATTAAGCACCAAGTGCCCCTTTGTCTCAACGACGCTACATCCTTCTCGCGATATAAATCACAACCATCTCTTCGCCACCTATGCGCTTCACCACTATGGTGCTCTAAAACCAAAGTTTGCCAGTTTAGCCCCGAGCCCTCAGCATTTCACTGACGTAAAGGTTGTGTTTACGCCTCACCCTATTGGCTGTCTAAGGCTTCAACTTAAGTCACAACCAATTTTCTTTTCATCGTACTGTCAGACTGGATTGAAGGAAGTAAGGATAGTCGGCCAGGACGCGCGACAACATGGCTTGGGAGAGTTTCGCGAGGATAGCCATACTGGAGTGTGTGTGTGCTCTTCTTATGGTGATAAACGTCCACGAGTGCTGAGTCTTTTCGGGGACTATAGTGCCGGCGTGACGCAACTGAAGGAGGAAGGTACACACACACACCAAGGAACAGTCTGCAGGGCAGGAATCGCGATCCTCGCCCGGGTTATGAGAAAGCGTGTCGCGCGGCCAGGCTGTCCGGTATGTGTTACCAGGTTGCTCAACATTTATCCTTCCATATGAACCCTTGCTCCGTGCCCTCAGCTTCCTTTACCGGTGTGAAGTTGTGTTTACGCCTTACACTACAGGCCATATCAGGCTTCAACTCGCACCACGAACAAAAACCTTTTGATTCTCGCACAGTTTGACCAACGTTGTCTATGATTAAAACTCTATATTGTATGCTAAGATCCGAGCCCTCAGCACTTCTACCGATGTAACATTTGTGTTGGCTAGACAATACGGCTCGAACTTGGATTAAGTTGTCGCTGTTTTGGTAGAGAAAAGGGGTTCGGACTGTTAGTGGGAGAAAGTTAAGTATGAGAGTGTATGCAACAAGTGGCTTGCTGGAGTCGGGGGACAGTGGCTGATAACGTTCTTTTGGTCACCAAACTTGGCAGCAGACGGTCGAGGCTGGACATAAAGAAAAGAAAACCGAAATTAAAACTCGCTGGGACAAGTTAGGAAACAACGCGGATTAAGTGAATAAAATTAGCATAACGAAAGGATCAACTGCAACTGAAAAATTTCCAGGAGGAGAAAGAAAGAAAACTGCAAAAATTGTCCTGGCGTATACAAGCAAGGGAAGCACGTAGGAACATTTAAAAAAACGGAAACCGTGCATAAGCCAGTAAATAGCCATAAAAGGCCAGAAGGAAAAGCCGTCGGCGGCCACTGAAAGTAGCGTGGTGTTACAGAAAAAGAAAAAAGGAAAACAAAAATTAAAAAAATCCGGCGTGGGATATTAGATCGGGACTGGAGTCTCGATGATGCAGCAAACTGAAAGTCTTCCAATTACCGCCTAATCGATCGGACGCGTTGCGTGATCGCTCCTCACTCAGTTCAATTTCTTCGCAGTATTTTCGTTTCGTGTGTTTTGTGCGTGTCTCAGCAAAGTTGAGTGCCACTCTTTCCCGGTCAATAACTTACCTGACACAGTTTCTCCTTGTTTACATTTTTGTCAGTGACCTTATTTTCAACTGGCCGCTATTTTGTAAGTGACTCAGTTAATTTTTTCGCTTTTTACAGTGCCGGGAAATATTTTTGTTTTTCAAACGGAAGTGACTCAGTTTGTTTATTTTGTTTTAATCTGGTATTACTGCAACCTGGTGTAAAGCCTTTTGTTTATCTTTTTATTGTTAAATATTTCCGACCAAATCTTCACGCACAAAATGGCCCTTTGCAAGTCATGCTCTAATGAATTGCTAAGCAATGGTGTTACCTGTGATGGCATCTGCGGAGGTGTTTTTCATAGCACCTGTCTTTCACGTGGTCTTTCTACATGTAAAGAGTGCTCCAACATTAGGCCCTGTCACGTCTTACGGCTCATGAAGGAAGTCGTTTCTACGCTCTCCACGGATCAATCCTACATCGCTGATAAGGTCAACGAGATCTTCACAAATTTTGCTGGACTTCAAATTTTGTCCGATGACTGCGCTAGTCTAAACTTAAAACTGGACAAGCTGCTTAAGATCGCTGAGGGTTTGACCAACGACTCATCGCTTCTTTCAAGCAGGATTTGTGAGCTTTCCTTAAAGCTGAGCGGCCTGGTCGCTTCCTTGGATGACCTCCGCGCTGGATCACCATCACCTTCCATCGGCCAACCTGCGGAACCTATCATGCCAATCTTAGACGAAATTCGGCGCGGTGTCCGGCACGTCAAGCGGGATCTGGATTCGTGCTCAACAGCCATAGTGAAGAACTCTGAATTAATTGGCTCAGTCAGCTCTGATATTAAGAGTTTATCCACAAAAAGCTATCTCGGCCCCTCTTTTCCTCGGTCTGACACCACAGATGCTTCTGGTTTGAATTCTTCATCTTCTGGACCCACATCTTCTGATGGGGACTGCTCCACTTAAGCCCCAATCCACCGTGAATGTGATTCCTCCGCATTCCTCCTCGGTGCAGCCTGCCTCAGATGGTGATGCTCCTGCTGGTTTGGTCAAGCCCGTTATAGAGAATTCTTCTTCTTCCGGACCTACCTCTTCTGATGGGGACTCTTCCACTCTCCGGGATGCAACCTCCGCAGTTCCGCCTCAATCCACCGTGAATGTGATTCCTCCGCATTCCTCCTCGGTGCAGCCTGCCTCAGATGTTGATGCTCTTGCTGGTTTGGTCAAGCCCGTTATAGAGAAGGTTGCTGATGTTTCCATCAATGTCTCTCCGCCAGTGTCATCCCAACCAACTTCCACCACATTTACGATCAACAAACTTGGCACCACCTGGACAGTATCGGAATGGGAGCAGAGACTAAAAAGGCTAGGCAGTAAACATTCATCTTTATCAAGCACAACTCCATTCCTTCTAAAGGGTGCACCTCATAACGCCAACGATTCCTGGGCCCACAGTTTTTTTTCCCGAAATTTTGGATTCACCCCCGTTAGCTGCCTGAAGTTACTCTCGTCAGACGCAGAGAAATCCAGCAACTTCAAGATCTCCATCCCAAACAAATATGTCTGGCTCATCAGTAACCCCTCCAGCAAATTCTTCACTCTCGGGAACATCACAATTTCTAAGTGGACTAGGAAGTACGTTAAGTTTAACCCTAAGCCCACTACACCTAACCCTAAATTAAACACTAAAAAACCTAACCTCACTAACTACCCCAAACGACCTTCTCCCATACCTAAATTTAGCATTCACCCTAACCATAAGAATCTTAGAACTAGTAACAACATAATCACTCCTCACTCTTCCGCACATCTCACCATTAATCCTAAAGCTAGTGATCCTAACTCCAATTGGCAGTTCAAAATGGGAGTATTTCCAAATTTTAATCTAAGTACTCCAGTCAAGTATCCCAACTTTATATATTCTCACACCCTTAACCCCCCTGTTCCAGTTACACCGAAGCCCTCGAACACGTCCATTCCAACCGTCAACCCAACCAATACTGTTTTGAGTTCCGTATGTCCAGCGCACCCACCTAACCATGCACTCCCAACTTCTTCCGCGTGCCCTCCTAACCTCAAGCCAACCTCTTCCGACCACTCCACCACCTCTGCTCCGATTTCCATCTGTCCCACCTCTCCTCTATCTACGCCAAATCTTGCACCCGCTACTTCCTCCGCATGCCCACCTAATTCCATGCCGTCATCCTCCTACACTGTCGCCCCGTCTCAATCAACTTCTACCTCCGTTAACCCGCCCATTCCGTTAGCCAAAACTCCTTTATCCGAACATCATTCATTTATCGATCCCCTTCTCCCACCTACAGTTAAATTGACTTTGCGTTCTGCTGATTCTAGCGATGGACGATACCTCTTGTCCCGTTTACGGGACCGTCGCATTTATGACAACGTACGTCTATTTCTAGCCTATCTCCACGACAAACCGAACTCCGTCTGTGTTGAAGGTAAAACCAGCACCAACGTCATGTTAAGTATACAACAAGAAGGCCTGCCCACAGACCCATCAGTCTTACTCCAACTCTTCACTAAATACCATGAATCATTCAACATACCTTCCCATAAGGTTTCAGAAGATCTATCTACCTATGCTGCGTACGTCAGTTCTCGCCGTATTTCCCATCTTCAAAAAAGTCGTAACGACTCCTTAAACTACTTTCGTTCCTAACCCCCTTGATTTCCCTATTTCTGACTTCCCCTCTATTGCACCCGCGGTTTCCGATCAAGATCCTCTCCCCAACAGCTTGTCGGTCTATTACCAGAACGTAAGAGGACTTCGTACAAAAACAACAAACATTTTCCTTAACTCTCACAAATTCCCGCACGATATCTTTGCCTTAACTGAAACCAATCTAACACCCGGAATTCTCGACAACGAACTATTCCCTCCAAACTATACCATTTTCCGTGTTGACGGTTGTATAGGCACCAATGAGCCACCAGGTCGCGGGGTTCTCATAGCTGCTCACAACCGTTATGATGCCACCCTGCTAAAGACCTCCGACTCTACAATATCAGAATTTGTATGTATAAAAATAGCACTAAATAAGTGCCTTCTGTACATTCTCTGTTGTTACATTCGTCCCTCTCAACCACTTGACGCCTACGAGCCCATAATCGAAGCGATCGATACCCTGCTTGAGAACGCTAACGCGTCCGATGAATTTATTTTATTGGGTGACTTTAACCTCCCCCGTATCCAATGGTCATTGTCCGAGGACTGTTCTCACTTTGTCCCCCTTAACGCATCTTCGGCCAAAGAAGCCTTCTTTACCGATCAGCTCTCCCTTTCAGGTCTCTTTCAAGTAAGCGGAGTCAGGAACTTCCTGGACAGACAATTAGACTTAATCTTTTCTTCAGACCCAGTTAACTCGGCTGTCGCAGAAAGCAACCATCTTCTCTCCTCCCTCGACCGTCACCATCCTCCTTTGTACCTCGTTTTCTCTTACGAGCACCCTCATGCCGTTTCAGGCTCCGAGTCTTCTTTATCCTTCAATTTTCGTAAAGGCGACTTTGACAAATTAAATCACTTGCTCCTCAACTCTAATATTGGGGATATCCCTCAACATCTCCCAGTTGACGTTGCCTTAGAGGCGTTCTACTCGGAAATACACGCTTGTCTTACACAATCTATCCCTCTTCTTCCTCGTAAAAACTACTCCTCATCCCCCGTATGGTACGACAAAGAATTGCGCTCTCTTCGCAACAGGAGAAATAAACGTTGGCAAACTTTTCTTCTAACCCAGACTGAGTCTGACTATTCTTCCTATCTATCTGCTTATACCTCTTTTTCTGAACATTGTGATACCCTCTACCATGAGTACCTTCAACGGATGGAAACTAGCCTCATATCCGACCCCAAGCGTTTTTATAGCTTTATTAATTCTAAGAAGAAATCCAATGGTTACCCTTCCACCCTAAAGCTCGAGAATACCTCTTCATCTGATCCTAAGGTTATCGCTAACCTCTTTGCACACTTCTTCAGTAAATCTTTCAGCGACAATTCTCTACAACCCGACCTTAACTATTTTGCATTCATGGACAAATGCACTCAAACGTCGTTTTCATCTTTTGACCCTGATCCTGAACTAATCGCCGCCAGTATTAATAGGCTTGAGGACGACTTTCACCCAGGTCCTGATGGCATTCCGGCCATCGTTCTGAAAAAGTGTGCCATGCATCTAGTCCAACCCCTTACTTTGCTTTTTCGTCTCTCGGTCACTCAAGGGGTTTTCCCTCAATTATGGAAAAATTCGTATATTATTCCCATCTTCAAAAAAGGTTGCAAGAACGATGTGTCCAACTACAGACCCATTGCTAAATTATCATCCATACCTAAACTATTCGAAAAATTGGTCTATGATTCCATGTTCTTCCACTGTAAGTCTATCTTCTCACTCTACCAGCATGGCTTCCTCAAAGGTAGATCTACAACCACCAACCTTACTGACTTCGTCTTTAAAACACTATGTGCCCTGGAAAACGGTAAAGATTTTGATGTTATAGCCACCGATAACGTTATCTTGTTCAAACTCGATCGACTAGGCTTCCCCCCCAGATTCATCTCCTGGATTCGATCCTACCTCAACAACCGTCAGTACAATATTCTTTTCAGTTCATCCATTTCTAACCCTATTGTCGCTCGTTCCGGCGTCCCTCAGGGCAGCCACCTTGGTCCATTTCAACCAGTACCAGTCCCTATCGTTACCTCTTTGTGTGACTTAGGAATAATCTGTGATAGTGAACTCAATTTCCGTTCCCACATTGACAGCATAATTAACAGAGCTAACTCCGCGCTAGGGTTTGTGAAGCGCTGGTCTAGAGAGTTCTCCAATCCTTATGTTTCCAAATCTCTCTACGCCTCCTTCGTTAGACCTCTCCTTGAATATGCCAGCCAGGTATGGTCCCATTAATAGGATTGAATCTGTCCAGCGTAGGTTTATTCGCTTCGCTCTACGTGATCTTCCGTGGGTTGACAGATTCAACCTTCCTCCCTATGAAAACCATCTGAAACTGATCGACTTACAACCGCTAAGCAAACGTCGTGATGTTTCCGACATTCTCTTCATTTACCAATTATTAACTGGTGCCATAGACTGCCCCTCCATCCTGCAATCTTTACCCATCTATACCAATCCCCGTAACCTTAGGTCCACTCCCCTTTTCCGACTCGACCGCCATCGCACAAACTACGGTCAAAGCGAGCCAATTACCAGGATTTTACGAAAAGTCAACGACCTTTCCTCTTTCGACTTTCATATGAGTAAATCATCACTCCACAAAGCCCTATATCTTGACCCCGCCCATCTTGATCCTGATCGCCTACTTTAATTCTTCTTCCTTACGCCCTCTGCCATTAATCAATATATATAGCTCATATTGTAGCTTATACCTTTTATGTATTTATTCTTATTATTTATTTATTATAGTCTGTTGAATTAGTATTAAGTTATAGCTTGTATTTTATTTTTTATTTTTGTATTTTTTTATGTAATAGCTTTTATTAAGCTTAAATAAATAAATAAATAAAAGAGAACGCCGGTGGGTCGTAGCGGGGCTAAAAGCCACAGGAGCTTCAGTCAGCTGGTTTTGCGGGAACCCGGTGAGTCCGTTCCATAACGGAACTATTCATTTTTACATATACACAAAGTACATTCTATCTTTTATTATGCCTGAAGGACTGATTCATAAAATCCTATAAAGAGTGATTCATAAAAATGACGAACTAAATTTTATATATATCTGAAAGAATTTTTAACTCTCTGATACCTTAAAGTACTGAAGCAAAATATTTCGTGAAGAGACTACGTGAACTGTAACAGTTCCGAAACATCCTACTATTTGCTCCTATGAAGAGCGAGCCACGGTAATATAAGAATTCAAGTTCAAACAAAACGAAAACATGAATTACGACAATTTTTATTGATGAACTAAAATTTTACATTTGAAGAATCTTCGGAAGGGTGATACCTTGAAGTACTGAAGCATAATATTTCGTGAAGGAAGAGCAATTCTTTGGCTAGGAGAAAAAAACTATTGGAGGGAGGTGGATAAGATGCCTCGTATTTTTTGAGCTTGAAATTCAAATTATGGAATTAATTACAGATTTATGTATATATTACTAAATTTTCTGCATTAATTTATCTATTTACGTATCAATATGTTCACATTAATATATTCATTGAATTTACTACATACCTACACATATAAAGCTATATTTACGTAATAATATGTTTACCGCACTGTTTCCATATCCATATATCCATTAATATGGTTACTGTATTAACTACTTGTCTACGAATCAATAATTTGCTAGTAAGATTTCCTGAATCAATCACCCATATGAATAGAGATATAATTGCTTACTTATATATGTACCGAATTATTATAATTGTTATAACAGTACCTACAGTTTATAGACTTTAGTGTCAGGATAGGGTAGGGTATAAGTTCGCTCACAATATCATTATATGCAGAAATTACGGGTGTCAAATCTCATCACGACTGTCTCAGTAGGTAAACATCTTTCCTTGGTCTAATATTTTAACGATTTCTTTCAACTATATTGAATCTCAAAATTCGAGAAAAAGTTAAAATGAAAGAAGGAGTTAGAGAAAAAAATGATCATTTTCGTCTCTATTATCTTCGTTGCCCAGGTTCCCTCGTTTTGTTGTGATAAATTTGAACAACTTTGACATTACGTAGTATTTTGAATTATATAAAGCCAATCTTATATGCCATACAGGATTCTGTCATATCGTGGAAATACATTCTCTGATGAGATTTATGCCCCTTGATTATTGGTAACGTTATCATAGATTGCTTAGTTAATTATGATCCGCACTAATCGTTAAATTGTAATTGATATTAACTTTGCTGGCCGTAAGAATCAAAAGATTACTTGATACTATTATTGTTAGTTTATAATATATCTTTTTATTGTATTGCCTTAGAATACGTTGTAAAACTCAATGACCTTTAAAATAATTAATTTTATTTTTCTTAATTAAATGTATCTTCACAGGATTCTTGTTAAATCACTTATAAAATAGGACTATGGTCAGGGTAAACCGTATATAAAGTAAAATTCATTCATTACTAAGCTTCTTCAGTAGTGAGTAGGGCTTCACGGCACCGAGACAAGACCGAGACTTTGGCAGATCTCGGTCTTGGTCTCGTCAAGGTGAAGACGATCTCGCTCTCGATCTCGATCTCGGCGAGATAAAGGCCAGTCTCGGTGCGATCTCGCTCTCGGCAAGATAAAAAAAGGGTATTTCGGTGGAATAACGGGGAGCGAGGACAAGTGATATATCTATGTATATATGCATTTTCTTCATATTTCCATCGTCAAAATAAGGTAGCAAAGGCTCTTGTTTGCTATTGGGGATAAAGCGCAAATATCTGAAGAAGGAAATAATGAAGAAAGAAGCGATTGGGGAGAGCAGTGTATACTTATATGCCCCATAAATCACACAATTGGAATTTTTCGGAGCGACATAAAAGCTGAAACAACTAAAAAAAATTTTCCACAATAAAATGATAAAAACTAATATCTCGTCCACTCTCGTCTCCTCAATCTCGCTCTCGGTATCGTACTGTTACCAATGATATTGGTCTCGCTGCCGGTCTCGGTATCGTGTCGAGACCGATACCGGCAGCGAGATTTATCTCGAGTATCGTGAAGCCCTAGTAGTGAGGTATAAGATATAGGTTTAGGCATACTTTTTGTAAAATTGTTTTTGAACTACTCAGCAGAGCCTCGTTGCAAGAGGTTAAATTTCCCTGGCCCTCCGCCAGTAGGAAGTGTGTTCCCTTTTTGGAAAGAAACTTTATATTTTCTCTTAAAATAAATTTTTATATGAGCCTGAAGTAGTCTTTGAACTCTCTCTCTTCTCATCGTCCTCCTCTTAGGGCGGTCCTGGCTACGTCGATGGGCAAGATCCTCGCTATGAGGTGAGTGGCCCTTTTTTTAAAGGTTTTAAAAACGAGGGCATCCAGATGATGTAGGCACCCTGGATGCATGGGCGGTTGGGGCAAGGGCCAAGTCAATGGAGTCACAACATCAGACTCCCCCAACGCATCCTAGTAAGTCATCGAAGCCTGTTGCAGTCCCTCCTCCTGTATTCTTTTGGGTTTATTTTAATTTTTTTCAGATTTAGTTTTGTTTTGCTTCATTTCGCGGGTTTTCGTTTTCCTTTTTGTCAAAGTTGTTTTGTTTGGTCCATTCTTGCTCACCCTCATCCCATTCCTTAGGCATGATCTCTTTTCTTTTGTTGCGCGACCAGGAACAGTATGGCAACCCTTCTGAACTCCCCCCCCCTCTCCATTACTCTACTGCATCCCCTAGCCTGCCAGCATGCCATGCCCCATCCTGCTCAAGCATCTGCTGACGGATGAATGTCCAGCGGAAGCCGTGACCCTGATTGACATCAGTTGATTGTTGATGTCGCCCAGAGTCATAGCCTGCCTTGGGAAGTCATCCAGCGGCAGTGTTGGTCCCGGCCCGCTACAATGTAAACTAGGATACCGAAATGAAATAAAAAACGAAATATCCTATTTGATTGAAAATGTATAATTCTTATGTTTAGGGCCTTAATAATTGTAATGACCTAATATGTACGTTGTATTAAATTTAGAAATTGTTCTGCTCTTTTTATATCTCTTAGCTTTAATACATTAGCTTCAATAATATATAATGAAATTTTAGTTTCTCTGCTTTTCAGGAACCCCGTATGAAGTTTCTTCATCTTGCTTTCCTCATCACTCCTCCCTTCTTCCTCATGTTTTAATTTCATATTTTGATTTTATTTCATTCTTTGTTCTAGCTTTCTTTCTAGGTTGGGCTTGTAACCTAGCCAGGTACAGCGATGCGGTGAGTTAGTAGCTGAACTGTCGATAAGGGGGTACATTTTTTTCCAATTTTAAGACAGTTCAGCGCGGCTAGGAGTAGCAGGAGTCACCATGCCTGTTATTCTTCCTTCTTGTCTTTTTCTCTTGTTTCTATCAGTTCGTGGTAGACCTGACGGAGGGAGTCCACCACCCTCTGTTGCCACAGGCACGCGAGATTCTGTTGTGGTGTGTGATAGGATGTTCAAGGGCCCAAACCCCTTACCGACGAGCCAAGACATGCTGCCAGCTAGCGCGTGCCTCCTGAACATCCCGCGGCAACTTCACATTGCACAATACCGCGCACATATAACAAAAGTTTGTTTGAAATTTTCTTTTAGCAAGATTTTGTCTCCAAGAAACTCGACAAAATTTCAAGTGTACACTCAGCACATGGAGCCTTGTTATGGTCGCTATGTAGCGGCACCTACAGTCGTCCTGTAGCACCTGACCATCGGCTATATGAGCCGAATCCCTGTACCAGGTGTAATGGCATTATGCTATGCCCTTGATTTTTACGAAGCCCCGGCCCTGCACCAAACCGCATTATCATCCATAAGATTCGGCTCCTATAGTCGAATCCAAGACCCCCCAATATTTTCTTACCTAAAACACCTGAAGTAAATAAAATACCTATGTGTACAAAAGGGACATAATCGAAGGCAGCGCAGAAAATACAGTTAAAAAGGAGCCTCAAGCTCGGAAATCGCGGTACGGAGAGCCGAGAAAATAATTTAAATCAATTAAATTATTTGCAGAAAAATCCTCGGCTCCCGCACAAAAATTGCCTAAAATCGTCAAACTTATTACATTCTAATAAGAATGTAACAGCTACTTAACAGCACAAAAAAATTAAACCCCGCCTACCTACGGTACAAGTAACGCGACAAAACAGAAAAATCCTCAGCCGCCTATGAACGTAATACAAAAATCTAGCCAAAAACGGTCTGGCTGCAAAAAGAATTCTAAAAATATAATTCTCTTCATGCAAAAGCAGCAGAATTGCAATGAAAAATTGAACATCTGGCGTAAATGAGAAAAGACAAAACGGTTTACGCAGCGATGATCATGAAAGTTTGGGTTGTCGGCAGCGGGACGGTAGACGAGTGTGCGTGGATTCTGACGGCAACAAGTGCGGATTTGGGGAGAAAAAGTCAGTCTGTAAATGAAATTCGAGTGAGTTAGATCTCTGGTGAATTGATCGGTGTCGGAAGTTTTGGCGGTATTTTTTTAAAAAAAACAAATCTTTACATTGAGTGTGATATTGAAGTTAAGCATTTTTATGTTACTGACTGGAAAATTAAAGCTTGTTTGTAGTGGCAGGGATAGATACTGAAAAACATTTTGGTGTGGGATGCAGTTGAAGTTGTACGATTTAAACGGAGTAAATCAAGTAATTTGAAAGTGAAATTTGTTAAGCAATTTAAAAATATTTAAAGTATTGTGCTGCAAAATGCAGAAATTAGGAGTCGGTAAATGAAATTCGAATGAGTTAGATCGCTTGTGAATTGATCGGTGTCGGAAGTTTTGGCAGTATTTTGTTAAAAAAAAACAAATCTTTACATTGAGTGTGATATTGAAGTTAAGCATTTTTATGTTACTGAGTGGAAAATTAAAGCTTGCAGTGGCAGGGATAGATACTTTGAAACATTTTTGTGTGGGATGCAGTTGAAGTTGTACGATTTAAACGGAGTAAATCAAGTAATTTGAAAGTGAATTTTGTTAAGCAATTTAAAAATATTTAAAGTATTGTGCTGCAAAATGCAGAAATTAGGAGTCGGTAAATGAAATTCGAGTGAGTTAGATCTCTGGTGAATTGATCGGTGTCGGAAGTTTTGGCAGTATTTTGTTAAAAAAAACAAATCTTTACATTGAGTGTGATATTGAAGTTAAGCATTTTTATGTTACTGAGTGGAAAATTAAAGCTTGCAGTGGCAGGGATAGATACTTTGAAACATTTTTGTGTGGGATGCAGTTGAAGTTGTACGATTTAAACGGAGTAAATCAAGTAATTTGAAAGTGAATTTTGTTAAGCAATTTAAAAGTATTTAAAGTATTGTACTGCAAAATGCAGAAATTAGGAGTCGGTAAATGAAATTCGAGTGAGTTAGATCTCTGGTGAATTGATCGGTGTCGGAAGTTTTGGCAGTATTTTGTTAAAAAAAACAAATCTTTACATTGAGTGTGATATTGAAGTTAAGCATTTTTATGTTACTGAGTGGAAAATTAAAGCTTGCAGTGGCAGGGATAGATACTTTGAAACATTTTTGTGTGGGATGCAGTTGAAGTTGTACGATTTAAACGGAGTAAATCAAGTAATTTGAAAGTGAATTTTGTTAAGCAATTTAAAAGTATTTAAAGTATTGTACTGCAAAATGCAGAAATTAGGAGTCGGTAAATGAAATTCGAGTGAGTTAGATCTCTGGTGAATTGATCGGTGTCGGAAGTTTTGGCAGTATTTTGTTAAAAAAAACAAATCTTTACATTGAGTGTGATATTGAAGTTAAGCATTTTTATGTTACTGAGTGGAAAATTAAAGCTTGCAGTGGCAGGGATAGATACTTTGAAACATTTTTGTGTGGGATGCAGTTGAAGTTGTACGATTTAAACGGAGTAAATCAAGTAATTTGAAAGTGAATTTTGTTAAGCAATTTAAAAGTATTTAAAGTATTGTACTGCAAAATGCAGAAATTAGGAGTCGGTAAATGAAATTCGAGTGAGTTAGATCTCTGGTGAATTGATCGGTGTCGGAAGTTTTGGCAGTATTTTGTTAAAAAAAACAAATCTTTACATTGAGTGTGATATTGAAGTTAAGCATTTTTATGTTACTGACTGGAAAATTAAAGCTTGTTTGTAGTGGCAGGGATAGATACTGAAAAACATTTTGGTGTGGGATGCAGTTGAAGTTGTACGATTTAAACGGAGTAAATCAAGTAATTTGAAAGTGAAATTTGTTAAGCAATTTAAAAATATTTAAAGTATTGTGCTGCAAAATGCAGAAATTAGGAGTCGGTAAATGAAATTCGAATGAGTTAGATCGCTTGTGAATTGATCGGTGTCGGAAGTTTTGGCAGTATTTTGTTAAAAAAAACAAATCTTTACATTGAGTGTGATATTGAAGTTAAGCATTTTTATGTTACTGAGTGGAAAATTAAAGCTTGCAGTGGCAGGGATAGATACTTTGAAACATTTTTGTGTGGGATGCAGTTGAAGTTGTACGATTTAAACGGAGTAAATCAAGTAATTTGAAAGTGAATTTTGTTAAGCAATTTAAAAATATTTAAAGTATTGTGCTGCAAAATGCAGAAATTAGGAGCCGGTAAATGAAATTCGAGTGAGTTAGATCTCTGGTGAATTGATCGGTGTCGGAAGTTTTGGCAGTATTTTGTTAAAAAAAACAAATCTTTACATTGAGTGTGATATTGAAGTTAAGCATTTTTATGTTACTGAGTGGAAAATTAAAGCTTGCAGTGGCAGGGATAGATACTTTGAAACATTTTTGTGTGGGATGCAGTTGAAGTTGTACGATTTAAACGGAGTAAATCAAGTAATTTGAAAGTGAATTTTGTTAAGCAATTTAAAAGTATTTAAAGTATTGTACTGCAAAATGCAGAAATTAGGAGTCGGTAAATGAAATTCGAGTGAGTTAGATCTCTGGTGAATTGATCGGTGTCGGAAGTTTTGGCAGTATTTTGTTAAAAAAAACAAATCTTTACATTGAGTGTGATATTGAAGTTAAGCATTTTTATGTTACTGAGTGGAAAATTAAAGCTTGCAGTGGCAGGGATAGATACTTTGAAACATTTTTGTGTGGGATGCAGTTGAAGTTGTACGATTTAAACGGAGTAAATCAAGTAATTTGAAAGTGAATTTTGTTAAGCAATTTAAAAGTATTTAAAGTATTGTACTGCAAAATGCAGAAATTAGGAGTCGGTAAATGAAATTCGAGTGAGTTAGATCTCTGGTGAATTGATCGGTGTCGGAAGTTTTGGCAGTATTTTGTTAAAAAAAACAAATCTTTACATTGAGTGTGATATTGAAGTTAAGCATTTTTATGTTACTGAGTGGAAAATTAAAGCTTGCAGTGGCAGGGATAGATACTTTGAAACATTTTTGTGTGGGATGCAGTTGAAGTTGTACGATTTAAACGGAGTAAATCAAGTAATTTGAAAGTGAATTTTGTTAAGCAATTTAAAAATATTTAAAGTATTGCACTGCAAAATGCAGAAATTAGGAGTCGGTAAATGAAATTCGAGTGAGTTAGATCTCTGGTGAATTGATCGGTGTCGGAAGTTTTGGCGGTATTTTTTTAAAAAAAACAAATCTTTACATTGAGTGTGATATTGAAGTTAAGCATTTTTATGTTACTGAGTGGAAAATTAAAGCTCACAGTGGCAGGGATAGATACTTTGAAACATTTTTGTGTGGGATGCAGTTGAAGTTGTACGATTTAAACGGAGTAAATCAAGTAATTTGAAAGTGAATTTTGTTAAGCAATTTAAAAATATTTAAAGTATTGTGCTGCAAAATGCAGAAATTAGGAGTCGGTAAATGAAATTCGAGTGAGTTAGATCTCTGGTGAATTGATCGGTGTCGGAAGTTTTGGCAGTATTTTGTTAAAAAAAACAAATCTTTACATTGAGTGTGATATTGAAGTTAAGCATTTTTATGTTACTGAGTGGAAAATTAAAGCTTGCAGTGGCAGGGATAGATACTTTGAAACATTTTTGTGTGGGATGCAGTTGAAGTTGTACGATTTAAACGGAGTAAATCAAGTAATTTGAAAGTGAATTTTGTTAAGCAATTTAAAAGTATTTAAAGTATTGTACTGCAAAATGCAGAAATTAGGAGTCGGTAAATGAAATTCGAGTGAGTTAGATCTCTGGTGAATTGATCGGTGTCGGAAGTTTTGGCAGTATTTTGTTAAAAAAAACAAATCTTTACATTGAGTGTGATATTGAAGTTATACATTTTTATGTTACTGAGTGGAAAATTAAAGCTTGCAGTGGCAGGGATAGATACTTTGAAACATTTTTGTGTGGGATGCAGTTGAAGTTGTACGATTTAAACGGAGTAAATCAAGTAATTTGAAAGTGAATTTTGTTAAGCAATTTAAAAGTATTTAAAGTATTGTACTGCAAAATGCAGAAATTAGGAGTCGGTAAATGAAATTCGAGTGAGTTAGATCTCTGGTGAATTGATCGGTGTCGGAAGTTTTGGCAGTATTTTGTTAAAAAAACAAATCTTTACATTGAGTGTGATATTGAAGTTAAGCATTTTTATGTTACTGAGTGGAAAATTAAAGCTTGCAGTGGCAGGGATAGATACTTTGAAACATTTTTGTGTGGGATGCAGTTGAAGTTGTACGATTTAAACGGAGTAAATCAAGTAATTTGAAAGTGAATTTTGTTAAGCAATTTAAAAATATTTAAAGTATTGCACTGCAAAATGCAGAAATTAGGAGTCGGTAAATGAAATTCGAGTGAGTTAGATCTCTGGTGAATTGATCGGTGTCGGAAGTTTTGGCGGTATTTTTTTAAAAAAAACAAATCTTTACATTGAGTGTGATATTGAAGTTAAGCATTTTTATGTTACTGAGTGGAAAATTAAAGCTTGCAGTGGCAGGGATAGATACTTTGAAACATTTTTGTGTGGGATGCAGTTGAAGTTGTACGATTTAAACGGAGTAAATCAAGTAATTTGAAAGTGAATTTTGTTAAGCAATTTAAAAATATTTAAAGTATTGTACTGCAAAATGCAGAAATTAGGAGTCGGTAAATGAAATTCGAGTGAGTTTGATCTCTGGTGAATTGATCGGTGTCGGAAGTTTTGGCGGTATTTTTTAAAAAAAAACAAATCTTTACATTGAGTGTGATATTGAAGTTAAGCATTTTTATGTTACTGAGTGGAAAATTAAAGCTTGCAGTGGCAGGGATAGATACTTTGAAACATTTTTGTGTGGGATGCAGTTGAAGTTGTACGATTTAAACGGAGTAAATCAAGTAATTTGAAAGTGAATTTTGTTAAGCAATTTAAAAATATTTAAAGTATTGTACTGCAAAATGCAGAAATTAGGAGTCGGTAAATGAAATTCGAGTGAGTTAGATCTCTGGTGAATTGATCGGTGTCGGAAGTTTTGGCAGTATTTTGTTAAAAAAACAAATCTTTACATTGAGTGTGATATTGAAGTTAAGCATTTTTATGTTACTGAGTGGAAAATTAAAGCTTGCAGTGGCAGGGATAGATACTTTGAAACATTTTTGTGTGGGATGCAGTTGAAGTTGTACGATTTAAACGGAGTAAATCAAGTAATTTGAAAGTGAATTTTGTTAAGCAATTTAAAAATATTTAAAGTATTGCACTGCAAAATGCAGAAATTAGGAGTCGGTAAATGAAATTCGAGTGAGTTAGATCTCTGGTGAATTGATCGGTGTCGGAAGTTTTGGCGGTATTTTTTTAAAAAAAAACAAATATTTATATTGAGTGTGATATTGAAGTTAAGCATTTTTATGTTACTGACTGGAAAATTAAAGCTTGTTTGTAGTGGCAGGGATAGATACTGAAAAACATTTTGGTGTGGGATGCAGTTGAAGTTGTACGATTTAAACGGAGTAAATCAAGTAATTTGAAAGTGAAATTTGTTAAGCAATTTAAAAATATTTAAAGTATTGCACTGCAAAATGCAGAAATTAGGAGTCGGTAAATGAAATTCCAATGAGTTAGATCGCTTGTGAATTGATCGGTGTCGGAAGTTTTGGCGGTATTTTGTTAAAAAAAACAAATCTTTACATTGAGTGTGATATTGAAGTTAAGCATTTTTATGTTACTGACTGGAAAATTAAAGCGTGCAGTGGCAGGGATAGATACTTTGAAACAAATTAATAAAAAATTATTATTATTAACTTGACGACTGAGGGAGCGAGGGGAACTTTGTCATGCGTAAATGTCGCCAAAGTCCCGCTGGCCTCGGCCTGACGCCACTTGCACCAACTATCCTTGCTGGGGGGCGCTTAGAGTGTTGAGGTGAGGTGTTGAGTGTTCTGACGAACTGCAGTGCTCCAAGGATGCCCAAATCGCAGTTTTCATTTTTGTTACAGAATCAGAGTTTCTGCGAATCGCCAGTTCGTAAAATGTTGTAAGTTCCCTGATAACTTTTTCAATAAGTTTTCCCTTTCCTTTACCACCGATACCTTTATTTTGTTTTCTCAGCTGTCTAAGCCTCGTTCCGATTCGTTTCTCTACATGCCCCACGCATTCTTTCTTTTGTACAGTGATCTCGTCTCCATAAGGTTTTGAATCAAGTATACCTTTGAAAGTTTTGCTGTCCCTGTCGCCAACGTATTGAACATATTTCACGCCGTGCTTCGAAACTGACCTCCAGAACATTTCTGTAATCGCATCAATTTCCATTTTTCCCGCACTTCCTATGTAATTTATAGAGCAATTTTTTCGTGTTCTTTATACCATGCCCCGTACTCTTCGATATTTTCGTTTTTCAAAGTTTTCTGACTGCTACACGACTGGCAAAAGTTCGATTTTACCATTGCATCAACTACTCTCCCGCTGTAACTCCCAATGAGTGTTGAGACGCCAAATAAAGAAGTGAAGCCCCGTTTTTTCCAGGTACCATCCCCCGAAACAGTCAGATTTTCGGCCTCTTTTCCATGCATTCTATTTGACTCTTTTTCTTCGTTTCCGGCTATTTCCAACACGGTATCGTAAACGGCATCTGCAACGATTTTTTCAAGACAGGCTTAATATTAATTTTTTGCAGGTTTAGCACCAATGTCCATTAATCCACAGAATTTTCTTATCCCGTCATACCCGACACCCAGTAAACGAAACACGAATACTAATCGGCGGTTCAGTTCATAAGCACGCTGGATTTTTGGACAAGAATCTACAGGTTTTTCTTCACAGTTGTTGCACCGCATAACAAGTTTAAATCCCGCACCACGTTTGTCACTTTGGAAAAAGTTTACTTTTCCATAGCAAGTTTTACACACAAAGTTCTCAGAAACGGCAGTAAAGACAGAGATAAACTCAATAATGCAATAACTAAAAGCAGGGGTTATTGGTGCATTTCACTACATTATGGAGATTACTCCGCCTCTTTTTCAAACGACCAGCAACACGACTATAGCCCTTCTTTCGCGCCTTTTTGGAATCCATTTTCGACAAAAAAAACTCGGGAAAAAAGCGAAAAAACAACGACTTTAAAACTTTGGAACGATCCAGAATGTTTCGGCTTGAAATGCAGTCGTAGACTGAGCTAGCGCAAAAATTCCTTATCAAAAAGTCACACAGATACACATCTATTCATACACATTCATAAAAAGCCAAAAATCAATTGTAACGCCCTACGAGAAAGAGTTTATTCCTAAAACAGTGACGAAGCGGTCTTGTGCCGCTTCGGCGCTCGAAAAGCGCGTGGGTGGCAATCTGTCCGGTTGCATATACCTCATATGGCGTGTTCCTTATAACATCTGCATTCAAAATATGCAACAAAAAAAACCATTTTTCCAAACCGCGAACGTAGACGACCCCCTTAACAAGGGACGCCTCACTCTAATTTACTTTGTCTAAGGCTAAACCCCCCACTTTCACTGTATCTACACAATTGTATTTTAATTTACACCCACTTTGATCGAACATTACCTCTTAGTGTATTTTTTGTCTCGCCTCCGAGGCTGAGACAGGAATTTCTTCCTGATAGTCCCTTGCCTTGAAGTCTTCCTCATCCACCTTCGATATACTGTATTCAACAGTAGATATCAAAACATTTCACTTTTGATTTGATTTTTATTCTTTTACACATGAACCCAAAGATAAACCCACTATTATAACCACTTCCAGTGACTTACCAGGAAATTCCTCTTGGTAACCCCGTGTCCTGAAGTCGACCTGCGGATATAAAACTCCGTATTAAAAAACTTCAGAACATTACACTGGAAAAAACTTATGAAGTCTACGACAAGTAAGTCATAATTCCCGACTAAACAAAACAAAAAACACGCCATATTTTCAGTAGGTAAAAGTTTTGAATTATGACTTAACCACACTGCCAACAACAAGAAATTGACGCAAGAGCCACCATTACCACCCTCGCCTCCAGGGCTACAACAGGAACCCCTTCTGACAGCCATTCCCCTGGGGACACCCGCCGAAATATAAAACCAGCAAGAAGCCACTTTAGGGAAAATCTGCGCTTAGTAAATAAGAAAACTAAATTAGTAAACCTTCATTAACCATATTCATTTTTATACAAAACGCTATCATCCTCGGACTAATTATGTTTACTATGTAGTACATCGGAGCCTTACTCGGTAAACCCACTCAACAATACAGGAGTGATATTTGAGGATCTAGGGAGCCTCATGGTTTACCACTCCACATGGAGTATACTCACGGAGTTGGACCTGACCGAGCTGAACAATCAAACAACGCTTGTGGAACGAGCTGAACACTACGTGCACCAACTGTGTGGAAATAACACAGCAGGAGACCTCTGCCAACTTCAACAAAAGCATATGCACGCGTTGATGGAAAACATCAAACAACGCACTAAGGTAATTAAACAAGCTGTTCCCAAATCTCGAAAAACGAGATCTATCTTTGACGGCATCGGAAACACAAAGCACTACCTATTCGGTACCATGGACAGTACCAATGAACACGAAGTCTATAGCCGCCTGGATGAGTTAGAAACTAACCATCAGGTACTCGCTGATTTGGAGAAACAACAAATCAGTGTAATCAAGACTGCGCTAAATAAAGTTCAAAAGCCTTTAAATTCACTGGTCGAAAGACAACGGCAAATAGCCTACCAGATGAATGATTTACATAATTTAACCGGTAAACTCGTGGCAAGACAAATGAGGCAGGAAATAGTGTCTAGCCTGTTGCTACAAATGGTAGAAATCGAGTTTCGACAGCAGGTGCTACTGGATATAATATCAAATTCATCCCCTGCTGATCGCCCCTGATTCACTTCTTGAGATTTATCACAAAGAATTGTCTGTCAATTCTTTATCAAACGACAGAATTACGAACACACTTGTTGCAAGAAAAATTGTTAATCAGAATAACATTACCAATCTTCAACCTTCCAAAAATGAAGTTGCAACGAATCAGGCGCTTTCCTATACACACGGAAGCAAATCATTCATTGGTCCCGGAAATAGAATGTACACATATAGCGAGTCAACTCTCGACTCAGGAATTCCTATTACTAAAACCGGAGAATATGCAAGCATATCGGAAAGTCACTCGAGATGTCGAGGAAGATACTTACGCTGGTTTGCTAAATACGCCAATAACAAAGGCAACACAATCGGCTGAATGCCTAATCGTTTTAATTTAATTAAATAGGCCGATGCATGCATTGAAGACAACAACCATTGTGCATATTACATGCACCCATCAGCTTCTCACACATCGCCTCTGAGGACAGGGAATATTGGTAATCAACTAACTGTAGTGCATTTCACAACAGCATTGTAAGTTAACTATAAATCCTAAATTAATCAATTGTAATATTTGTATCAAAAGCTATTAATAACAAAATTCACAAAAGAAACAAATCTCCAAGCAAGTAAGCTCATTATATAACAACAAGCAAAAATTGCTAGAACAAAGTCAAGAAAAGTTTCATATTTCTTACACGACTTTCTTTAACGTAATTGCCCAGATGGTTCACTGGTAATAAAGTATAAAAATAAACAAACATGACCACTGCGCAAAGGTAAAAGAATCAATCACGGCACGCGTCAAATTGCTGACATGAGTTCTTGATGGTTTGTTTACATCTTTCAATGAACTCATTGAACTCATGTGATTTTCGTATGCCGATGAGTCATAGCAATTACATTGACTAATAATGAACTTGCAGGCTCTGGATTTTTTTGCAATCAATAACCAATAGTGCTTTTATTGCATTTTACTTCCGATACTTAACTTTCCTTTGTTAATTTGACATACATTACTCTAAGTAGGGATAAGAAAATTTGTAGAAATATAGAAATAACCTTTGAATAAAGCAGAAGTAATTCTTTGGACAGAGAGGTAGTAGTTTCAATTATATCCAACGAACGCAACGAAAGTACTCGTACTAATCGCTTTAATTTTTTCGTAACAAAAACAGAGGAGGGGGGGGGGAATACTATAAAAGGAGAAATAATCAAGGAGTAAAGTAAAAATTAACGCGCCGTGGGCGACTACCACAAATAACTGACAAATAACTAAAGGACAATCAAACAAAGTGAGGGAAAGTAATTACAAAAATAAAAAAAAAAAACATTGTATTATTATATAAAAAAGTTACCAGAAAAAATATTTGAGAGATAAAGTTTATAAAATTTCAAAAAAAAAACACACAGTTGCTGTCCAGGAAGGCGTGCGGGACCGCCTACTGGCTAAGAGTCCAGTGCTCCGAGCTGATGTCGGAGCCTCCCGTAGGCGATGACCTCGTGGCCAGGAGCTCTTCTGTGTCCAGAACGTGTTGCAGGGCGCTGCCGGATCGAGGAGGGAGAGAGGCCTCGTCTTCGGTGAGAGTGTGGAAAGCACCGGAGATCCGTGTATGGGTGTTCCCGTTTGGACACTGAAATGAGAAAGGAAATCGAAATAAGGTGATTTCTTTTTAGAAAGATAGGCTTACCTAAGGAGTTGCATGATTCGCCGTGGCCACCGAGCACGTAGTCCAAAATATGGGTGGAATCGGCACCGCCCCTGCTGGACCAGATACAGCAGGATTGCTTGTCCGGCCGGGACCACCAAACAACCGTCCCCGCCTGGGTCAACGCGGATGATCCGAATCATCCGGGCGCGGAAAATCACCGAATGAGCGAGCCGGTGTCGTTGGTTCCGCGGGATGATGGTGTCCCTGTGCAGGAAGCCCACAAACTTAGTTCGGGAAGTGGAGACCATAGTTGACAATGAAAATATATTTCACCAAACCGCGTACCATGAAAACTAAACTCGGAATGATGAGTATTCCTCTCCAAAGAATACTGCTCTTATTCGAGGGGGAAGGAAATGTTACAGATTGGATTCGCTTATTTAAAAATAAACCAAATTCCATCGAATCCAATCTGTCATTAGAAAATAAAAGTCATCAAAATTGTATGAGTTGGATTGCATATATCGAATTATGTTTTTTTTTTTTTTTTTTATATGATGATGCCAAAGCTCAGGGGATGCCCTATGATGCTTAAGCACAGCCTTGGCAGGAAAGGAATTAAGGATGAGGGAAATGGGTTAGGAGTTTGGGTGAAGGAGGTGTCGATGTACGCCCCGTTTGAAAGTTTCAGGCTGATAAGACGAGGGAAAAACAGAAGATGGTAGACTGTTCCACATTCGTGTTGTTCTGCTTAGAAAAGATTCCCGAAATTTGACGGTACGTCCAAATTTGACCTGGAGAGTATAGGGGTGGGAGCGGCTTGTTGATCTTGTATCGCGCGTTGTCATGAGTCTACAAGGAATCAGGCTAGCAATTTCGTTAGAACAACGGCCATGGAAATAACGATAGAAGAGTGAGAGACAACCGACATTCCGTCGATGCTCCAGAGAGTCAAGACCCTCAGAGAATAAGGGATCGCCAATAATCTTAACAGCTTTACGCTGGACTTTGTCTAACGCGGACAGGTCGGTGTGTCCGGCCCCTGCCCAAATATGGGAATTATATTCAAGTCTAGGCCTAATGTGGGACTTGTAGATCAGCGCTAAGTCAGGTGGGGTGAAATATTTCTTACATCTCTGTAGAAAACCCAAACATTTCATCGCATTTTTAGCGATTGCAAATATATGATCAGTCCAGCTAAGATTGCTGGATATCTCGATACCCAAGATGTTTAGGGAGAGTGAATTGGGTATATTCACTCCGTCTACTGAAATGGGTTGGGGGTGAACTGGGCGTTTTTTAAGGGACATTAAACAGCATTGGGTTTTGGATGCATTAAACGTAACACGATTTGCTCTGCCCCAAGCAAGGACCTTGGAAATGTCGTTGTTTAATGATCTAAACATGCGTTCCCGATTGGCTTCTGTAGCATTTCCACGTGAATTCATAACAGAATCAAATGAGTACGCGAAATCAAGGGTGCTGTCGTCGGCGAAACTATGAATAGGATTGAGAGTAAGGGATAAGAGATCATTAATAAAAAGAAGAAATAAGGTTGGTGAAAGAACTGAACCCTGAGGTACACCGGCATTTATTTCGTAGGAATCAGAAGTAACTCCGTCAATTACTACACGAATTGAACGGCCTGACAAAAAACTCTCTATCCATTTAACTAGGGTACAAAGGGAGGGAGGGAGGGTTAAAACAAAGTTGCAATATATTCAAATCCAACTCATGAGCAAATAAAAATAAAACCGACAAATATTTAATGAGTTGGAGGCCATAGTTGGCAATGAAAATATATTTCACCAAACCGCGTACCATGAAAACTAAACTCGGAATGATGAGTATTCCTCTCCAAAGAATACTGCTCTTATTCGAGGGGGAAGGAAATGTTACAGATTGGATTCGCTTATTTAAAAATAAACCAAATTCCATCGAATCCAATTTGTCATTAGAAAATAAAAGTCATCAAAATTGTATGAGTTGGATTTCATATATCGAATTATGTTAAAACAAAGTTGCAATATATTCAAATCCAACTCATGAGCAAATAAAAATAAAACCGACAAATATTTAATGAGTTGGATTTCGTACACCGAGTTACGTTGCAACAAAGTTGCCATGTACTCAAATCCAACTCATGATAAACAACGCGTTCGGGTTACCGTCGACATTCCTTTCACACGATATCCAAATACACGATAAGCAAAAGAAACTTGCTTAATCAGCGCGAAATAAAATGATCTACAGTAACTCTGCCCAATGACAGCCATCTACCTACATCAATTGCAAAAGCCAAAAACGAAAAAAAAGCGCGAAAGTGTCAACGGCTTTTTAATGGGGGAGTCTGGAATTAAAAGTCGTCTCAATCGGCCGGAGTCTATGTTTACAATCTAGAGAGTCTGTTTTGAAAGCGTCGCGAAAGAGAGTCGGTTCTAAGATTAGATCGTTTGGCGGTGTAAAAAGATAAAAATTTGTCTGATCATTAGGCGGTGTGGAATAATGACTCCACAGAGCAAACGAACCCAGCGCAAGAACATTGCCCTCACGCCAAATGCAATACCATCGAGTAAAGTAGAACATTCTTAGAGTCAGCAAACATGTAATAAGGTAATAAGCAATGTTTAGTAATAAGCAAGAAGTGGAACATTCTTAAAGTCAAAAACATGTGTAGCAATAATCGATGTACAGTAGAATGTAAGTCAAAATTACTTTGTATAAGCAAAAATTGTATATAATAATGATGTTCTCAACCAATAAACCTCAGTAATTAAGTTACTCACGAAGTGTTTAATTCATTAAATTAACATTGGTCCTTCGAAGTCATAAAAATATCAAACCAGTAACCTTAGTATCCCCTGGCCTACTGGTCAAGTAAGGTGCTAAGGAATATGTAAGTTAAAACAGTTCATTAAAAGTTAATTCAATACTCTTGGAATCCCCCGACCCACGGTAAGGTGCCAAGTTAATCAATTAATCATAAAAAGTTGTTGCAGGACGCAAAGTTCCCCGACCTAGGGTAATAAACGTATACAACAACAAAATTATCAGAAGTCCAAATTCGCTCAGATTTCTTCAAGGGCAAGAAGTCAACAGCTTAAATAAATTAAGCAAGCCAGGTGACGGAAGAAATTCGAAGTGCAACCCAAAACGTACAAAACAAAAGCTAAGTGAATCATCTGCACATCTGATCGTTGACGAGCTGACCATGACCGAGAAAGCCGCGACAATGCCAATGATGGATGAATTGACAAAATTGCAGAAACAAGTAGGTGAGGAAATTGAGCGGATATATGCCAATTTTAAAAAAGACTCAAAGTCAAGGAAAAATAAAGAATACTTGGAGAACAGAGTGAGTAAATTATCATCACTCTGAGAAACATTTGAACAAAGCCATGAGGAAATGAAAGCTCTACCTGCTGAAAGCCAAAGTCATGCGTATTTCGAGAAAAAATATTACGAGCAACTGAAAAATATTCATGAGAAATTTGATCGCCTTAAGTATGGCATGGAGAGAATTTAATGAAGAAGATTATTTGAAAACACAAGAAAAGCAACAGACGACAAGACAGAGACCCAAATCATAAGATTAAAGAAAACAAAGACAGTTGGAAAAAATCTTATGAGAATAATAAATATGATTGAACCGAACCGAGAAAAGCAATACACTAAGGACTAAGGCATATTATCAGATGAAACAACAAACACTGATAAATTATTGGGCAGAGATAACTGCAAATCACAACAAAATAGTGGCCCATGCTTGAGTGTTAGAAGAAAAAAAGGAATATATCAAAAATCACTTCTATGAAGATCTTGAGGATGCATATCAAAGTACAATGATATATCTTCAGGAATGTTGCGATGAGTTGCTAACGCCACAATCAAATAAACAAGCAGATTTCCAGCAAATTAACCTCCCGCCAATTTAGCTACCGACCTTTAACGGAAGCTATCTTAAATGGAAATCGTTCCATGATCTTTATGTACAATTAATACATAACAATACGGCTTTGGAAAAAGCTCAAAAACTGCAAAATCTAAAGGTTAACCTAACTGGCGAGGCAAGTAAATAATTGCAACATCTGCAAGTGACGGATGCGAATTACGAGACCGCATGGGAGCTGCTCAACCATCGATACAACAGCACAAGATTACTGCTATCAACCCAACTAAATATTTTACTGGCACAATCGGTACTCACAGTAGAATCTGCAAGTGGTATTAAGAAGTTACATGATACCACGAAGGAATATTTTTTCGCCATCAATAATCTTGATATAGAAACGACAGGTTGGAGTCCATTTATCGTACATATAATTGCACAGAAGCTAGACAAGGAATCACAAAAATTATATGAGCAAGGCTTGAAAGCGTCCAGAGATGTGCAATCACTGGAAGACATGTTTCAATTCCTGGAAATGCGATTCCAGAGTTTAGAAGCAGTTAACGAGCGCAGTAAGAAAGAACATTCAGGGGTAACACCAGCGAATAAAAGCTATATACCGTCAAGAACACAAAATCTTGTTAACACAAAGAGAGAATACATGGGTATCAAAGGATATCACGGAACAATAAAACAAAGACGTTCTACCTGCAAAGGCGAACATAACATATACAACTGTAAGCAATGCATTGGAATGCACACCCAAGATCGGTTACTGCACATCAAAAAGCATCAACTATGCCAAAACTTTTTAAAGCCAGGACATAATGAACGAATGTGCAAAAGTTGGAAATCTTGTAGGATTTGCCAACAAAAGCACAACACAATGCTTCATATTGAGTCAGAGACAAAATCTAAAGAACGACCTACCTCGATAGACGTAGCATCATCAAGAAATTATAATCAAAGCAGCGCTTAAATAGAAGACAGTGTTGTTCAGTATCAGTCCCAAATAACGAAAAGGAACTCAATCAGTGGACCTGTACTTCTAGCGACCGCAATAATAAAAGTAATTTAAAAAACTGGTTATGCAGAACTTCTAAGAGCACTTATCGACCAAGGCTCCCAGGCATCCTTTGTGACAGAAGATGCTGCATAACGTCTAAATCTCTCAACAGTAAAAATTCATGCTAAGATTGGAGGTCTAGGAACAGCTTTAGCAGGGATAGCAAAAAGCAGTGTACAACTAACAATATTGCCAAGGTTTTCATCAAACTTTCAGTTAAATGCAACTGCACTAGTGCTTGCTAAACTAACAAAGGTACTACCAGCAGAAAAAGCATGCCATGGATTTTCAACTAAATAACAAAATCTGTTACTGGCGGACAAAGTCTACGACAAACCTGGAGCGATAGATATAATTTTAGGAGCAGTTGTTTTTGACAAAATTATACGTGATGGTGTACAAAAGGTAATCAATCAGATCCAGTGACTCAGCGCACAGAATTTGGTTGGATTCTGTCAAGTAAAGTAAGCAATAGCAACAACCACAAAAAAGAAATCAACGTTAACTGCCTCGTAGCACAGTCGGAAATTGAGTCGCAATTAAGAAAATTCCGGGAGATTGAAGAAATCATCCCTGAACGAAAACAAACACAGGAACAAATAGACTGTGAAAATTTCTATGAAACAACAGTAATGAAGTCCCAAAGTGAAAGATATACGGTGCGAATCCCATTCAATCCTAAAGAAAAAAGAGATTTGGGAAGATCGAAAGGAAAAGCATTTGCTAGATTACTGCAAATGGAAAGGAAATTTGAAACAAATAAGTCTTTTGAAAAGGCTTACAAAGATTTTATGGAAGAATATTTGAATTTAGGACATATGAAATTGGTCAAATCTATACCTGAAGACACGGAGACAAGAAACATATTTTATATTCCTCACCATGCAATAATCAACGAAAGCAGCTTTACTACGCAACTTCGAGTTGTTTTCGACGCTTCAGCAAAGTCAAATACAGGGGTAAGCCTAAACGACATAACATTGACAGGGCCTACCTTGCAACAAAATTTGACTGACATCTTAATGCGTTGGAGAAAACACAAACTAGCATTTATAAGCGATATTGAGAAGATGTATAGACAGATAAGAATTGCACCAGACGACCGTGATTATCAACGAATATTATGGAGAAGATCTCGGAACGAACCAGTTAAAGAATATCAACTGACAATAGTCGCCTTATCTAGCAATTAAGACCTTACGGAAGTTATCTCAAGATGATCAGATTAAATACCCTGAAGCAGCGAATATCGCATTAAAAGATTTCTATGTTGACTATTTAATATCAGGATGCGACTTCATTGAAGAAGGCCTTCAGATGCAGGAACAACTAATTTCCATGCTCAATGGCGGACGTTTCAAACTCAGGAAGTGGGCAAGCAACAATTCAGAGCTCTTAAGACATTTACCCGAAGTGGATAAAAGTAGATGGATCGAAAAAGATAAAACATCAAGGTGTGAATTGCACGGATTTTCTGACGCTTCCGAGCAAGCGTATGCAGCAGTCGTTTACGTTAAAGTTATAACAACATCAGGAAAAATCAAAATTTCCTTACTTACTGCAAAAACCAAAGTAGCCCTAAGCAGTAAACCAGTCTCGCTACCGCTGTTAGAGCTTTGTGGAGCTGTCCTGTTGGCAAATCTCATGAAACAAGTGAAAGATGCAATAGAATTCAAAAACGTTTAATTGCATGCGTACACAGATTCAACTATCGTTTCATCATGGATTAAAAGTCATCCCAATAAATGGAAAACATTTGTTGCCAACAGAGTAGGTTAAATTCAATTCATTTTGAACGCAGAAGAATGGCACCATGTTAATTCAACAGAAAATCCAGCAGACTGTGCATCTAGGGGTATAAGTCCGCGAAAACTGATAAATCACACACTATGGTGGGAAGGTCCCCAGCTATTAAAAAGCCACACTAAGACGATTCAGAGACAAAACTAAATATGTGTCAAGAATTATCGGACCTATAACAGCTGAAGAAATGGAAACGGCAAAGATCACTGTACTAAAATTAGCACAACAGCAAGAATTCACTCAGGACACTTATAAAAAATAAACCAGTGGAACGACATAGTAAATTATTATGTCTTAATCTGATCCTTGACGCAAATGGCCTAATTCGAGTTGGAGGAAGGTTACAACATTCAAAATTAAGCTATGAAACTAAACATCCAATTGTACTTCCGTACAAAGGGGCAATTACAACACTAATAATCGATATGGCTCACAAGAAAACTCTTCATGGAAGAATAGAACTCACGTTATCATACATCAGAAATGAATATTGGATCATTAAAGGCTACAGTAGCGTAAAAAATTTATCCTTTAACAATAAAACATTTGTAATTGGTGTACTATTACTTTATATGTCCTGTGTGAATGTCCATGCATGAGAGGAAACTAAATTACGAGAAAGTAAGAGCTCGCATCTTTGCGGAAGAAGTGATGCTTCCTCTCAATCGAAGAAGACGACGATCAACAGTCAACTGTTATTACCAGTCAAGATGGCGGTCGACCCTACGTTAGAGTTCAAGTAGGCAACGAGTCCATCCTAGGCTTGCTTGATAGCAGTGCCATCGTGAGTTGCTTGGGACAAGGAGCCCTAGAGTTTGTCCAGCGCTCAGACTTAAAACTCTCCGCATTGACAGCCTCAGTTCGTACCGCCGACGGTACTAGCCAGTCCGTCCCCGGCACTGTCAGAACTGCAGCAAAATTTCGTGGACAGACGGAAGTCCTAACGCTGTTTGTAGTGCCTGGCCTAAGCCAACAATTGTATCTAGGCTTTTGGCCAGCATTTCAACTCGCACCAAACATCATCTCCTCTCTCGATGTACAGCCCTCTTCTTCGGTTGAGACGAACTTTCATGCACTGTGTAACACTGACAAATCTAAACTCGGCACAGTCATTGCGCAATTCCCTTCATTTACAGCTATAGGTTTGGGAAAGACACCTCTAGAAGGGCACATCATTGACACAAGCGATGCAATGCCGATCATACAAAAACACTATCCCATCTCTGCAGCGATCCAAAAGCTGATGTATGAAGAGTTAGACCGTCTGTTGGAGTTAGAGTTAATTGAAGAGTCCAACAGTCCCTGGAATTCCCCAGTTGTACTTATACGTAAACCTGGGAGGGTCAGGCTCTGTCTGGACTCTCGCAAGGCGAACCTAGTCACTAAAAAGGACGTCTACCCCTTACACCACATCGACGGATTGCTTGGACGACTGCAGGACACCCACTTCATTTCGTCCATCTATTTGAAGGACGCCTTTTGGCAAATTCCTTTGGAAAAGCAGTCAAGGGAAAAAACAGATTTTACAGTCCCCGGCAGGAAGCTTTATCAATACACTGTTATGCCTTTCGGCTTGTGCAATGTCCCACAGCGAATGTCTCGCTTGATGGATAAGATTATCCCAGGTCGGTTACGTAAACACGTCTTTGTTTATTTAGACGACTTACTTGTTGTGTCACCTGATTTTGAATCCCACCTTAAAACATTACGAGAGGTAGCTGATTATCTGCGCAGCTCAAAGCTGATGATTAATGTCGAGAAAAGCTCCTTTTGCGTCAAGCAAGTCGCCTGGGTTTCATGATTGGAGACGGAACTCTGAAAACTGACCCCGAGAAAGTAGCAGCGGTGGCGGATTTCCCTATACCCCGCTCTGCTAAACAAATCCGCAGATTTCTCGGAATTACGGATTGGTATCAGAGGTTCATCACCAATTATGCGACCCTGGCAGCTCCCATCACCGACTGCTTAAAGAAGTGCAAAAATTTTTCATGGACAGACGAACCGCAGCAATCGTTCGAAAATGTCAGCAAGCAATGTGAAGTGCACAAATTTTAACAACACCTGACTTCGCATACATGTCCAAAAAGCTCAATCCAGCACAGCGCAATTACAGCATTACCGAACTGGAATGCTATGCTGCTGTGTTCAGCGTAAAGAAATTCCGAGCTCACGTTGAGGGACATCCTTTTACTATCATTACAGATCATGCCAGTCTGAAGTGGCTGATAAGTCACTCGGATCTCTCCGGACGATTGGCTCGAAGGAGTTTAAAGCTGCAGGCTTTTGACTTCCAGATCGAGCATCGCAAGGGTTCGCAGAATGTGGTCCCTGGCACTCTGTCCCGAGCACACAATGAAACGGCAGATGTTACAACTTACTGTGAAGGCTGCCGACGAGCACAGACGACGTTGCGCACACTCTTGTCACAATGTTCCCGTCGTACAACAAAACACCATTCCGTGGTTACTAACTTAACGTCTATTCACTTGACCACTTAATCGTTAGTGTCCTAATGTCCACTACAAATTTACACACAAAATTGGTTTTCAGTTAGTCTATCAATAAGGTACTTGTTACTCAAAAGAAACTCATTATACGCTTTGCACTCATTTAATTACTTTCCAACTAATATCTCTGTTTAGTACAATTTACACAAAATTGGTTTTCTCTTATTTTATCAATAAACTATTTGCTACCCAAAAACTCGTCATACACTGTGTACTCACTTAATTACTTATCTACTATTATTCTTATTCTACTAACAAAGTACTTGCTACTCGAGAAAAACTCTTTATACACTATGTACGCACTTAATTACTTATCCACTAGTGTCTCTATGTTTATTACAGTATACACAAAGTTGGTTTTCACTTATTCTACTAAGAAAATGCTTGCTACTCGAGAAAAACTCTTTATACACTATGTACGCACTTAATTACTTATCTACTATTATTCTTATTCTACTAACAAAGTACTTGCTACTCGAGAAAAACTCTTTATACACTATGTACGCACTTAATTACTTATCCACTAGTGTCTCTATGTTTATTACAGTATACACAAAGTTGGTTTTCACTTATTCTACTAAGAAAGTGCTTGCTACTCGAGAAAAACTCTTTATACACTATGTACGCACTTAATTACTTATCCACTAGTATCTCTATGGTTATTACAGTATACACAACGTTGGTTTTCACTTATTCTAGCAATAAAGTATTTGCTACTCCACACTCGTCATACACTGTGTACTCAATTACATATCTAATAGTGTCTCTATGTTTTTTCTAATTTTTACTAAATTGATTTTCACTTGTACAAGTTTTGGCCGGACCGTTTTATTTTTATTTTTTCGCGACGTCCCTTTTAATCAATGTAACAATTTAGACTCCACCACTCTTGCGCGTTTTTTAAAAAAAACAAACTCCTTTCCGCGATGGTTTAATACAGACTCTAACCGGCTTATCGCGATCGTAATTTTGACAGACTCACTTTTTTAAACTCGACTTGTCGCGATCACGATTAGAACAAAAAACTGGGCGACTTTACGCGATCGCGGTTTTAACAGAACTCCCCATTCTTTCCTTTTAGAAATACTTACAAGCGATCTACATGAAGAAAAGCTTTCGTGCTTTTTCTTCGTTTTTTAGCTTTGCCCTTGATGTACTTAGTTGTGATTGGGCAAAGCCGCTGTAGATCGTTGTTTTGTCGCGCTGATTAAGCAAATTACTTTTGCTTATCGTGTACTGGGCTACCGTGTGAAAGGAATTTCGACGGTAACCCGAGCGCGTTGTTTATCATGGGTTAGATTTGAGTACATTGCAACTTTGTTACAATGCACTCGGTGTAGGAAATCTAACCCATTAAATCTTTATTGGTTTTTTTTTAATTTTTTTTTTTTGTTACTCCTGAGTTAGATTTGAATATGTTGCAACTTTGTTGCAACCAAAATGTGATATTCGAAATCCAACTCATGAGACTTTTACGATTTGTTTTTGTAAATGGCAGATTGGATTCGTTAGAATTCGGCTTATCTTAAAATAAGCGAATCCAATCTGCAACATTTCTTTCCCCGCGTGAAAAAGATGATTATTCTTTGGAGAGGAATAATCATCGCACAATTGCTGGGTAAGGGGTTTTATTTTAATAATTGGGCCGCGATTGACTGTTTTCGCCACAGTCAAGTTTTAGTCGTCATGCCCTTCGTGAGTTCCTGCGCCATTACCCTGGGAAGCCGGCGTTACAGTCCCCCCAACCAATCGGTCTTTGTGGTCAGGATGATCCGCATCGCAAGCGTTAATCCGGGCGGCGACGGTTGCGTTCGCCTGTGGTGGAACCGCCGAAGGATGCGTTCGGTGTGCATCTGGTCGAGCCTAGGAGGAGCCGACAGCACCCATCTGGTTGACTGCTCGTTAACCTGCCATGGCGAGACTTTCAACGCTTATGGTAAGTCCATCCTAAATTATGATTATTGTTGAATTTTGTTTAGTAAAAGAATTTTTTCTTTCCCCTTGCAGGAGGATTATTGGTGCTGTGGGGGTATACCTACCCCAGTATTCACCGCGAATCTGAGGCTCTGTCGCCCATCCGGTCCCCGTCCGAGGCTGCGTCAGAGGAGTTGTTTGCTGCCGCACCGGAGGAGGAGGAGGAGATGTGGTGAAAATCGCCCCAACTTTAAAGCTTCAACATTTTTTACTTGTCCTCTTTAATTTTAATTGAATTTTGCTTTCCCCTTTTTTTTTTCTTGTGTCATTTTCTTTAATTAGTGTTTTCAAAATGTAATTTTCTATTGATACCTAATAAATAATTAAAAAAAAATTTTAAACCCAGGGTGTTGTTATTTGTAATTGTTTATCTTAATTTATTGCCTTTCAGGTTAATTGGGGTTCCGCTCGCTTTCGACTTGGGTTTTTCCTGCGGTTTTTGTTACGGTGAAATATAAGTTTTAATGCTCATTTTTTTTTTGTAAAAAAAAGAATGTTATTATTTTTCTTCCTTTTTGCTTGTACTTGTTTTGCGCTACGGGTCTCTTCTCGACCGTTGATTGTGGTAGTATTCCACGGCGCGTAAAATTTTTTACTTTATTTTTTAGTATTTTCTCCTTTTTTCAATGTTTTTACCCCCGGTTAGTAAAGCGGTTAGTACTTGCCTTGCGCTTCGGTATTTTTCCGACCGAAGATTGTGGTAGTATTCCACGGCGCGTAAAATTTTTTACTTTATTTTTTAGTATTTTCTCCTTTTTTCAATGTTTTTACCCCCGGTTAGTAAAGCGGTTAGTACTTGCCTTGCGCTTCGGTATTTTTCCGACCGAAGATTGTGGTAGTATTCCACGGCGCGTAAAATTTTACCTTATTTTCGTGTGCATTGTTTAGGTTTCTTTGCTAATCTATGCGTCTATAATAAATTTTCTCTTGACCTCCTTCAGATTTAATTGTGTCTTTTATTTAGACAAGCTGAATGGACCGTGCCCTGGGCAGTGTTTGTGGCCGTTGAGGCCGCTCTTTTGGTGCTGAGACTGCCTCTTCTAAAGGGATTTCGGGCATGGGCGTTTGATTACGCCGCGTGGTCCATGCCTTTAGTGGGGGTATGGCGTATTTGGCTGTCATGTAAATGACGATTGCCAGCAGCATTAGACCCGTAAGTGACAACGAAGTTGTCGAGAGTAGGTGGGGTGTTTTCACCCGGGAGTGTAGATTTAACTCCTGTATTTTGGCCTCTATTTGGTCCAATGATTGCGTACTCTCGTGCAACATTTCGTTAGTGTTGTCGCCTAGTAGTAACTTTGTATACGTTACCTCCGTCACAGAATGCTGCTTGTATTTGGCCATGAAGGAATCTAATTCCTTTGCCGTTTCGTTTGTTTTAGGAAAGTATGCTGGTTGCGTGAAAAGTAGTGGATGCGTATTTTCAGCCTCATAATATAGGGTATGCGGTCCTATTTGTAAGTGGCAGGGTTGGTTAATGACCAAGATTCCCTGTCCAGAGAGGCGATGCGTGGGCAATTGTTGGGTGCATGTAATATGCACAATGGTTGTTGTCTTCAATGCATATAGCCAGGAATTGGGCCTATTTAATTTAATTAAAATGTCCCTGAAAGGTATCTGCACTTTTAGCGAACACCTAGGGTTTTCGTTCAGGGGGTTGAAGAGCAACTTGATCACGCATTCATCCGATTGTGTTGATTTTGTTATCGGCGTATTAAGCAAACCAGCGTAAGTATCCTCTTCGACATCTCGAGTGACTTTCCGATATGCTTTCATGTTCTCCGGTTTAAGTAATAGAAATTCCTGAGTCGAAAGTTGACTCGCTATATGCGAATATTCTATTTCCGGGACTAATGAATGGTTAGCTTCCGTGTGTATCGGGAAGCACCTGATTCGTTGCAACTTCATTTTTGGAAGACTGAAAATTGGTAATGTAATTTTGATTACCAGTTTTTGTTGCAATAGGTGGGTCCGTAATTCAGCCGTCTGATAGAGAATTGATAGACAATTCTGGGCCTTTGAACACGTGGCGTGAGATTTATGATAAATCTCAAGGAGTGAATCAGGGGCGATCAGCAGGGGATGAATTTGGTTATTTCGGCTAGAGGTTATTATATCCAGTAGCGCCTGCTGTCGGAACTCAATTTCTACCATTTGTAGCAGTAGACTCGAGACTATTTCCTGTCTCATTTGTCTTGCTACGAGTTTGTCAGTAGAATTATATAAATCATTCATCTGGTAGGCTATTTGCCGTTGTCTTTCGACCAGTGAATTTAAAGGCTTTTGAATCGTATTAAGCGCAGTCTTGACTACACTGATTTGTTGTTTTTCCAAATCAGCGAGTACCTGATGGTTTGTTTCCAACTCATCCAGGCGACTATAGACTTCGCGTTCATTTGCACTATCCATGGTACCGAAAAGGTAGTGCATGGCGTTTCCGATGCCGTCAAAAATAGATCTCGTTTTGCGAGATTTGGGAACAGCTTGTTTAATTACCTTAGTGCGTTGTTTGATATTTTCCATCAACGCGTGCATGTGTTTTTGCTGGAGCTCGCAGAGGTCTTCCACGGTGTTGTTTCCGCATAGTTGATGCACGTAGTGTTCGGCTCGTTCCGCAATTGTTGTCTGGTTGTCCAACTCGGTCAGGTCCAATTCCGTGAGGATATTCCATGTGGAGTGGTAAACCATGAGGCTTCCTAAATCCTCGAATAGCACTCCTGTATTGTTGAGTGGGTTTACCGAGTATGTCTCCGACGTACTACTTCCCATAGCGGACATTATTAGTCCGAGGATGATAGCGTTTTGTATCATACCTGGGGAGAGGAATATGGTTAGTGGGGGTTTCTAAATTAATTTTCTTATTTACTAAGCGTAGGTTTTCCCTAAAGTGATGTCATGCTTGTCTTGCATTCTCACGGGTATAATAGTTGGTTACCTTTGGGTAGTCGCTTTGATGTTTACTGTTGAATACAGTATTTCGAAAATAGTTGAGGGGGACCTCAAGACAAAGGACTACCAGGAAGGAGTTGAGTGTTTTTGTGCTGTAGAAATCGGGCAGTCTCTGACGGGATTGCAATTGCACAAAAGTTGGTTTGATTTATTAATTCTGGGAATCGAATCGTACAGCCAGCAACGTTTTATTTTCACAAGAGGTGTTTAGAGTGCTGTAGAAAATATGACTAAGTGGGAGTGAGACCTCAGGACACGGAACTGCCAGGAAGAACTGCTAGATATAGCATTAAAGAGAGGGATTTTTGGTGGTTCATTCTCTGACGATATTTCGCAAGAGTTAGTTTGAATTTGTTGTTTCAAGGTTCGACTTTTAGTAGAAGTCGTTCTTTTAATTATGTGTTGTTGTGCTAAAGATAGTGAAGTCCTGTTGATTGGTACTTCTTAGCTTTAAACACGTTTAATAGAGTGTGAGGTTTTATGTTAATTGATTTGAAAATACGTAGAAAGATTATAAGGAATAAAAGGAATTTTAATTAAGGTTGGTTTGGACCCGATTGGACCGAGTTGTTAAGGGACTTTTGTCGTTGTTCCCTTCTTGGTTTTGTGCTGGCCTTGCGTTACGATTTTCATCTCAATCGTAGATTGTGGTAGCACATCACGACGCGTTAAAAAAAATATTTACGATCTTCATTATCTATTCATAGAATGGCTTAAGACGGTTGTTGTGAACCGTAACTGTACGTTTGCCCATTTTTAGGGTTGTATTCACTGCTGATGATGCTGTGGACCGGTTACCAGATATGGTCCTACCCAGATTTGAGAGAGCTTATGCTTTCGACTTTCGCTCTTGAGTAGGACTTTGTCACCAATGTGAAACGATAGGGGTCGAACAGCTTTATCGTAGTATAATTTCGACCGTTGCTTGCTAGCGAGCAGATTTTTGCGTGCCGTGGCATAAGACCTTTGGAGCTTGTATCTTAAGATTTGATAGTAGCTCTCGTGATTATACACGGGTTCAGGGTCTCGCTTCAAATTTGACGGAACATCCGCTGTGAAGCCGTAAAGGCAGTCCATGGGAGTTAATTTTGTCCCTTCGTGTACACTGTTGTTGTACACGAATGCAGCGGTTCGCAGATATTGATCCCATGATTTGGGATTCTCGTCCACTATGGTACGTAAGTATTCAATTAACGGCCTGTGTGCACGTTCCAGCGCGCCGTTTGACTGTGGGTGGTAGGCAGAGGTTTGTAACTTCTTCACCCGTAGCAGTTTACATACCTTTTTGAACAGGTCACTAAGGAAGTTGCTTCCCTGATCAGTGACTATTCGTTTAGGGATGCGGTAGCGCGCGACGATTTCGTCGAAGAAGATTTGCGCTACAGTGACGGCTTCTCCGTTAGATATGGCGTACCAATCGACAAATTTAGTGAGGTTATCCTGGAAAGTCAAGATGTACTTGTTTCCGGAGTCAGTTTCCTCGAGTGGACCAACAATGTCGAGATAGACTTTGTCGAAGGGTTGTTCTGCGATGTCCGTGATGACCATCGGCATTTTATACTGAGGTGATGCCTTCATTTTTTGGCATTTTGAGCAACGCTTAACGTATTTCTTAATATCGCTAAGCATGTGCCTCCACCAGTACTTCCTTCGAATCCGCTTGTATGTTTTAAGTACGCCCTGATGGCCGCCAAAAGGAGAGTCGTGATAATCATGTAAGATAGTTTGTATCTCCTTGGGGCTTGTGATTATCTCAGGGGGCTTAGGTTTACCGTCAACTAGCGGATTAGTATCTGGCGGGTTTTCTGTAGTGACCTCTTCTTTATTTGGAATTCTATCGTTTTCTCGGGGCGTGTGATCCCGTATTTCGGGGCTTTTAGACTCTGTTTGAGCGTTTTTCGCTTGAGCCCGGGTCACCGCGTTACATTTTAGGCGATTTTTGCGAATGGAGGTTATTTCTTCCTCCGAGTCCGAGTCCATTTTATGGTGGACTTGCGCTTTGACTATTATGTTTCGGCCATTTGAGTCTTCGCTGACTTCCTGTGGAATGCGGCTTAACGCGTCGGCATTCGTATTGTACTTTCCTGGCTTGTATTCGATTTGATAATCGAATTCGGAAAGTTTGTGATGAAATCTCACCAGACGGGAAGTAGGGTCTTTAACATTAAAGACGCCTTTGAGAGGCTTGTGATCTGTATAGACCGTAAATTTTCGGCCTTGCAAGTAACATCTAAAGTTACGCGTAGCCCAGACTATAGCGAGCAACTCTTTTTCAATAGTTGAGTAGTTGCGTTCCGCTTTGTTCAGTGTACGGCTGGCGTAGGCAATGGGCTGATCGTGTCCTACTTCTCCTTGCGAGAGGACTGCCCCTAATGCCTCGCTGCTGGCGTCCGTGGTTAAATTGAATGGTTTCGAGAAATCGGGATATATAAGTAGGGGAGGAGAGATTAATGAAGTTTTGATTTTCTCGAATGCCTCCTAGCACTTCTCGGTCCATGTGAATTTGACATCCTTGCGGAGCAAATTCGTTATCGGACGCACAATTTTGGAGAAGTCGGGGATGAATTTTCGATAATAATTGGCAAGTCCAATAAAAGATTGAACTTGTCGTACAGTTCTGGGAACTGGGAAAGTTTGGACGCAAGCCGTTTTACTGGGGTCTGGAAGTGCTCCTTCACTGGAACACTTGTGGCCTAGGTAAACAACCTCTTTTCTCAGAAACTGGCACTTTTCTGGCTGCAGTTTGAGGTTGTTCTCTCTCAAACGATTGAAGACTTTGCGGAGCTTACTATTATGGTCCGCAAGGTTTTTACCGTAGATGACTATGTCGTCTAGGTAGACAAAACATTCCAAGCCTTGTAATCCTGTTAGGACGAAATTCATTAAGCGTTGGAACGTGGCCGGGGCTCCTTTGAGCCCAAATGGCATACGCCTAAATTCATAGTGGCCGTAATTGGTGCTAAACGCCGTTTTTGGTCGATCTTGAGGATCGACGAGCACTTGGTGATAGCCGTTGGCGAGATCGAGGGTGGTAAAGTACCGAGAGTGACCTAATTGGTCTAGAATATCCTCGATCCGAGGTAGCGGGAAGGCGTCACCAATTGTCTTTTCGTTTAATTTACGAAAGTCGACAACGACGCGCCACCTTTTTTCACCGTCTGGTCCCGCCTTCTTGGGGACGACTAGGAGAGGCGAATTCCAAGGGCTTTTACTGGGCTGCACTATGTCGTTTTCTAGCATTTCGCGAAGCTGTTCGTTTATTACGTTTCGCTGCGTCTCTGGCAAGCGATACATTTTCTGGTTGATTGGTGCTTGGTCCTGCACCAATGGTATATCATGAGTGATGGCGTTTGTGAAGGTTAGCCGATCACCTTTGAGGAAAAAGATATCATTGTACTCGTAGCAGAGTTGTGATATCGCTTGTTTTTCCTCCGCGCTCAGATTTACGTCCAGGCTGAGCTCTTGGTCTAACCTGACGAGACGCGGGTTATTGTTTGGGTTTTCTGGTTCTTCATACTCCTGGAATAAATATTTAATATGTTGTAAAGTAGCCATTTTTTCGGCGCTTGAAATATTTGTTTCTTTCTTTTTATTTTTTCTTTCACTTATTTTACGGAAACCTGAAATATTTTTACTTTTATTTAAATTTTCACCCCACTTTATTTTATTTGAATCACTCTTAATACTAAATGACGATGGAGTTGGGGTTTCTGAACCGCCGTATATTGCCATGTTTGAGGCGAACTCGCTTTCGTCTTCTAATAGGCTCTTTCGCCGTTGTTTACTTACTGTGTATGTTGATTTTGGAGCTTTTGAAAATACCGTCCCTGTGGTGAGCTCGCTTCCAATGTCGACGTGTTCCGAAATTTTATTTTGTGTGGGCGTGGGAGCTGATGGAATTTTTCCATCGTAATTCCTTTTATCTAGGTGAGCTCCGTCGACATTTGTTTTGTTAGGTTTTCCTTTCCTTTGGTTCCGTTTTTTCTTTATATTTGATTTGTGCGTGGGTGCTGGTGATTTCGAGTCACCGTAATTCCTGATTTTCAGGTGAGCATCCTCAGCGCGTTCTCCGTTTTTCGGGGTGTCCTTGTTATTTCTTTCCTGATGATCCTGTTTCAGTTGGACGACGGTGTAGTTGTGGGCAGGGACTAGATGCAGACTAATGGTAGTCAGAACTACTTGTGAATTGTGTGTGTTGAGAACTCCAACAGACACTGCTTTTAACCCAGCGGGGAGTAAGCCATTCGCTAGGAAGACTCCTTGGTCTATCTCTCTTGATAGACAGAGCATCTCCTCCTGCAGCTGCAAGGGTACCTCGACTATGATCTGTGACCTGGCAGGTATGCATACAGGCTCTTTCAGCTGTATTTGTTGCTGCCTCATCTCGCAGGTCAAATCACTTTCAGTCGGTTTGTCCATCTCGCATTCCGGTGTTCGGTGGTCATTGCTCTCCTCTTGGGAAACTTTTTGATTACCACAGATTGTCAGATCGGCCTTTCTTGGCTCTGCTCTATCTGTTCGGGCATTCGTTTTGACCACTTTTTCGGAATACGGGTTATCCAATGCAGCTGTTAATGGAACAGCAAACTCCTCAGGGTTGTTTTCCGTTCGAGGAAATCGCAATGCCTTATTCGGGCCCTCAACGTTACAATTCTTTGCTAGAAAGTCATTTCCTAGCAAGCCGTCGTCGGAAAGGCCGGGTAGGTTTTTTATTACCTGAAAATTGCAGGGAATTTTATTCTTTAATATAAAATTGCCCTGGCATGTTCCCAGCGTCTTTCCGGTACCAAATGGTGTTTGTAAAGTATATGTTTCTCCGGTATTTATATTTTCGGGATTTTTAATTGCTTTCTTCTTTATTATGCTAACCTCAGCGCCAGTATCTACTACAAGTTTGGTATTGCCGCTCAGGCTAATATCCAACGGAAGGCTAACTGTAGAGATACAGGGTTCGGGCGGCTGAGGTGACCCTTTATTAAAATTTTTTGTTTTTAGTGTCGATCCGGGGTCTTTTCGGTCGACTGCTCGTCGTTTCCCTGGCTCTTAGAGTCCCATTTTTGTTTTTGGCGGCATTCCTCTATGGAATGGCCGCGACGGTTGCAGAATTTGCATTTGAGTTTTATATTAAAAACTCGAGGACCAGCGGAAGGTTGCTGATCCTGAATCCGTCGTTCGGGGAGCCTTGCCTGGCTACTCGGGCCCGGAACCTGGCGATTGTTTCTACAATCGCGAACATCATGCCCATATATTTTGCAGTGAGAGCAGAAGGGTGTGTTTTTACGCTTCATGCAGTCGGCGTAAGTGTGACCTCTTCGCTGGCAAAAGTTGCAAGTGATGTTTGACCTTAACTGGTCGAGGTTCTGGCGGCGGTAGTCGATTTGTGGGGGTGGCGAGCGTTGAGGTGGAGTCGTATAAAGTGGAGTCTGTCGGCGAAAGTTTTGTGGTGGCGGCGGTCTGTATAACGTTTGTTGTGGAAAATTGCGAGCCGGTGTATATGGGGTTCTATGGAATGCCCGTATTCTGGCAGTTGGGTCCATAGCAACCGGCATGGTTGAGCCTTGTTCTACAACAACCGGAGCAGGAAAGCCTTGGGTTGTTGTGGTTTGCGTGAACTGGGCGCCCTGCTGTAGTTTCTCCATGTCGAGTGCTTTATTGATCAGCGCCTCGAGCGTGCCGTCGGTGACGGTGAGGAGATATTGGCAAAGGTGTGGATTCGTAACCCCGCTGCGGACTGCGTTTTTCGCGAAGTCCTCCAGCTGCGTTGTAACAGCTGGGGTGGCCGCAGCTCCATATTTTGTTTGTGCGGCCTCTTTGCAGAGGGCCAGCAACTGTTTTACTCTAGCCGTGAAGGCGGTGAGTGTTTCGCAGGGGTTTTGGTGAGCTGTTATGAGCCTATTTACCAGTTCCTGGTAAGTTTCTCTGGGAAGATATGCCGCGTTTAATTTTGCTTCGACTTCTTGAAATGTTGTCGGTACATCGGAAGCCAACAGTTGATATGCTCCTCCACGAAGTCTTGTGGGGAGGATCTTGAGGAAGGCGTCTTGCTCCCCTTCGGAGAGACACTGTTTGGCCTGGCGGCAGCAACCCAGGAATGTTTGCAACTCTGTTCCGAGATGCGGGCCTGGCTCACCTGAAAAAATGGGCACCATTTGCGCAGTTAATTTTACAATTTTTCCATAATCGGTCGCCATAGTGGAGTTCTGATTCGAGTCGGTGTCGGGCGAGTCTTGTGCGAGAAATCGATTTGACCCTGTTTCAGGTTAATTTCTCGCAGGGAGTCTTGTAGGGATTGAATGAGGTTTTCCTCAGTTGTGCTTTGTAAGTTGTTTTCAATATTTTCTTCAGGAGGGAGTATGCGCGAGAATCCGTCTAGCTTGGCTTGAAAGAGTGCGGCTTCCTTTTGAAAGCGCTCTAAATCTTCCAATCTCTCCTCGCTGGACTTTGTATTTCTATTTTCGAGGAGGTTAGAATAGAGAGTTGCTAGGCGTTCGGATTCTCGCGCGGACTCGTACAAATTATTAAAATTATTGTATTTAAATCTTACTTGGTTTTGATTTATTCGTTGCAGGACGGTCCCGCTCCTGAGTGTGAGTCCTTCTGAACTGGGTCCTGGTTGTGCTGGGGTTATCTGGCGTTCACTGACCTGCGTTTGGTCGGTGAATACTGGTGACTGGGAACCCTGGCGTGGTTCTTCCGCGTCGATCTCCAGGTCCAGGGAGGTTATGAGGAGGTCCTCTGTCTTCTCCTCTGTTGGTGAGTGAGCGGGAGTAGAGTGGGTGTCCTTGGACATCAACTCCTGCTCTTCAGCGTTGCAAGGGGGGCTTTTGGCCTGCTTTCCGTTCCCTTGTTTGCAGTACTAGAGTTGTGTTGGGGAAAAGGGGGGCTTGTGCCGTCTTCAACGATTCCCTTTTCCACTCTGATACTGGTGCTGTGTTGATTGGTTTCGTCTTCTTCGGGCTGGGACGGAGCCCACACAATTCCACCGGTGGTGCTGGCTTACACTTTGCGGAAACGTTCGGGGTGACTCCTCAGGGCGATTGACTACCCGGGAGTGCTTAGAGATACCCCTTTTGGTTTGGTATTGGATCAAGGCTTTTCAAGCTGTTACGGTAATTTTGTTTTACCACGCTTCCTTGATCCTACCGGCTGCGCCAATTTTTTGTTACAACTTACTGTGAAGGCTGCCGACGAGCACAGACGACGTTGCGCACACTCTTGTCACAATGTTCCCGTCGTACAACAAAACACCATTCCGTGGTTACTAACTTAACGTCTATTCACTTGACCACTTAATCGTTAGTGTCCTAATGTCCACTACAAATTTACACACAAAATTGGTTTTCAGTTAGTCTATCAATAAGGTACTTGTTACTCAAAAGAAACTCATTATACGCTTTGCACTCATTTAATTACTTTCCAACTAATATCTCTGTTTAGTACAATTTACACAAAATTGGTTTTCTCTTATTTTATCAATAAACTATTTGCTACCCAAAAACTCGTCATACACTGTGTACTCACTTAATTACTTATCTACTATTATTCTTATTCTACTAACAAAGTACTTGCTACTCGAGAAAAACTCTTTATACACTATGTACGCACTTAATTACTTATCCACTATTGTCTCTATGTTTATTACAGTATACACAAAGTTGGTTTTCACTTATTCTACTAAGAAAATGCTTGCTACTCGAGAAAAACTCTTTATACACTATGTACGCACTTAATTACTTATCTACTATTATTCTTATTCTACTAACAAAGTACTTGCTACTCGAGAAAAACTCTTTATACACTATGTACGCACTTAATTACTTATCCACTAGTGTCTCTATGTTTATTACAGTATACACAAAGTTGGTTTTCACTTATTCTACTAAGAAAGTGCTTGCTACTCGAGAAAAACTCTTTATACACTATGTACGCACTTAATTACTTATCCACTAGTATCTCTATGGTTATTACAGTATACACAACGTTGGTTTTCACTTATTCTAGCAATAAAGTATTTGCTACTCCACACTCGTCATACACTGTGTACTCAATTACATATCTAATAGTGTCTCTATGTTTTTTCTAATTTTTACTAAATTGATTTTCACTTGTACAAGTTTTGGCCGGACCGTTTTATTTTTATTTTTTCGCGACGTCCCTTTTAATCAATGTAACAATTTAGACTCCACCACTCTTGCGCGTTTTTAAAAAAAAACAAACTCCTTTCCGCGATGGTTTAATACAGACTCTAACCGGCTTATCGCGATCGTAATTTTGACAGACTCACTTTTTTAAACTCGACTTGTCGCGATCACGATTAGAACAAAAAACTGGGCGACTTTACGCGATCGCGGTTTTAACAGAACTCCCCATTCTTTCCTTTTAGAAATACTTACAAGCGATCTACATGAAGAAAAGCTTTCGTGCTTTTTCTTCGTTTTTTAGCTTTGCCCTTGATGTACTTAGTTGTGATTGGGCAAAGCCGCTGTAGATCGTTGTTTTGTCGCGCTGATTAAGCAAATTACTTTTGCTTATCGTGTACTGGGCTACCGTGTGAAAGGAATTTCGACGGTAACCCGAGCGCGTTGTTTATCATGGGTTAGATTTGAGTACATTGCAACTTTGTTACAATGCACTCGGTGTAGGAAATCTAACCCATTAAATCTTTATTGGTTTTTTTTTAATTTTTTTTTTGTTACTCCTGAGTTAGATTTGAATATGTTGCAACTTTGTTGCAACCAAAATGTGATATTCGAAATCCAACTCATGAGACTTTTACGATTTGTTTTTGTAAATGGCAGATTGGATTCGTTAGAATTCGGCTTATCTTAAAATAAGCGAATCCAATCTGCAACACAGAGGAGTTGAACGTAAGCTCATGAGTCACCTCAATCCGTTGATAGAGGCTTCCATAAGACGGTAAGTAGGCTCCGCGAAAAACACTACTGCCCCAACATGGTAACGCAAGTACGCTCATACGTAAAACAATGCCGGGTATGCAAAGAAACGAAATCGCCTAACATCATTCTACGACCAATCATAGGCAAGCCTATCGGTGCACAACGTCCATTTCAGCTCCTATACATTGACTTTCTCGGTCCTTACCCACGTACCACCCGTGGTGTTACTGTCATATTTGTTGCATTAGACGCCTTCACCATATTCGTTATTATTAGGCCCATGCGGGCAGAGCGAGCAGACCTAGTATGTTGCTTCCATCTTCTCCGGCAACGGCCGGCAGTTTGTTTTTACCACTTTCAACAAACTGCTGAGCGAATACGACATAAAACACGCCAAGACGGCTAAGTACTCTCCGCACCCTAATGCCTCGGAACGCGTGAATAGGTCCAGACTATTCGCCATTCGTGCATACCTGCATGATGACCATAGTGCTTGGGACTTACACCTTCCCGATATAGCGAGCGCTTTACGCACTTCCGTCCACCCATGGTCCTGCCTATCCAGTTCTGAGACAGCTGAACCAGCTGAAATCTGGTGACGAGACTGTACTAACTATAGCAGACCGTCTCCAACTGGTTCGTTCAATTTTGTCCGATCACCTCCAGCGCGCTCATAAAACGCACGAAAAGACTTATAATACGCGTTGTCGCGACTTCACATACACTCCCGGTCAGGAAGTGTATTGCAGAGCCTTCGCACAAAGCGGCATGCCGAAGAGTTTTAGTGCTAAGCTGACCAACTAGTTTACCAAAGCCAGAATTGTGAAGCGCGTGGGACAGAGTTTATATCAGCTGGAGGACATGCAGTCCCAGTTGAATAGACAGGAATGCGAGAGCACATTTCTTTACTGACAGTTGGCGGGATAAGATCTAGAACAGAAGGTAAGCAAAATTTTGCCATTTTCCTTTCCGAAATTATCTGGGCCATCCAGGCACATGAATGTGAATTCATGAAATTTTCTCTTTTTCTAAAGAAATTAAAAAAAAAGAAAGAAGCGAACTTGCCACCAGAAGCGCAAGAGCAAAAACCCCTGCCGGATAGCTCCAGTTAAAGGTTGCCACTCTTAACCCCAATTAGGCTTCAGCAAAATAGTGAAAGTCTGTGAAAATCTGCGAACTTGTCCAGCTTACATACGGCAATATGTATGTTGTTGTTATCCTTTAACAATAAAACATTTGTAATTGGTGTACTATTACTTTAAATGTCCTGTGTGAACAGGGTGCTATATGTTTCGTTACCTCCTGTCCCGGAATACACAAAAAAAATATTGTAACAAGAAGAATTATAACACCATCCAGGCACATATAATTTTCTCATAAAACTCATTTCAATTTACAGAATTATAAAAAGGAAGATGAGTATTCTTCCAGGCTACACGCTTACCCTGTTTAGCACAGGCAATTCTCAGTCAAAATTTGGGCTTCAAGCAGTAAATTTTTCTTCCTTTTTATCAAGGAATAGTCAGGGAAAAAGTAATCAAAGCGCTCTGCCTGGCGTCGTCCGAAACATTATAATTCTACGCAGGCCATTGTTATTGTCAAATACCGAGTGAACTCGAACTCAATAAGGCCACATAGAAACGTGGAATTAAAAAGCTTATCGCCGTATGACTCTTCATCTCCCTCTTGTTAAATCCATCGAAGCGTTAAAACAGGTAAATTGTATTTTACATTCATAAAACATGAATGTGAATTCATGAAATTTTCTCTTTTTCTAAAGAAATTAAAAAAAAAAAAAAAAGAAGCGAACTTGCCACCAGAAGCGCAAGAGCAAAAACCCCTGCCGGATAGCTCCAGTTAAAGGTTGCCACTCTTAACCCCAATTAGGCTTCAGCAAAATAGTGAAAGTCTGTGAAAATCTGCGAACTTGTCCAGCTTGACATACGGCAATATGTATGTTCATCCAATGCCGTGGATACCTCTACAACCTATAAAGGAAGGTATTTAGTTTACTCACATCTGAAAGGATAAGGTAAATACGACCCTAGGACTTCTATTAAATGTTGCTTATAGTAATACACGAAATATAAAAAAAATTGTATGTAATAAACATAAGATTTATATAAATAACGTACGAAAGATATAATCGCCTGACGTGAATATCCAGTTTTAAAACAAACAAACAATGTCGCACTGAACATAGTTTTGAAATAGTTTTATCGAAATTTTGCTTGTTCATACATTTACATATACTTAATTAGTGGGTTACGATAAAAATAGACATCGCAGAGCATCAACTTAATATAAAAAGAAAAAAGTAGATTTGGGTAAAGAGTTAAAATAAGAGATTGGTTGATTTTATTATTTTTAAATGAAGTTTTCAGCTTTAAACTCTTTTGCTTTGATAAGTTATTGTTGGTACCTCATTCACGTCTCCTAATGCAAATTAAGTTCTCATTATTCTTACATTTGATTTTTTCTGGTGAGCTATTAAAAGTGGTTAGATTTCTTAAACTCAGATCTTGAAAATTCATAATTCGAAGATTGTGAGTATAGCAACCAAAATAGTTGTATGAGAATGTTAATAATGAATTCTAAAACGTTTGCGGCTGTTGTATACAACATAGATAACTTACTATTACTGAGTTAATTTTTATGAAAAAGAAAAATGACAAACATTTTTATCCCAAACTGGCGATTTGCTCTTTATAATGGATCGACTGGGGGCCTCCAGAAATTCCACGGCATAGTAGTTAACGCACAGAGTTCATTTAGTCTATAAACGGTTTTCTTTTTTTGATTAAATTTCAGGAACTAATCAGTTTTATTTTGTTACACAAAAAAAATTTGTATGAATTTTCTTATAGTTACTTTAATTGGATAAGTCAGAATTTCAGCGAGGCTATTCCAGAAAACAGGCAATAGGAATAAACGTACGCTTGTTAAGAATTCTAGCTCTAAGTTTATATTCCTTTCTTTTGTTGTTTGCGATTATATGTATTTCTTACTTTTTGATATGAGATAATCATTTCTTTTATTTCAGGATTTTCCCCGGATGAATCTTATTCCCCCTCTTGCGGCCTTGTTCCCTTTTTCCTCATCCCTCATGACCTGATTTTTTTTTTGGTATGGTTTAGTTTTTTTTTGTTTCTTTTTCAGCACCCTTTCTAGGTTGGGCCTGTACCCTAGTCAGGTACAGGGTTGGAGTGGGTAAGTGACTGTACCATCGCTTAAAGTGGGTAGACTTTACCTGCCGCGAATGTGCAGACATAAAGCCTTGTCACATACTTAGATTCTTCAAACTATCATTTGATAAATTGCATTCTTTCATGAAGGGATCTGAAGTTGTTTTAAACGAAATGAAATCTCACTTCCACAACTGGAGCAATAAAACCTGGCTGAGAATCTTGAGAGCGTCAGAACCTTTATTCTTGATCTTGTAAATGATATGCGCAAACAGTCGCGAGAATACTAGGGCCTGTGCTCGCAGACTCGACGTCATTGAGCTGACCTTGAAGGATTTTTATTCGTTGGCTCCGCCCGACCTTTCTGGTTTCGCAACTGAGCATGTCGTTAGTCTTGACACGAATATTGCGAGGACCGGTGCATAAGGGCTCCATCTGAGCATTTCTCCAGATTGGACTCTATTGTCTCGAGCATCGCGAAATTAGCGCCCACATCCACTCGGGCTGACGTCGCTGCTGGCACTGATGTATCGCTATCCTGCTCCATCCCTCGCATGGAGGCTGCTGCTATTTCGACTCCGGGGACTGTCCGTGGTTGCTCCTCTACCAAGACTGATACTTCCTCTGCACGGCCAGGGACTGTACTTCCGTGTGATGAGTCTTCTACTTTGATTGATATGAAAGGTGCCTACCGAAGGATTCTGGGTCATCTCTGGTCGATGTACATCCATCCATAATTCGTCCAGCTCAACTGCCACGGTGGGTTTTTATCTCCCGCATTTATCCTGACACGTCAGTAGACGATATCATTAACCATGTTTCTTGTAAAAGGATTACTTCTTCATTAAGCAATGATGGACGTGCTTACTGATCATCTTTTAAGCTGCTTATTCCTAAGGACTGGTACTCTGCAGTGTTAGCTCCGTCAATCTGGCCTCCGAACTCTATTGTGCGAGAATTCATTCCTAAGTCTCGCCCGTCCAACGTAACTGGCTTACGTTCCTCTATGCCTCTCTGAAACCTGGCTTTGCGGTAAGATTCTTGACATGGAACTTTTTGATTCTGAATTCCAGGAGTTCCGGCGAGATCGGCACCTCTCTTGTATGGATACTCCTGTTGGCGGTGTAGTCCTTTGTGCAGTGCATAGTGGGCTGTCGTCGTAGAGATTCTTGGTTGTGAGTCTTTGGAATATGTCTGCGTCTCCTTACAGTCCCGTAACAAGATCATTTATGTTATGACCGTCTATGTTCCACCTGCTTCACCGTCCTCGGTGTATGAACTTTTGTCTTCAGCCGTGGAATGGATTTCAGAGATTATGTCTCCTTGCGATGACAATTTGCTGCTGGGTGATTTCAATATGCCGCATATATCGTTGGGGGCCCCCCCAACATCAAGGTGCTTTGCTGGAATCCATTTCTTCATCTGGTCTCCGGCAATCGTGTGCTGTTAGCAATGCTTCTGGACGCTTGCTGGTGTTCTCCACGGATGACTATGGAACCATGGTGAGGAGATGTCTCTCTCCTTTGCTTCCTGAATCGGACTTCCATCCTGTTCTTCATGTGCTCTTCTGCTCTGAACTTTGTTTAAATGTGGCTTCCAATTCTGATAGTTATTGTTACGACTTTGAAATGGCTGAATCAAATTCTGGCAGATATCCCCTGGGACTGCCTTTTCCAAGAACGTGATACTGATGTTACTTTAAAGTTATTTTACGACTTTATGTTTTCATGTTTCACTCGTTGTGTTCTCGTATCTCATTCTAGGAACCCTAACTCTTTTCGAACATGGCTGAATGCGTCTATAAAGCATCTTAAAAACAGGGCATGGAGGAGGTTCAGCTTCTTTCGTAGGGACGAAGATTATCTAATATTCTCTGATATGCGAGTCGTTATACTTCTGAGTCCGAGCTTGCATATCGGAATTATCTTACTGAGGCCGGGCAGTCCATCTCTGTTAATCCCAAAAGTTTCTGGAACTTTATTAATATTAAGCGTAAGAGTGATTGCTTCCCCTCTGTTATGCGCCTTGGCATCGGCGCACCGATGACCCTTTGACTGCCGCCAACTTCTTTGCTAGTTTCTTTGGAGCTGCCTTCTCAACAAATAACTGTGGAAATCGTCTACCATTTTCATAAAAAGGCTAAGAAGGATGATATCTCTAATTATGGGCCTATTGCAAATTTGTCTGCCATCCCTAAGCTCTTCGAAGCAATGGTCTGTGATGTCCTTACTTTTCACTGTAAACCCTTCTTGGGATCCTTCCAGCCCGGTTTTATTAAAGGCAGATCAACGACTACTAACCTTGTGGAGTTCTCTAATTATTGCATGTCTGCCATTCAGGCTGTTGAACAGGTTGCTTGTATTTATACCGATTTTAGTAAGGCCTTTGATCTCATTGACCACAAGTTACTAGTTTTGAAGCTTACTATGTTAGGTTTTCCATCTCTTTTCGTCCAATGGATTTCTTCTTATCTCTCTGACCGAACACGGCGTGTTCTGTTTCGCGGTTCCCTCTCTCGTGAAATTTCGGTCACTTCCGGGGTGCCTCAGGGCAGCCATTTGGGTCCGCTTCTATTTATTATTTTTATTAACGACATGGGCTCCATCTAAGCGAACTCGAAAATTTTATGTTATGCTGACGATGCTAAACTTTTTCGTGTTGTCTCTGAGTTCAACGATTGTTTTACGCTGAACTGTGATCTTCTTTTAATTGTTGATGTATTGCGAACAATATGAATTTGAACGTTGATAAATGTACGTTTGTCTCGTATTCAAGAAGGAAGGCGCCATTGATGTACAACCATTCTCTCAGTGGCAGCTTGCTAACCAGGCTGGATATAGTAAATTATTTTGGGTTTATTTTTGATCCACATTTGTCTTTCATCGATCACATCAATTACATTGTTAACAGGCCAACGTTTCCTTAGGTTCCGTTAAGAGATGGTCTAAGGCTGTTCAGCGCAGGTTCCTCAAATTTGCATTGCGTGGCCTTCAATGGAATAACCCCTTGATTCTCACCGCTTATAAAGAAAGACTTGGGCTACTCCCTTTGGACTCCCTAGAGGATAGGCGCAGCATATCTAGGACTTCCTTTATATTTGATATCTTGCAGGGTATTTTTGACTCTCCTGAACTCCTGTCTTAGTTGAACATCCGTATTCCTATTCGTTCCTTTAGACATAGTGACTTTCTCTAGGCTCCGTTTCACCGCACTAAGTATGGTTTGAATGAGACATTGTCGTCAATGTCTCGCCTTTTTAATCGTTTTAACAACCGTCTCTATTTTAATCTTTCTAAGTTAAATGCGAGATATCAGCTCCGTTAGAGTCGTTTTAAGCTTAAGGTGTATTATTTTGGTATATTTTTATAGATTTTATATACTTTTCTTTTGTTTTTATATTTTAATTTGTAAGCGTTTTGATAAGTTTATTTGTATCCTTATTTTAAGTCTATTGTTATTTTCGTTTGCTATTGTTATTTTTATTTTTGCTTTTTTCTATCTTTTTTCGTTTCCACTTTCATTTTTGCTTTCGCTTATATTGTTGAGTAATCAGCCTATGATGAAACTTTGTAAATAAATAAATAAAATAAATAGATTTTCTTTTAATGTGAGATCAAGATGGTTCAGCTTGGCCGGGAGAGTCAGGAATCAGAAAGCCTGTCTCTCCACAACCATCCACAACCTTCTTTCGCCACAGGCACGCGAATACTGTTGTGGTGTGATTTGATGTCCAAGAACCCGTCCCCAAACCGACGAGCTATGAACGTGCTGCCAGCTAGGCATGCCACCTGGACATCACGCGGCAACTTCACGTTGCATCATACCGCGCACACATTACATAACAATCCAAATACAAAAATCCTCAGTCTCCCATGGAAATAATATAAGACTCAACCATAAAACGGTCGGATTTGCAAAAGAATTCTAAAAATAGAATTCTATTCGTGCCAATGCCGGTGTGCATGTGCTTTCCGGCAAGTTATAACACTGGCCCGATAGGATAGGCTAAACGATACGATGGGCAGAAGCACTTATAACCGCGCGGCGGTGAAAGTTTTTTCAATTTAATAAAAATAATTCACAACAAGTTAATTCCAGTTTTATGTTATTATGTTTTTGTAAACATATTTTACGCGAAAGTGAAAATCACGGCTAGCTTGCGAAGTTGTGCGTTTTACGAGGTTTAAATTGGAAAACTTGCCTGGTATATTTGGATGACATCATTGCAATTGGCAGATGTTTTGAAGAACATTTAGAAAATGTACGGGAAGTGGTGAAGAAACTGAAGTCAGCCAAACTGGAACTGAGCCCTAAAAAATGTACCCTCTTTGGAGACCAGGTCAAGTATATTGGGCTAATTCCTTCTCAATATCGACAGAAGTAATTAGTACCGATTCTGGGCAAATAGCTTCAGTGGAAAACTTGCCCACTCTACAAGATAAATACGAACTGCGAAGTTTTCTAGGACTAGCAACGTATTACAGGCGCTTTGTGATGAATTTTGCAGATGTAGTACGGGAACTGCATAAGCTAACAGAAAAGGATAAAGCATTTGTATGGACACAGAAGGCAGAAAACAGCTTTAAAGCACCTACGCTAACTTATCTAAAAGCAGGCGATACATTTATATTAGATACCGATGCATGTAATGTTGGTATTGGCGCCGCGTTATCACAAAAAGTAAACGGGCAAGGAAAAGTGGTGACATACTATAGCAGGGCTCTATCAAAACCAGAAAGGAATTCCTATATGGACAAAGATTCACCCTCCGAACAGATCATGCAGCGCTGAAGTGGCTAATGCAATTTAAAAATCCTGAAGGACTGGAAAGGCTTCAATCCTATGATTTTTAAATTATTCATAAGAAGGGTAGATCCCGGAATGTAAATACTGTTCCCGTCTGGGAGGAAAATGTGACTGTGCAAAGAACAATGAAGAATTCGAGCAGCACAACGAGAAGACGAGAATATATCTACAATTTTGACGTTGAAAGATAACGACGAAAGGCAATGGAAAGATATTTCCGACAGAAGTACAACGTTGCAGAGCTACTGGGCGCAATGGAATTCGCTGTGTGTTGAAGATGGAATAATTGAAATGCAAATGGGAAATACCCGACGAGTCATCATGCCGGATGCAGATATTAGTTCCCAGTAATGAGATAAAGGATTTGCTGGAAGAATTTCATAAATTCAGGAGGACATCTTGGCTACAATAAGACTTTAGAGAAATTACGAGAACGATTTTACTGGTTGCATATGAGAGAGGACGTTGAGGAATGGTGTCGTAAATGTGCAGTTTGTGTTCGTAGCAAAGGACCACATATAAAAACAAGGGAAGCTATGCAGCAATACAACGTTGGAGCACCATTCGAGAGAATTGCGATTGAGGTTTCCGGACCATTTTCTGAGTCAGATCGAGGCAACCGATACAAAAGTACTGGATTATTAACGGGACAGACACCCTCTAAAGTTGTGTTTGGAAGACAGATTCGACTGACCAGTGATTTGAAGTGCGGAACAACTGAAAAGGAAATTGAATCCACTGAAGAGTACATAACCACACTTCGGAAGTGTCAAAAATAAGATCGTTCACATTGACAGATTGAAGCCATATCAAGGAGATACAACTGTTCGGGACGAACAGTTCTAAAAGAAAGTGGAGCAGTGTAACATGCACTACAGTCTGGCGTAGACTACGTGATGAAAACGAAATCAAGTTGTGCAATGCACAACTTCTGAATTTCGGAAACCAGAAAAACGTCTAATGCCATATGAAATCAAGACCGACTCAAACCTGTGGTCACTAGGTGTAGTCAAAATAAATAATGGAAATTTCTAGAATAAGGTTGCTGAACTTTCTAGATTTAAGATAAGTAGTATAAATAGGCCTGAGTAGCAGCATAGTTAGTTAGTTGTATTTTAACCAGTGAAGTGATAAATGCTAATTATTAAAGTGAAACGCTAGTCCGGAGAGCCCCATTTACGTTACAATATCGAAAGAAAAGAACCACGAAAGTAAAAACAACCCTATCAAGGTAAAATTTAAAGATCAATTTCTATTAAATCAAAAAATATGTCAGTATTAAGTACTCATATCAATTGTAATAATTTCATATTGTATCAATAAGAACAGATAAGAGAAATACTTATATAAAAATAAAAAACCAAGAAAGTCTTCTATTACTAGTAAGTTTCTATTACTGATATTTTGTACATATATACATTTTTATAGTAAACTAGCGACCCAGCCCGGCTCGCACGGGTACAATTTACTAATGAAGAAAATGACAAGTGCAATTAGCAAAAAAAAATTAAGTATGTTTATTTTATAATATGTCTCTATCTCCAGTGGATTAGACAGTCAGTCAGTTCATCGAGAAGCGATTCATCCAACCTAATCTTTCCTTCAATTTTTGTGAATTGAAACAAAGCAATTTTAGTACGATCATGTATTTATTGAAAATTAAATAAATTGGAATTCATTGGTTTGACAATCATTAGTTGGTGTTTTTAATTAATGCGTTCAACGAAACGCTTAGTGATGAACGATATTTTTTGTCTTTCCGTCCGGAGAGAAAACGGATAGCGCTGACGGTTTAACGACTCTCGAGCACTGCCCATGAAAAAACACGTAAATTCAGGTGTATTCCACACACTCCCAACGATTGGCCTTGCATATTTATCGCCATTGCTAATGCAATGCTTCAATCACGTTGTTCATCAGCTTATTAACAGCGAGTCTTGTTCCATTGCATAGTTTCGGTCGGTTCAGATTACGTAACATGATTATCACCGAGCCCACCTTGATCAGCAAATTGTGCGGCGGCATTTTTGGCAAATTCAATGACAATTCAATACAAAAAGAGTTTCGATTAGAAAAAGTAACAAAAGAAGTGTTTGAATTCCAATAATCGTGCTAGACCAAGAAAAGTGAAAAGACTCGGCTAACATTTGAAATTTATTATTCTTCGCTCGCAAGCCCAAGTTCATGAGAAGCAACATTAAAAGTGACCAGAATGCGTAAAATTGCCGCCGGTAAAGTTTTCAATACGAAGTTTAATTTAAATTAAAATTCGAGAAAATTAAAACTGGGAAAAAGGAAGTGTCAAAGGCAAATTAAGTGATGAATGTTTTGAGAAAATATATTAAAGTTAGGTGATTCAATAAGAGAACGTTAAATTGACAATTAAAGAAAATTATAAGTGAAACAAAAACAAAGAGTCTAAGAATGTGGAATATTAAGAAACTAAGAAATCTAACGCGAGAGTGAATAAAAAAAATTTGAAGAGTGAACATTTAGGCGCAATTAAAATGAACGTGTGGTAATGAGTGCACCAGTACAAACAAAAGAAAAACAAAACTAATAAGAAACAAAGGAGATTTAACTTAAATTGTGAATAAACCCAGGAAAACTTTAATAGATGTTATAAAAAAAAGTGGAAAATGTAGGGAAGCAGGAACTCGTTTTCAATTTATAACATTTCACATCCAAAACGAATGTTGAGCTCTTTAGACGCCATTCATCGGGGACATTTCAGTTTTTCCAGTCACCAAAAGAAAAGAAAAGAAACCTAAGTGAATTAATTGTAGATAAAAGACTTTATAAATTAATAGTGAACTGTTATGAGATATAAACATAATTTTCCACAGCTGTTTATGGATTGAAAAACGACTAAAAGGAACGAAAGTATGTGTTTCTTGGAGGGAATCAAGCATCTTTAAGAATACTAAAGCGTCTCCGTACATCGGATCAAGAAACTAAAAGCGTAAAAATTAGAGGACACCACAATTGAAGAGGTAATTGAAATAAAAATGTAAACGAAAGTGGAAATTGTAACAGAAATTGTGCAGAAATAAATATAAAAGTTACAGAAGTTCAAGGTGGAAGAATGATAAAAGCGGTGCCACACCTGAATCTATAAATTACAATTTATGTTTAAAAAGGTGACAACAAAACGAACGAATTAAATTAATAGATAAACAACTGTGTTGCGGACCAACATAATTAAAATGAACTTTATATCCTGCGGGAATTCTAATTAAAAATTAATCTCAACCGTTTGGGAATTACAGGGTGATTCATAAATTTCAGTTTTTCATAGTATGCACATTACTCTTTTATTATTATCTTTTGATCTACCCAACACAGTGACATCAAACAAACGCTAAAAAACTACTATCCCAATGACCTTTCCAAAATTGTCAATAATGTTGATCAAACTCGTACCACTGCAGGTACATTCACTTCCAAAAGCGATAAAAATGGTTTCCAATTACCTAAAATTCCGAATTTTCCCAAAATTTCTCCGAAATGCATGTAATTAGTACACCCCTTTTTTATTTTTATTGGATTGTCCATCTCCCTTCATTGAATCAGTCTTAAGAAAATTTTATATATTTCAAATGTCAGACAGTATATATGCATAAACATATTAGTTACATGATTTATAAAAGTTTAAAATTTTTCGTGTTGGTTTGCATATCTATATCTACTTCTATAATTTGGATTTAAATACAGACATGGATGATAGGACATATAACTTAGAAAAAAATATAACACTATATAGAGATTGGATTTTCACACCGATCATATAATAGCTCGTTTGTTGTCAAAGGTCTAAAGACGAGGGGGCCTTCGGCTTACAAGTTTCTTTTCTTTTCTCTTGATACAAAGATCTTAATTCTCCCAAACAACGTTGACAAAATGCGCATTTTCTCATCCATTGTCCAAGGGTAATTTACGTTGTCAGTTCACTTTTATAAGAACCTAAAGTTTGTGACTTCTCATCGGAGCGGAGAGGTTTCACATATTCATCCACCTGAGCTAGCCGATTATAGAGTTCCACGGATACTCAATCAGGTGGGTAAATGAAGATTGGGTTTGATGACCTGGCCTCAGCACAGACATCTACCGTCTCAAGCTCAGGGTATGGGGGCAGGTTGGCACAGGCCAACCCAATCTTCCGATGCTATGCTGGGTGCTTGCATTTACTTATTTGAATGACCTCTTACCCCTTCTTCCCTTCCACCTATCCTCTTACTGACGGACGTATAAACCTCCAGCCCTCCCCATTAGCGCGCAGCCGTGAGGGACCGCAGACCAAATCGACTCACCTACTCGATCAACATATCTCGATTACACCAAGTAACTTAACAACCTCATTCGCGGCTAATAATTACTCTTTATTGTTGTACTATATATATATTTACCAAGTTAAGCCACACGACCTAAGTGAATTCACTGATACTATCCCTAAGTGTATATATTTGCTTATGATAAAGAAACCAAAGAGAATTCAAAAAAATTGACAATCTGTTTTAAATTAAACTATATTAAACCTACTGAGTTAATTAAACTTGAGGTGCCAAAAATAAATTCATTAGATCTTTTAACTTTCAAGAAAACTTTAAACTGAATATTAATATCGTAGGTGGTTCACCCAACTTAAGAACTCACTTCCACGGATGAGCAAAACAAATTTTTCTGTAGATGTGAGGATAATAATAACAATATTTTTTTTTCTTTCTATAAGCGAGTCGTCAATTTGTATAGCGCGTACATATATAAAACAAATAATTAAAATTCTGTACTTACGTCCGTTGGTGTGCCGCTGGCTGAAGCTTCATCCAGTCTGCTCCTTTTTCTGCTACTACTAATACTGCAAATAATATAATCAAAACAAACCCAAATTAACTGGACCACAAATCTACCGCGGAAATAAGCCGGTCAGGTGAACGCGTAACTCAAATAAAAATCAAAATTTATCAAACACTATCACAAACAATTTCAATCAAATATCAAAAATGCTGATTAAATTAAGATGCTAATAAAAAAAATACTAATTAAATCCAAAATGCTATGCCGTAAAACCAACGCGGGGACGACCCACACCCTGATAGTCGCATGCTCTATTATGTGCCATAAAACTCACCCATGAAGAGATATGACCTTGTTATTAGAAGACTTAGGGGTTACGAGAGTTGTACTATTGGATAGCTAATGGAATCCCATGGTACATCGTAAAAATGTCATGTTAGTCGGATGTCTTGTTATGTAGGGAACCCGCCAAGAGCACTTACCTTACGAGAAGAAAGAATCCACTAACTGTGTACGACCAGCCACTGCTAAGTAGTTCGGTTGCAGTGGATAGTAAGACTCGGTCATCTCTACTCGCTCATTTGCTGAACGCAACTAACCCTAGTGTGACCGAAGGAATGCGGCCGATGTTGTAGAATTCGTGTTGCCCGACTAAGCCTTGATGTCACTGGCATGGTACTTCCCCAATAGTTTACCATTCAGATCAACGACCTCATAAGTTACTGTACCGAGTTTCTTGTGAATTCTAGCCGGCAATTTTCTATCTGGCAATTTTGCTGAAAATTTGTTCTCTGCTTTACTCAAAACGAAATTGCGAACGTATACTAGTTGGTCCTTAACAAAGTTCCTTAACCGAGCTCGCAGATTATACGTATGCTGATTCCGATCGTAAGCTTCGCGAAGGTACGTTTTAATTCTATCGTGAACAATGGGGATCTTACAGTGCGTTGGCAGGGTTTCGACGTCGCCCTCGGACAATGAATCGATTTTTCGCAAGAGCTCATAGGAACCCCCGTGTAAGACCATATGGTAGCCAAATAGGGTAATATATGGCGAGTTTTTCGTTGATTCGTGCACGGAATTTCGCAGAGCGCAAGCCACATCGCTGAGCTGGTCGTCCCACTTGGTATGGTCTTCTCGGGCATACACGCGGATGGCGGCTACTATGGAACGGTTTACACGTTCGGATGCGTTTGATTGCGGGGAATACCCGCGGTTCGCGTGTGGTTAATGCCAAAACGACTCATCAGGCTTTTAAATTCAGAGGATACAAACTGGGGTCCGTTATCTGTGTGGATATATTCGGGAACACCATACTGGTGAAAGATGTTTTCTTCCAAAAAGTTTACTAGATTTTTGGCCTTTGCCTGTGCAAAGGCTTTTAAAATGACGAATTTAGAGAATTGGTCCACTACGACAAGTATCATTGTATTTCCGCGTTTTGTCCTAGGGAGCGGGCCGATATAGTCTAAGTAGATTCGTTGCCAAGGACGCACTACCGGAAACTGCTTACCCATAGGTGGTCTTTGGGTGGGCTTTGGTTCTTTTGCAAGTGTCGCAATGACGAATGTATTCTGCGACCTGCGGCCTCATCCTCGGCCAGAAGAAATATCGTCGCAACCTATCCAGGGTTTTCTTAATTCCCCCGTGCGCGGCCGTAGAGGTTTCATGTTCCTTCTGGATCATGCTTTATGTCATGGTGGCTGGAATCCACAGCTTCCAAGACGGGAGATCGGTCAAGTCCTTGTCGCTCCGCGGCTCAATGCGTACAAAGATATGCGTTCCACTGACCCTCAAGTTTAGATATTCCCGTGGATTGGCAATAAGCTTTTCCCTCCACTTGGTATACTCGGGCTCACTGAATTCTGTAGTTTAAGTCCACGTAATAGTCATGGCGGTTAACCACACACACCACGGCTTCAATTGTATCATCGAAGATCCTCGACAGTGCGTCAGGGACTACGTTTTCCGACCCCTTAACGTGTTCAATATTGAACGTAAACGCTTGAAGCTTAAGGCTCCAACGCGCAAGTCTCCCGGTAAGTTCCTTTTGAGTCATGAGCAATTTGAGACTTTGGTGGTCCGTAATAATGGTGAACTGGAAAACTTCTATATAGGCCCGAAACTTCTTTACGCTAAGTACCGCCGCGAGGCATTCTAACTCTGTGATACTGTAGTTCCTCTGTGCCGGATTTAACTTTTGCGACATAAACGCGATCGGCTGCTCGTGGCCCTCCGAGGATTTCTGGAAGAGTACACTTCCCACGCCTAGAGTACTCGCGTCACATCGTATAAAGAACGGTTTAGCATAATTGGGATTGGCTAACAGCGGTGCGGTGGACAGTGCGTGTTTCAAGGTTTCGAAAGCTTGTTGAGCCTCTATAGTCCAGTTAAATTTAACCCCTTTTTGTAACAGATCCGTGATAGGAGCGGTGACACCGGCGAAATTGGGGATAAATCGTCTGTACCAACCGGCCATGCCCAGCAGCCTGCGCGTCTGGCGGACGGTGGTTGGAGCCGGAAAGTTAGTGATGGCTGCCACTTTGTCCGGGTCAGCATGTAGTCCCCCCTGCCCGACTATATATCCTAGGTATTTCATTTGTCTTAGAACAAACTTGCTTTTCTCCACATTGATGGTAAGGTTGGCTTTCCTCAGCAGGGAAGCGACTTCAGATAACAGGGTAATGTGTTCGTCGAACGTCGTTGAGGTGATGAGTAAGTCGTCCAAATAAAAAAACACCCGATCATGCAGCCGATGAGGAATGACTTTATCCATCAAACGGCACATTGTTTGCGGGGCATTACACAGGCCAAACGGCATGACCTTGAATTGGTACAAGGGTCTGCCTGGGACGGTGAATGCCGTTTTGTCCCTAGAGCTGTTTGCTAAGGGAATCTGCCAGAATGCATCTTTTAAGTCAAGGCTAGAAATATACCTGGTTTCACGCAGCCGACCAAGCAAACCATTGATTAGTGGCAGAGGGTAGGCGTCCTTTTTCGTAACGGCATTTACCTTGCGTGAATCCAGGCACAACCTTATCTTCCCATTGGCTTTTTTAGCAAGGACAACCGGGGAGCTCCAGGAACTTTGGCTTTCCTCAATCACATCCATCTCTAACATTCGATCTAGTTCGTCGTATAATAATTTCTGCACCGCAGGTGAGATTGGAAAGTGTCGCTGTTTAATTGCCGGGCTGTTCCCAACATCGATATGGTGTTCCAGAAGAGACGTTCGCCCCAAACCGTCTTTGGCGAACGAGGGAAACTTCTCTTTCACTTCCTCAAGTTGGTGCGTTTGCGAGTTATTTAGATGGTGTTGCGAGGGATTAGAAAGGTTTTCAGGTGTGATTGAGCCAACGATGTGTGGAGAAAATCCAAATTGATGCCAAAAATCTATGCCGAGATACAATTCTTGTTGTAGACTGGGAACGATATACAGTTTAATAATTTTGCTTTTACCTTCGTATTCGAGGGGAAGATCGATATAGCCCAAGATGTCGTTTCGGGGTCCATCAGCGGTCCGAACAAAGGAACGGAATCGACGATAATCGAGACCAGCCTTGTTGAGGAAGGAAAGAGAGTTAAATTCCAGAATGCTTATTGAGGCACCACTGTCAAGCAGACCCTTCATAAGTTCCCCTCCCACCTGCACCATAATATATGGGCGACGGTCAATCTGGTCGTAATTTACCGTGGAAAGAACAGATTTTTTTATGAGACGCCGGGTTTCCCAGTATTGTTTGGATCGCCTTAATCTCCTTGCTTTAGTGTCTAACGTTAGTGAAGTTGGAGGATTTTCCTCCGTTGGGACAGTTTGCAAAATCTCCTGAGACATGGCGACAGCTTCTAACGGTGTGTACTGGGCTCCGTATTGGTTGCTGCATCCTCGAGGGAGGTGTTGGGGCGCGGGGTTACCGAACGCGTAGTCCCCAGCTTCCTCGCGTTCGACATTTGGTTTCCCATGCGTCCTAAGCAGGCATTACAGTTCGGCTTTAGTATGCCGGGTTTTCCGCACCCATAACAAAAGATACCTAAGTGTCCCTTTTGACAATCTTGGTACCGATGCCCTATATCTCGACAATTCCAGCAAATCTCAAAGATTGGTTTGTCCTGGTTTGTGGAGTGACTAGGCTTAATTGCTGAAACGGCATTGCTTTGGGCATATTCATGCGGATCAGTATCGGACTCTGGGTTCTCAGCAGCGTGTATAACCGGCTGAATTCTATGAGCCCGACTTACAGAAGTAGTTATCTGCCTTGGGTCATGACCAGATTGAGTCCAAATTCTTTCTAGGCGTTGGCATATAATACGTAAATCCTCCGAACCACGTATCGGAGCTGTGAGAGTGGCGCTTTGCAGAGCCGGGTCCATGTTATCCCGATCTCTATCAACTCTTCTTCTGGAAATGGTCGACGAAGACGACCGTTAAGACGCTCAACCTCTAAGAGGAAGTTACTAAAGGACTCCTTTGGATTCTGCTTCCGGGTCTCTATCCTTCTTTCACCCCAAGTCGCATGCGGAAACTTGCGACGATGTACCCAGTACCAACTTTCGGCTGTTCCCGTTAAGAAATTTGGGATAACACTAATAAGTCTTTCTTGTGGATACATATCATTGGCAGCGAAAGTTTCCAACCGAAATAGAAACTCGGTTACGTCTAGGCAATCCGGGGCTCCGTTGAAAGATATTTTCCACTTTGGCTGTTTGGGCTGCCAACTCTGATTGGAGTGGTAGTAAGTGGTACCCCTACCTCCATTATGTGTTTCATGCTGCGAGTAATCCAGGGTGTTTGCTGAGAATTGACCGGCAGCTGGAAAGGCTAAAGGAGCGGCCGTGCCCTGGTTACCTGCACTACTCGCTGGATTGTGAAGGGATGCTACGTTAGCTGCTGAGGGACACACAGTGCTAGAGAGTGGATCATTGAAGGTTAGGAGTCCCCTAGTGTCGGTCGTCGCTAATAGCGATTGTTCTGTGGGAGTTTTAACTTGGCTCCAGCTGGAACCAAGGGTAAGCGAACTGCCAGCAGGTGGAATTTTGAGAGGAGCATTGTGCACCTCAATGCGTTTCTCTGGCTGCGGTGGACGAAGCTTAGAAAATGCCTTAACTGTTTCGACAAGTTTTTTCCATTTCCTTATTCGCGTCATCTTTATAAGTGGGCGAAGAATCAATGAGCCGTTGCAACCTAGAAAAATAGTGGCTCAATCTGGTATTTAACGACTGGTAATCTTCGAACGAGTTCCCTGCCCCGTGCGCTTTAATTTGGTCAAACAATTCCAGCACCTTAGCCTTACAAACTTCTAACTCACGACCAGGCTGCTTCTGATCATGGATTTTAGTTGGTCTCTGATTGGGGAATAAAGCCTCAAATTTCAACTTTTCGCTCAATAGCGACAAGGCACAAGGCTCCTCTGGATTTATATCCCTGAGTTTAAATTCGACGGCCCGTTCTTCGGTATTAAGCCATTGCAGATCCATTATAATGATGCGCGAAGGGAGCTAGGAAAACTTCACGTACTGGTAGGACAGTGCAAAGTAAAAATTCACGGGTTGGCTTGAAATCAGATTCTTAATAGTACTAATTAACAATAATAGCTAGCGGAAAGTTCATGAATATAGGTAAACTTCCAATACCGTCAAATTTAATCAAGGGCGGAGCTCAAACGGCGGAGTAGTTCGAAATATTCAAGAGGTCCGATTCAATTAACGACAGTGTTGTAAGAATGTTTGACGAGATATCTCTGTAACTATGGATACGATTTTAAAATACTGGTCTGCGGCCCTCCACGCATTCACGACGGGGAGAGGGTGGTTGGTACCGTCTTGATTGGGGGTGGATTAAGATACAAAGGGGAGTCGAAAAGCACGACAGGTATGTATGGAGGGTTCAATCATAGATCTATTGGAGGCGATCGACACTAGATTTGGCAGTAGGAAAGCTAACGGTTATTCACACCCGTGATCAACTACTGCTGCCTATAGTGGGGTTTCCATTTCGTATGATGACCCTTTTCCTCGGCACACTTCCCCTCTCCTCTCGTTGTTCGATAAGCTTTATGACCCCGGTCGAGCGTTAGTCCGACTACAGGAGAGTTTTTTTGTCTTGTTTTTTTTCCAAGTGCACATTAAACTAAATCGACTGGAGTTAGCGTACTACCGCGAAGAGGCCCTCCTTGTCGAAACAACGGACGGAAACACGCTTTCCTAACAAGATGAGGCGGAAGCAAATGAGGTCTAAATAGTAAACACTGAATAATTTGTAAAGAAAGAGCAAACATGTATGCAATATAACCTTAACAACTGCTGTTTGGAAGGAAATAAATGTTTGATGAAAAATATAGTAATATTATAAGGATTACTAATGAGGAATCTAAGGACTGTAAAAGAAAACAAAATCTACGATTGGCAACGGAAAAGTAATAATCTTGGACAGAGGAACGAGTGGTGTAAAAATAACCATATAGTTCCCTTAAGCTGTCCTTAATAAGGCCTTATGAATTGGGCGCCATTTATGTGACTTCTCATCGGAGCGGAGAGGTTTCACATATTCATCCACCTAAGCTAGCCGATTATAGAGTTCCACGGATACTCAATCAGGTGGGTAAATGAAGATTGGGTTTGATGACCTTGCCTCAGCACAGACATCTGCCGGCTCAAGCTCAGGGTATGGGGGCAGGTTGGCACAGGCCAACCCAATCTTCCGATGCTATGCTGGGTGCTTGCATTTACTTATTTGAATGACCTCTTACCCCTTCTTCCCTTCCACCTATCCTCTCACTGACGGACGTATAAACCTCCAGCCCTCCCCATTAGCGCGCAGCCGTGAGGGACCGCAGACCAAATCGACTCACCTACTCGATCAACATATCTGGATTACACCAAGTAACTTAACAACCTCATTCGCGGCTAATAATTACTCTTTATTGTTGTACTATATATATATATATTTACCAAGTTAAGCCACACGACCTAAGTGAATTCACTGATACTATCCCTAAGTGTATATATTTGCTTATGATAAAGAAACCAAAGAGAATTCAAAAAAATTAACAATCTGTTTTAAATTAAACTATATTAAACCTACTGAGTTAATTAAACTTGAGGTGCCAAAAATAAATTCATTAGATCTTTTAACTTTCAAGAAAACTTTAAACTGAATATTAATATCGTAGGTGGTTCACCCAACTTAAGAACTCACTTCCACGGATGAGCAAAACAAATTTTTCTGTAGATGTGAGGATAATAATAACAATATTTTTTTTTCTTTCTATAAGCGAGTCGTCAATTTGTATAGCGCGTACATATACATATAAAACAAATAATTAAAATTCTGTACTTACGTCCGTTGGTGTGCCGCTGGCTGAAGCTTCATCCAGTCTGCTGCTTTTTCTGCTACTACTAATACTGCAAATAATATAATCGTAATGATGCCAAAACAAACCCAAATTAACTGGACCACAAATCTACCGCGGAAATAAGCCGGTCAGGTGAACGCGTAACTCAAATAAAAATCAAAATTTATCAAAAACTATCACAAACAATTTCAATCAAATATCAAAAATGCTAATTAAATTAAGATGCTAATAAAAAAAATACTAATTAAATCCAAAATGCTAATTAAATCCAAAATACTAATTAAATCCCAAAATGCTAAATATATCTCTACCGTTACTACATTTATGTAATGTTTACGGCTGGGTGGCATGTGGGTGTAACGGGGAGGAGCGCTGTCGGGTCCTTTGTTCGTCCCGTAATTCAGCGTCAGGAAGTTTACCTCTTTTTCTTTGGTGCAATTTATGTGGGTACGTATGATACCTGATGCACTATTAAGTCATAAACGTTTGCGGATGCCTGTATAAAGAAAATTCTTTGATTTCTTTTCGGATTTCCTTAAACTTTGTTACCTGTATAAACTAAAATGTCCCGTTACCCAGCCTTCTTTCCTTTCGCCGTTAAATGGCTCGCGCACCTAAGGAAGAAGTTCAAAACCTGGGTAGTATCCTTTAAAGAAGTCTTCCACGTGTCCCGGGAAAGCACCCAAGCGGTCCGTATAGCGGAATCTTCACCGAGGAATTAATATTTTACTACACTGACCACTAGCTCACCTATAAATTGAACTTCCTACACACGCGTCAAGATACACTAATTAAACGTGCAGGTTTGTTTACTACCTGCTGCACTTTTTAACACGTTCCGTGCGTACAGTGGTTTAAAATTACCAAATATATAAATTCGCAGCTGATGACCGTCTGGCACGCTAGAGAAGTGATGACTGATCATGTCTCTTATCAGCATCTGCTGCAATCAGCAGGCCTCGATTCTGCCCGTTAGTGGCTTTCCCTGAACTCCCGTCCAGTCTCTCTTGTGACCAAACAAATTTTTGGCTGTAGTGATAATTCGATCACTCTATGCAGTAAAAGTGCAGCAGTTGCGTTGAGGTGAGCCAGAATGTGCAGAAAACAGATGACTAAATCAGCGGTTTATTATTCTCTCAGAATATTTCTCAGCTGATTTAGTCGTCTGCTTTGAATGGGCTCTAGCCAATCTGAGTTTTATTTTATTCTTTGTTTCCATTTTTGGAAACACCGATGCATGGCCGTTACAAGTTAAGGAAAATTCATTTAACCCCCAAAATCTCCAGCCTGTCCACGTAAGCTTATAAAGTAAAACCTCCGAGAATTTAGTGGTAGTATACACTGATATAAGAAGGATAAACTTTTGAAGTATTAGGAACAAGAATAAAACAATTTTGTTATATTTGCTTAATGAATCATGTAAATATCCATGAAAATAAATTTCGCGGAAATCTAAGTTAGTAGAAGTACTATTATCTCTAGAATTATTTTGAAATTGTGTAAATATTAATAGGAATTAATATTTTGAAACATAAGTAGATCTGATTAGATAATAAATAAAATAAAATATTATATGGGTCAAATCTAGACTTCTCAATCTTCTCTCTCCTTTTCGTCCTTTCTCTAGGGCGGTTACTACGTCGGTGGGCAGGGTCCTCATAATGAGGTGAGTGGCCCTCTCTCTTTTAGATTAATTCTAGGGCATCCAGATGACGAAGTTCCCCCCCCCCCCCCCCCCCCCCCCCCCCCCCCCCCCCCCCAACGAATCCAGTAAGTCGGCAACGCCTGCCGTCATCCCTCATTCCGCCTATTTTTTTTTCTTCCATTATTTTGCAGATTTAGTTTTTTTGTTTCCCCTTTTTTATTTCTTAGCGGTTTTTGTTTTCGTTTAATCAATTTTTTTTCCTTCTTCTTTCGGTCTGTTTCGTCCCCCTTATTCCCGTCGGTTTGTTTTGTTGCGCGACCAAAAGCAGGATGGGATCCCTTTTCTACGCCCCCACCCCCCCCCCCCCCCCCCCCCCGCCGCTCTCCTACTCTACCACAGTCCCTAGCCTGCCAGCATGCCATCCCCCAATCCTGATCAAGCATCTGCTGACAGATGAATGTCCAGCGAAGGCCATGACCCTGATTGACATCAGCTGGCTTTCAGTTTATGTCATCCAGAGTCATAGCCTGCCTTGGGCAGTCATCCAGCGGCTGTGTTGGCCAAGGCACGCAACAAATTCATGCTGTTTAACGAGCTCGACAGCTAACAAGACGTTTTATATCTCTTTGGCGCATTTAAAAGGTTCATGTTTTCGTTAATTTTAAGGAAAGTGAGTTAGAGATTTTTCTATATATATTTGGATTTTGCCATATATTTTTTTCCACTATGAATCAATTCAATTATGTATGATCTCTGATTTAAATAATAATACTGTATTATTCTGGTTTTTTGTTCAGTTGTGTGTCTCTTCACCACTTTTTATCCAAATATTAAAAATTTAGACTAGAAATATGTAAACAAAAAAATTATTAAATTTTTATATCTCATGGTGATCATCTATAAAAAATTAAATCGTAGAAATCAAAACAGTGTTCAGAGTCTTCATATTCGTACAGAATTAATTTCATTAATAAGAGCTCATCAATTGAACATGCCACGAAAACAAAATTTATATTTTATAGTAATTTTTTATTATCTGCTTACTATTTTTATTACTTATTATAAAACTCTGAATTCACATCACACAAGACCAAATACAGCGTACGTGATGATTCAAAGCTTAATCATAATAAGTTAACCTAAAAGACCTCTCAGAATCTCTTCGTAAAGACTCATGCATTGTAGATATTTCATCTAGTTTGGCTGAGATAATTGAGGAAGATGATTCAATCCACTGAAGGGAGCTCATGTGGGCACTTAGAATTTTTCCAATTTGGACAATCTAAAAGAAACATTCAAAATATTATTAAATACTTAATGAGCAGGTTTTTACTGGGTCAGTGTTATCCTGCGATTTATTGGCTTCATTCAAGTAATCAATAACTTCTTTTAAATCTTCAGACATTTGTTTAAGCTGAGTATCCAGATTTTCAACAAGAAGATATCTGTAGTAGAACAAAGATCTACATATTTGGGCGAAATTGTAACTTAAATAGATTTTACGTTTGTGTTCGTTCGACATCTACTTGTGGAATATTTTGCAAATCCTTTTGCAGCGGTGTAATGCTTTCTTCAAGCTCTGCGTGTTGAGTGGCGATAAACTCCAATTCTTGCTCAAGTGTTTGTTGTTCTGTTTTTACTTTTTGAGCAGCATCATTTAGTGCAACGATCTGTATGAAATATATAATTTTATTGAAATATTTAAAATAAATAATACTAGTAATGACATAATTTACTACCAAATAATAATATTAGTAATGAAAGTAAATTTTGCCTACAATATATATTTTACAATACAATTTTACAAATAAATAACCAGTCAAATTAAGTTTAGAAGCAATAAACCTTGCTCTTTTGGAAAACTAAGAAAAAATCTTTTAAAATAATAATTTTAGTAAATACGAAGCCCAAACCCTTGGAATATTTGCTTTACTAACATGCTCGTTAAATGTTTATAAAATATACTAAAGTTTTATTTATTCAATAATTAGGAAATGTATAAATATATTACATTAAAAATATGTTAAGAATTTTCATTAAAATATCTTTACTGCATGAAGAAATTCATATTTCACTCTATCTTGTCTATTTTATCAGTGTTCTTCCAATTTATAACGCGTTCACAAAGAGCTAAAATCTTTCTAGAAATGTGATACAAAACATCCTTAATATTGTCGATTCTTTCTATAATTATGGCCAGTAGTGTTGTCTTTTAAATTTCTCGTGCTTTAGTTGTGTCGAAATGTATTGAGTGACAGCCCCAACATAAATCGTTCCTTTCACTAATTACTTATTTCATGTCACATTGAAACATTTAAATAACTCTCTATGACCATTTTCACTTTCACTAATTACTCATTTTTCCTTTCACTAATTACTCATTTCATTTCACATTGAAACATTTAAATAACTCTCTATGACCATTTTCACGAATTTCAGATCAATTTCGTTAACCCTTTCTAATTGGGTCGACAGAATTATTTCATACCATGCTGCTCGCATATTTCATGTGACACAATGGCAAAACAAACAAACCATATGTTACTGCATTGCCGTCCCAGTTTCTGGCATTTCATTTCAGTAAACATGGCTTTACGCAATGATTATGAATACAGAGTGGGTTGTGGCCAGCGATTGAGTCTGGTGTTTCGACATTTAGAAAATATGGATGGGGATAGTGTCAGAATTTTCTTTAAAAAGGTTGTCACGCAGCCAAGTGAGTCAGTTGTAACAGAGTACTTACAGAGTGGGTGTAAGTCAGTGTTCAGAAATGTTAATAGTTAGTGCAGTAAGAACAGTAAGTCAGTTGATAACAATGAGTTAAGTAAGTTAGTAAGGAATTGATAAATAATGAGTATTCAGTAAGTTCAGTGAGATCAGTAAAGTGAACAAAAACAGTAAGAACAGTAAGTGAGACTAAACTAAGTGTGAATTCTGTGAAACTAACTATAAGTGTTACAAATAAAAGAGAAAATGAACAAAATCATTGGACAATGTGTTAATTATTGAACTATTTAACCAGAGTGTCATAAAAGGGCAGGTGATTTTCAATTGAGAAAAGCACTCCCTTGTCATTGTCGTGAACAAAAATATATTGCACGACAGAAAGAAGTAGCTGGGGGTAGATCACTAGGCCGGACACTAAAAATTTTTATATCAAAAGAAAAAAACTACTGCTAAAAATTTAAATGTATTGACCGCTCGAGACTCCTCTATCAACTTCTTGAGGTTTCAGCTTGTTGGACCCAGGCACCCATCGCGTTCGTGTCATATTTCTTTTTCTTTATTCTTCTTTTTAGAAGGAAAATGAGCTGAGGATATACATGGATATTTACATTTGCTTTGTTGAATCCTCAACCTAAAATGAAAAACAAGGTTAAAAATGTTCATATTAACATAATTTACCTACAAATACCAATTCCTACTTCCTAAATGGTTCCGTCCATCCTTCCTTCCAGTCCAGTTCCTATAAAATAATTAAATTAATTAAAAATTCCAAAATCTCTAACAAAAACAAACTTACCTCGCAATATTTTCCCAAAACAAAATGACACAGCAACATTTCACTAAATATTATGACAGCTATCAGCTGTCTCAAACACTCGCACAGAAATATCATTCGAAAAGCAGCTACGGGACTTTTTCCATTTAGTCAATGCTTTTCGAATGATATAAATAGAGTGCGCTCGGCAAGCAAAATCATTCTGCTTTCAGAGTTCAGACCGACTGGTCATTCCAAGCTGATTTCGGCTATTAGAGATTTCTCTAAAAAGGTATTGCTGGTTTCAGCCTTTTTATTAATTATATTTCATTTCAGCATTTTCATATATTTTATACTTTGTATTCAATTTTCTTTTTCAGTTCATTTTCCTTTTTCCCTTTCCTTTTATTTTTTCGTGTGGTTACATATTTCGTGGTGCTGGTTTCAGCCGTCGTTTCGTGCTGTTTTCAGCAATACAGTACTATAAGTTTTTCATTTCATTATAATTAATCTCGTTTTTTTTCTTTTTATTTTCACAGAAAAATAATTGGATTCATCGGCTTTTTTCATCTTCATTTTTATTAATTGATTGTTGAATTTATTATTTTACATTTTGAATTATCATTTTGGATTTTTATTGCTATTGGATTGTTTTTTTATTATTATTATTTTTATGAATTGTTGACTTGTTACTTAGTTTTAAGATATTTTTTTTTCGTTAATAAAAACCATATAAAATTAAATTTTTTGGTCTTGTCAATTATTGACCCGGCACCCCTTCTTCGTTTAAGTCTGACCATAGACTTAACATTGGTCCTTCGAGCCGGATAGACCAAAAAATAGACCATATGGAGATCGAAAAAATACTTAAAACTCAAAAAGCTCTTCACGAGCAACTTTCCAAAGCCATTGTAAATCACAAAAAGGCTCCTAAAGTCAGGCGCACGGAAAGTTATTTCAAAATTCGAATTGACACATTTCAGTTAATATGGAGTCAATTCCATAATAACCACTCTCTAATTTATCAATCCGAAAGCGAGAAAGCCGAAAAATATATAACTAGCAACCTATACGAAGAAACAGAAGACATGTATATCGAATACTTGTCTGAGTTCACCGAAGAACTCAAAACTTTTAGCAAAAATGAGGAGAAACCTCATTTTGAGCCACACAAAAGCGAAGTTAAGCTTCCTACAATAACAATCCCAAAATTCGATGGGACATATCGCTCATGGAGATCATTCCATGATTTATTCAAATCAATGGTTCATAACGATCCAGCTCTCTCTCCTGTACAAAAATTTCATTACCTAAAAACTTGTGTCTCTGGCGAAGCCGAACGATTGCTTCGTCAGTTTGACATTACTCAACAAAACTATCCAATCGCTTGGGAGTTTTTACACAAACGATATAACAATACCAGAATATTGGTAAACACACAACTAAAATTACTACTCAATCAACCAACAATCAAAGCAGAATCCTCTCAAGCGATCAAAAATCTTCTCGATCAAACCGAAGAATGCTTACACGAACTTCGGGCTTTGGACGTTTCCACAGATTCGTGGGACGCCATTTTAGTATACACTATTGTACAAAAACTTCCACAAGAAACCCATTGCCAATGGGAACAAGAGCAAGGGAACAAAACTACTATTCCCTCATACTCGGAATTAACAAACTTTTTAGAGTCTCGTTTCCGAACTCTAGAAGCACTCCAAGAGTGCAAGGGCAGCAAACTACAAAACGTAAATCCAAGTGGGAAACACACTTACACACTATTTAACAAACCTATTACATGCATTAAATGCAAACAAAATCATTTCGTCTATCACTGTTCTCATTTCAATAAATTACAACCCAGATTACGATTACAATTTGCTCAACAACATCAGTTGTGCAAAAACTGTTTGAGTTCAGAACACAATACAGCCGATTGCGGCAGTAAAAAAAGATGTTTAAAATGCCAGAAAAAACATCACACACTTCTACATTTAGAGCAGCAGACTCTACATTCTAAAGAAACAATCTCTAAATCAATTACTAAACCACAGGAGAGGACAATTACTAACGCAGATATTCAAGCTGAAGCATTTTTTTCAACAAATTGCAAACGAGTACTACTGTCAACAGCACTAATTCAAGTGCAAGGGTTAAAGGGAGAATCACAAATCCTGAGAGCATTACTTGATTCAGGCTCTCAGGTCTCTTTCATCACGGAAGCCGCATGCCGACGGCTTAACCTGAGGAGAACCAATACTAACATGGAAATAACAGGGCTAGGAAAAACTCCGACTGCCCATGCCACTTCTAAAGTGACAGTTGTAGTCAACTCACTACAAACAAAGTTTCAAACGTCAACTTTCGCATTAGTACTAAAGAAAATTACGGACGTCATGCCCCCGCAGCAAATCAACATTGCAAATTGGACAAAATTAACTAATTTAAAATTAGCAGACCCAAATTTCTGCACACCAGGAGCTATAGACGTACTACTTGGGGCTGACATATACGCACAGATTATTGAAAGCGAAATAATTCGAGGAACAAATGGAAATCCAACAGCACAAAACACTAAATTGGGTTGGATATTAATGGGTCAAATTTGTGACGTCACCAAACCTAAGTGTGAAACATTTACTATACAAGTAAATGAAAAACAAAGACTTGATGAACAGCTGAGGAAATTCTGGGAGCAAGAAGAAATTTCAACAAAAATTATTCATCCAGACGACAAACAATGCGAAGAACTATACAGCAAAACACATTCGCGCTTAACAAATGGACAGTACGAAGTAATGCTTCCATTTCGAGAGTCTGCAGGACCAACCTTAGGACAGTCAAGACACATAGCACTAAAACAATTTCTACAACTAGAAAAGCGGCTGGAAAGAAATGACGAAATAGCAGAACAATACAAAAAATGTATAAACGAATACATTCAACTAAAGCATATGGAGGAAATTCCAGAGAAACAAATATATCAGGATTTAACCTCAAAAGAAGTTGCTCACTATTATCTCCCACATCACGCTGTTTTAAAGGAGAGCACCACTACTAAACTACGAGTAGTTTTTAATGCATCTGCAAGAACAAGCAATGGAAAAACTCTCAACGAGCAACTATTCGTTGGACCAACTATTCAATCAACACTATGGGCACTCTTGCTAAGATGGCGGACATACCGATACGCATTCACCGCTGACATTGAAAAAATGTACAGAATGATACATATGCATCCGAATCATAGGAAATATCATCGAATACTATGGCGAAATAACCCAAATGAAGAGATAAAAGATTACGAATTAACAACTGTCACATTTGGGACGGCCTCAGCGCCCTATTTAGCCATAAGAACCATTCACCAACTCGCTCAAGATGAACAACAAAATTATCCATTGGCGGCACGAAGCCTTTTATCCGATTTTTATGTGGACGATTTATTAACAGGGGCACATGATATAAACACAGGAATCCAACTACAGAGCGAATTAATAAGCGTACTCAAAACAGCTGGATTTAATCTCCGCAAATGGACTGCTAATGATACGGAATTAATAGAAAGTGTTCCCTACGAACACAGAGAAATAAAAGAAGTTTTAACATTATCAGAAAACGAATCTATTAAAACTCTGGGAATACAATGGCACCCACTGACAGATGAGTTCAGCTTTGCTGTCAAACTTCCAGAACGAAAATTTCCACACACTAAACGGACTATCCTCTCGGAAACAGCATCTTTATTTGATCCACTCGGATGGTTAGCCCCATGTGTTATCATAGCGAAAATATTTATAAAAAGGCTATGGTCATTGACACTTGATTGGGATGAAGAAATTCCAGAAAATTTGACAACTGAATGGGAAAACTTCAAGTGTCAATTACCAGAACTGAGAAAAATAAAAATTCCGAGGTGGATAAAATATTCTCCGTCACTGGAAACAATACAAATACATGGCTTTTGTGACGCTTCCACTCAAGCCTATGCAGCTGTCGTATATTTACGAACAACAACAAGAGATGGCGCTCTTAATATTCATCTCTTGACATCTAAAACAAGAGTTGCTCCAACCAAACCTGTCACCCTGCCTAGATTAGAGCTATGTGGAGCTCTACTATTATCACAACTGATCAGACAAGTCAAAATTGACATGAATTTTTCTAATGTCACTAAATATGCTTGGACTGATTCAGAAATAACATTAGCTTGGATCCTCGGTCAACCCACACGATGGAAAACTTTTGTGGCAAACAGGGTGGCTGAAATCCAAGACACAATTCCACCTCATTCATGGCGCCATCTGTCATCCATACACAATCCAGCAGATTGCGCGTCACGAGGTTTGCAACCCAAACAATTACCACAATTTGACATTTGGTGGAATGGTCCCACATGGCTTAAAAACAACGAGTGGATAAATGCCAAACACAATATCACGGATACCAACCTAGAAGAAAGAAAAATTAATAATTTTACAAACACTATTGAGGAACCACCCTTATTAAATAGGTTTTCATCTTTCACAAAACTAATTCGAGTAACTGCCTATTGCTTACGTTTTATTTATAATACTCGTTCAGAAAAAGACAAACGTTTGACAGAACACCTTACTGTCAAAGAATTACAAAACGCCGAAACAAAAATTATAATAATATTACAACAAACTAGTTTTTATCAAGAATACAAGGATTTAAAGCAAAACAAAACTATTTCAAGCAAAAGTCGCTTACTTTGCTTAAATCCATTTTTTTCAAATGACAATACTATTCGAGTTGGGGGGCGTTTAGAAAACTCCTCACTCACATATAACCAAAAACATCCTATTATTCTTCCTAACCAACATCATGTAACTTATTTAATTATCGATTACATACACAAATACACTTTACACGGTGGAACACAATTAATTCTAAATACATTACGCAATAAATATTGGCTTATTAACGCTCGAAATACTATTCGCCATCAAATACACAAATGCATAGTTTGTTTCCGAACTAACCCTAAACCTGCTAAGCAAATAATGAGTAATTTACCAACTCCTAGAGTCAACCAATCACTGCCATTTGAGCATACTGGAGTTGACTATGCCGGTCCAATCGACATCAAAACGTCAAGAATTCGTAACGCAAAAATTACAAAGGGCTATTTAAGTATATTTATATGCTTAGCAACCAAAGCCATTCATGTTGAAGTTGTTTCCGATCTGACTACAGCTGCTTTTATTGCAGCACTGCGTAGATTTATTAGCAGAAGGGGCATGTGTGCTCATTTATATTCCGACTGCGGCACCAATTTCGTTGGTACACAAAAGGAATTGGAAAAGGAACTCCGTAACACTTTAAATAAAGCACCCGAAAAACTGCCCGAATTAGGAATCACATGGCATTTTAATCCCCCAGCAGCTCCACATTTTGGAGGTATTTGGGAAGCCGGGGTTAAATTAATAAAAACCCATCTACGCAAAATTTTGCAGAAAACAACTTTGACATTTGAAGAACTGTCAACTGTCATCAATCAAATCGAGGCTTGTGTAAATTCTCGACCATTGTTTGCTATGTCAAATGATCCTGGTGATTACAACGTAATAACACCAGGGCACTTTTTGACAGGAAGGAATCTACTTCATCTTCCCGAACAACAATATGACGGTAACATTTCGCCACTCAAACGTTGGCAACACATACAATATTTGATGCAACAATTTTGGCGACACTGGTCAACGCAATATTTGCACACCCTCCAACAACGAACAAAATGGATGACAGCAGACAATAATCTTCAACCTAACGACCTAGTTCTAATAATAAACAATCAACACCCACCAGCTCAATGGCCATTAGGTCGAATTATTGAAGTTCATTATGGGAGTGACAATAAGGTTAGAGTAGCAAAAATTCAAACATCTCAAAAAATATTTACACGTCCTATCACCAAGTTATGCAAGCTACCTATCCTGTAGTAACCTTTTACAAATTGGAAACCATCCTAAACCATTCATCCATCTGAATGTACCCTGACCTTAATTGTCAATTCCTTTTACGTCAAATGTGAAAAACGTGTTTACTATTCCCTTTGTTTATTCCATTATTTTTTCATTTTTTATTTATTTCCTCTCAGTTTATTATTTCCCTCATTTTATTAGTTTTTTTTTCTTTTTCATACTATTTTCCTTGGTAAGAAAGAAAACTCATAATTTCATTTTTATTTACTTCTCCTTTTATTTATTTTTTAGTTTATAATATGTCACTACCTATATTAGAAGACATTCTCGTTATAAACGAGTTCTTTCCGGAGCTAAGCTCCTCAGAGTCGGAGACGGAAGAACAACCGCCAATAAACATTAAGGACAGTTTACGAAAGATAGCGTCACCACAGAAACTTCGCCCTTTTTCGCCGCCCTTTGAAGCTCGCACTGCTTCAAGTAGTGTTAAACAGTTAGCTAAAGGGCCATGGAACAGAACCCCTACAAAACCACGGCCAGTCCCAACTAGCAAAAGACGGCCTGCAGAAACGCCAACAGTTCCGACACCGACAATCCCAACAGCAGCACCAATTACCATTCCAGGATGTTCAAAGGTCCAGAAAAAGGCTCAAAAGACACCAAACATAAGGCATTTTATCGTCAAGCCGGGACTCTGGAAAGAGGTGTGCGCGCAACCCATTCCGTGGAATGAGGTATTCGCCGCGAATCGCAGCTTTCGCGTGCACACCGAAGATGGTGACTGCCTAAGGTTTGAAAAAACTGCCGGAGGAAAGATTAAAATCAAATTGCAAGTCAAAAGCAGTAAGTTTACCTTTTCTGTTTCGTGTGCTGTCGTTAATCTGTCGTTCCTGTTTGTGGAGGCGGGAGGATGTTGAATCCTCAACCTAAAATGAAAAACAAGGTTAAAAATGTTCATATTAACATAATTTACCTACAAATACCAATTCCTACTTCCTAAATGGTTCCGTCCATCCTTCCTTCCAGTCCAGTTCCTATAAAATAATTAAATTAATTAAAAATTCCAAAATCTCTAACAAAAACAAACTTACCTCGCAATATTTTCCCAAAACAAAATGACACAGCAACATTTCACTAAATATTATGACAGCTATCAGCTGTCTCAAACACTCGCACAGAAATATCATTCGAAAAGCAGCTACGGGACTTTTTCCATTTAGTCAATGCTTTTCGAATGATATAAATAGAGTGCGCTCGGCAAGCAAAATCATTCTGCTTTCAGAGTTCAGACCGACTGGTCATTCCAAGCTGATTTCGGCTATTAGAGATTTCTCTAAAAAGGTATTGCTGGTTTCAGCCTTTTTATTAATTATATTTCATTTCAGCATTTTCATATATTTTATACTTTGTATTCAATTTTCTTTTTCAGTTCATTTTCCTTTTTCCCTTTCCTTTTATTTTTTCGTGTGGTTACATATTTCGTGGTGCTGGTTTCAGCCGTCGTTTCGTGCTGTTTTCAGCAATACAGTACTATAAGTTTTTCATTTCATTATAATTAATCTCGTTTTTTTTCTTTTTATTTTCACAGAAAAATAATTGGATTCATCGGCTTTTTTCATCTTCATTTTTATTAATTGATTGTTGAATTTATTATTTTACATTTTGAATTATCATTTTGGATTTTTATTGCTATTGGATTGTTTTTTTATTATTATTATTTTTATGAATTGTTGACTTGTTACTTAGTTTTAAGATATTTTTTTTCGTTAATAAAAACCATATAAAATTAAATTTTTTGGTCTTGTCAATTATTGACCCGGCACCCCTTCTTCGTTTAAGTCTGACCATAGACTTAACATGCTTTGTTATTGTTATTTGTATAGAAAATCGTTATTTTATTTTTAAGTTTTTTTAATAGGACTGTACAACGTTCTGATATTACATAATGTATAATATATATGATATAATTAAGCAGCAATGTTATCTTTAATATTACTTTTCTGTTTTTTTTTTATAAAAAAAGGCGAAATTGAAAAAAGTGTATCTTCTTAATTGTATTGCTACTTGTAATAATTATGTCACATAACAATCATCTTAATTATATTGGTACAGTAACAATTATTTCTTATAATAATGTCTAATTTTTATCTTACTTTACTAAAGTATTCTACGTTTTCATGATTTTTTTTGCATTGGAAAACGAAGAAAAAAATTGTATCTTCTTAATTATATTGTTACCAAAAGTTATTTCATAATGCCTAATTTTAATCTTACTTGTAAAGTGAGACATGCATTAATTAGTCCGCGCCAGATAGGTGGCAATAGCGGAAGATACTTATTGTATTGATTTCGGAAGGCACCTATGAAATCCTGGGGAAGAATTCTCGCAAAACTTGTTCTTTTCCGACAACCAGGTGATATGACTGCTATATGCAAAAACACTCCGTACATTAACATGCTTATTTGTTGCTTTTATTAAAAAATTATTACCTCAGCCTGCATTTATTTCACTATTTAAACAGAAAGAAACAAATTTATCAAAATAAATTTGTCAAAAGAATTCTACGCAACGTTTTCTTCAATTAATCGCATCTGCTTCTTCTCGTTTATAGGTCATTTCCTTCGGGGTCATGAGTGCCCCTGCTCATTAGCACCGGGGACATTAGGTAGCAAACTAAAACACAGATTGATGGCTCCGGAGTCATGAGAGTTATGACTCTGTAAACTCGAAAACGATTTTGACATTAATTGTCTTCGAAGAAAACTCGAAAATACCCTATGAAATTTTTTTTTGTCACAACATTTTTGGGCATGCGCTTAATTTATTGAAACGGTTTGGTTATCTGGAGGCAGCCAATCTCAAATCGCATCAAAGGCTCAGAGGAATGAAATTTCCTTATACATCCATTGTGGCAAAAGGTCATCGAAACATAAGTGTCAGCTATTTTCCTTCTCTTTGGAAGTGTGATTTGCCAACAGTAGTTCATGTTAATCAGGACGAATAATCCAATAAAGGATGACAAGGAACTTCAGGCCGCATTAATAACATCCCCTTTTTTTATTACGTCGTGATTGTTATACTTAGGGCTCACAAATCTACGTCTCCTAAGGAAGTCAGCATTGCGCAGCACAACTTTCGGTATCCAGGGTGCTGTTAGGTCCACCACACTCTCCCCACCCCACAAAAAGGAGGAAAAACAAAAGTAAATTTCTTTAAATTCAAACATATGAACGAGAAGACATTGAATTTCGCCAGGTCTCATCATATCAGAAGCAAAAACACTGGGTGCCCCAGCATGTTCCGCCGTAAGTAGGTTATCTTTGTTTTTATTTGTATCCTTGGAACCTAATTAATCGGGTTAAAATGAATCTCCTGAATTTTAAAATCCGACTCCATAGAGGGTGAATATAAAAGGGAAGTAACAAACACATAATTTTTTTTTTATTAAATACAATCAAAGTAATTTTAAACAAAAAATTGATTCACCCCAAGTGAGACATGCAGTCAGGCACGTTACTATATCCTAAGTAAAAATGTAAAAAAAATTGAAAGTAGTAGACCCTGCCCGGTTGTTAATCGTTTTCCCATAAAACATGAGGTTCTCAGTAAGGTGATCACTTTAGTATATCACTTGAATTTTATTTGTATACTTAATTAAGTAATATTGTTATAGCCTCAAGTGAAGTCTTGAAAAATAATAATGTTTAAAGAAGAGCGCTCATAGAGATTTCCCAATATCGCTTCGAAGGTGAATAAAATACATGCCGATGGTTAAGTGTTTGGATAAAACAACTCCTATGGGCGTATAGTTTACTCTGCCAAACGGTATACGCCTAAGTACCCTACAGCGCGCGCTGCAATAAAGAACCATTTCGTCAATTGTTTTCGGCATTTATTAATATGCTTTCAATGTAAGCAACAAAATTTGCTTATTAACAAATGTTCTCATCTTAATCCTTTAGTACTTTACCACACTCGCGCTGCAACTAGCAACCCCCTTCTATTACCAGTATTTACCTACTTCAGTTATAACAACAAAATTTAATGATTCGCCTCTCATTAATTAGTATTTATTGTTGAAGAGAAGGAAGAAATTTAAAGAGACAAAAGCAATACTAGAAAATATATTATATGTAATACTTAGAAAATAAACATAAAAATTGTGTATAACTATCATAGGACTTAAGAAAAGAAGGAAATAACTAAATTCAAACCTCAAACATTTATTCAATTAAACATCGACCGCTTTGCAAAATGGTTCCCTTGCGACTGCTTGCTTTAAATGCTGACTGTAGTAACTGCGACTTCTACTTTGTACTCATTTACTTCACATTCTATCTTAACATATTTAGTTCAACTTCGATTTTGAGAAATTTTAAAGTTGCTAAAAATTTTACAGTACTGAAAACATAATAATTCTGAATGGCCAAAAAAAAAAAATTTTTGGTCTATCATATTTTAGATTGGGGACATTTTACACGAAGATCGTTTTTTATGGTCGACTTTTCCGAGTGGCGAATTTATAATTCTCCATTAAAAATTTGGCGAAATTTTTCAGATTGTGATTGGCGGCAAAAGGCGATATTTCAGGGCTGGTGACATTTATTTTGGCGAAATTTTTAGGTGCTCCCTTGCAAATGTTGTACATCAAAGAAAAACATTATATGCACTTTACAACCAAATCTATCAATATCTCCATTTTAAATGAAATATTGAATATTTTTTGTCAAATAATAATATAATATATCTTATTAGTTGGCATCTCGTTAATTCAAAAGCTACTGTAAGAAATTTCGTGAAATTTGAACTTTTATTTTCCTTTACATGTGGCTTCAACTTTCCAAAACTTTTAACTCAAAACCAAAATTATTGGAGATTCAACATTTGTGCACTAAACCATCGATATACGATTTTTTTATATTTTGTATATCTGTAGAGTTGTAAAACAATAAGAATTGAAATGCGGTTGCATTAATTCGTAAATCAGACGTCAGGATATACCTAAATAGCTTTTTTTAAATCAGTTTAACATATTTTAGTCAGAACTTTAGCTCCCACCTGAATCATAGAACAATAAACTAATAGTTAATCATGAGCAAGTTGTATGTAGTAACCAGTTTATTATTTATTTTTAAAAAAAGTTTTTGTTTGTTACCATATAGTAAAATCTATCAAGAAGTAGATACAGGAAAATTAGGGAAATAGATAAACAAAAGGAGTCGCGTGTCAGGCATTTTGAAAATTTAAGAAGAAAGTCAATGACGAATAGGCAATTTACGGCATAAGTTCAAAACGCCTGACAACAAATAGCATGTCTTTCATATTAGTGCCAAAAGAAAATGTTCTAACTTAGCAACTGCATCTTATCTCACGAACGAGCGGTTCTTAATGAGATTCATCACTTTATTTTCTTAAACTCGGTATCCGCCAAGATCTTATAACAAGGAAAAGAAAAGAAAAACAAACTTATTTGCAACATACGCTGTGCGCTCATTGGAATGTAGTTTAAGTACATTCTTCTCATTAATTAGGCGACTTAAGTGTAAGTTGTGTACGCGTGTGTCATGTGAGCCAGACCTTGTCATTTTAGTTGTGCTTTTTTACTGTCATACCTTCTGACATGGGAACATTGTGACACTTTCACAAAGGAACGAGCCACAATATTCCCGTGCCAGCTGTCAGGAGTGTTGCACCATAACGTAAGTGGAAAATTTGTCTTTGCCATAAACTTCTACAATTATCCAGGCCATTCTCTCTTGTATGAGGTTTTAACGTATTTCAATCATTATTTACAACATCCAGAACACGAATAATAAATCGCTCCATTATCCGGTGCAGCTACTAGCAATTTTGCAAGCGTAATTTTCATGGACATACTTCTGCCCATAGAAAATCTGGAGGACATTTAAATTTGAAGAGATTTCTTTTAGTCCCTGCTGAGAAGCATAATATCTGGCCGGAACCCCCACAAGCATACAAAAGGGTAATTTTCATTTTCTTTCAAATACAAATTTGGAGTGAGAAATCACTAAGTGCTCCCTCGTACTTTGTAGGGATTCACATTCAGGTGCGGGGGAAAGAAAAAAGATACTCCGTTCAATCATTTTTCCCCGACCTCAGTTCAGGTTGTGCCTCCCTGGGCATCAGGTACTGCTCAATCATTCATCCCCGCTGTAAGTATGCTTAAACTTGTACAAGTCCAACATTATAGATATGTGCGTAGAACAAATTTTTCCTTTCAATTGAATATTCTTGGTACGGAGATAAAGCCCGACCTTGAAACTAACACCAGCTTAGATTCTGGGAAGTTGACTTGTCAGCAGAAAGATCTTGTGAAGTTTGTGATTTTTTTTCTAAAACTTTAGTGACTTTGAATCTCCTCAAGATATTACTGCACAAAGGGCTATCGGCAAGACATTGTTGCACAAAGTGCTATTTAATTGAACATTTTGCGCGAACACTCTTTGAGTACTTGGATGATTTGCTCATCGTATCACCTGACTTTGAAGCTCATCTGACTGCTTAAAAGAAAACTAAAGTTTCTTTCTCTTGGGCGGAAGAAGCGTAACAAGCTTTCGAAAACCTAGCAAGCAATATGTAGTGCACCAATTTTAACGACACCTGACTTCTCTAAAAAATTCTTTATACAGTGCGACGCTAGTACATCTGGTGTCGGTAGCGTGTTGATTCAAGTCGATGAGTGGGGTGCTGAAAGGCCGATCGCGTATATGTCCAAAAAGTTGAATCCAGCGCAGCTACAGCATTACTGAACTGAAATGATATGCTGCTGTGCTGAGCGTAAAGAAGTCAAGGGCTTACATCGAAGGACATCCATTTACTATCAACACAGACCATGCAAGTGTGAAGTGACTGATGAGTTGCTCGGATTTGTCCGGCAGACTGACTTGATGGAGTCAAAAGCTGCAGGCTTTTGAATTCTAGATCGAGCATCGCAAGGGTTCACAGAATGTAGTCCCTGACACTCTGTCACGAGCACACAGTGACGCGGCAGACGAGTTGAATGTAGACTCCGCGAGAAGTATTATTGGCCCCACATGGTAACACAAGTACGTGATTACGTGACACACTTACGACCACCCATGGGCAAGCCTTTGGAGCCAAACATCCATTTCAGTTTTTATATATCGACTTTCTAGGGCCATATCCTCACACTAAACATGGCAACATGGTGATCTTCGTTGTATTGGACGGCTTTACTAAGTTTATGTTCATCAACTCTATGCGTGCTAATCGAGCGGATTTAGTATGTGCCTTCGCTGAAGCAGATGTCTCCTCTATCTTCGGAGTGCCTGAAACCATCTTCTTCGAGTACGGCCGGCAGAATGTTTCTACCACCTTTCACAAACTGCTGAGCGAATATGCACGGGACTTACACCTCCCAGCCATAGGAAGTGCGCTATGCACTGATCCGTTCCCGTATGGCTAGCCACCTCCAGCGCGCACATGAAAAGCACGAAAAGACCTACAACACTCACTGTCGCAACGTTACGTACACTCCCGCCAAGAAGGGTACTGTAGGTACTTTACACAAACCTATATGCAGAAAGGTTTCAGTGCGAAGTTAGCAAATAAGTTTATCAAAGCACGAATTGCTAAGCGAGTTGGACAGCGGTGGGATTTCCCAAATACGGAGATCCCTAGACGATACCCCCGAACTGCGGGTACTCAGGCGAATAGTCTTGAAGAACTTTGATGTCCTGAAATAATAGGCTCCCCAACACTTAACATTCTACAAAAGGAAGGAACTGGGATGTCCTGAAATAATAGGCTCCCCAACACTTAACATTCTACAAAAGGAAGGAACTGGGATGTCCTGAAATAATAGGCTCCCCAACACTCATCATTCAACCCAAGGAGAAGGAAATTATAATGGATACGGCAGAAGAAATTAGAAAACTACTGGTGGCATTAAAACATTTCGAGAGGACCGCGACAGCTGAAGAAGAGACTGCCGATTTTTCCCTGTATGTGGAACTAAAAAGGAAGCTGAAGATGCTGCAGAAGTCTAAGTAAGTCGACTGAAGTTATTTTTTTTTTTTGAAAATTTTATTATTGTATTAGACATAAAGTCATTTATAATTCTCAAATTCAGTACTAAGAAGGATAATCTTTTCATGTAAATTCTCGGTTTTCTGTTTCCGTCAATCTGATTAAATTGTGTAAAAGTGTGCATAGTTAACGTTTCTGTTTGTGTCAAAAAAGAAGAAGAAGAAAACAGAAAAGTGAAGACAACTTTTTACTTGCGTTTACAGTATGTGGTGATAAATTTGTGAGTTACCCCTTTTTCCCGTAGTAAACCCTCCAAGTTCAACCTAGTAAATTCGTTTTTTGATATTTAATAAATTTTGAGCTTTGATACGCCTCTCCCCCGTATCATCCCTACAGATATTTGTTCCGTTCAAAATAGTCTCGACACGAGCAGCTAAATATCCGGCTCAGGCCACCAACAGTCGGAGGCTCGCTGCTACTCGTTTGGCGCGAGCAGCCCGTTATTTGCACTCCACGAAAACTCCCGCCATGGCGCCAACTGATGGGCAGGCCACGGAACTCAAAATTACCCTATCAGACGCACGAAGCTTAATCCCGGATTTCGATGGCAGAACCGAGGATCTGCATCATTTTATTACCTGTTGTGAATTGCTTTTCACTCAAGCAAAAACAACTGCCGACGAAAAAAATTTCCTCACAATTGTAAAGACCAAGCTCACTGGTCCGGCCAACGATATCCTGAAGTTCAAGGAATTCTCCAATTGGAGCGAACTGAAGGCCGAGCTGAACGCTCAGTTTCAAGAAAAGAGGCCACGAGTAGCAATACAAGGTGAATTGTTGCATATTAAGCAAAGTCCCCGTGAGGACTTAACCAGTTTCACGAATAGGATAATAAAAAAGTTATCTGACCTGAATTCGGCTACTTTCAACGAAGCCACTGACCCAACTTCCCGCAAATATTTGATCAGTGAGAATGAGCAAAATGCAATCCGTGTATTCGAGGACGGATTAAGAAACGAGCAGTTGAAAACTATTGTTTAAGCTCGAAATGAGAAAAACTTGCAAAAGTTAATCACTTTTGCAGAGGAGCACTCGCACCGGATAGAGGAGGCGCATCCATATACACCCCGTCCCAACTCCTATCTCTCATGTGAACAGTGTGGGAAACGGGGCCACGTCAAGGAAACCTGCTTCAAACGAAGGCAGCTCCCTACATTTCCTTCGGGCCCAACCATAAAAAGGGAAATAAACAGAGTAATCTGTGGGTATTGTAACAAACCGAACCACAGTCGAAATGAGTGCCTTGCCCGCTTATACCAAGAGCAATTAAAGCGCTCCCAAATCCACAGGGACCGACCACAGTTTCCAGTGCGTCCCCAGTCTTTTCAGCAGACTAGCTCAAATCTAGGGCAGCAGCCCAAGAATTTTAGACAGGTAAGATGGTCTGATAGAGAAAATCCATTACAGAAAAACGAGTTTATGCGGGAGGAATCGGACAGCGAACCTTCCCGCATAGTAACTACTCAAGCTGTCGTTCATCATCATCCCCAATAAATCGTACCAAAACCATAAAAGTACCAATAACAATGCTGTCACATTCATTAACTCTCCCTTCAAACAAATATATCTAAAGCTGTTTTGGCCACATTTTTGCTCGATACAGGTGCCGAAACAGCTTGATAAAAGCAGAATCAACACACGACGATGCGCTCGTCTATGAAGATAAACGTTGTTATATTACCACACTCGCAGGCGATTGCTTCCCATCGTATAGTTTAACACCAGGGTCAATTAAATTAGCTACTCAGGATGGTATACTAAAATTAAATCACGCGTTCCAAATAGTTCCCGAAAACAGTAAACTTCCGTGTGATGGTATTATAGGAAATGACTTCTTAACAAAATACAACTGCACAATAAATTACTCCGAATTATACCTCGAACTAAATTTAAAAAATACCAATGAAGAAAATATTGAACCTCAAAATGTTACAAAAGAGGAAGAAAAAAAGTAAGTGACTCGAAGCCCATAAGTGAAATTAGTAAGGAACATGAAGTAAAAGTAGAATACGATAGAATTCATTGCGATAAAATTCATCAAGAGAAAGAAAAGAACGAAGAACAAGTCATATGTAATAAAACTAGTTTTTCAATGATCATTCAATTGCTTTAATATATTTATTCCTCTTAACGTTCAAAAAATTCAGTACCCACACAGGAAAATCCCTGAATGATTCGGTATGTGAGAGCTCAATTAAGCCATCACAGGTGAGCCCCACTGCCTATGTGAATAATTCAGAAAATTTCCTTAGTTGGCCAAAAACGAATAAGTCAAGAGTCAGAGAAACTCGCCGTTCAGAGGAAAAATTTAAACACCCATGCCAAAACGGCTGGGATAATACAACGCCAGCTCAACACACTGGTGACGAGAGCTATACTTCTCGCAGTTCACCCGACAGTATCGTCCTTCCTCCACGTTCAGAGGTAATAGTAAACATGCCCGTGAATTTTAACGACGAAGCGTTATGCCTCAAGAAGGAAATTCAACCAGGCATATTTATAGGAGATACCTTGGTGAACCCGCACCACAAACTCGCAAACATTTTAATAATGAATTCTACCTCGGACACTGCTGTAATAAATTATAAAGAAATTAGTCCTGCATGGGAGAAATTAACCAACTTTGATATACTGTATGCAAACTACAGCCTAGACCCTGTCACGAACCGCTTAAAAAATTTAGAGAAGCATTTGGCTTTGGGCCACTGCAACATTAAAGAACGGCATTCCATCCTTGATATATGCCGCGAATTTAATGACCTCTTCTATCTTGAAGGTGATTATCTCACACACACTGATGCTGCTAGTCACGAAATTCCGATCCTCAGCAATACAGGCCCTATACATGTCAAACCATACCGTCTGGCGGAAACACAAAGAGACGAGATAAACAGGCAAATAAAGGAAATGTTGAACCAAGGCATCATTAGTCCCAGCCGAAGCCCTTGGAACTCTCCATTATTACTGGTCCCTAAAATACCTGATGAAACAGGAAAAAAACGTTGGCGAGTCGTTGTGGACTTTAGGCGATTGAATGACGTTACAGTAGGAGACGCCTACCCACTTCCCAACATAACAGAGATCCTCGATCAGCTAGGAAAATCGAAGTATTTCTCTACCCTCGATTTAGCCAACGGTTTCCACCAGATCCCCATGAGTGATAAGGACAAGGATAAAACAGCATTCAGCACCCCGTTTGGCCATTACCACTTCAACCGAATGCCATTCGGATTAAAAGGTGCTCCTGCTACGTTCCAGAGGCTGATGAATGCGGCTCTGACTGGTCTCCAGGGTTTACACTGTTTCGTCTATTTAGACGATATAGTCATTTACGGTTATAACCTGAAAGACCATAATTCCAAACTCGTACTCCAAAGGTAAGAAACCACAGGCTAAAATTGCAGCCGGACAAATGTCATTTCCTACAGAAGGAAATAGCCTAACTTGGACACGTAGTAGGCGAACATGGCGTTTTACCTGACCCAGAGAAAATAAGAGTCGTAAAAACCTATCCAACACCCAGAAAAGCCAAGGATGTCAAAGCATTTTTGGGTTTAGTTGGGTACTATAGGCGCTTTATTCCTAATTTTTCAAAGTTGGCAAAGCCGCTGACTGCACTATTAAAAAAAGATACTCAATTTAAGTGGGACTCATTTTGCGACGAATCATTTAGGACTCTCAAGGAGAAATTGATCACGGCGCCTATCCTTGCCTACCCGGAATTTGACAAAGAATTTAATGTCACGACGGATGCAAGTGATCTAGGCTTAGGTGCCATTTTGTCTCAAGGTGAAATCGGTAAAGACCGACCAATCTGTTTTGCCAGTCGAACGTTGAATCCCGCGGAAACACGGTATTCGACGATTGAAAAAGAGCTCTTAGCCATAGTTTACGCAGTGGAGCAATTTCGACCGTATCTATATGGACGAAAGTTCAAATTCATAACAGATCATAAGCCCTTGGTTTCGCTTATGAATCTAAAGGATTCCTCCTCCCGCCTTATGCAGGAGAATAAAATTAGAGGAATATGATTACAAAATTCTGCATAAGCCCGGATCATTAAATGTAAATGCTGATGCGTTGCGTCGCCTAGTCCCCTGCGAAGTCGAACCAGAAAAACAGAAGAGTATTAATGTAATGACTCGAAGTCAAACGAAGGTATTACAAAGAAATCCCAACGAAATAGATTCAGAACAGTTTTATAACAAATTCACGTCCTCCCCCCATGTCAACATTAACCTCATCCATGAAAAAACGGAAAATCTAATAGATCAAAAGGGCATTACCCACAAATATTTCCTTCTACCTAGCGCCGGTAACGATGTCGAAGTGTACTTAAAAGAAATAATTCCGGAGATATGTACTCGAGGCTCACAATTAACAATTCAAGAAATAAACAAGCAATTGTTCGTAATCTCAAAAACAACCTATCCAATGCGCACAAAAGAAGACTACAAGCGGGTAATAGAAGCTCTATGGAGCGGGTAATAGAAACTTCAGGAATCACTGTATAGAGTGCAATAAAAAGGAAATAAATATATCTGTTCTGAAAGCAGATAGTGAAACCCACTTCGAATTGAAAGCCCTCATTTCATCTATTTTAGAAAACATCCCTGTCACATTATTCCTCTCAGAAATATCCGTTATTACAGCCAAAGTAAAACAAAGGGAAATTATCAAGTTGTGTCACGATACGCCTTTAGGCGGACATCAGGGTATTACACGCACTTTAAAGAAAATCCGAGCTGCGTACAAGTGGCCAGGTATAGCTCAGGATGTAGAAGAATACATCAAATCATGTAGCTCCTGTCAAACTAATAAACTTAATAAGAATCCCAGGATACCCATGAAAATTACGACAGCAAGTTCAAGGCCCTTCCAGAGGATTTCCTTAGATATAGTCGGCCCTTTACCAGTGAGTCACGAAGGTAATAGGTATCTTCTTACATTCCAGGATGATCTTACCAAGTATACAGAAGCTATCTCATTACGAAATGCTGAATCTAGAACCGTAGCCGAAGCCTTTGTAACTAATATAGTTTGCAGGCACGGAATTCCAGAGTCCATATTAACGGACCAAGGTTCAAATTTCTTGAGCGAAATGTTCTCACAGATGTGCAAGCTGCTTCACATCAAGAAATTGCAGACAACTCTGTACCATCCTCAAACCAATGGTGCCCTAGAGAGGAGCCACCGGACCTTGGCCGAATACCTGCGCCATTATGTAAACCGAGATCCGCTCACATGGGACACATGGATCCCATATGCGATGTACGTTTACAACACAAGTGTTCACAGCAGCACAAATTACCCGCCGTATGAATTATTGTACGGATATCCCCCAAAGATCCCATCAGTACTGACAGCTACTCCAAGCGTTAGCTATAATTACGATAATTATAGTAACGAATTGAAAGCCAGAATGCAACATAGCCATAAGATTGCCAAAGAAAATTTGTTAGAAAACAAACAGAAGTCAAAAAATATGTATGACAAAACTTTTAGGGAAAAAACCTTTTGTCTCGGAGACCAGGTTCTGTTAAAGAACCATACTAGGCGGAATAAGTTATCACCATTATGGACAGGGCCATATGAGATAGTGAAAATAAGTTCAACAGAAAATTCAACAATTAGATTAGGAAAAAAATTTAAAACTGTACATAACAACAACCTAAAACTCTTTCGAAATCAAAACTAATTCAATTCCATAATCGTAGAATGGCCTTCCTGGTAGCTGCAATGATATTATGGGTCAACGTATGGGAAGTCGCCAGCGCTCTGAAGATCCCGCCCTGGTATATATTTCGAGGAAATAGGCCGAGTGGGCCTATATAGCAACGAATAGCAGGTAATAGTGTATTACGACCTCACAGAGTTTCACTTCAAGCTCGAATAAACTAATGAATTGTACGGAAACAGCTCAAGGCCTTTGTAATTTAATTGCACGTTATAATAGTAAACTCCCACTATGTGACGATATTACACACCAGTTACAAACACTGTCATACACATTGAAAGAAAACTCAGAATTATTAAAAGAAAACGGACATAGGTACAAAAGAGGTTTATTCAACGCTGTCGGAACAATTAGTAAGACACTTTTTGGGACCTTGGACGAGAATGATGCGATCCAGCTCAATGAATACATAGACAGTGTTAAAGTTAATCAAAATCACCTGTTAAACTTAATAAAAAACCAAACACTTATAATAGAGACCACTGTTAATATTTTCAACAAGACTCGATATGCCATAAAGGAACCGTTTATCCACGTAGATAAAAAGTTAGAGTCATTAATCACGGTGAGTAATAGACTTTCCACTGAAGCCCTTAAGCAAAATATTACCATAGAATTAGAGACCTTGGTCTCCCTCACCACTCTAATGATGGTCAGGTACCAGAGCACTCAAAATCTCCTCATTGATTTGATAACGGACGTACGTCACGGTAAACCACACCTCTCTATCATAACACCCCTACAAATGAAGAAGGTGTTGGAAACAATTCAAAAGGAGATTCCTAACTCTCTAACTTTGCCCATAACCAAGGATAAGAATAATCTTTTACAGATCTACCAAATAAGTAACGTCCGCACTGCTATAGTCGCTAATAAAAAAATATTCTCGCTTAAGCTTCCCTTGCCATTCAGGGATAACTATCAATTGATGAAAGTATATCCATTCCCTACACTCCACAAAGATGACTTCGTTTACATTAAACCCTCTTTGGAATATTTGGTGATTACACGAGAGAACACTACTACTCGTTGAACAATTTCGATTTACAGAACTGTGGAACCACGGATCTTATCCACTAACTCTGCCGGATTATACACCCAATATATAACGTTCATTCGGTGAACAATTTGTGTGAAGTTGATCTACTGAAACATTCCACTACCGTCCCACCTCATTGCGAAATTCAAACGGTGCCAAAATTAGATTTCTGGATCCAACTCTCCCAACCTAACAAGTGGTTATTCTCTATGAAAGAACAGTAATAGATACTGTATGTGGCAATAAAATAACGCCCTACGAACTAAAGAATACCGGAGTGTTAGAGCTCGCCGTCGGCTGTTACCTTAGAACAAAAGATCTCGTCATCCTGGCCCACAGCGTGAAAGAAATCAGGTTGAATAATCACTACCTACCCACTATCAACCTCACGTTTAACCTTCCCACATACCCAAAACAACAAAAGCTCAGCCAACACGGAGTACAGGTTATAAAATTCCATGACAAACAAGATCTGCTACAGCTCAGTGCCGCGATTAAAACACAGAAGTTCGAAGAAGAATTAAGAAATACTGACCTATCCCCTCACAATATTCACCACTATACCTTGCTTTATTTGCTTATCATAACACTAGTAATCACGGTCACGGTCGTTCTCTATAAAAAACGCATAAAAACCATGAAGCTAAAAAAAAACAACAAACACAACACAAGAAATACGAGATTCGACGACCGACTACCGGTTAACTATGCAAACTTGAAAACAAAAACAAAACAATTGCAAAACCTTTATTAAGACGAAAGCTGTAGAGCTTTCCCGGTTCACCTAAACTTGATTTTTACCCACCAATAATATGCAAATAAAATGTAGAATAATGTATACCGAAATGTTTTAGCCAAATAAGTATATATGTATTCATAATATAATTAACTATTTCAAGGAATACCAAATGAAGGAAGAATTATTTAAATATAAGTTTAATTATAACCCTAACATTATGCAAAATACTTTCATGTCTAAATAAAATTTAAATATGTTTTAGGTATTGCTCCTTAGATTTACAACTAAACCGTAGCACCGTAAGTGATATCTTTTACTAAAAATCATCACTACTAAAAATTATCATCGTGAAAATTAAACTAGGACAAGAAACTAGTAAACATAAGGTAAAATATGTAACCAAGTTTAAACGGGGGAAAATGTTTATAAGGTAATAAATAAGATGTGTAAATTACAATATCAAAATTTAAACAAGTATTTGTACTATAAATCATTATATATTTTAAGTATTCAAAATAGTAAAAAAAAAGCTGTTATTATCACCTTTAAATAAGTAAGTTTCTCGTTATAATATGTAATCAACACAAATTAATGGCAATTGTAAAACCGACCTCACGGCCATATTTTTCCTCACACGTCCTTTGGTACCCAATAACGATCTTGTAAGAAAGTTGGCATTCCCTTCAGTAATGCAACTTTCTTTTCTAAGGGGAAAGGTGTAATGAGCCGGTAACCTAGCTCATTACCATTAAAATCTTACCGTCTTCTAATCCCTGGCATCATCAGTTTAATCCCTGGCAACGCAAGTATAAATCAATTTCCCTTTTCTCAGCATGAATTTCAGACAGTGCAATACACATGGGTGGAATATGATCTTCAATAAATTCTCACTTAATGTCTTGCACACGTTTCCAAAATCCAAAGGAAATGCGTTCAAGAAATACAATGCCCATTTTCCGCCCAATCAATATATCAATCATCATAATTTCATAAACTCAAAAACAACTTCGCACATGCCTTCAATTACCCGAAATATTAAACATATTTAGAACCATGCTCTACCCCAATAATTCTTCGGGCACACCACATGTGCTCAATGAAAATCTCTCTTATGTAAACTTGCCGGTCAAGCATGGGCATACGCGGTGCACTCCAGGGCATTAACCAACCATTCATAAGTAACTCCGATGCGTTCCCCTTTTCTTCAACTTACATATGTGCAAAGAACATAGAACCGTCGCGCTACTTTCGTATGTACATACGACACTCTCCATTATCTCTAGCTTAAGCTTCCCCTACTAATTGATTATGTGCTAATTCCGTAATTGGTTAGCACATTTTCCTATGTAATTGGGAAAATCTTTATAAATATAGACGGAGGTCGATGAAGGAGGCTTTTTTGTTCTTTCCTCAAAACAGTTAAGATTTCGACACCGAGTTGCAATCAGAGGGGTCTTCAACTCCACTTGAGTCTTGGGTCGAAAGTTTTGCTAGATTTTTAACATTTTTATGATATAAAAGAAAAGATTGAGCTTAAACTAATGAAAGTGAATAAAAGTTATTTGAAATAGTAAAAGGTGTTGTGAATTTGTGAATTAAGATATAAATCAGGGCTGGTGATCTTCGCCAATTGCTAGGCAAGCACTCCCCGTCCTTTGCCCAGAAACTTTCTTAAGTTTCCCGGCATAAAACAAATCTCATGGAAAATGAAGACTTGGTTCACTATCTCGGCAGGTGCCCCATCCTTGCTGAATTTCGAAGCAATGCTTTTGGCAAAAAACGGTTATCTGACAGCGAATTAGTTGAAGTTTTAAACGGAAAAAATAAATAATGACGAACTTTATCAATTTGCTGTAACAGCCTGGAGGTATAGGGAATTTCTTATTTCTGAATATAATAACTAATTAGTGTTGTATTATTCTCCTTTTTCGTTTTTTTTCTTTTCTACATCCTTAATGAACTAAAAATTAATGCTATAAACATGAATTTAATTAGGATTCCTATATGTTCTCGTATAGTTTAGTAAAATTGTACTTAATTATTGTATTAGTTTTTGTTGTCAATCTCGACAGACGGCCTTGGTGCCATTGTTGAAGTTTAGTTGGTTAAATTCTTAGAGTAGGTACTTGGTTTACTGAATTTTTTCTTTTTTCCTTTTAAACTTAGGTTAGCTTTATAAAAGAATTAGGAGCAGAAAAACAAGAACTTATATGTATTTTAAACTTAATGAATTTTTGGAAATTCATTATTAGTGATCTCATTATTATTATTAGTGATCTCAGTTGCTGACATCTGTTTTTCTTGGGCAGTAAGTGAAGCTTTCATTATAGCGTATATTTCCGCTTGGAAGATGCTGCATTCGTTGGTGAGTCTATACGACTTACTTATTTGCAGCGCTTCCGAGAAAACTCCAGCTCCAATCCCCCTTTCTGTTTTCGATCCATCTGTGAAGATGGCAGTTCCTTTAATTATGTATTCCTGGTTCTTCCAATCTTCTCTGTTAGGTATGATAACGGAAAAGGGTTTTCTAAAGTCATATTGTGGCTTCATATAATCCGTTGAGGGGTGCAACCAATTTTGATTAAAGAAGTTCAATATGACTGCATTAGGTGGTCAGATTAAATTACCTATATTCTACCTATATCCTATATTTTCGGATTCCTGAGTTTTCTTTCTTTTTCGGTATGACTATAAATGGAGAATAATTCCCTGAGCTTCCATCTCGCTCAATTGTTTCCTAACTTCTGCCTCATGTTGAGGAGGGTACTTATACAATTTAGAGTTTATTTGCTGATTTGCAAGAGTTTTATATTTCGGGGACAATATTAGTAGTATTCGTGAGCATATCGCCTTCTTTATAAAATAGTTTTTTTATATTTTTCCAATCTCTGGGAGTTACAGGGTGATTCATAAATTTCAGTTTTTCATGGTATGCACATTACTCTTTTATTTGTATCCCTTAATCTACCCAACACAGCCACATCAAACAAACGCTAAAAAACAACTCTCCTAATGACCTTTCCAAAAATGTCAACACTACTGAACTAACTCTTACCATTGCACATACAGTCACTTCCAAAAGTGAAAAAATTAGTTGCCATTACCTAAAATTCAGCATTTTCCCAAATTTTCTTCGAAATTCATGTAATTAGTACAACTCTCTTTTATTTTTATAGCATTATCCATTTTATTACCTTTCTAAAAAGGTGTAACGTGGCAAGGTAAACACAGGATTAGAAAAACCGCTTCCTTAGAATTCCCTGAGCACCTAATTATTTTATTGCATTTTAGGTAGGAAATTCTTTAAAAAAAACAACAAATTTTAAGATAAAAGGTCGAAAATATATATATAAAAATGTTAGTGTAATTTGGTTTTGTTGCCGATATTAACTTATGCTAGCCAGAATTCACACGCTTGTATCCTGGCGTTCTGTTACTCGTACCTGCTAAAAATTTTGATATAAAAAAGGATCAGCCAGCTAGAATACCTATTCGTACGAGATCCGGCTGCAAGATTACTACGTTCATCGAGTTTTTAATCAAAATCTAATTGTTACATATATTTATGAATGGGGGAATATATTTTTGCCGAGTTGCCTATCAAAATGTGGCTGCTAGTGTTTTTAATTAAAATAATATTAATTGATTTTTCGGAAAAATATTTCATTCACTTGTTTTTTAAATAAAATATTATCCACTTCACAGCAATATTTGTAAAGAACTTGAAAAGTTATGGTTGCCATTGAGCACTTGCCGCAGCCAGGTGTAAAGAGGTATTATTTTGTTGTATTTATACGTTTATAACGTATGTATATTTATAATTTATGTATCAAATTAAAGCTAATTTTTTTCTGTGTATGATGGAATACTTCTGCCTATGTAAAAGTAGCCGCAAAGAGGAGTTGCCAGCTGTTAAATATAGATTAGAGTGAAAAAGAGCTCGCGCGCAACACCGCTCGTCAGACGAGTATGACGATTGCCAGCTGTACGAGTTATTGAAAAATAGAATCTCAGTTATTTATGTAAAAGAAAATTATATTATGCAGGTAATGTTTGAGAAAATATTTGATTTTATTTGAGTTTTCTACAATGACTTAAATTTATTAAATATTCATACAGAAAATACGACAGCCTCTTTTAGATGTACAAATTAAACAAAACACTGGAAAAACGATTAAATAATTAATAAAACGTATATTACATTTTCGTGCCATTTATTCAAAATGTGATTCATCGCTACTCTTACTTTCATTACAACAAATATCAGAATCATCTTCATTATTAGAACAATTGTTCATGGAATTACATAGCACGCTCTCAATGTTTAATGTAAATGCTGGAAGATTTATTATGTTTAACAAAATGTATGCTAAAAAAACAATGAAAAATTAATGAAAAAAATTATGGGCTTTGACTCGACTTCTACAGGGTGTTTCAGATCTGACGTGCAACAATGAGTGGGGTGATAGATCTCAATTAGACAAACAAAAAATTGTATGGCAGAGGGCTATCTCAACCGTTTGGGAATTACAGGGTGATTCATAAATTTAAGTTTTTCGTGGTATGCACATTATTCTTTTATTTTTATCTCTTTATATACCGAACACAGCCACATCAAACAAACGCTATAAAACAACTATCCTAATGACCTTTCCAAAAATGTCAACACTACTGATCTAACTCCTACCATTGCACGTACAATCGCTTCCAAAAGCGAAAAAAATGGTTTGCAATTACCTAAAGTTCAGCATTTTCCCAAATTTTCTCCTAAATTCATGTAATTAGTACACCCCTTTTTTATTGTTATTGGATTGCCCATCTTATTACCTTTCCAAAAAGGTGCAACGTGGAAAGGATAACGAAGGATTAGAAAAACCGCATCCTTAGAAATCCTTGACTACCTAATTATTTTATTGCACTCTAGGTAGGAAATTCTTAAACAAAATTTTTAGGATAAAGGGTAATTTTGTTTTATTGCCGATATTAGCTTGTATCAGCCAGAATTCACACCCTTGTATCCTGGCATTCTGTTACTCGTACTTGATGAAAATGTTGCTATAAAAAAGGTCAGTCAGCAAGAATACTTGTCATAGTTGAAAATAAATCAATAAGTACCGGTATTTTTAAGCAAAAATTATTAAAAAATGATAAAATTTACTTTTGAGAAATACGCGGATATTATTAACATATATAGTGTAGTAGACAGAGAAGAGAGAGCGGTTGTACTGGAATATCAATGGAGATTCCCTAACACGGACTTTCGAAAGGTTAAGAGAAACAGGATGCTCATTCATTCATTCATTCATTTTGAGACAACTTTTGTTACCAGCAGTGGAAAACCTTTTTTGCATGCATTTTTATTTCGAGTACTTTGCTAACACTGTCAAGAGGACAAAACGTTACTATATATATACTATTTCTCTGCACTCATCGTATTTCTTAAAATAAAATCTAGAAATAAATGGTTATTTTCCTCTGGAATGTGCTTAACCAGAATGAGCGGAGATATTTTCCAGTATATTCGTCTATTTCTATTACATGTGCTTTCTTGTTTTGTATGTGACACCAAAATAAGAACGCAATTGTATTTGCTGGCGGGAATTTAAAATCGAGATCCGAGAATTTAATTAAAAATATTTTAGATCGGCGGACACTCCTACATCTCAAATTATGATTAGTGATTATAATTAAAGAAAGGAAAATTCTCATTTTGAAACAGAATATTCCCAGAGTCTTCATGTTGCTTGGTCCGAAATAGCTCAATGAACTGTCTACGAATTTACCTTTTAGAGTTCAATACAATGTGCTTATAGGAAAAAGGATGAACATACAAAAGTGTTTTACTTTGCTGCATGTAATTTTGACAGCTCTATCGGTGCATAGTTAGAAGTCATTGTACAGACCATAAATTTAATATTAAATTCTAATGTCTAAAATTCCAAAAGTGTAAAAATGTTTTAAGTTTCCCAAAAATTCAGAATTTTCCCAAATTTTATCCGAAATTCATGTAATTAGTACACATTTTTTTAATAAATTGCCCATCTTGCTACCTTTTCAAAATGGTACAACATTGTCGATTAGGAAAACTGCATCCTTAGAAGTCCCTGACTACCTAATTATTTTATTGCACTTTAGAAAAGAAATTCTTTAAACAAAAAAAAAATTTTTAGACGAAGAGTCAAAAATGGTACACAGGTAATTAATTATAATTATTGCTGCAAAAAAGTTATGAAAATGTTAGTGTAATTTTGTTTTCTTGCCGATATTAGCTTGTGTTAGCCAGAGTTCACACCCTAGTATCCTGGCTTTTTGTTACTTATACCTGATAGAAATTCTGCCATAAAAGAGGGTTAGTCAGCGATAATATCGAGAAAAAAATCCGATAAGTAGGATGTTCTTAAGCTAAAATTATAAAAAAAATTGAAGCAATTTCTTTTAAAGGAATAGGCGGCTATAATTTGCATTTATTGTGTAATAGACTGAAACGAAAAAAAAAGAAGAAAAAAAAGGAGCCTCCCTAATCAACTTGCACCCCAAAGAGGGGTATTTTCGTGGACTATCCGAAGGATAAGAGGAACCGAAAGTGTAACATCAAACAGCATGGAATTACGATCTGAATCATCGGAAGATTCTATTGACGTCGAGCAGTAAATAATCACCCTCGTCGGACAAGACTCTAAAACGAGCCCGAGACGAGACGCAAGACGATTATGAGCGTTTTCAGTTGAAGACTGGAGGGTTATCCAGCAGGATGACGTTCATATGATCATATTACAAGGACTACTGAAAGGATGTGAATGAAACGCAGTAAACCATATCACAAACTTCCACAACCTTCATGCCTGATCAGATACTAACCGATGAAAGACAATCATCGGCACGCATTTAATAGGACCACTCATTTTGCCGCAAATGTTTAAAAGTAAAATTTATGCGGAAGTTTTGGAAAATACACTACTAAACCTGCTAGAGGAGGAGGCCCAATTTTACCAACATGCTGGAACCCCAGAGTGACTAACATTGTGAGGCAATATTAAATGAAACATTTTATGACCGCTAGATTGGACGAGTTGCACCTTGACCTGCTAGAGCTCCACGCCTTAACCCATTGAACTGTTTTTTTAAGGAGAACAATGAAGGATGAATTTTATTCAAGATCTGTTAACGATAGGGGCGAATTTGTTATCGGAACAAAAACTGCAGCGAGGAAAATACGAGAGAGGCTGGCTACAATACACCATAAAGAGGGAATTACAAGGGGGTTATTGGCGTGCATCCAAAGTGGCGGAGTACGTTTCGAAGAGCTTTTCTAACATAATAAGATTAATTGTAATATAAATTTAAATTCGAATTCAATAAAAAGCATTTTAAGATTATTTTGAGTTTAATTTCTTTAAATTGCAGATTTTGTTATGGTCGCAATCAAAACTTTCCGCCCGAAAACCTAGAAATTTAAAAACACCTCGACTATGGATTTGCAAAGAAAAAGCCAGTTGCAAGTCAACACATTCCCAACCTCAGCTAACCAAAACCCAGACTTAATTCTGGCTGTCGAGAGAAAAATGTGTGCTCACAATCACTATATGCACAACTAACACATCAGCCATGCAAGTACCGCTTGCCCGACACAGCATACACAGACGTCGCCAGAAAATGTTCCGATTAAAGTCATGTGCGCGTGAAACAGTGGCTGCAGTGCAAGCGAGACAGGGTCGTCAAGTACGAGAGAATCTGCTCGAGTAGGAATATTAAGATTAACCAGCATTGCCACCCTTGCGAATTTTTAGAGATCCCAAGTCGTTCGAATTTGTTTTATGAATTAAAGTTTTACGCAATTATTCATAGAAAGTTTTAAGAAATTTCGGAAAAACTTCAGAAATCGTAAAAACTGGTCCATACTATTACGTTAAGTAATTTAATTTTCTGATTTAAAGTTTCGATTCACCTGATTGATATATACGCACAATGGGAAATATATATGTTATGTTGGCATCTTACTAAATGCTTGAGTCAAAAGGAAGATCGATTTTTACGTAATTTCAGCACTAATTGCATGTATGTTCAAGACTGGATAATTTGATTGTTTATGTGAAAATCAAAAGTCATAGGAGAGGTTTTATCACTGGCCAAGAATGCACACACAAGATGGCAACGCTGCCACAAATTTCCAAGAGACGGAAATGTGAGAGTGTGTGTATAGCGGCTGCCGGTGTGTACAGACGCCAGAGAAGCTTTGGAAAATCATCCATTTGGCAGCAGAATCCTGAGCAGTCAAGACCATGTCGTGAATTTTTGTTTTTTTTAAAAAAAACCTGAATTTTTCTTACTGATAAGAAGGTGTACGCGAATAGGTCCGTGGTGTATTTTTGCGTCCGGCAAAAGAAAAGAAAAACGGGAGGAAAGCAAGCTGGCAAACTCGGACGACTAGGTTCGCGTTGCAACCGGACTCTAAAAGGTAAGTTGTAAAATAGAGCAGAAAAACAAAATCACGGGAATTGTGCGTTATATTATTAGGAAGCGCCGACCCAGCTAGGGAAATCGCAAGAAAAAAAAGGGAAGAACAGAAAAAGGAGAACTACAAGGATGGACTCATATAACTGATTCCTGCTCATACCGTTCCTGTGGAAGCTCAGCCTCTAGAGACACGTGGACTGCTATGAGTGTGGAAGGAGTGATTAGCGCAAAGTGCAGGCCGAAAAGGGATAACGCAGTTGGGGCGTAGCTTAACAAGGAGCCACAGGAGTCCTGGGTCAACGGGCTTTCAGGGGATCCCGGTGAGTCCGTTCGATGATAGAAGATACCATTTCTTTTAAATATAAGAAACGTCAATTTTACCTACACCTAATACAAAAATGGACGTGTCGTGTTGATTAACGTTCATGATTTAAATGTTACAATAGGCCAATCGGGAGTTGAAACAAGCTTTTGGTGTAATTCGCATATCTTGGACACGATTATAGCTAATATAGTAAATAAAAAGGTTTAAATACGGTAGAAATTTTAAGTGGTTAGAATCGTTAAAGAAACTTTTGAAATTGTATGTTGGCCAAATCCTTCTTAAAGGGAAGATTCAGGAGACGAGGAATTAAAACAAAAAGAAAAATGTTAAAGTGGAAAAGTGTATTGAGGGAAAAATAAATCCAAGATCAATGGACCTTTGGGGAATGAAAAAGAGTTCAAAGTTTTTTAGTATATGGTCGTCTCAAAAGAAAAGAAATTACCCGCGTCTGAGTTGACAAATGACAAGGAAACTGCTGTATGTTTAAGCGAAAATTTTAAAGATAATACGATCCTCTCTTGCTACTAACCTCGCAATAGTAACACTATTAATAATCATCGAAAATCGAATGAAGTTGCGCGACGCAAGTATGAATAATCTTATTTAACGGCACCGAAAAAAAATATAATCGGACAAAGAATTAAGGAGCTTACATTACAAAACGTGGGCTGTCGGGTCAAAGCCAATTGACAGGTCGACGAGAAACATACAAGGTAAACAGTCAAAGGGCGCAAAAGTTTAAGTAAGCTTAATAGGAGCCAAGGAATTCAACACATATTGACACTACCGAAAGTAAAACGTCCCAGGCAAAGTCAAGGACCCAGGTTAACGCCCGCACCAACTATACATATTTTACACATCTTAACCTTTTTTGGTGTGATGAGTAACGACGAATATTTCTTGTCAATAGTCAATTATATAGTTTTTTCATCTACTTGTATAAGTGCCTATATATATATATATATATATATATATATATATATATATATATATATATATATATATATATATATATATATATATATATATATATATATATACTGTTTACCTTTCACTTTATCTCAGGCTCAATATTTCCTTTTATTTATTTACTCATAAGTAACTATATTTCATTGCTCATAAGTAACTATATTTTTTTTTGCCTTATATGGATATTTAACTATATTTTTAAATTTCTAATTAATTATAATTTTTTTTCTTTTATCTATATTTACTAACATATATATACTGAAATACTTGAGGTAGGCTATATTCGACATACCTATAAATAAGCATACGTGTGACCGGCTGATTGGCCGAAAACAGTGTGATCTCCATAGAATTAGTTGTATCCCCGCCTCTCATCACATAATTCGCGTCGAAGGCTGCTTGAGATTAGCTGAATGTAAGCTCACTCAAAAAAATGCGCATTTTTAGGACAGGAGTTTTAGTTTCCGCCCTTATTTTCATTCGCTAATTTTTCAACGATAATGTGCTGATAAGCGGAAGTTAGATGAGACCTATAAGACCCCGCACACGCTTTCGAAATCGCGGCATAGGACGCTAGATATTTTCCAGTATCTCTGTGATAGGCGAGTTAGAATTGATAAAAAGGAAAATAAGTCAAAACAAAACAAATTCAGTTACGTTTTTTTATAAAAGATTCTAAATCTTGTGTATATTTACCTTTAATAAAATTACACAATAAAAAAAATATTTTTTTACAAAAACAAAAACTTTTATTTAACAATGAAATATAAAAATGCACTTAAAAAAAATAAGTTTTGCTATAATAAATTTAGGCTAAAAATAATATTTTCATAAAATAATAAAAGCTTGGGCGCTCAATATATAAAATTAAATTATATTATTTAGCATAATTTCGCTTCGCTTCACTTAATTTCACTAGTACTATTTTATAATTGATTAAGTTACTTTCTTTCTGTAGGTAACTAATTTTAACATACCATTTTTTTTTAGTTTTGTAATTTTTCGTTTAAAATTACCTCCATAAATCCATAATTTAGTATAAATCAACTGGTATCTGCATTATATTACATAGTATTTATTATACATTCTTTATATTCATTTCTGTAGGTTTGATGAAGGATTCCTTCTATTTATATTGTGTTAGTAGATAATATTTTTGCGATTACTTGTACTCCTATAGTTACTAGAACCGAATGAATTTTGTTCAGTACATGTTGAGAGATTACTAGATTGTTTAGGTTAAATTTTTGCAGTTAATCCTGTATTCAGAAATTTTTATCCTTTTTTTTGAATCGAATGAATGTTGTCAAAATATATCGAGCTATCGAATAAAATGAATTTTATATGGGTCTGAGGTGACGTCTTTGAGTTCTTCTCTCTCTCTCCTCGTCGTCCTTCCCTAGGGCGGCTACATCATCGCTACGTCGGTGGGCGGGGTCCTCACAATGAGGTGAGTGACCCTCTCTCTTTTCAGGTTCATAAGGCATCTAGATGACGTCGGCTCCCTAGATGAAAGGGTGGTTAAGGCATGGGCCTAGCAACGGGGAGTCACGACACCGGACTCCCCCCAACGAAAGCCGGTAAGTCGACAGCGCCTGCTGACATCCTTTCTCCTCCTGTTTTGGTTTTTATTCTTTCAGTTTGATTTTCCTTTTTTTCAAATTTAAAATTTTCGTCAGTTTTTTTTTGAAGTTTCGCCGGTTTTTTTTCTTTTTCCTTCCTTCTTCTGAATTTTTTTTTTTGTCGGTTCGTCGCACCCGTTCCCATCCTCGGCATGATTTCCTGCTTTTGTTGCGCGACCGCGGGCGGAGATGGCATCCCCTTTTTAACCCCCCCCCCCCCCCCCCCCCCCCCCCCCCCTCTCTATCGCAAAGCTAGTGGTACCAGCATGCCATCCTCCATCTCTGCCCAAGCATCTGCTGACAGATGAGTGTCCAGCGGAAGCCGTGATCTTGGCTGACATCAGCTGACTTACAGTTGATGTCATCCAGAGTCATAGCCTGCCTTGGGCAATCATCCAGCAGCAGTGTCTGTTCCAGCGCGCAACAGGAGATGGCGCCCAACACGCTGGCCTTAAGGGTTCCGAGTACTCGCAGGCTCACAGCTGAGCTGATTAGTAGCTAGAGCTCTGAACTCGGAACCTGAGCCTACGCGAGATTAGTCTTCGAGGTGGTCAGGTCCTCTGGTACCGCGGCTACAGGCTGTGACGTGGCCTATTGTCTGCCCGAGGACCTAGCCATCTCAACCCCGTCGGCAGAGAATCTTTAAGAATAGCAGACAAGTAGCCGGCAATAGCCAGCTGTCTTTAGACTTTATCCTTCCCCCAGCTGTTTTTAGACTTTATCCTTCCCTACCTATCTTCCCTTTTCCCTCAGGAGGCACGACTGCACCGCCTGATGTCTGGAATGCATCACGTCGATGGCTTGCTTTTCCTAGCCAACCAGCTGACTCGGAGACCTGGTGTCTTTCATTCATTGGGTAATGACAGGTGTCCTCATCCGTGTTCTCCGGTAGGCGTTGTAGACTTGCTGATGAGAGAGGACCACTCAGTAGGGTGACCGTCCTTAGAAAAAGAGAGGGACATCCCGAATTCCGATGATTTGGAGATTTTATGTATCGCTATTGGACTGCCCGGCAAAACTGTGTTCATTTCGACCGCTTATATTCCTCCAGGTTCTCCGTCTTATGTTTATGAAAGGTTTGCCTCCTGCCAGGATGACCTCTCACAAGCCTTGATGCCTTCTGATGAATTGTTGCTTTTGGGTGACTTTAACCTGCGGATTTTGGCTGGGAGCCCTCACACTCGGATGATGGCTTGGTTCCTTCTTTTCGGTCTGCCAATCAGTTTGCTTTTTCTTTTATAGATAGCCTTGCTTCTTCCGGGTTAAACCAGACTTGCAGTATTTCTAATGATCATGGAAGGTTCCTCGACCTCGTTTTTTCTACTGATCCTGCTAGTACACTAGTGAGACGATGCTTAGTGCCCATTGTTCCAGAATCGGGTCATCACCCTACGTTTCATATTGCTCTTTTCATTGATCCAGTTATGATGGCTTCTTGTGTACCAGATGATGCTTGTTGTAACTTCAGTAAGGCTGACTTCTCCGTGATTAACAACTGGCTCTCAGCTTGTGATTGGAGTAGCGTCCTCAATGAACGAGACATTAATGTGGCCGTAAGATCTTTTTATAATTTGCTGTATATCTGTTTTAATTATTGTGTCCCTATTTCTAAATCGAATAACTTGCGTTCTAGTCTGCCTTGGTTTGATAGTTCCTTGAAACATTTAAGGAATATTAAAAGTAAGGCCTGGAAGAGGTTTTGTTCCTCTAGGAGCGACGCTGACTATTTAACTTATTCCAATTTACGCAGTCAATTTTTATCTGACTTAGTGTGTTCTTATAATTATTATATTAATAGAACGAAAGCGTCTCTACGAGTCGATCCTAAGAGATTTTGGAGGTTCGTGAACTTGAAGCGCAATTCTGATGGCTATCCATCTTCTTTGTCTTTCGGAGGCAGCGAAAGCAATGAGCCCTTGACGATAGCAAACCTTTTTGCTGATTTCTTTAAAACTGCGTTTTTGGATGATATCTGTGATATTAGCATTAAGGATTTTACCCATTTGACCAGGTTTACACCGACTTCTCTTGAACCCAAAGACCTTTTACTTGTCGAAGTTACGATTTTGAAGAAAATCTCTACCTTGACTGATAGTTTTTCAATTGGTCCTGACGGTATCCCTGCCTCACTCGTGAAAAGATGTAGTTCCGTTCTTGCTCCTATTTTGTGTTATTTGTTTAATCTCTCAACTCGTTGCGGTGTTTTTCCGAAGGCTTGGAAAACCTCATTAATTATTCCCCTTCACAAAAAGGTGATAAATGTGAAATCTCGAACTATAGACCAATTGCTAATCTTTGTTGTATAATCCAAGATTTTTGAGGCACTTATTTGCGATGTTCTATACTTCCACTGCAAGCCGTTTTTGCAACCGTTTCAACATGGCTGCATTAGGGGTAAATCAACTACCACCAATTTATTGGAATTTTCAAACTTCTGTATTACTGCAATTGAAGGTGGTAAGCAAGTTGACTGTATTTTTACTGATTTCAGCAAAGCTTTCGATAGAATAAATCATAGAATTCTTATTCTCAAACTCTCCCTTCTTGGGTTTCCGCGAGTATTTGTAAATTGGATTCATTCGTACTTGTCTGAACGCACTCAGAGGGTTTCTTTTCGTGGAGCTCTATCTGATGCAATTTTTAACACTTCCGGTGTACCGCAGGGCTCCCACCTTGGCCCATTGTTATTTATAATTTATATCAATGATGTATCTGCGATACGGTCTAACTCAAATATTCTTTGTTATGCCGACGACGCTAAGATATTTCGCACTGTGTCTGACAATTCCGATTGCCTACTCTTAAATTCTGACTTAGACGCCTTTCAAAATTGGTGTTCCATTAACGACCTTCCCCTATGTCTTTCTCACGAAAAAGGTCTCCATTTCAATATAACTTTACCATAGAGGGTTGTCCTTATGCAAAAGTTACTAAGACTAAGGACCTGGGTGTTTGGCTCAATTCTCAATTTTCTTTCCAGGATCATTTTAATGCCATAGTCAACAAGGCTAATATGACTCTTGGTTTCGTGAAGAGGTGGTCAAAGGAATTTGATGACCCTTACATTACAAAGCTCTTATATTGCACTTTTGTCCGGCCTATTCTGGAATATGCCTCTCCAGTCTGGTCACCGCTCTATGTGTCACATATCAATCGCATTGAAGCTGTTTAACGGAGGTTCGTTAGGTTTGCCCTTCGAGGCCTTCCTTGGAATAACTCCCTTATATTACCTCCTTATGCTGATAGACTTAAACTCCTGCACTTGGACACACTTGAAAAGAGACGCCGTAACGCCGGGATCCTTTTTGCTTTCGACTGCATTCGTGGGTCCATTGATTCTTCTGTTCTCTTGGGTCGTTTTGGCATATCAGTTCCAGCTCGCTCCCTGAGGAATCACGACTTTCTTCGGTTACCTTTTATCGTACTAATTATGGATTGAATGAACCTATAACGTCGATGTCGCGATTTTTTAATTCCGCTTTTGATCGCATTGATTTTCATCTATGGCGAAATCATGTGAGGAGTCAGCTTTGTTGAGGTTACTTTTTGGTTTTTGTTGTGCTTTTTACTTTTTATTTGCTTTTTATTCACTTTAGCACTTTTATTTTCTGAATTTATATTTTGCGAATTCTCTTCTTGTTCTTTGTTTTTATATGATTTGTTATAGTGTTTTTATTTAGTTTGTTTTATTTAGTTTATTGTTTGGTTCTTTTTTGCAGTATTGATGAAATATTGTAATGAATAAATAAATAAATGAAATAAATGAGCGTCGTCGTCGAGAGAGAGAGAGAGAGAGTAATGTTGATCCATTCTTCTTCTAAAAATTTAACGTATTTTCAGATTTTTACTCGACTGGATTTTTTTCAGATTTTGACTTGAACTTTTTCAGATTTTGACTTGAACTTTTTCAGATTTTAACTTGATTTTTTTTCAGATTTTGACTCGATTCTGTTTCGGAGTTTGACTCGTTTTGTTTCAGATTTTGACTCAAATTTTTCCTGATTTTTGTCTCAAGCTTAGTTTCGGAGCTTGACTTAAACTCGTTCCCAGATTTTTACTCGACTCGTTTTCGGACCTTGTCGTGTTACTTTAATTGACTTTCATCCGCTGAGCCGTTTTCCTTTGTGGTGGTTCTCACTTTTGCATGCACACCATCATGTTTGTCTCACGGTCCCCACCAGGCGTCGCCTCTGGGGTGATTGCAGCAAAGCCATGCACGATTTGCATGGATGAAAACTTGTCTCCTGATACAGATCCCGTCGATACAAAGTGTGGACACATCTTTCATCGGCCATGTATTCAAGGATGGTTGGCGTCGCATGAAACTTGTCCAGTGTGTCGCCAACGAATTAGTATGAGCGACTGTCACAAACACACTGGAGCCACTAAAAAGCCATATAACACCCGTAGTGGTAACAAACCAACCGCAACCTATCCGCCAGCTCTAGGAGCAGTATCTCGTCCAGTCCCCTCTGCAACCTGCAACGCCGCAAATCATACAATTGAGTTCCGTCGAGAACGTTCGCCGCAAGTAGGTCCACCTAGTTCAGACCCAGGAAATCCCCATCTAACTTCGGCTCTGTTGAGTGGGCTACAGTTGCAGATTGCGGACGTTTCCTTTATGCCTCGGTTTTCGCAGTCAATGCCTCCACATGTTAGTGTAACCAACCCACTCGATCACTATGAAAGCGATCAGCCAAGCCGTTTCGGACAGTCAGCGTTCGCTACTAGTTCACGTCGCTCGTATCCAGCGCCTAGAGGTCGTCAAACATACGCCTCACATCGCCGTTCAGGCAGTCCAATAAAGGGCTGGAAGGTTTTATACGATGGCAACAATTCTAGACTACACGTCGATGAATTTATCTTCAGAGTTGAGACTCTGACTCGGAGCGTGTTGAACGGAGACTTTGATCTGCTTGTCAGCAATCTACACATCCTGTTTAGTAAGCGCGTCAACGATTGGTTTTGGACATTACTTCGCAGCAATCCTAATCCTCCATGGGAGAACGTCAAATTAGCTCTAAAGGCCGACTGGGGAGAACCCATCAATGACACCGATATTCGTCGAAAAATGTTAGGCCGTCGTCAACGTCCAGGAGAAGCCTTCGCGACTTATTGTCACGACCTCATAAAAATGAGGAATATGTTGCGAACGCTCATGTCGGACCCCGAATTTGTCGAAACAGTGCGAGCAAACCTGTTACCTGTTCTTGCTATTCAAGAGCAGATTTGCCTGTACAACACTACCACTATCGCTCAGATCAGAGGTCTTGTCATGGAAATTCAAGCCACTAGGGCTCGCACTCGTAACACAGCTCACGCAGCCCATTACCGGACTACACTCGAAGAATGCCAATTCATCGGAGAACCAGACCCGACAGCGGGAGACTACAGGGGCAACGATGCTCTCCACCACATCACACAAGTCAACGTGCCTTCGGGTACTATCTGCTGGAATTGCGACCAGACAGACGCATTGGAGAGGTTGGACAAAGCCCAAGTTTCATGGAGCAGATATCGTACGAAGCTAATGGTAGCCAACGGAGAGACACCCGAGGTACTAGGCCACGCGGACGTGCATATCACTTTTCGGGGTGATACCAAGGCTGTATGTCTGTACATCGTGCCCAGCCTGACCCAAGAACTATATCTCGGTGTGGATTTTTGGAGGCTATATGGCCCCAACCAGCAACGAAAGCAAACATGTCTCAACTTCTGGACCCAAACCAACATCCACTATCTGCGACGGACCAACTTCGTCTACAACATTTAAAGCAACTCTTCCCATCGTACTCAACTAGGTCTCGGGAAGACAGAGTTAGTCCAACACCTGATAGACGTAGGAGACGCTGCACCCATCAAGCAGCGTTTTTATCCGGTCTCACCAGCCGTGCAGCAGCTGATGGACGCCGAACTTCGCCGGATGAAAGAACTTGGCGTGATAGAGGAAAGCCAGAGCCCATGGAGTTCGCCCGTGGTCCTAGTACGGAAGCCAGGCAAGGTCAGGCTGTGCTTTGATGCGAGGAAGGTCAATGCGGTGACCAAGAAGGATGCCTATCCACTACCGCATATAGATGTCATCCTTAGTAGGCTTCCTCCATCAAGGTACATTACCAGCCTTGACCTTAAAGATGCTTTCTGGCAGATCCCACTGGACCAACAATCGCGCGAAAAGACTGCTTTCACGGTCCCCGGCCACCCCCTCTATCACTATACGGTGATGCCATTTGGACTGTGCAACGCGCCACAGACAATGTGCCGGCTGATGGACAAGATCATTCCCTACGATCTTCGAGACCAGGTGTTGATGTATCTCGACGACCTGTTGGTGCTGACGGAGGACTTCGACTCCCACTTATCGCTCCTCGCTAAGGTGGCGAAAAGTTTGAGGAAGGCTGGACTTACGATAAACGTGGAGAAGAGTAAGTTCTGTTTAAAGGAAGCGCGGTACTTAGGGTACATAATCGGTAATGGAGGGATTAAGACGGACCCCGAGAAGGTCGCAGCCATCGTCGACTACCCTCCCCCTAAGTCCGTTCGTCAAGTGCCCCGATTTTTGAAGTCCAGCAAATTTGTCTGGACCAGCGAAGCTCAGTCCGCATTTGAACTGCTCAAAAAGCAGCTAACTTCTTCACCAGTGTTGGTGAGTGCTGACTTCACCAACCCCTTCATCATCCAGTGCGATGCGAGTAAGCAAGGTGTGGGTGGAGTCTTGATACAGTTTGATGACGAGGGAAACGAACGACCACTTGCATATGTATCCATTCGTATTAAATTGTGTGTATTAAATTCGGCCCAACGCAAATATACTAAAATAGACTGCAGTATGAGCGCCAGAAACAAAAATTACAGCGATAGACGAAAAATCAAATTTCAACAACCAATGCAGGAATGCACAACACAGCAAGTCATGTTTATTTCCCTAGAGTTGTAAATAGTTCATCTGTTTCGCTTACAACAGCTGAGAATATAATTCTTGAAAAAGGTTTAGGTTATGCTCCAGATTTAGGTTTAGATAAAAACAATTTAGTAAATTTGACTTTACACGTAGATGCGGTTTTGCCAGCTGAAAATTTAGAAGCAAAATTACAATGCGCTAAAACTATTAAGAATGCTAGGTCTCATATTAAACCAATATCTAGGGAAAAGATTGTTTTGAATAATTTAAAAAAGAAAATTTCTGATAATGATTTAATTTTAACAAAAGCAGACAAAGGGAATACTTTAGTTATATTAGAAAGGAACTGTTATTTGAATAAAATGCATGAATTTTTATCAAAAATGAGCCTAAAAGAAATTAGGGATGACCCCACGATCAAATTCAATAAGACAGTCATAGAATTAATAAACAAAAGTAATTTGATCTTTGATAATAAGCAGAAATATATCTTGAAGAATAGTAACCCTACGGTCCCGGTAATTTATGGCCTAATAAAACTTCACAAATCTGGTCATCCCATTAGACCAGCATCTTCATCTTTTAATGATCCTTCCCAAAAGTTGGGTAAAAACTTAATTGAAATATTACCGAAATTATTACAGTTCAAAAATAAATATACAATTTAAAAATTCTGCAGATTTAGTGAATAAGATAAAAAATATATAACTTCCAGCTAATGCTAAAATAGTGTCATTTGATGTTTGTAATTTGTTTCCGTCAATTCCTATTACTAAGTTAAAAAATCATTTATCCAGAAAAATTAATGAAAAAATTTTAAACATAGCTAAAGCTTTCCAACTGTTGCAACTGATAGATGTATGTTTAGAACAGAACTATTTTATTTTTGATGACAAATACTATATTCAGGTAGATGGTCTAGCTATGGGAGCTTCAATTTCCCCATTTGCAGCGGACTTTTACATGAATATAGTTGAACAACAATTATTCCATATGAACTGTGATATAGTTAATAAAATTTTGTGTTGGTATCGGCATGTAGATGACGTATTTTGTGTATGGACGGGCACGGAGCGACAGTTAAACATATTCTTAAATAATATTTTAAACAAAATTGACGACAGCATAAAATTTACTTTAGAATATGGAGGCAATAAATTGAATTTTCTTGACTTGACGATCAATATCCATGATAATAAATTTGTATTTGACATTTATCGTAAGCCAACATATACAGACGTGGTAATACCAAAAGATTCAGAACATTCAGATAATATTAAAAAATCCGCCTTCCATTCCATGCTAGATAGGTTAATTAATATACCGTTAAATAAAGATAATGTTAAAAAAGAATTCGATACTATTATCAAAATTGGTACTGCAAACGGTTATTCAAAAAATTTTATTCATAGACTATTAAAACAAAAAAATAAAAGATCTGCGCTTAAGTTAGTCTATCCAGCCTGTCCAAACTTAGAAAATAACTGGGTTAAAATTCCTTACATTAAAGGAATTTCGGATAACCTACAAAGGGTGTTAGGGCATCATGACGTTAAACCGGCCTTTTTTACAAATAAAACTGTTGGAAAGCTTTTAATAAATAGCAAAATAAAACCAAAACAAGCTGATATACAAAAAAGTGGTGTGTGTATAGCATAAATTGCAACGAATGCAATGCAATTTATATTGGAAAAACGAAAAGGAATATAAAAACGAGATATAAAGAACATATATCTGCAGCAAAATACAATCGCCTAACTTCCGGGTTTAGCAAACATTTAATAGAAACTGCTCATACAACATCAATTGACAAATTAAAATTACGACATAATATAAACGATTACAGAATTTTAGACAAATATGAAGCATATGAAATTAAAAAAGAAAAAGATAAAGGCTCATTTTTGGTAAATGACCAAATAGATTTGTATAATAGTAGCCCTCTTTTAAAAATTAAATTTTAGTTGATATTATTTTTCACTGTTTATAATTACATATATTTGTTTGTGTTATAAAAGTTAGTGTATTTCATCTGAGTAACGTTAAACAGTAATTTTTCACTAGTTTGTCACACACATTAGGTTGCAGGCTAGCCTGTCAGTCGCTTGATAATGTCTTAAGAGGACGAAACGCGTCGCAAGATAAATATTTATTAATAAATTTTGTAGAACAAAAGCAAGTGTTTTTTCAGTGTTTTTCAAAAACCAAATATGTTTACAAAATCGTTCTACCAAGTGCCGACCAAAACGTCAATTATTTCAGCAAATATACAATTACGGAATTGGAATGTTTGGCAGCGATGATCAGTATAGAAAAATTCAGGGCATACGTCGAACTCATGCCATTCAAGGTGGTGACGGACCATGCGAGCCTGCAATGGCTGATGTCCCAAAAGGACCTCAATGGCCGCCTGGCCCGGTGGAGTCTGACGCTTCAAGGCTTCGACTTCACCATAGAACACTGTAAGGGCTGCCTGAACGTGGTACCTGACGCGTTATCCCGTGTATACTGTGAAGAACTAGCCGCCGTTGACCCACCAACAGTACGCGAACAAGGCCCGCAAGTTGACTTAGATGCACCAGACTTCGATTCCCAAGAATATCAGGACCTTCGTGACCGAGTCGAGAAGCATAAGTCATCCCTGCCAGACTTAACTCTGTGCGACGGCTATGTATACATTCGGACACAGCCCAGAACTGGTGATTCAGTTCAGGAAGAAGCCTGGAAGCTTTGGATTCCACGGGGCTTGGTACCAGAAGTCATGATCCGCCCCAATCTTCACATGGAGGCATAGGCAAGACCTTAGAGCGAATAAGACGACACCTGTATTGGCCCAAGATGACCGCTGATGTACGAGCATATGTATTAGCCTGCGACACCTGCAAGGAGACGAAAGCCCCAAATTCCAACTTACGACCACCAATGGGAGCTCAAGCGATGACGGAAAGACCATGGCAACGAGTGTATATGGACCTATTAGGGCCGTATCCTCGCACGAAATGAGGCCATGTGTGCATCTTGATTGCATTGGACCCTTTCTCGAAGTACACTCTGCTACGCCCACTGCGAAAGGCGAGCACGACACTAATTTTCAGCTTCGCCGAGAAAGAAATCTTTCACAAGTTCGGTGTCCCGGAGAATATAGTAACAGACAACGGTCCTCAGTTTCGGTCAGCCCAGTTCGGTAACCTCTTGGAACGATATGGCATCCAACACCTTCGTACAGCAGTGCACTCGCCGCAAGCAAACGCTTCCGAAAGAGTAAATAGATCCGTCCTAGCTGCGATCAGAGCTTATGTTAAGGACGAGCATGACAGATGGGATGAGAAGCTGAGTTGTATAGCAAGTTCTCTTCGGAGTTCAGTTCACCAGGCTATTGGCTTCTCGCCTTATAAGGTTTTGTTTGGCCAGCAAATGGTCGAGCATGGTTCTGCATACGCGCTACTGAGACGGCTACAGGATGTGAGTGAAACAATAGACGTAGATACTTCCGACAAACTCAATTTGATTCGCGAACAGGCCCGGAAAGATTTAGACAGAGCTTTTGAGCAAGGTGAACGGACCTACAATACACGTTCTAAGCCTGTAAGCTTCAAAGTCGGACAGGAATTCTACCACAGGAACTTCAGCCAAAGCAGCTTTGCGAAACAGGCCAGCGCCAAACTAAGCAAGAAGTTCGTAAAGTGCCGAGTTCGATCGCGGAAGGGAAATGCTCTCTATGAACTTGAAGACCTACAAGGGAAGTTGTTGGGAACCCACCACGCGAACGATATTCGGCCCTGAAGCGCGGCAACATGACACGGGAGAGTTTCGTGAGGATAGCCATACTGGAGTGTGTGTGTCCTCTTCTAATGATGATAGACGTCCACGAGTACGGAGTCTTAGGACCATAGTACCGGCGTGACGTAAGCTGAAGAAGAAAGGTACACACCCACACCAAGGTCCAGTCTGCACGGCAGGAATCACGAGCCTCGTCCTGATCGTGTGGGGGAGGCATCTGGCTACTCGTGGAGAGATCATCGGGGCTCACGCGTCTTTCATTAGGACAACGTGCTTGTCTCGATGAGACCACTACAGAGGTCAGGCTCTGATTCCCCTGGCTGCTCTCTCATAAGGAGTATGTCCGAGGGGATCTTAGTTCTGACGAGCGAGACGGCGAACCAGCTACGTTATCCTGACCGGCCGTTACCGTTGATTCGGTTGTACGCCACTAACCCAGTTCATACCTATCTCGTCAGTCCGCACCGAGCCTTCAGCAAAATTTTACCGGCGTAAAGCTTTTGTTTACGTCTCATCTCAAGGCATGTTCCATGCTTCTCAGATCTCCCCAACTTAATATGTTTTTCTTGCCAAATAGCGCAGCCACCGGTTATTTCGTTGCCCTTCGTAAAGTATGACGCGATTGGAATTGCGGAATGTGAGAACTCCACACTTGAGATATTAAATGCGGCCTAGTTCACTTAGTGGAACATAAGTTGTCCTCCCGACTCAACCTTCTGGTTAGGCTTGGCCCATGGGCCCATCAAAATTCCCTTTTCATTTTTGCTTTTAGGGCGAAGTGCTTCCTTCGTCTTAACGACTGGTGAACTATTTTTGTGGGACTGCTCACAACCATCCAAGAGATGTCGTCTTTAACGGACCTTGCCTCGCCGCTCTCACCACCTTTCACCGATTCGCCACAGGATTCATCTAATCTTAATGACCGGCTAGCTCAGAGAGAGCATGAGACTGAGAATGGGTCGTGCCACACATTGGGTGCCTGACAAAGCTATGAGAGGGTGCCTGGAGTCACCTGCGTCTCCCTCATTAGGAGCACGAATGGAACTCAGGCTCACTCTCGCTAACGGAGCCGGGGAATCAAGTGTAAGCGACCTTCTCAGCCTCCTCTGCTCTCGCAAGCTCAGCAGCCGACGCTGCCCTGTTATGGTCGCAATCAAAACTTTCCGCCCGAAAACCTAGAAATTTAAAAACACCCCGACTATGGATTTGCAAAGAAAAAGCCAGTTGCAAGTAAACACACTCCTAACCTCAGCTAACCAAAACCCACACTTGATTCTGGCTGGAGAGAGAAAAATGTGTGCTCACAATCACTATATGCATAACTAACACATCAGCCATGCAAGTACCGCTTAACCGACACAGCATACAAAGACGTCGCCAGAAAATGTTCCGATTAAAGCCATGTGCGCGTGAAACAGTGGCTGCAGTGCAAGCGAGATAGGGTCGTCAAGTACGAGAGAATCTGCTCGAGTAGGAATATTAAGATAAACCAGCATTGCCACCCTTGCGAATTTTTATGAGATCCCAAGTCGTTTGAATTTGTTTTATGAATTAAAATTTTTCGTAAAAACTGGACCATACTATTACGTTAAGTAATATAATTTTCTGATTTAAAGTTTCGATTCAGCTGATTGATATATACGCACAGTGGGAAATATATATGTTATGTTGGCATCTTACTAAATGCTTGAGTCAACAGAAAGATTGATTTTTACGTAATTTCAGCACTAATTGCATGTATGTTCAAGACTGGATAATTTGATTGTTTATGTGAAAATCAAAAGTCATAGGAGAGGTTTTATCACTGGCCAAGAATGCACACACAAGATGGCAACGCTGCCACAAATTTCCAAGAGACGGAAATGTGAGAGTGTGTGTATAGCGGCTGCCGGTGTGTACAGACGCCAGAGAAGCTTTGGAAAATCATCCATTTGGCAGCAGAATCCTGAGCAGTCAAGACCATGTCGTGAATTTTTGTTTTTTAAAAAAAACCTGAATTTTTCTTATTGATAAGAAGGTGTACGCGAATAGGTCCGTGGTGTATTTTTGTGTCCCGGCAAAAGAAAAGAAAAACGGGAGAAAAGCAAGCTGGCAAACTCGGACGACTAGGTTCGCGTTGCAACCGGACTCTGAAAGGTAAGTTGTAAAATAGAGCAGAAAAACAAAATCACGGAAATTGTGCGTTATATTATTAGGAAGCGCCGACCCAGGCAGGGAAATCGCAAGAAAAAAAAAGGGAAAAACAGAAAAAGGACAACTACAAGGACGGACCCATATAACTGATTCCTGCTCATACCGTTGCTGTGGAAGCTCAACCTCTAAAAACACGTGGACTGCTATGAGTGTGGAAGCAGTGATTAGCGCAAAGTGCAGGCCGAAAAGGGATAACGCAGTTGGGGCGTAGCTTAACAAGGAGCCCTGGGTCAACGGGCTTTCAGGCGATCCCGGTAAGTCCGTTCGATGATAGAACATACCATTTCTTTTAAATATAAGTAACGACAATTTTACCGCTTCGAACGATATACATCTACACCTTATACAAAAATGGACGTGTCGTGTTGATTAACGTTCATGATTTAAATGTTACAATAGGCCAATCGGGAGTTGAAACAAGTTTTGGTGTAATTCGCATATCTTGGACACGATTATAGCTAATATAGTAAATAAAAAGGTTTAAATACTGTAGTAAGTGGTTAGAAACGTTAAAGAAACTTTTAAAATTGTATGTTGGCCAAATCCTTCTTAAAGGGAAGATTCAGGAGACGAGGAATTAAAACAAAAACAAAAATTTTAAAGTGGAAAAGTGTATTGAGGGAAAAATAAATCCACGATCAATGGACCTTTGGTCGTCTCAAAAGAAAAAAAAATTACCCGCGTCTGAGTTGACAAATGGCAAGGAAACTGCTGTATGTTTAAGCGAAAATTTTAAAGATAATACGATCCTCTCTTGCTACTAACCTCGCAATAGTAACACTATTAATAATCATCGAAAATCGAATGAAGTTGCGCGACGCAAGTATGAATAAGCTTATTTAACGGCACCGAAAAAAATATATAATCCGACAAAGAATTAGGGAGCTTACATTACAAAACGTGGGCTGTCGGGTCAAAGCCAATTGACAGGTCCACGAGAAACATACAAGGTAAACAGTCAAAGGGAGCAAAAGTTTAAGTAAGCTTAATAGGAGCCAAGGAATTCAACACGTATTGACACTACCGAAAGTAAAACGTCCCAGGCAAAGTCAAGGACCCAGGTTTGGACCATATTAACGCCCGCACCAACTATACATATTTTACACATCTTTCACCCTTTTTTGGTTCGATGAGTAACGACGAATATTTCTTGTCAATAGTCAATTATATAGTTTTTTCATCTACTTGTATAAGTGCCTATATATATACTGTTTACATTTCACTTTATCTCAGGCGCAATATTTCCTTTCATTTCTTTACTCATAAGTAACTATGTTTCATTGCTCATTTTTAGGACAGGAGTTTTAGTTTCCGCCCTTATTTTCATTCGCTAATTTTTCAACGGTAATGTGCTGATAAGCGGAAGTTAGATGAGACCTATAAGACCCCGCACACGCTTTCGAAATCGCGGCATAGGACGCTAGATATTTTCCAGTATCTCTGTGATAGGCGATATATATGATTTGTATAAGAATCTATCTATTTTATAAATAGAAACTGTTGTTTCTTTGAATAACTGTTTCTATTATAAATATAATATTATATATTTCCAATATATTATATATTTCCAATAAACTTACCTTGTCATTGTTTGAAATCAATAAATTATCCCACGCATTTATTTGAGTTGCTTGATTGGTGAATATTTTTTCTTGTTCTTCAAGTTCTAAAGTCCACTTATTAATATGTTCCTCTAATTGGCCAAAACTAAATTGGTTTGAGTGGGTTGGAACAGAGGATTCCGTGGTGCTGTCAGTAAAAACTGTTTAAAACAAAACAGAAAACTAACATAGTTCACGAGTACTTACTTCGTAGACGTCGAAAGATTAAGATTAGTTGTTCCGACATTTTTTTGAGATACTGTAGAAGGTGCTACAAATAAATATTCATTAAAATATATCAGTTGTGTGTATAAGTTTTGATATATTTGCCTGTTATAGCAGAAGTAACATTTAGTTGATTGATAAACCCAGCCGATGATATCGGTGTTGTTCCGAAAAATATCTTGCTTGTATCCGATGTGGCTTTATTGTGAATAATTTGTTAAAATAAATTAAATTAATCTTAGTTAAATTAATGTTATTAATTTTTTGTTGGATGAAGATGATTGAAAAGAGATGAAAATCGATGCCTTCACTGCTAGACTTACTTTTCACCCTACTATTTACTAACTAGGTTGAGAACACATGAGTTTAGTCATCTTGACGGATTTGATAATGCAGTAATAAGCTCCTACCTTCGGTTTTTACCTGGTATAGGTTATTGAAGAAATCAGATATTCTTTTCTTTTGAATAAAAGTTCTAGAAAATGTCGGAGAAAGTGAGTAATCTTCTGATTGTTATCCTCAGCCCTTAGTTTACAATTATAGATAAGTACCATTTTAAACAGGAGACTGCGAAATTATAAACGATTACAAGTGAATATATTGTAGTGCTGGGTGTAAGGATTGGGCATAACTATGTAAGTGCAGATCTGTTTCCCAAATCAGTTTAGTAGCGTGAGGCCCAAATGGGGTTTCGGCTGGAAACCTTTGAGAATACAAAGCCAATTGGCCGAGAAATTGAGGGTCCTAACGGGTGCTCAGGATGTGTGCTGGATCCTAACCGGTTACTCAAGATCGATTGTAGTGGACACGATGAGTACAGACATGAGTCCCGAAAAATAGTAAAACTCGCGAATTATTTAAAAACTGACAATACGTTTATTACAACGAATAAACATAAACTTAAATTCGAGTTAAATATCCGCGAACGTAATGAGGCGGGATGATTTTAATTAGAGTTGCCCGCCTGTCCTCTAGTATTTCTGTCCTCTTAAAGTGCTTGTGAGAGAAAAGTCGTAAAGATGGTGAACGAATAGAAGGGAAGCTGGGTCGTTCTATCAAACTCCGCTCTTATGTGCGCAGAGCGCTGGATGAGCTATCATCTCGTTGTGAAGCAAACGTTAACATTCTCTCTCCTTGAAGTTTTGTTGGAACTCGGACAGCGAAGAATTGAAAAAACCCATTTTTCTTAGGTTTCCCATATAAGAGCAGCAATTGAGGGAGCTTGTTGGGGAGGAAGGAACTCGTATAAGAGATCACGCGCTAAGGAAAGCTACTATTCAGTAAACTTGATCATAAAAACATACATTCCTATAGTAAATAATTCATCGGGGGTTCTTGTTCAAGTAACATACGTAAATGAAAATATATTACCAAAATTTTATACGAATGAATTTAAGAAATAGAAATAGTGCGATATTTCTCTCTATCGGATGCAGTACCTCTTCCTTAAAACATTTAAAATAAGCGTAATACCATGAAGGGTTACTGTATGGATATTTTGACTTTAAGCTCGGTCAACTTGTGTTTGCTAGGTAATAGCAGAGGATGTTTTTCACCGAACGTGAGTCGGACTGCGTTAGAGAGACGACCGCCTACCCGGAGAAGGCCACGGTGGTCTGAAAATGGATTCAACGATGAGAGGTGACTCTTGGAGCCGACTGCTATCTGATTTCGAAGTGTCAATTTCGTTCTAGCATTCGAACTGTTGAGAGAATTTCACCCATAAAAGAGATTCTGCGTCATATTACTGGGCTCGCAGAAAGCCAATAATGCGTACCTTTCGCGATAGTTTAAGGTTTTTACAAAACCGGTTGCAAGATCCAGCAATACGTTAAAGGTGGAATTTCGATTTAAACGTTAAAGGTGGAATTTCGATTTAAAATCGTTAAAAGATGATTGGGTTCTGTATTGGTGTGAAATACTTAGTTTCTCCTCAATTCTAGTTCTATATTGAGATCACAAATCGGAGTAAAATCGGGTAGGTAGATACCTTTCCACCATAAAGAAAGGGTATCAAGTGGAGTACTTCGGTAGCTATATCAGCGTAATTGTCATTTGTTCAAACATGAAACCATTTTCTGGCTGGAAGAAATTCATTTTCCATTTGTGAGCGCTTCCATGAAGCCAAGAAAGCATAACAGTCTAGTCACAACCGGCATACATTTTTTCTTAATCGAGAGAACTTTGAGAGGCGCCACTCAGTCTTAGCAGTTGAGAGCTGTACCCATAACTTTCGGGTGGTTTCATAATCCTAGCGTAGACTACGGCCGCATATCCATGTTAAGACGCATTTGAAAAGCCACGGTCCGAATTGAAAGATCCTAACCACCGAAGAACTTTAATATTTGGATAATTTGAGGCAGATCGGGTGAGTTGACTCCATTCATTAACTAGATGTTTTGGTCATACAAATTTGCTCTGAAGTACAAAATATTATGTTTAGTAATAAGCTATCATATTTGCTGTTCACTTTGGAGTCTAAAGGTAAATGTGGCAGTAACAGGGTTCCAGAAAATTCCTAAAGCTTTTATATATTCACTTTTATCAGTCTGAAAGGGTAGCTCGAGCTGTAAATGCTCTACGGGTATATAGGCTAACAATTACGATCAATTTGAGTCCCATTTCTGAAGTTAATGTATTGCACTTCTTCTAGACTGTCACCTCCGGATAACACATCATCAACATACATGTCATTCATGGCTACTGGATAGATGCTTTTCTGAATGTGACAGTGGTGAGACAGAAGTCACGAATGGGCACCTTTAGAGATGATCACCGGACAACACGCTGGTTATTTGCATCTTCAGCAGTAACGAGAAACTGTCGAATATCAGATGTAAACACCACTCTGTGTTTGCGCCAGCGTAGATTTAGTGACATAATATCCTGTTGTAAGGTTGGGCCATTACAGAGAATTTCATTCAGTGCGGGTCCATTAGCAGTTTTACAAGACGTGGCATAACCAACACGACATTTTGCAACCAAGTGTGTAAAGGAATCCTTTCAGGCGGCAAGAATTTTTATAACAACAGCCTTAACTCGAATAATAATTCTTTTTTGTACTCGAGAATGAATAAGAATGTTGATAGAGTTATAAGAATTGGTGTCTCGCTTTGGGATAATCCGGTTACAAGATTGGAAACGGGTCGTTTGCGGAGGAGTAATCGTTAAGCTGCCACTTTGGTAATGTGGCCTGAGATTCGGGGCCCATTAAGGCCCGGAACATAAACATTTGGAGATGAGAGCACGTTAATGATAGCAATGGGTATTAGAATGTTATTTTCCGAACATGACTTTTGGGCACACAAGTTTAAAACTTCTGATGAATTTGGCTTACCTACGGACATCTTCTTTTGATCGCATTGAGAGCTGATGGGAGAACCATTTTTCATTTCTCGACAGCAGGCTGGGATCGAAACACTTTCAGAAGGTGAGTTAAAATAATTTATAATTATTTACCATATTTAGCCGAGCCATCGTGGCTTGGATAAACTCATAACGAGCAAATTTAATTAGCATCTGTTTGTTTTCTGTCGAACAGGGTGCAAGATTAAAATTGCATTTACACCTGAGTCAAAGAATTGCCTCAATTACACACTTTTACTTGCGACGCAACCAATAAGGCACAACCGGCGGCCAGTCGCTAATTGAGGAAACCTTTAGCAAATTGAGAAATCCTTTAGCAACTTGCGTAAATCTTTAACATCTCGAGGGTATCAAAAAAAAAACATTCAACCTAGTTATATTACATATATTAGTCTTGCGCGAGACTTATCCCGCTATCTCAGGGCACGCGGCTGATATCCCCAAGACCTCCGGGGAGTATCAAAATCTCCAAGAGGAAGTCGGCGCAAAACAATTTTTGATTTGCTGAAAGTCGGAGTTACATATTCTCAGGGTGGGATGTACAATGGCAAAATTATAAAATTTAACGCTGACAGTACTCCCAATAAGTGCACATCATCAGTAAAAAGTGCACATCATCAGTAAAGCGTTAAAATATATCCCAACATCACCTTTTTTCGACATCGGAGTTATGAGCAGTCCCTAAGGAGTACGCAGGACAAGGGAAGTCGTGAAGTGTATGTTTTAAACCTGTTATAGACAGGTCCAGTACAGCCGCTCTCTCTTTTCCGTCTACTACACCATAAATGTAAATAATATCCGCGTATTCCTCAAATGTAAATTCTACCATTTTTTAATAATTTTTGCTTAAAAACACCTGTACTTATTGATTTGTTTTTTAACTATGATAGGTATTCTTGCTGACTGACCCTTTTTCATAGCAAAATTTTCATTAGGTACGAGTAACAGAACGCCAGGATACAAGGGTGTGAATTCTAGCTAACACAAGCTAATATCGGCAATAAAACAAAATTCCACTAACATTTTTATAACTTTTTTGCAGCAATAAATAAAATTAAGGGGAACTTCAGGGGACTTCAAGACCAGGGTTGAAGAAAGAATATCCCCCCTCCGATGCATCTAAGCAGTTCAGCGCTAAGTTGGCACCGAAATACTCCGGTTCATACCGAATTGTCCAAGTAATATCCCCACATATCAAAATCCAGTAACCAGTGGTAAGCAAGGAGCAGAAAGCGTCGAGACACCTACGTCCCCCGACGAGAAGATCTTGAATGACACCACTGCACACTATCAGGGAGACCGGCCAGCCCACGAATGCAGAGAAGAAGACCGCGTGGGAACAGCAACCCGAGAGCCGTCGAGTGGTGCTAATCGAAGCCAAACCTCTGTGGCCACCCAGCCGGCGCCGAGGACCACCGGAGATAGGCCCACTGGACCCAGCCCCGAGGACCCCCAATACGTCCCACGCAGGACCAACTCCGCCGGTCGAAACAAGAAAAGACCCGGCCTCATCAAAGACCCCGTCGACCGATCCAGAACCCCTCGATCTCCAGATCAAGGCAAGGCCAATCAAGGGAACCCGAACGAGACCACCACAGCCGCCGACCAACCAGAAGAGGCCGAAGCCCCCGCAGACGCCGACCCTTGCGAAGATAACCGACCAGAAGAGGCCGAAGACCCCGCAATCGCCGATCGACCAGAAGAAGCCGAAGCTCCCACAGCCGCCAATCGCTGCGAAGCCGACCGGCCAGAAGTTACCGAAGCCTCCACAGCTGCCGACCGATGCGAAGTTGACCGACCCGACGAGACCGACACCACCGCAGCTGCCGAGCAACCAGAAGAAGCCGAAGCCCCCGCAACCGTCAACCAAACTCAGAATGAAGGATGCCAACGTCATCGAAAATGGTTAAGTGCTCTAAGTCGTTGTTTCCACTGGAGGCGTAAATCTTGGCCGGATAAATCTCCGTTGTTGCAATAAGAGAATGGCAAATGGGTAGGTGCAGCAGATTGCAGGAAGTGGGCCGGAGTCAGCGGTGATGGTTCATATGGGTCCTCTCCCAGAAAGGTTAGTGGCCTTTCGTTGACAACGCTTTCTACCTCTACTAGCAATGTCCGCAACTGATCCTCATCAAGCGAAGATCTCCGAATAACTGCCCTTAAAGCCGACTTTACGACACCTACAAGTCTCTCCCAAAATCCCTCCCACCAGGGAGCTCGTTCCACAATAAACTTCCAAGTGATCCCAAGATTGCTTACAGTACCATGAAGCTCTTCACTGTGAACGAATTTGTTAAGTTTACGTAGTTCCAAGGAAGCTTTTCTGAACGTTTTTGCGTTGTCAGAGTAAACAACTCTGGGTATTCCTCGGCGCGCTATGAATCTCCGGAACCCCAATAAGCAGCTCTCACTCGTTAGATCCGGCGTCAGTTCAAGGTGCACGGCTCTAATAGCGGCGCAGGTAAATAGCATGATGTATACCTTCCGTTTCATATCATCACACGTTTTGGCATACAAAGGTCCAGCAAAATCTAAACCAATTACTTCAAATGGTCGGGATTGGATAAATCTATCGCGAGGAGGAGGTGCAAAGGGTTGTTGCATAGGTTTGCCTCTTAGAATTCTGCATATAGTACACTTCTGCATGATGGTTCGAATAAGCTGTCGTCCTTGCGGGATCCAAAATTTTTGTCGTATACGGGAGAGGACGAGTGAGCTTCCGCCGTGACACATCTTTTCGTGTACGTTTGTTACTAACAGCATAGTAAGATGAGACGATTTTGGCAGGATAATCGGGTGGGCCATTTCACGATCGTTTAGAAGCTGCAAACGCCCTCCGGCTTCATCTAGAAACGGATTCAAAGTTATTAGTTTCGAATTAGAAGGAATACCTTTTCCATTTCGAAGCAACGAAATTTCGTTTATGAAATGCTCTATTTGCGCAATCTCGATCCAGTAATTTTCAGCTCGATAAACTTCCTCTGAAGTGAGATAGGTTGATGGTTTCGATTTGCCCCGAAGTAAGGAGATGAAACGAAATACATATGCCGTTGTTCGCAAAAGCTTACTCCAGGCGCTAAAATCTTTATATGACACTATAGGCTTCAAATTAGTTTCGGCGGACGGCGTGGGGATATTAATATCGTTTGCAGTAAGAAGACAAGCGGTGCTCGGATATGATGCTATCAACGGGTCGATGTTCAGGTGATTATCAGGCCAGCTCTCTTCAACTTCAGAAAGCCAATCTGGTCCATGCAACCATAACGAAGAAGAAAGCAGCGTTTGCGCATTGACACCTCTTGTAAGCATATCGGCCGGATTTGCAGCACCCGGACAATGCCTCCAACTAGCTGCGGAAGTCAAACCTTGAATTTCCTTTACCCTGTTTTGAACATATGGTTTCCATTTTCTGTTGTTACCCGTAATCCAATATAGGGTTATTTTAGAGTCGCTCCAGAGCCAAACTTCGGCAGTATGTAATTTTAAGTTCTGACAGAGATAGTTGGCTAGTCGGGATGCTACGAGGGCTGCAGTAAGTTCCAACTTCGGGAGAGTTATCTCTTTAGTTCCCGTTTACTTCAGGGGTGCGACTCTGTTCTTTGAACAAAGATATTGTGTTGATATTGCACCATTTATGTTGACCTGTCTGATATATGCGACAGCTACTAAAGCCATTTTTCCACATCGAAAATTTAGCATAATCTTTAAGATATCCGGTAACGGGTTATCACCAGCCTCGAGGTGTTCATTTAATGACAGCTTATCGAATGCATGCGCAGATGCATCGAAAACTATTCGCATCCGCGTCGTAGACTTATCACAACGATATACGGGACGATGCGGCATATAATAGACACGAGGCCCTGCGTCATGGTTTGATACCTTCTCAGCTATACCGTTAGATATCATCTCCTGCATCACAACATCATACTCCGCTAATTTTCCAGATTGTCGCGACAACTTTCGTACAAGTCCGTTCAATCTCATAAACGCACCGTCTCTATTGCTATCTAATTCGAAATTCATGTTTTTCCAGGGAAGTCTTGCTACGAATCTATTTTTCACTCGTTTCACAAAATCGCTTAATTGAAAAATATTCTCACCTTCAGGTTTACTACTGGCCTTTATTCCCAAAGTCTCCAATTCCCAGATTTGTTTAGCCTCATCACACGCGCAAGTGCTAAGTAACGTTGTATGGCAAGCCGTCACATCTGATAGATAAGTAGTGGAGGGTGACGGCCCTTGAAGTGTCCTACCGAAAAGAGTATTAATGGCGACCAACTTATCAGTAACCAACCTTGCATCAGCTAACTGAAGTTTCCTGTTGTGAATGTCGGACGCACTCGGAGCTGATAAAACGTCTACACATATTTCGGGAATCTCGATTGCCTCCAAAACTGTTGAATTATTATCGCTGCCGTGCTGACTTCGAAGTCTTACCATCACCACATTGCAAATCTTGCTGGCGCTCTTTTTTCACTTCCAAATGGAAAAACACATAGATCGTAAGATGCCACTACTGGCAATTTTAATTTTCGAGCTACGCTAGATTAAACGTACGTCAACTGGCTACCGCCATCCATGATGATACGTATGTATGAATCGCTGCTAGACTTTTCCTTTGGATTAGAGGCGAACACATAAGCAGTTTGCAGAAACACATTTGTTATACGCTTGGATGAGTTAGTTGTGTACAAATTCACAGTCTTTTGCAATGGCTGTTTGAATGCATTGGAGTTATTACCGTTTTCGCCTGACGATTTCTGCTGCGTTTTACAAAATTCAGGGTCACACATACTTGAGGCGTGTCGACCGTTACACTTTTTACATGTGACGTTGCGATTTCTACATGTTCTCGAATTATGTCCACGACGGCAGCATCTGAAACACCTTCCATCCCTTTTTAATATTTGTTTCCGTTCTGCAAGACTTTGTGCGCTGTCACACTCCTTCGAGCTATGAAGTGTTGTTCTGCGAAACAAGCAAACATTATCAGTTGTATTTGTGGTTAATAATCCGACAGCAGTTTGTGCTTTCACGGATTTAGAAATTTGCGTGAGTACGATGAGAATTCGGTTTTGCCTCGTAGGCCTTTTCCAATGATTCCACTTCTCTCTTCAAAAACTTTAAGAGACCTCTTACGTTTTTATCTCCTAGGGCAGATGAGATGGTTGCGCTTGCAGCGGATGAAGTACTTGCAGCATCGTCTTCATTATTTGTCTCCGGTGCTGTTTGATCAGATTTACTGTTTTGCTTATCCACAAGATCAATACAATGGCGATGAAAATCTACTCGTAAATCATAAGGCAAGCAACGTAGAAGTACACCCTTTAACATTATAAAATAGTTATCAGACGAAATACCTAATGCCGTTAGAGACCGCGTACATGAGGTTATATGATTGTACATGCGTCGGAGACCTATGACATCTGTTTTTCAGGAGACATGCTGCACTGACAACATACGCTGCATCATCATATCGACAATTTTGTCCGTGTTACCGTATTCCTCATTGAGTAATGATACAGCGCTCTCATAGCAAGCTTTGGTTGGAGTTAATCCTGCAATAGTTTCAGTTGCTCGCCCACAGAGAGCTGACTGCAGATAATTAAATTTATCCACAGCGGTTAGTGATTGGTTTTCATGAACCACACTTTCCACTCATCAGCATCGCCAGAAAATTTACGAAGCTGCAATTTCGGTAATTTCACTGCCCCTATGTTTGAATCGGATGGTTTTGCATAGTTCCTTGCTGAGTCGGTGGTGGAATTTAGCCGATTTTGATGATGTTTAACCTTCGTTAACCTTTGTTTAAGGCGAGTGATAATAGTTAAAGCCTTATCGTCGTATTCAGCGATTGTTTCAGCTTCTCGTTCGAAATCCTCGGGCTTTAATGAAGCACTTACGTCGCTATTTGCCCTTTTTAAATTGTCACTAGCTGCCGTTAGTCGAGATAAGAATACATTCAACTCCTCCTCCATTAAATCTAATTTTTCCTCATCATCAAAAGTTTGAGCCGCAGGTGATTCTAAATATTCCATAGCACTTTTAGCTAATTTCGTTATTTGACCACGATACGTAGCGCGGGAGACAATATCCATTTTGGACCGTTAACTTTCCTACAATCGCGATCCGATTAAATAGGTTGCTACCAATTCGTTCCGAATATTTCGATTTAAAATCCGTTTCGATTAATATGTCCCGAGTTTCGGCACCAGTTTTGTATTTCTGATTAATAAAAACACCGGTTCACTTTAAATGATTTTAATTCCAACTTAAATTATACAATAATACTTGGTAGCAACCGTTTTCATGGAATTCAGAAATCTGACTAACTGAACTACTCTAATACCAAATCAAACAAAATTCAATACAAGTAAATATTACTACTACATATTTATGACTACATTCTATTATACTGAGTTACCAATGCAGATTTCTATTAATCTTTTAACATACGCCGAGCGTTCCGAGGTCAACCGGCCTCCAACTGAAGTTACCAGCGAGAGATGACCGAAGGAAGACCCAGCGACAGCCAGCCACACCGAAACCGACTGTACCGAGGCCAACCGGCCCCCAAGCGAAGATACGAAAAACCGACCGCCCGACAGACGAATCCGAAGTCAATCAAAGTTTGGATAGCGATCCCGCATAAACCAACCGGCCTCCAATCAAAGCCACCGATAACCGATGACTAAAGGAAAACCACGAAAACGCCAACTACACAGAAGCCGACAGACCGACAGAGGAATCCGAGACCAATCGCACAACGACCGAAGTGGAAGTCCAAGGCCAATAAACCCCAAACCTCACGCTGACACCGCTGGTGCTACCGCCGAGCTAATGGAACCAACCAGCGAGCGACACAATAGCGCATTCACACAGCCCTAGATGACGATAATTTAAGTACCTAGGTAAAGACCATGAATTTTTTTCTATTTTTCTTTTTGTTACTCCTTGAAATTGTTGAAGTATGAAAATATGTATATTTTCCTATTCAGATAACATAAGATCAATGAAGTATAAAAAGTAGTAGTAGTAATTCCCTATCGAACACGGGACCCCAGTATAAAAGTTGTTTGAGAAACCAAACTGGAATAAAAAAAGAGAAAATATTATTTTTCTTCATATAATTCGCACGAGAAATTGAAACTTTTCCTATAAGTACCAGACCCCGAACTGGCAAATAGGACCTTCTAACTTCCTTCGATCCGACATTCTTACCTTTTCTACCGACCTCTTTTCACAAACCGATCAACTTTCCACTCGTCGAGTGAAAGCTAGGCCATATGCGCCGGCCAGGAGACGAGATCCTGTCCTCCCGCACCAAATTCCTGTAGCTAGATTTCCAGTAGGTTAAGGGCAATACGCTGCTCGAGCCAAGTACGGGTGTATGCTTAGGAACGGCTCAGGGAATAGCATAGACCGTAGTTAGGAACCTAGATATAAGCAGTTTAAGGGCAATCTAGTTGCTCGGGCCCAGTACGCGTGTTGAGCGGAACGATCTAAGCGATGTAGCTGCTAAGAGATAAGTTGGTTAAGGGCAATCTAATTGCTCGGGCCTAGTACGAGTGTTGAGCGGAACGGTCTAAGGGACGTAGCTGTTTAGAGATAAATAGGTTAAGGGCAATCTAATTGCTCGGGCCCAGTACGCGTGTTGAGCGGAACGGCCTAAGGGACTTAGCTAGCTAGATATAAGCAGTGTAAGGGCAATTCGTTGCTCGGGCCCAGTACGCGTGTTGAGTGGAACGGTCTAAGGGATTTAGCTAGTTAGTTTAAGCAGTGTAAGGGAAATCTAATTGCTCAGGCCTAGTACGGGTGTTTAGCGAAACGGTTTAAGGGACTTAGCTAGCTAGATATAAGTAGTGTCAGGGCAATCTAATTGCTCGGGCCCAGTACGCGTGTTGAGCGGAACGGTCTAAGGGACTTAGCAATATAGTTTAAGCAGTGTAGTTAGTTAGAAATAAGAGCGTAGAAGTAAGATCCTATTAACATTGTTAGTTATAGAAACTGAATTGTTAGAGAGTAAGGATAATAAATTAAGTTTTACTAAGAACCGGGCTTTCTGATTAATAACTCTTTAACTCCCAATTCAATTCTCTCTCTCACTGCGTTGATAGACCCTGGCCTTTCTCCACTGCAACTACCCAGGCAATTGATTTTGTGACTTTCCCACTACCGTACTGATAGAAAAATCGCATTGCGTTGGCGCCCGAGTAACCACACCGGGGAAGTACGTGAGTACCAAATGGTTGCCGATGATACCAGCCCAAACATTGACTCTGGATCTCTGCTGGAATAAGGTCACCTTTGCCCTATGTGGGTTAGTGTTCGACCAGGTATGGAGGTTATGGAAGTTCGTGATATCATTCCTGGTGAATTGACGTTCATCTGTCCACAGAATTCGGTCCAGAAACGCTCTATCGTCAATGTTGCGTTCCAGAAGCCAAGTGCTAAATTTCAGTCTTCTCTTGGAATCTCCTTCCAGTAGTCCTTGGGCTGGTAGATGGTGATATGGACGTAATCCCCCTCGATGAATAACCCTCCAAACCTTAGATGACGACACTCCTAATCGCCTTGCGACTCGTTTCGTGCTCTTGCCTCACCTTGCGACTCGTTTCGCTGCTCGCAGCAACCCTTCCGGCCAAAGCCATGCTAACGCATCAAAGGGTTGTCCCCTAGGATTTGGTTACATTGTAAAAAAAAACCAGGTCGCCGGTGCACCCGTCTCCTTCCATCGTTACCGTAAATGCATATCCTGCTCTCATCAGAGAACAGAACGGCATGCTCCCGTGCGAATTGAAGGCGTAACCGGCGATGATCTGGTGTAAGTTTAGGACCAGTTGCATCAATGTAGAGTGTTAGGTTTTTCTCCCGGAGTCTTTGCCGCACCGTCCACCTACTAACATCCACTCCTCGGACTTCACGGAGCTGCCCCTGCACTTCAACAACGTTGAGATGACGATTCCGTAGTGATGTCACTGCGATTTAGCGATCATTTCGCTTCGATGTAAATCGGGATCGGCCTGACCCAAGTCGCCGAACAAAGTCACAGGTGTCTTGATATCTTTGGTTGACACGTTGCACCGTTGACCGGCTCATATTGGGTCTTCGAGACACTTCGCGCTGACTATACCCTGCTTCAATTAATGCGACGGCTTGAGCGCATTTTTCCGGAGTTGTGTCCATTTTTAATAATTGGCCAAAGAATTTGGTCTTGTTTTGAAGGTAATAAAATATCCTTTCGAATGATATATAATTCATTTGTCAACACGCAGTAACCCCTGAAAAAATTGTCTTCTAAGTCAAAAGTGCAAAGTGGCGATTTCATTGCACCCAAGTGTATATGGGTCAAAATCACCAAGGTGAGAAATTAGCTTTGCCAGCAAATAAATGCCTAAATTCAGTTTGTTTTTAACAAATTAACATTTATAAATACTTAACTGTGTTCACATTAACTATACATAAAATAATGTACTACAAAAGTAAAACATATTCATTATTTTTTGAAGAAATAAGTACTTAAAGTCATTTCGAAAACGCGTCCCAAGTAGCAATTTTTAGAAAGTAACACCGAGACTAACCATAAAATAAAAATAAATTTAACGGTTTTTCTTACCTTTCGGCCTTCAATGTTATCTAATATCAAGTACATAATAAGCATTATTAAAAAAGGAAACGAAATTAAAGAAAATCAAGTCAAAATATCATGTCCAACAATGTAAGCATCATTTAAGTGAACGCAGTTTTGCTTGCCCGAAAATATTATGTTTTTGAACGCAACCTTTAGATGTATATGGCACATTTTTGGTGGAAGATGTAAACAAAGTGGCTGTCAAGAGAGTTGTTGGCCAAAATAATTTGAAATAGGTGGTAAGTACCTTTCGATTCATTATTTACATAGCGTACATCAATAGGTCATCATATCGGGAATGCATTAATTAACTCTTAATATTGAAAAAATACGTTTTATAGTTTTAATAACAAATTAGTAACTTCAAATATTTCACATTAACCAAGCCAAACATGACGTCAAGACGGCTGCCGTCTAAAGAGGGCGCGTTTATTTGAAAAAGTCATTTCGGGAACGGTCATTTCGGGAACTTGACGGAGCGTTCTCGAAATGATGATGACGTTCCCGAGATGACTATTTAATTACCAAAGTGATATCTGTTATTACTATTTGTCAATTAATATACTTTAAATTAAATTTAAATTGTGCTAACATACTTTTTAATAATATGGAAGCAAATATGGAGTCTCGTGAGGCTGAAAAAAATAAAAAACGTCCGAAAAAGCAATTAAAACAATAGTTCAGCTTATTTGCGCCAAAGAGAAAGATTATTAGGAATCGTACTCGGCTGTGTACATCGATTAAAAGACTGTTAAGGGTAGATTCTAGTCGAGCGGCCTGAAAAATTGCTGAAGTCTTTAAATTTTGTCTGATTGAAGAAGGTAAATAATGTATAATTCGACTTTTCAGCTATTAGTATATTTACTTAAGTTCACAAAAAAATGTTTTTTAATTCTTTAAATTGTAAAATTTGCGAGATATCCACGCACTTCTGGAGCCGTGTAGGGCGTGCAAGGCGCTGCACCGTGCATTATTTCGCCTTCCTCTTTTATCTGAAACATCAAACGTTATTTGCAAAGTAGAATACATTTGCGGGGCCATGGACCATTTTTAGAAAAATTCAGTAATTTTTGATAAAATGGCGACCGTTTGAAGAAAAAACCCGATGTTTTTGCCCTTTTTTTGTTTTATATAGCGGTTAAAAAAATAGTAGTAGTAATATATTTTGTTGAAAAGGGTCCATGGCCCCCTTAATTCAATAATCTTTATTCAGTGTAAAAAAGAAGTCAATCAAGTTTTGAGAAAAACGCGTTTGAAGTTTGACAGAAAAAACGTGGGAAAAATATAATTTCCGTTTCTTTGAGCTAGTAAGCTGTTCCTGGACCATATAGCAATCCTTTCTCTTCCTTGGAAAACTGATTTTGACTACTATATTCAAGGAACATTATTTTGTCCAAACAGAACATATAAAAGAATTTTTATACTAGCTTATTCTAGACACTATAAGGATTTTAAAATATGCAAAAAAAGAAAAATTAATTTTTTGAAATTGCTCGACTAGAACCTACCCTTAAGAAGTGATTTAAGTTACATTTTTTTTAAGAATAAACCCTATTCCAAATAAATAAATGATTTATGATTTCATAAATCTAAATTGTCTCTATACCGTCATTAAGAGAACACACGCATCATTCCGTGAACACCTCATCATTTCCGGGAACATCACTAAAATTACAAATAACACAATTATTTTAGATATTTAAAATAAGGCCCTGGTAATAGTAAAAAAGGCGGACTTCTTATATCTATAGCTAATTTATTTATAAGTAAGTCAGCGATATTGGCATATTTAGATAATTTAATACAAAAAAATAGTCATATAGCTTCATTTGTAGCAATATTTTGCTTCTAAACGTTTTTATTTGCAATTTCCTAAGAGTTTTTTTTTAAGTTCTTATTTTTAACTACACCCCGTGCAACAAAAAGAGCCGCAAGTTTAAAGTTAAATAACAACAATGTATTATGTAATTTTTCTGTATTTTACATTATTCACATATAACCCAATTAAAAAAGTATGTTTTATGCAATATGTAATTTGTTTTTAAAAAAAACAATTTAGTTTTTCGTTCGAAATCAAAAAATGCTTCATTTTGTTCAAATTTTTAATGCAATGTTATTTCATAAAAAATTAAAAATACAGTAAGCCAACAATATCTCTTTATTTTTATTAAACTTAAAAATGTATTTTCAAAAGTTAAAAGTTTTAAAATTGAGTTAAAAAAAAATTAGTACTTTGTAGTACCGCCCTTTGCCTTAATAACGTCTCGAACCCTATGCATGTATGCAACTGTACATAGTGAATATTTTTAGCAGAAGAGTGCAATTGCACATCAACAACCGGTAAAAGCAATTTGGACATCTTGGAGACTATTTAGCACTAACTGAGCCGGGAAGATATGAAAAAGCAAACCACGTGCGGCTCTTTTTGTTGCACGGGGTGTACATACTTCCGCTCCCGGAATGATTGTTTTCAGCGACAGATCACTTTAAAAAATAAAATTTCAAAAAAAATTTATCAATTATGTGCTCTGCCAACGTAAATATTGTTTAAATACTAGTTTAGTGATCATTTAAGCTAATCATCAAAGTAATAGCTGCTAGGTCTATTCATCACAAAATAGAATTTGGAATTTGCCAATTTCTCAAAACTGTGTTTTTATAGTCGGTGAGCAAAATTTCTCGGAAATGGCTGAACCGATCAGTGATTCTAACACAAGCTTTTAAGTATATTTTTAAGTAATTAATCGAAGATTTTTTTAAATTTTAGTCAAAAAACGATTTTTTTTAGAAGCCACCATTTTGTCAAAAATTAATATTTTGCTTATTCCTTCGATTAATTACAAGATAATACAGTTAATGCTCTCTTTAGCCCAGGCCAAGCGTTTCTTCTTTTGCGCCTCAAGATCAGTGGAACATAGTACTTTTTTATGACGAATACAAGTTTAACGTTCGCGTGGGTGATGAACGAGGAACACAAAAAATCGGCGTCATTTGGACCCGATTGTCTGAGACGGACTATTAAGTTTCGTAGTGGAGTAATGATTTGGTGATGCATGTCCTCCAAAGGAGTGGGCGACTTATATTTTATTGATGGTATTGTTAATTCCGAAAAATGTCAACGTATTTTACGAAACCAACTCCTATCATCAATGGGACGACTGCATCTAAATGACAGTGTTATATTCCAGCAAGATGGAGCTAGTGTCATACTTGAAGGAGTACTAAAAAAGGTTTGTGAACAACTCAATAACTGTTATGGAGTGGCCATCCTCGAGTCCCGATCTCAGTCCAATGGAGAATTTGTGAGGAATAATCAAAAAAGAACTCCATAAAGGCCGTCCCACAACAAAAGCGTTATTAAAAGGAAAAATACAAAGTATTTGGGACATTACGTCTCAAACTCAGTGTTAAGAACTGGTTAGTACCATGTGCAAGCAGTTATTAAAGTTAAAGGGGATGTTACCCCATTTTAGCGCGTCCGTACGAATTTCATTGTCACCTATACAACTCGTACGAAATTGGTTGTTACTAAAGTGTGCCCTACAATCTTTAAATTATTTACTTAAATGAATATGTTTTGGTTTTCTTTTTTATGCATTAAGTTATAGATGAAATACACTAACAATAAAAAATATATCTTAAACAATTGGTTTCCATAGCATCCTTACATTAGCTTTCAAACGGAGACATCACTCTTTTATCTTTGTCGTACGAATTTCATTGTTCCTGGGTAGTATAACCCCTTAACAGGAATATGAAAGATCCCCTAGCCGAAGTGCACCCCAAAGAGGGGTATTTTCGCGGATTTTCCGAAGGTTAAGAGAAATAGGAAGTGTAAATTAAAACAGTACGGAATTGCGAGTTAAAACTTCGGAAGATTCTGCTGACGTCGGGCAAGACCCTAAAACCAGTCCGAGACTAGTCCCAAGACAATTAGGAATATCCTCAGTTAAGGGGACCCGGTGGTCTAGCGCGCGTAAATTTAAGGCATTTTCAGGATTTTTTTAAGGTAAACCCAATTAAAAAAACGATAATTGAACTATGTACATTTAATAAACTACTCAATACTCATACAAAAAAAACTTATTATAAAAAAAAATTTTTTTTTATAAAAAAAATGTAGCTGAAAATAACACCCTCAAAAAAATCGACCTGGGTGGCGTTGATGATTTCAGCTCTGTCAGTCATTTGAAAAATAGAAAAAAAAGATTATTAATCTATATGAGTGTCTCTATCGTTGGAACTAAAATAAATTTAAAAAAAAATTTTTTTGACGAAGTGGTGCACTTTTGAATTTTGGGTACCAAAAATACGACCTTTTTTCGATACTTTTTTAACAAAAAAACAAAAAGTTATTAAAATATAATAAGTTATAATAAGTTATTAAAATGAAATTTTTTTTTAGTTCCGACAATAGCCACTGGCATACTGAATAACATATTCAAAATTTAGCCCAATCGGATGGAGAGTTTTTTTTTTTGCTTTACGCCGTGCAGACAAAAGTAGTTTTGAGATAAATGAGCTTAAAGTTTTACATTCATGAGGCGGGCCAACCATTCGCTACCTGCTATAAAGACCGTAGAAACTAAAATACTGTCAATATTATTATAAACATTTAACAGTATATTCTCGAAAGACTATACTTTGGAAAAATTAAAAAAAAAATCGATTTTTTGAAAATTGTAGACCACCGGGTCCCCTTAAAGTTTCGAGGGTTATTCCTCCAGCAAAGCCTACTGGAAGGAGAAAAGATTAAAAAGTTGCATTTGGCTTCTGGAATGTGACATGGAGAACGGTGCGTTTCTGGGCCGAATTCTGTGGACGAATGGTATCAAAAACTTCTATAACCGCCATACTTGGCCGGACACTAACCCACATAGGACAAGCCCAAATTCTGAGCCAATGTTTGGGTTGGTACCATCGACATTTATAGAACCATTCATTTTGCCACAACTGCTTAATAGCCAAATTTATGCGGACTTTTTAGAGAATACACTGCTAGATCTACTAGAGGACATCTCTATGGATAATCTTAGGGCAATGTTTCACGAACACGATGAAGTTGTCAGTTGGCGTTCCCTACAAAATGAATATTGCATTCCGCCAGCGAAAGCAAAAGCCCGAAGAACTAGAAGAGGTACTGCAATACCTCGCCTCGCAGAAGAAGCTCCAGAATGGTTGCAAAATGTTTTCAAAGAAAAGGGTAGAATACAAGACAGTTTTCACACTCATGGAAATTGTTTCACTTCGTCTGGATTCAAAGAAGTCGCTCGTCTCGAGCAAAAGCGGCGCCTAATGAAGTTAATATGTTGGGCTGCGGCGACATTAATAACTTGTTTTACTTTTCTTTAGCCATCGGTATTCTAATCACATTTTATCTTCTGATGCAGAAATCAATTGGTATGTCGGAAATAAGCAAAGCGTCTGCATATGGTTCGGAAGCACTTCAAAAATAATTTTAAAAAATAGCACAAAGAAAGAGAAATTATTTCGTTACTAACTTTTCTGTTTCTTAATGACATTATCTGATAATATTTTTGAATTGCAGAAATGTTTTATAAAATTATACTCTTTTGTAAAGAATTACACTAATATTTGACTACCTGATGTTGAAATTTTGAAATTTTTGAATTTTTTATAACGATGTAGAGCATAAGATCACAGATAATTTCTTATTTTTATAAATAATTGGAGTTTTTATTGTTAACTCAAATACAATGGCATAAAAGTTAGATGTAATCTCTAGTTATCAGTGAATTTCTTAATATTTAGTTTATTTTTAAGTAAACCGCACACAATTATAAAATATCCGAAATTTTTTTTTTCCTGTTGATCAAGGCTTATCGGTATGTGAATTTTAAGGTACTAATTCAAAACAGATTCACACATCAAAATTTTTTTTAAATTTTTAAATTCAAATGGTAACCGCCTATATTCGAACTTCAGCTCCTTGGCAGACACCTTGACGTGGTGGTGGGGGGGGGGGGACTTAAGTTGCGATACTCAATTGGGCTATGCTGACGGGATAGGTTTGGATCAACTGGACCTGTCCAGGTAGGGTCTCCCATGTCAGAAAGACTATTGATGAGCAGTGCATCAAGAGCTACCGCTCCCCAGCTTCAGTCCTATCCCTCTCGATCATGGAAATTGTTTCACTTCGTCTGGATTCAAAGAAGTCGCTCGTCTCGAGCAAAAGCGGCGCCTAGCTCCTCTAATGAAGTTAATATGTTCGGCTGCGGCGACATTAATACCTATGTCATACTATTTTACTAGTGAGCGGTAACTTGTTTTACTTTTCTTTAGCCATCGATATTCTAATCACATTTTATCTTCTGATGCAGAAATCAATTGGTTTGTCGGAAATAAGCAAAGCGTCTGCATATGGTTCGGAAGCACTTCAAAAATAATTTAAAAAATAGCACAAAGAAAGAGAAATTATTTCGTTACTAACTTTTCTGTTTCTTAATGGCATTATCTGATAATATTTTTGAACTGCAAAAATGTTTTATAAAATTATACTCTTTTGTAATTGACTACCTGATGTTGAAATTTTGAAATTTTTGAATTTTTTATAAAGATATAGAGCATAAGATCACAGATAATTTCTAATTTGTCAACATAATTGGAGTTTTTATTGTTAACTCAAATACAATGGCATAAAAGTTAGATGTAATCTCTAGTTATCAGTGAATTTCTTAATATTTAGTTTATTTTTAAGTAAACCGCACACAATTATAAAATATCCGAATTTTTTTTTCCTGTTGATCAAGGCTTATCGGAATGTGAATTTTAAGGTACTACTGGGCTGGATTAAGGTGTTATGCGAACCGTGCCGAGAATCAGCTTGGCTGAGGGCCCAGGGAAAACAAAAATAGCTCAGTGGTGAACGGAGTATTCGGATACCTGGCGACCTCCAGATTAGCCAGCCTTACCTGTTTATAGCGGATCTCTGCGCAGGTGGACCACCCCTTCTCCGCCGCTCGTGGGATCAAAAAATGAATCCGAATTTTACAAAACCAACGGAAGAGTCCGGATCTCTTAAAAAACCGGTAGGGGACCGAGCAAGTAGCTTGGTTCCGCAGATAGCTCCTGGGGAGTCATCCGCAAAGACTTTGAACACTGGTCCTAGCGGTGCTGGTGGCAGCTTAGTACTCGGCCGTCTCCCTGGAAGCATAGTAGGAACTAAGGCAAAGGACAGTCCTTTTGCCTCGAGCAAGCGGCAGGTCGTACCCCCCAAAGCTTCTGGGTTGGCGTCCACAAGGACTTTGGACTGTGAGCCTGGTCCGAGTGGCGCTGGGGCGGCCGGATGCGTAGCAGTCTCCCCAGTAGCAATCCTGCTACTAAGGGGCAGGGTGTTGACCGTGTTGCCTCGAGCAAGCGGCAGGTGGCGCCCTCTAAAGCCAACTACAAAGCCAGGCGCTATTCGCATAGGCTCCTAGATAGGCGCCGAGCAATTCCGGCATCGGACCTCACCAGCAAGGATAAGGCCTCCCTGGAGTGGGCTCAAAGCGTCACCTTGAATGCCGGTGGAGCTGGGAATTCATCCCTTGTGTCCAAGAGACAAAGGTATATGGAGGAACAGCCCCAACCAGAGGCTAAGAAAGCCAAGGTGCGTGGCCATTCTGGAAAGTCGGTCCTAAAGGGCCTACTTGTGTTAGCTGTTGTTGACAGAAGTCATGAAGACGGCTCCATCTCCTCCGACAAGTGGAGGAAAGTGGAGGTCAAATTGGCTCTCAGTTTCCTCCCTTTTATGAAGGAGTATCCGGGTCCTCCTCCCTCATGTCGAGATGGGGGTTGGCATCAGGGTCACGTAAAACTAGGCTCTGCATTCTCTCGAGCGCACTATAGAAAAATCCCTTGATTGCAAGCAGTTCACTCTAGTTGCTTTAGTAGCTTTTAACAATGTCAGTCCGGGGGCAATCATGAATGCATGCTACCAGAACTGTGAGCACGGGCACACCACAAGGTGGGGTCCTATCTCCTCTTCTTTGGAATCTGGTGGTGAATAAACTGCTTCTAAACCTGGAAGGAGAGGGCTGTGGAGTATTTGCCTATGCGGACGACATCGCTATAGCTATCTCGGGAAAATTCCTGCCTATGATAAGGGATCTTATGCACAATGCCGTCACCAAGCTTATCAGTTGGGCAGTGGGGCGTGGGCGGGGCGGGCGGGGTCAAGATATAAGTCTTTGTGGAGAGATGATTTACTCAGATGGAAGTCAAAAGAGGAAAGGTCGTTGACTTTTCGAAACATCCTGGTAATTGGCTCGCTTTGACCGTAGTTTTGTGCGATGGCGGTCGAGTCGGAAAAGGGGAGTGGACCTAAGGTTACGGGGATTGGTATAGATGGGTAAAGATTCCAGGATTGAGGGGCAGTCTATGGCACCAGTTAAGAATTGATAAATGAAGAGAATGTCGGAAACATCACGACGCTTGCTTAGAGGTTGTAAGTCGATCAGTTTCAGACAGTTTTCATAGGGTGGAAGGTTAAATCTGTCAACCCACGGAAGATCACGTAGAGCGAAGCGAATAAACCTACGCTGGACAGATTCAATCCTATTAATGTGAGTTGTTTGTGTAGGAGACCATACCTGGCTGGCATATTCAAGGAGAGGTCTAACGAAGGAGACGTAGAGAGATTTGGAAACATAAGGATTGGAGAACTCTCTAGACCAGCGCTTCACAAAACCTAGCGCGGAGTTAGCTCTGTTAATTATGCTGTCAATGTGGGAACGGAAATTTAGTTCACTATCACAGATTATTCCTAAGTCACACAAAGAGGTAACGATAGGGACTGGTACGTCGGTTAACATATAGATTCTCGGGATGGTGGTAAGTCGTTTGCGGGAATAAGAGATGGACTGGCATTTGGAGACATTGAGCTCTAGAAAGTTTTTCATGCACCATGTGATGAATGAATCGAGGTCTTCTTGCAGGAGAAGAGAGTCGGTAGTGGAGGATTATTTTCATGTAATCGGCATAGATGGACAACTCTGAGTGTTTGATGACACATTCAACAGCATTTATTGTGAGGATAAAAATCAATGGACCTGGGTGGCTGCCCTGAGGGACGCCGGAACGAGCGACAATAGGGTTAGAAATGGATGAACTGAAAAGAATATTGTACTGACGGTTGTTGAGGTAGGATCGAATCCAGGAGATGAATCTGGGGGGAAGCCTATGCGATCAAGTTTGAACAAGATAACGTTATGGGAGATCTTGTCGAAGGCTTTACTAAAATCGGTGGCCATAACATCAACATCTTTACTGTCTTCCAGGGCACATAGTGTTTTAAAGACGAAGTCAGTAAGGTTGGTGGTTGTACATCTACCTTTGAGGAAGCCATGCTGGGAGAGTGAGAAGACAGACTTACAGTGGAAGAACATGGAATCATAGACCCATTTTTCGAATAGTTTAGGTATGGATGATAATTTAGCAATGGGTCTGTAGTTGGACACATCGTTCTTGCAACCTTTTTTGAAGATGGGAATAATACACGAATTTTTCCATAATTGAGGGAAAACTCCTTGAGTGACCGAGAGACGAAAAAGCAAAGTAAGGGGTTGAACTAGATGCATGGCACAGTTTTTCAGAACGATGGCCGGAATGCCATCGGGACCTGGGTGAAAGTCGTCCTCAAGCCTATTAATACTGGCGGCGATAAGTTCAGGATCAGGATCAAAAGATGAAAACGACGTTTGAGTGCATTTGTCCATGAAATAGTTAAGGTCGGGTTGTAGAGAATTTTCGCTGAAAGATTTACTGAAGAAGTGTGCAAAGAGATTAGCGATAACCTTAGGATCAGATGAAGAGGTATTCTCGAGCTTTAGAGTGGAAGGGTAACCATTGGATTTCTTCTTAGAATTGATAAAGCTATAAACACGCTTGGGGTCGGATATGAGGCTAGTTTCCATCCGTTGGAGGTACTCATGGTAGAGGGTATCACAACGTTCAGAGAAAGAGGTATAAGCAGATAGATAGGAAGAATAGTCAGACTCAGTCTGGGTTAGAAGAAAAGTTTGCCTACGTTTATTTCTCCTGTTGCGAAGAGAGCGTAATTCTTTGTCGTACCATACGGAGGCTGAGGAGTAATTTTTACGAGGAAGAAGAGGGATAGATTGTGTAAGACAAGCGTGTATTTCCGAATAGAACGCCTCTAAAGCAACGTCAACTGGGAGATGTTGAGGGATATCCCCAATATTAGAGTTGAGGAGCAAGTGATTTAATTTGTCAAAGTCGCCCTTAGGAAAATTGAAGGATAAAGAAGACTCGGAGCTTGAAACGTCATGAGGGTGCTCGTAGGAGAAAACGAAGAACAAAGGAGGATGGTGACGGTCGAGGGAGGAGAGAAGATGGTTGCTTTCTGCGACAGCCGAGTTAACTGGGTCTGAAGAAAAGATTAAGTCTAATTGTCTGTCCAGGAAGTTCCTGACTCCGCTTACTTGAAAGAGACCTGAAAGGGAGAGCTGATCGGTAAAGAAGGCTTCTTTGGCCGAAGATGCGTTAAGGGGGACAAAGTGAGAACAGTCCTCGGACAATGACCATTGCATACGGGGGAGGTTAAAGTCACCCAATAAAATAAATTCATCGGACGCGTTAGCGTTCTCAAGCAGGGTATCGATCGCTTCGATTATGGGCTCGTAGGCGTCTAGTGGTTGAGAGGGGCGAATGTAACAACAGCGGACGTACAGAAGGCATTTATTTAGTGCTATTTTTATACATACAAATTCTGATATTGTAGAGTCGGAGGTCTTTAGCACGGTGGCATCATAACGGTTGTGAGCAGCTATGAAAACCCCGCGACCTGGTGGATCATTGTTGCCTATACAACCGTCAACACGGAAAATGGTATAGTTTGGAGGGAATAGTTCGTTGTCCAGAATTCCTGGTGTTAGATTGGTTTCAGTTAAGGCAAAGATATCGTGCGGGAATTTGTGAAGGAGTTAAGGAAAATATTTGTTGTTTTTGTACGAAGTCCTCTTACGTTCTGGTAATAGACCGACAAGCTGTTGGGGAGAGATTCTTGATCGGAAACCGCGGCTGCAATAGAGGGGAAGTCAGAAATAGGGAAAGCAAGGGGGTTAGGAACGAAAGTAGTTTAAGGAGTCGTTACGACTTTTTTGAAGATGGGAAGTACGGCGAGAACTGACCTACGCAGCATAGGTGGATAGATCTTCTGAAACCTTATGGTAAGGTATATTGAATGATTCATGGTATTTAGTGAAAAGTTGGAGTAAGACTGATGGGTCTGTGGGCAGGCCTTTTTGTTGTATACTTAACATGACGTTGGTGCTGGTTTTACCTTCAACACAGACGGAGTTCGGTTTGTCGTAGAGATAGGCTAGAAATAGACGTAGGTTGTCATAAATGCGACGGTCCCGTAAATGGGACAAGAGGTATCGTCCATCGCCAGAATCAGCAGAGCGCAAAGTCAATTTAACTGTAGGTGGGACAAGGGGATCGATAAATGAATGATGTTCGGATAAAGGAGTTTTGGCTCGCGGAATGGGCGGGTTAACGCAGGTAGAAGTTGTTTGAGACGGGGCAACAGTGTAGGAGGATGACGGCATGGAATTAGGTGGGAATGCGGAGGAAGTAGCGGGTGCAAGGTTTGGTGTATACAGAGGAGGGGTGGGACAGACAGAAATCGGAGCAGAGGTGGTGGAGTGGTAGGAAGAAGTTGGCTTGTGGTTAGGTGGGCACGCAGAAGAAGTTGGGAGTGCATGGCTAGGTGGGTGCGCTGGATATACGGAACTCAAAACAGTATTGGTTGGGTTGACGGTTGGAATGGACGTGTTCGAGGGCTTCGGTGTAACTGGAACAGGGGGGTTAAGGGTGTGAGAATATATAAAGTTGGGATACTTGACTGGAGTACTTAGATTAAAGTTTGGAAATACTCCCATTTTGAGCTGCCAATTGGAGTTAGGATCACTAGCTTTAGGATAAGTGGTGTGATGTGCGGAGTGAGGAGTGATTATGTTGTTACTAGTTCTAAGATTCTTATGGTTAGGGTGAATACTAAATTTAGGTATGGGAGAAGGTCGTTTGGGGTAGTTAGTGAGGTTAGGTTTTTTAGTTTTTAATTTAGGGTTAGGTGCAGAGGGCTTAGGGTTAAACTTAACGTACTTCCCAGTCCACTTAGAAATTGTGATGTTCCCGAGAGTGAAGATTTTGCTGGAGGGGTTACTGATGAGCCAGACATATTTGTTTGGAATGGAGATCTTGAAGTTGCTGGATTTCCCTACATCTGACGAGAGTAACTTCAGGCAGCTAACGGGGGTGAATCCAAAACTCCGGGAAAAAAAACTGTGGGCCCAGGAATAGTTGGCGTTATGAGGTGCACCCTTTAGAAGGAATGGAGTATGGTCGCTTGATGAAGATGAATGTTTGCTGCCTAGCCTTTTTAGTCTCTGCTCCCATTCCGATACTGTTCAGGTGGTGCCAAGTTTGTTGATCGTAAATGTGGTGGAAGTGGGTTGGGATGACACTCGCGGAGACATTGGTGGCGACATCAGCAACCTTCTCTATAACGGGCTTGACCAAACCAGCGGGAGCTTCAACATCTGAGGCAGGCTGCACCAAGGAGGAATGCGGAGGAATCACATTCACGGTGGATTGAGGCGGAACTGCGGAGGTTGCATCCCGGAGAGTGGAGCAGTCCCTATTAGAAGATATAGGTTTAGAAGAAGAAGAATTCTCTATAACGGGCTTGACCAAACCAACAGGAGCATCACCATCCGAAGCAGGCTGCACCAAGGAGGAATGCGGTGGAGCAGTCCCCTTCAGAAGATGCAGGTCCAGAAGAAGAAGAATTCAAACCAGAAGCATCTGTGGTGTCAGACCGAGGAAAAGAGGGGCCGAGATAGCTTTTTGTGGTTAAACTCTTGATATCAGAGCCGACTGAGCCAATTAATTCGAAGTTCTTCACAATGGCTGTTGAGCACGAATCCAGATCCCGTTTGACGTGCCGGACACCGCGCCGAATGTTGTCTAAGATTGGCATGATAGATTCCGCAGGTTGGCCGATGGAAGGCGATGGTGAACCAGCGCGGAGGTCATCCAAGGAAGCGACCAGGCCGCTCAGCTTTAAGGAAAGCTCGCAAATCCTGCTTGAAAGAAGCGATAAGTCGTTGGTCAAACCCTCAGCGATCTTAAGCAGCTTGTCCAGTTTTAAGTTAAGACTGGCGCAGTCATCGGATAAAATTTGAAGTCCAGCAAAGTTTGTGGCGATCTCGTTGACCTTATCAGCGATGTAGGATTGATCCGTGGAGAGCGTAGCAACGACTTCCTTCATGAGCCGTAAAACGTGACAGGGCTTAATGTTGGAGCACTCTTTACATGTAGAAAGACCACGTGAAAGACAGGTGCCATTAAAAACACCTCCACATATGCCATCACAGGCAACACCATTATTTAGCAACTCATTAGAGCATGCCTAAGAGCCATTTTGTGCGTAAGATTAGTCGGAAATATTTAACAATAAAAAGTAAAACAAAAGGCTTTACACCAGGTTGCAGTAATACCAAAATTAAAAACAAAATAAACAAACTGAGTCACTTCCGTTTGAAAAACAAAAATATTTCCCGGCACTGTAGAAAGCGAAAAATAAACTGAGTCACTTACAAAATAGCGGCCAGTTGAAAATAAGGTCACTGACAAAAATGTAAACAAGGAGAAACTGTGTCAGGTAAGTTATTGACCGGGAAAGAGTGGCACTCACTTTGCTGAGACACGCACAAAACACACGAAACGAAAATACTGCAAAGAAATTGAACAGAGTGAGGAGCGGTCCGCAACGCGTCCGATCGATTAGGCGGGTCCTGTTGGTATTGTTCCTGCCGAGCTCCAACGCATCTCCGATCTCACACTGAATTGGCTGATGAGAGTTGCCTTGACTTGACCTACATCCCGGCACTGTGGAAACGAGTCAAGGTGGTGTTTATTCCCAAAGCGTACTGTAAAGGGAAGTCTGCGGAGTCTGCTCTGCATTCTCTCGTGCGCACTATAGAAAAATCCCTTGATTGCAAGGGGTTCACTCTAGTTGCCTTTATTGACATTGAGGGAGCTTTTAACAATGTCAGTCGTGGGCAATCATGAATGCACTCGCTTCTCTGGGTGTGAATGCCAATCTTATGTCGCTGATCGGTCAGATGCTTCATGGCAGGATTTTCACCTCAAGGCTGGGAGAGGCTCATGCTACCAAAACTGTGAGCACGGCCACACCGCAAGGTGGGGTCCTATCTCCTCTTCTTTGGAATCTGGTGGTGAATAAACTGCTTCTAATCATGGAAGGGGAGGGCTGTGGAGTGTTTGCCTATGCGGACGACATCGCTATAGCTATCTCGGGCAAATTCCTGCCTGTGATAAGGGATCTTATGCAGAATGCCGTCACCAAGCTTACCAGGGGGGCAGTGGAGCGTGGGCTTTGCGTTAATCCTAACAAGACCGAGGTGGTCATCTTTACTACCGCCCCGCCTAGACTTTACCGAGGAAGCTAAATATTTGGGTATCATCCTGGATAGAAAGCTCAGCTGGAGGCCTAATATTCAGGAGAGGTGGTTGTATGGTGGCTAGCACTAGACAAGGCCACTTACCTCAACGCTTTGAGGAAGGTGCAGAGATCGGCCTGCATCTGTATCACCGGAGAGCTACGGACCACTCCTACTGGTGATACTTCTTCACTTACTTCCATTAGATCTGATGGATAAACAGATGGCGGCTAATGCTGCCGTTAGACTTACAGCCACATCTCAGTGGTCCAATACTAGAGTTGGGCACTCCACAATTCTGGACTCCTTTTCGCTCCAAGTGGGGCATCTTGACTACACCACTCCTAGCTACTCCTTTGTCAAGCGTTTCTTATTGACCATTCCAACCAGGCTTGACTGGGATGGGGACACCAATCCCTGTGGGGAATCCATTCAAATTTACACAGATGGCTCTAAACTACAGGGTAGGGTGATGGGTGGTGTTTTCTCAGAGGCACTGAACATTAGCGTATTCTTCCGCCTTCCAGACTACTGTAGTGTGTTTCAGGCGGAGGTCATGGTTATTCAGGCAGCTTTGAATTGGTTGAGAGGGAACGAAGCTCCAAAGGACATCTGCATCCTTACAGATAGCCAGACTGCTTTTCTATCCCTTGATTCTGTCCTATCGACATCTAGGGCTGTTAATAGCTGTCGCTCACACTTAAATGAGCTGGCTGAACGGTATCAAATTCACCTGTGCTGGGTCCCGGGGCAGAGGGATATTCCAGGAAACTGCGTGGCGGACGAGCTCGCAAGACGTGGTACCACCCTGGAGATCCAACCGGAAAGGACTACTCTTGGTAGGCCCCTGGCAACCTGTAAGATGTTGCTTAGCACGGGGCAATTAACTTAGCGACGGGGCAATTAACTTAGACAGATAGGCAAACGGCACTACGTGCCATACGTCCAGACAGATCTGGCCTAAGCTGGATCTTAGGAGCTCCAAGTGTCTGCTTTCGAGGGGCAGATCTGACCTTAGAATAGCTACTGGGGTAATCACATGCCATTGCCCTATTGGCTTACACGCGAAGAGACTGGGTATCTTCTCAAACGACTTCTGCAGAAGCTGCATGGACGAGGAAGAGAAGGAAACTATTCTCCACTACCTCTGCCAGTGCCCTGCACTGGCACGCAGGCGAAAGTCCTTCTTGGGTAACTATTTCTTTGATAGTCTCTGCGATCTGGCGGCGATTGACGTTGCAGATCTTTGGCGCTTCATCGACAGCTCCGGATGGTTCCAATGAGGAGGTGGAGGGAATTCTTGGATTCCCGTGGCATCACAATGGGCCTTTTGAGGTCTAAGTGTGCCCTTTAACGCAGCCACACGAACCTAACCTAACCTACCCTATTTAATATGGTAGGCACCCACGCCATATTGGTGGGGAAACGTCAACACCCGGTGTCATGTGGCCGGCATGAAGCTGTTGCGGTTAGGTTTTTGGGTTTTTTTTTGCGTTGGCATCAGGGTCACGTAAAACATATCGCTTGTACGAATCAGAGATCCTGGGATCTCTACAAGCTGGCGATATCCAGAATGGGGGAGGTCTGGCCAGGCGCCTGGCTCGAAGCAATACCATGGGATGAGATCCCAAGTAGGCCGAGAGCCCGGGCTTGGATCCCGGCAGAACCCTCCGATCCTGCCACTATCCTGGACATAATCCGGTGCAACAACCCTGAGCTACCAACCTCCAACTGGAAGATTGGCAAGCTGGAGGAACCTTGTGATCAATAAGGAGTCCCTGTAACCTTTGGCCAAGGTAAACGGGGTAGTGGATTATATATATAAAAAGGACGAGGAGGAAGCCAAGAAAGAATCTTCGGATACCGCCACTGCTTCGCGGACTATCGTTCTACAAGAAGAACGTGGGTAAGCCTAGATCTTGTATAATTGCGAAGAAAACGGTAAATGTTTTTCTTCTCTCCAACTATAGCGACGAGAACACGGTAGCCGTCAACCTGGAAATCGGATCAAGGTGCTACTGGTTGGCACACGACTTCGTGGGGCCTCCACCGTCCGATTCTATGAAGAAACTTGTTGCTGAGGCTGATCGACGCAGGGCTGGGCTCATTCTGGGATGCGACGCCAATGCACATCATATGGTGTGGGGCAGCTCCGATATCAACGGGCGAGGTGAGTCTCTTTATGATTACTTTTTAAACACTAACTTGCTCTTATGTAATGTGGGGCCAGAACCCACCTTTATCACAGGAACAGGCAAGAGGCTTTAGACTTGACTCTGGCCTCGGAAAATGTCAGATCTCTCATTAAGAATTGGAGGGTCTCCAATGAACATTCCTTCTCTGATCATAGGTACATCCAGTTCAATCTGGATGACCGTCCTTCGAAACCACCAGTCTTTAGACATTACAGAAAGACTGATTGGAACTTATACAGGGACATTGTAGAGGCGTCACTACCTTCTGACCCGCCTATCCCTCCAAATAACAAAGAGGAACTGGACGGACTAGTTGATAAACTCACCAAAGTCCTAAATGGAGCTATGGCTCTATCCTGTCCCCTTAGGATACCCAAGGGCAAACAGAAGCCTCCGTGGTGGAATGCATACCTAGGGACTCTAAGGAAAGAGTGCAGAAGGACCTTGAACCTGGCGAAAGCCAATAGGGACACGCACTAGTGGGACTAATATAAAGACAGACTGAAAATCTATAAAAAGGAACTCAGAAAGGCTCAGAGGAAATCGTGGAGAATCTATTCATACCAAATTACGCCGACTTATTAGCCCCTATAACTGACACTCTAAAGAAAACCGCCAAATTTGCGTGGACTAGCGCGGCACAAACCGCTTTCGAACGCGTTAAGGAGAAGCTGATCGCTTGCCCGTTGCTAGTGAGCCCTGACTTCTCCAAGCCGTTCATTATCCAGTGCGATGCCAGCAACCAAGGCACAGGAGCAGTTCTGCTGCACCTGGACGACGATAACCAGGAGAGACCCATCGCGTATGTGTCGCAGAAACTAAACTCGGCACAGCGTAACTACACCGTAACCGAACAAGAGTGCCTAGCCGCAGTTATCAGCATTCAAAAGTTTCGGCCGTATGTGGAACTCATGCAATTCAAGGTAGTGACGGACCATGCGAGCTTGCAATGGCTAATGTGCCAAAAGGACCTTAATGGGCGATTGGCCAATTGGAGTCTAAAGCTTCAAGGCTTCAACTTCACTATTGAGCACCGAAAGGGCAGCTTAAACGTGGTACCTGATGCGTTATCACGCACACACTGCGACGAACTATCCGCTATTGAACAGCTAACTATTCAGGAACAAGGCCCGCAAGTGGACTTAGAGGAACCGGAATTCGACTCACGAGAATACCAGGACCTCCGGGACAGAGTCGAGAAGCACAAATCCTCCTTGCCGGATCTAATGATTTGCGACGGATACGTGTACATAAGAACACAGCCCAGAACTGGTAAGCCAGTTCAGGAAGAAGCCTGGAAGCTTTGGATTCCACGGGCCCTGGTATCTGACGTCATTGCGTCATTGGTATCTGGTGACATTGGCAAGACCTTAGAACGAGTACGACGACACCTGTATTGGCCCAAAATGACCGCTGATGTTCGCGCATATGTATTAGCCTGTGATATTTGTAAAGAGACAAAAGCTCCAAACTCCAACTTACGACCACCTATGGGAGCTCAAGCGTCAACAGAGAGACCATGGCAGTGAGTTTATATGGACTTACTGGGACCGTATCCACGCACGAAACTAGGCCACGTATGTATCTAGATTGCACTGGACCAAATACACCCTGTTACGCCCACTGCGGAAAGCTAGTACTTCGCTCATCTGCAGCTTCTCCGAGAAAGGAATCTTCCACAAATTTGACGTCCCGGAGAAAATGGTTACAGACAACGGCCCGCAATTCCTGTCAGCGCAATTTGGCAATCTCCTGGAGAGATACGGCATTCAGCACATTCGCACGGCAGTACATTCGCCACAAGCAAACGCCTCTGAAAGGGTAAACAGATCAGTCCTAGCCGCTATAAGAGCGTACGTAAAGGACGAACACGACAGATGGGACGAGAAGTTAAGTTGCATAGCGAGCTCAGAGTTGGTCAGGAAATTTATCGCCGAAATTTTGGTCAAAGCAGCTTTGATAAAGAAACTAGCGCCAAACTAAACAAGAAGTTCGTGAAATGTCGGGTTCGATCCAAAAAAAAAAAGGGAAGCGCCCTGTATGAGTTTGGAGATTTGAAGGGAAATTTGTTAGGAACCTACCACGCGAAGGATATACCGCCCTGAAGCGCGGCAACATGGCCTGGGAGAGTTTCGTGATGATGGCCTTACTGGTGTGCGTGTCCTCCTCTGATGATGATAATTGTCCACACAACCGAGTCTTCGCGGAGACCCTGACGATGTGCCGACATGAAAAGATGGAGGAGGTTAAGCGCGCACACCAAGGTCCAGCGCACGGCAGGATTCGCGATCCTCTACTTGGTCGTGGGGGGGGGGGGGGGGGGTCATCCGGCTACTCGTGTGGGGATCATGGGGACTCATGTGTCTCTCATTAGGACAACCTGCATATCCCGGTGAGACCACCACTGAGATTAGACTCAGATTTCACCGACTGCTCTCTCATTACGAGTAAGCTCGGGGGAGTCTGAGTTCGGACGAGCCGTGATGCCGAACCAGCAGCGTCTTGTCAGAATCAGCCGTTATCTGTGACCGGTTTGTTTGTATTGACCCTGCACCAAACCTAACTTTTATCAGTATAGCAACGAGCCCTCAGCACATCTTACCGGAGCAAACACTTTGTTTGCGCTTCATTCTAAAGCATGTTATCATGCATCCTTGAGTACCTTCACAGACTAACATTTTACTTCTCGTTGAGCAGTGGTTTACCGTAGTGTCTCGCTACCAACCCTCATTTTTGTCAGTATATTACCGAGCCCTCAGGATTTTACCGACACCAAATTGTTGTGTATCTGATTCTAACGCATATTCTATGCTCAGTTTATTCCATTACTCAAATTTTATAAGTAAACAGTATGGACTTGCTTCCTTGGGAATTTCCCTTCGGCAGTATTCCGCGCAAAAGTCAACACGTCTATATACCGATACAAATGGGCAATGTGATAGGAGCAGATCTCGGGAAGTCTCACAACCTCCATCCCAATCCACGTTTTCCCTCCCTATTTTCTTTAATTCCACTCTCCCTAAAATGAATTGGACTATTTTATTTGCTATAATTATGAGTTACTGAGCTGAATTGTTTCTTGTGTCATACATCTCTAGTTTAACATAAATCTAGTAAGGACCATATTGCAGGCGTTGATAAGTGGTTCTGTCTTGCATCGTGTCAGTCGTTCTTTTCTTTTTTTAGAAACGGAAGTTTTTTAGAGACGGAGTTGGATCAATGCGTTGAGCGGCAAGACCAACATGCCGTGGGTCCCGGGTTCGAGCCCAGATGACCGTGAGCTTTTATTAAGAAATTAAAAATAATCCACTCCGTCTCTGGGCTGTTGTCTAGCTCGCAGCAATGCAAACAAGACTCAAGTTTCCTCACTTCCCTTACCCTAATTCCCTTCCGGCCAAAACCATGCTAACGCATCAAAGGGTTGTCCCCTAGGATTTGGCCACATCGTATAAAACAAAAATGAAGAGAACTAAGGTCGCGAGGTCAGGTGGGACATGAAAAGATAGAGCACTTACCAAAGCAGATAATCTAATAAACCAGATACAACGCCTAGTCTTTGTCATAAACCAATATAAATACAATCATGGATGTTGTGGTAGCGTGTGAAGAGACTGAAGATTACTAGCAAGATAATAGAATATGGAAAGTTATTTAGTATATCCCAGAAATATCCCCATTTCGCCATATCCGAGTAGGGTGTTCTTATAATTTTTTTTCGTTATTATTTTGTTAATTTTCTTTTGATTTGTATTATTATAATTTACTGAGGATACGTTTTTTTTATTTTATTTTTTTATATTTTCATTGAGTTTTATTTTTATCATTTCATTACTATTAATTCTTTTTTATAACGTTTTTTGAAAAAAAAATATTTTTAAAAATGAAGAAAAAAACATTTTTTTGAAAAATAAAAAGAAAAACAAAAAGGTATAATTTTTTTTATTATTTTGACGACGACACGGTATTCGAAAGGATGAACCATTGTGGGGAAGTCATCATTGAAATAATTAACATCAAATATGACTATCATCAAACAGTACACAAGAACTTCGTACGCTCAAACAAGGGACCTGAGGCCTACCGAAAAGTTTTCAGTTGACTTGGAGATTTGAAAATACATTGACTCTTACCTCAAACTTTAGGTAAGTGGTTCTCCTCTCCTGTCAACGCTTGGTTCTTATGAGTCGGTTAGAATGTCAAAGAAGTCTGTAAAATTATCTCGATCCCCTAAAACGTGGTCTAAGTTGCGACGGTCTGGACATGTTTCTCTCTCCGTTCAAATGATGCATTCTGAGAATGAGGAATCAGTTCAAAAAAGGAAACCGCCTTCGCACTTCCTAATGTAGTTCATTCTCCTCCTGCTGGTTTGATCGGAGTATAAGTTGGAATCCCCGGGCTGGGTGAGCAAATTATAGAACACTACAGATAAATTTAAACTCTATCGAAGAGTTATGCTACAGCAGACGGCGCCGACACAGGCTGAAATCGGGAGATATTAACTACTACAAAAGATAAAGAATTGTCCACAAGTTTCACCGTAATCCAATAAATCGGACCTCAAATTACGAAGGGCTTTACACGAATCTTTTCGTCCGAGTGCATGTATGAGATCAAGACAATTAACAGCGTATCTGATTTAAGAATAAACATTGTTGCGATACAGGGCTCGGACGATGAAAAAACTGAGCCATCAATTGATGGCACTACAAAACACAACATCGACGACAATTCATAACTCAAATCAAACACAAGTCCTAACACCGGGGAGGAGGTGTGATTCTCGTGACCATTTGACGTACCAAGGGCCCGATTTCGAGTAATGGACTGATTTTAGCCTACGTTATGCTGAGAACCAAATAAAATCTTCGAGAAGGAATAGAAACATTTAACCAAGTATAAAAGATACCGCAAATCGTTGTCAGACTGAGGATACCCCTTATGTACTCTCAAGAGCTGGATCTGTTTTATACCTGAGGATTAACCGAGCGTCCCCTACAAGACTGGCATCAAAATGGAAACATTCAAACGTCACCGATTACAGCGACCAAAATTAGCAAATTAAGTTAGTTAATACTATACAGTCGATAAGGTATCTAATAAGATAGTGTGTCGATCGCGTAGTCAAACAGCTAGGGACTAGGTTATCCTAAGACAATTACTTAAGCAAAGGAATAGATACACTGTAATTTAGCTAATCTATAGCTGTAGTTAACTTCATAGTTATGTAATTGGAATAGATGAAAGACTTCTTTGTAAAAGACAACTTAACTTATCTCGAATAGAATCTTAGACTGCAATTGACTGTTTAGAAGGTACTGTTTGTAGCTAGTTCGAATTGCCAATATTCTCAAACATCTAGAATAGCGAATTTATATTAAGCTAAATTATTGGATAGACTCAATTATCAACCGGTGTAATTATAGACGAAGTGTCAGTTATGTTCCTTCTCCAGTAGGTGTCTTCAGTGGTTTCACGCGAATCCACGCCTACCACTGCCCTGATGTTCAGAAGTTTTGCATTACCTATAGGTCTTCATACCAAAGTGCACAATCATAATTACGTAACACCTGACTCGTCTCGATGATTCACGCGAAATTCCGTAAATGTAAATAACCACACGATGTCGACGGACATCGATAAAGGCGGAGCCGCAACGCTCCAATTGTTAACATATATAGGCACACACACAAACAATATAAGCCCGGCTAACTTAGCGTGAGACATGAGACAATTTATCTCAGGGCATGGGTAAAGCTACATGTTGGGCTTCGAATCGAGTAACGTAAGGTTTCCTTTCAGCTAAACAAGATTTTGATTTTGCCCTGTTATGTGAGCAGGCAAGAACGGGAGTTGTATCGGAGATATCACGCCCGCAATTGGATTGCGAGCGTGATGTTCCCGAGACGAACTCCTAGTTTTAGTCAGAGCATCTATCTCAAATTATGGCTCAAGTACTGGTTGACAGTACCGACCGATAGAGTGCACATGCGGTTTGAGCAAACCAAACGTAAATCTCTGTCAACACCACTGCAGATGTGAACAGTTCCATATTTTTTAACTTTGACGTTTGTTCGAGTTTTGTATAGCCGATAATTTATAGCTTTTATAACCTGAAAGATTATTATGCATAGCGATTTCATTCCTTACATCAGGACTTATTATTAATTTCCTTTGCCTTTGCCTTAAACCTCTTAATAAGTGACTGTTGAGATAATTAATGTATTATCTCTGCTACTCACTTAACAGCCATAAGCATTGGGTTTTTGAACTTAAAGTACAGCTTAATATCCTAAACTTATTTCAGAGCTAGTTTTCATAGCTGATTGGTGGGCTAACTACAAACTTTAAGTGTATATTGATGAGGAAGTTCAGAAAAGGTATGTTGGCAAAGAACATATTATTCTTATGAAGAACCACCAGTACGAAATTAATTGATTTATAGGTTGGACATGGTGTGATAAAAATGGTGTGCTAGGAAACTGTAAAGCGTTTGCAAAAAAACAGTTATCTAGTACAGACCTATAGCTCGATGGTCATGGGAATTTGCTGAATTTATTTTCTTAGAAAGATCATATCAAAAGGATAGAGAATTCATAGCAAGGCAGATAAAGGAAGTGTTTGATTTTCTGGATCCAGTCTGCTAATCGTTAAATGCATGAAGGAGGACAAATCGTGCACACTATTCTTCCAATTAACATCATTAATTTATTCAAATTGCTGTTTTCAAAGTCGAAATTCTTAGTAGATTTTCATACAGCCACAAAATCAACCAATATGGAACATTGGATTGTTACTGAAGAAGGAATTGAAACGCGAACTGTAAAAGTAACAGTTGCCCTCACCCAAGCTGTTGGCCCAAAAACTGCATAGGTTACAGAAACACAAGTTATGCGCGACTGTTCGGAGCCAGGAGGATCTTTATTTTATTGATATTTGCAGTGTTAATGCAGGTATTCCATACACAGCCAGCTTTTGCATGTGCAGACATTACTGTCAAGTGAAAACGATTGATGATCATACAATGCTATCTGTGCACGCCCAAAGAAAATATAAAAAATAGGCTGTTGTAAAAGGATTTATTGAGAAGAATACGTGGGCAGGCTTAGAAGAATATTACAATGCCTTGTGACGTTCCCTACAAAATGAATATTGTATTCCGCCAGCGAAAGCAAAAGCCCGAAGAACTAGAAGAGGTACTACAATACCTCGCTTAGGCAAAAGAAGCTGTAGAATGGTTGCAAAATGTTTTCAGAGAAAAGGATAGAATACAAGACAGTTTTCACACTAATGGAAATTGTTTCACTTAGTCTGGATTCAAAGAAGTCGCTCGTCTCGAGCAAAAGCGGCGCCTAGCTCCTCTAATGAAGTTAATATGTTGGGCTGCGGCGACATTAATACCTATGTCATACTATTTTACTAGTGAGCGGTAACTTGTTTTACTTTTCTTTAGCCATCGGTATTCTAATCACATTTTATCTTCTGATGCAGAAATCAATTGGTATGTCGGAAATAAGCAAAGCGTCTGCATATGGTTCGGAAGCACTTCAAAAATAATTTAAAAAAACAGCACAAAGAAAGAGAAATTATTTCGTTACTAACTTTTCTGTTTCTTAATGACCATACAATGCTATCTGTGCACGCCCAAATAAAATAGAAAAAATCTACATGGGGTGTTGTAAAAAGATTTTTTGAGTAGAATACGTGGGCATGCTTAGAAGAATATTACAATGCCTTGTTACGTTCCCTACAAAATGAATATTGCATTCCGCCAGCGAAAGCAAAAGCCCGAAGAACTAGAAGAGGTACTGCAATACCTCGCCTCGCAGAAGAAACTCCAGAATGGTTGCAAAATGTTTTCAAAGAAAAGGGTAGAATACAAGACAGTTTTCACACTCATGGAAATTGTTTCACTTCGTCTGGATTCAAAGAAGTCGCTGTCTCGAGCAAAAGCGGCGCCTAGCTCCTCTAAAGAAGTTAATATGTTCGGCTGCGGCGACATTAATACCTATGTCATACTATTTTACTAGTGAGCGGTAACTTTTTTACTTTTCTTTAGCCATCGGTATTCTAATCATATGTTATTATAGTATTATCTTCTAATGAAGAAATCAATTGGTATGTCGGTAATAAGCAAAGCGTCTGCATATGGTTCGGAAGCACTTCAAAAATAATTAAAAAAAATAGCACAAAGAAAGAGAAATTATTTCGTTACTAACTTTTCTGTTTCTTAATGATATTATCTGATAATATTTTTGAACTGCAGAAATGTTTTATAAAATTATACTCTTTTGTAAAGAATTACACTAATATTTGACTATCTGATGTTGAAATTTTTGAATTTTTTATAAAGATATAGAGCATAAGATTACAGATAATTTCTAATTTGTGAACATAATTGGAGTTTTTATTGTTAACTCAAATACAATGGCATAAAAGTTAGTTTATTTTTAAGTAAACCGCACACAATTATAAAATATGCGAACATTTTTTTTCCTGTTGATCAAGGCTTATCGGTTAGGTTAGGTTTTTGGGTTTTTTTTCGCCGTGTCAACCTTCATGAAGTGCATTTTGGTTTTGAACAAGAAGTCATGTTAGTAAAAAGTGGAAAAGAAAACGTGTTGCAAGGGAATTGTACAAGGAAGAATCAGTGGCACTGGATTAAAATAGTACAAGCGATAAGTACAATTTTGGTTTATTTGAGAACTATTATAATTAAGCAATAAATATTTTTTATTTTCTTTTTTTATTTTCTACATTTTTTATTTGTTTTACACCCAATTGGAAATTTAACTTGTTACTGTTGGAAAGCAAACTTGAACAGTCAGTCTTACCGGGGAATTCAATTGAGTTGTATCAAGGAATTCTGAATTAAAACGAAGATACATTATATGTAATTAAATATTAATTGTTTGCACATCATCCATATTTAATTTATACCATAAATATTTTATTTAAAATTATACATTTTTTCAATTTGCAAAAAACCCGTCAGAATTGTTTTATCTGTCACTTTCAAGGGAATATTACATGTGTTTTATATGTAGGTATGATAGCTACTATTAGCTCGTCGTTTAAGTAGTCAAAAATAGTTGACTATTTAGTCAACTATTGTGAGTTCTCGAACAATTATAGCTATCAAAAAGAGTGAGCTATTGTGATTTCCGAACGGCAATAGTTAGCTCTTAGAATAAAGAAATAGAGGGAGCCCTGTACCGTGTAGGTTAGGTTAAAGTGGCTGCCTAAGAAGGCACACTTAGGCCAAGGAGGCCCATTGTGATACCACGTTGAGGCTACAAAAATTTTAAAAACCCCATAAAAAATATCTGAGAAAAATAGGGTGAAACCGTTACCCCCTGTGCACCGAGCCAGTTCCCTGTCTCACGTGGAACCAGTTCACGGGGAGTCAAAATAAATTTTACTGGGATGGGAAGGGTGTTCAGCCTTAACTCGTCCTCGGGAACCATTTTGAACTCCTGACAAATCGAGCTAGGTCTCTGACATCAGTGGAGCCTAGTTCGGTTAGCTCTTCAAAGAAGGGGGAGCCCAAAAACCGGTTCCTACGGTTGGCTAGGGCCGGGCAGTTACCGAGGAGGTGAAATACGGTTTCCTCTTCGTCGTGGCAATTCCTGCAGAAGTCGTTTGAAGGCGCGCCCAGTCCATCGGCGTGTCTACCTATGAAACAGTGGCCCGTGATAACGGCTACGGTACTGCTAATTGTTTTGCGTCCGAGTAGGATGAGCTCTCTTAACCGTTTAGGGTAAAATTTTGCCATATCTGTCGGGTAATCAGGCAGGTGTGTTCCTCCTGCCAATTAATATTTGCAATCCTGAGAGATTCCTGTAAGATTTCCAGTTTGCTAATGGCCAGCGGTTTACCCAGCTGGTAGTTAATGTCCGAATCAGGACGAGTGGTACCGATTCTCGCTATGTTACCCGGAATATCTCTATGTCCAGGCACCCAGATGAGCCGAACTTTCAGATGCTCAGCTATGTCATTTAGTCTTGAGCGACATGTTATAACCGTTTTGGAGGTGTGTTTACTCCCGTGAGGGATTTAATAGCGGCCTGACTATCTGTGAAAATATATATGTTGTCTGTAGGTAGCGTTAGATGATTCAGGCGGTCCGCGGCTACCTTTATAGCAATGATTTCCGCTTGAAACACGCTGCAGTAGTTAGGTAAGCGGAATGAGATATCGAGGTCCAAATATCCCGAGAAGATACCTCCACCTACTTTGAATTCTAATTTTGAGCCGTCAATGTAGAGATGCACTGACTCTCCCCATTGGGGAGGGCCCTCCTTCCATTCCGATATATGACATACTGTCAAATGTTGTTTACTTTTGTGCGTGAAAAAGTTTCCTCGAGTGAATTTTGTTCAATTTGTTAAAGTAGCTTCTTTTAAAACTTTATGTAATCATAAATAAATTTTAAAAGTATTAGACTACTTTAAGATTTTTTGTGAACCGACTTTGCCTTAACACCCAGAATTTTTTTAAATTAATCAGCATGAAGTGTTCGTTTTTCTTCGTGCGTAAATAATTAGAAATAAGATGATGGGAAGTCGTTTTTCCTGTAATACATAACTCGAATTACTTCTAAATTCATTCTACATAACATGTAAAGTTCAATTAAAACCTCAATTTGTAGAAAAAAAGCAATAGTTTCGTAAGAAGGTTTGTGAGGTTATCGTAAAAACTGACTTTAATGTTCTGGGTCGTTGATACCAGGAAGTCGTAAAACCAAAACTGATGATTCGCTTGACTTATAATATAACGTCAAAATTAATATAAAGCTTAAATATTTTATTCAGAGAAGTTAAAATCAAATTATTCTTTAACGAATTATCAAGATTTTAAATTTACTTTTGGTCCCACTTTAAATCTGACTTAGTTTACGCCTGCATTTGTATTTGCCGATTTACAGCTCTTCCTCTAGTTCTTTATTCTAAAAGTTAGCTATATGTGTCTACAGTCAGCTATAGTTGTTTCCGAACGAACTCTTCGTCGGAAATTACAGACTTGACAAATGTATATCAAGGATACACATTACAGGTACCTTACAACCAAATCTATCAATATATCTATTGGCGGTCGTTATTTGAATCGCGCGTGTACGTTTAAAAACGCGTGTACACGAAAGTACACGACCCAATCGGAGCTACAGGAGAGTATAGCTTCTACACGAAATTACACAAAAGTACACGCAATGTAAAAATATATCGATCGCTTATTATGACAATCGAGTTAACGTTACTACCGTGCTGAGAAAAACAGCATTTCGGAGTGACTGCTTCAAATCAGATTTGGAGCAGCCAGTAAAACCAGCAAAAATAAGAGGATGAAACTTCTCCGGCTCTACTTTGCATTAAGTTTTTACTCCCAGTTTTTAATTAATTGAAAAAAAAACAAATAAATTTACAACTCATTTTTTGCAAAAAGAATTTTACCCGCAAAGAATTGAACCCGCAAGTTAATAAAAGAAATAAAAGCCTAATTAATAGAGCTCTTCCTTTCAGAAAGTTTAATAAAGAAGTTCGCGCTATCTTTAAGTTCGGACGTTTTTACAAGTCGAGAAGTGACGTGTTACTAAAATTTCAAGATCGAATATCTCGAAATCTAAGCCAGATATCAAAAAAATTAATTTATTATTTTCGTTTTATTTCATAGTGTTTTATTGAAAATCATCGTCGAATCGGTGTGCCACGGAAACTAAAATCACGCTGAAATTTTACACCCCTGCTCCAAATCTGATTTGAAGCAGTCACTCCGAAATGCTGTTTTTCTCAGCGCGGTAGTAACGTAAACTCGATTGTCATAATAAGCGATCGATAATCAACTCCGTGTATGGATTTTTTTTTACATTACGTGTACTTTTGTGTAATTTCGTGTACACATATATTTTTTTACATTGCGTGTACTTTTGTGTAATTTCATGTACACGCTATATCCTCGTGTACACGACTCGTGTAGCTCCGATTGGGTCGTGTACTTTCGTGTACAGGCGTTTTTAAACGTTCACGCGCGATGCAAATAACGACTGCCATATCTATTTTTAATAAAATGTTTTATATTTGTTGTCAAATAATCTACACACAAGAACTAAATTTATATAACTGATTGCTTGGCATCACGTTGATTCAAAGGCTACTGGAGGAAGTTTCATGCAATTTTAACTTCCACTTTACATGTTGGCTTTAGCTTTCTAAAACTTTTGTCTCAAAACCAAAATACTTGCAGAAACAACTTTTGTGTTTTTAAGCATTGAAATCACAAAAGATAATTTATTACCAATTGATGGTGTAACTGTGGGTTTAGGACCAGACCCCTGTACTCCAAAGTTAAAGACTTGTGATGAGGCTGATTTTGCCACTGGAGGCGCAGTAACACCTATTCCAAAAGATTTGGTAACTTGAACATCTAGAGCAAAATAAAGTTAGGTAAGTACTCATCTACTTCCTATGAAAGGATATTGATACCTGTAGATTTTTTCCCAGCGTCTCCTCCACCAGTTGAACCAAATGTTGATGTCTAAAATCGTTTTAAATAGATTATTTGCTCTCTTGTGTACACATCTATATATAATTACGTTTGCAGATCCGAACGAGAATCCACTCGCACCAGTTGTTGCCGTATTATCAAAATTCATTTTGGTTTTAAAATTAAACTCACTAATTGAAAAATCATTTACTAGTCACTTGAATAAAATTCAAATAGCAAATCCAGCAAATTTTACAAAGTTCTTCTTCTTAGTAGGACGGGGCACCCCGGGACCGGGGACTCTATCATAAAAAACATGTAGTAAAGCGGGAAACACAATGTTAAAGCGGGAAGTACAATGGTTGCTTCGCTTGCTGTGCTCACTTAAAACTTTCTGTGCTTTGGATGCTTCAGATGTTTACGCAACGCCATCTTGATAACTACAGGCCGTAAGGTAGAGCCAGTTGTTGGTCGCGACGTCCAACGCCATCTTGATAACTACAGGCCGTAAGGTAGAAACGATGACGTCAGCTTATGAGGAAACAACACCAGCGCCGTCTATACGACCAAATGAAAAGTTGTTATCAGCTGTTCAAGTGACAGCTTAGAAAAAATCTTATCCAACTTTTCAATTGCATAATTTATTAATATATGTATCCCCATTTGCCAACAAATTGTAAGATTTGCAAATCACTGTTTTCACATATTCTCCCGAATACATTTTTAAATCAGATCACTTCATATTTATTGTACAATTTGTTGTATAATGCCGGCAATTAGAGTAAAATCTAAGCCAACTCTTCAAATGTAAAAGTTGTCAATAGATTTGTCCCCATTTACCAACAAAACTCGAATCACTAGTACCACATATTCTCACAGCATCAGAAAACTATTATATTATCACTTATAATAAAGTTAAACGTAATTTCTTTTACTTTTTAATGAAATTGAGAGTTGTTTACATCGGCTGGGATGAAGAGCGGACGTCATTACTTCCCACCATTTGACATTTCTTTTGGGTATTGCCAACGCCATCTTGATAACTACAGGCCGTAAGGTAGAGCCAGTTGTTGGCCGCGACGTCACACAAAATGGAAAACAGTTGAAAAAGTCATGATTCTGTCATCCGAAGTTTTGTTTAATTTTAAGAATTGTGATAAAGTTTTAAACTCATTCTAAGCAAAGACTGAGAGTGAACCGTATAAAGAGTTATTTGTGGTAAAAGTTTTGTGACATTCAAGTGGCGAAGTGTATATATTTTTTAGTTAAAGTGAAAATTTCGGCTAATTCGCCTCGGACTTTAAAGTAATATTGTTTGAGTTTCAGACATTATTTAAGTGAAATAACTAGTGTGTGATAAAATTAACTTGTGAGATAATATCGTGAGAAAGTTTCATTTAGATTTAATTAATTATGCGTGAGTTATCGTCGTTCTAAATATATTGGCAATACCCAAAAGAAATGTCAAATGGAGGGAAGTAATGACGTCCGCTCTTCAACCTAATGGATGTAAACAACTCTCAATTTCATTAAAAAGTGAAAGAAATTACGTTTAACTTTATTATAAGTGAAAATATAATAGTTTTGTGATGTTGTGAGAATATGTGGTACTAGTGCTTCGAGTTTTGTTGGTAAATGGGGACAAATCTATTGACAACTTTTACATTTGAAGAGTTGGCTTAGATTTTTCTCTAATTGCTGGCATTATACAACAAATTGTACGATAAATATGAAGTGATCTGATATAAAAATTTATTTGGGAGAATATGTGAAAATAGTGGTTTGAAATTGTTATAGTTTTTTGGTAAATAGGGATACATATATTAATAAATTATGCAATTGAAAAGTTGGATAAGATTTTTTCTAAGCTGTCACTTGAACAGCTGATAACAACTTTTCGTTTGGTCGTATAGATGGCGATGGTCTCCGCCATCTTGATTTCCATTTTGTGTGACGTCATTGTTTCTACCTTACGGCCTGTAGTTATCAAGATGGCGTTGGTATTGCCAATATATTTAGAACGACGATAACTCACGCATAATTAATTAAATCTAAATGAAACTTTCTCACGATATTATCTTACAAGTTAATTTTATCACACACTAGTTATATCACTTAAATAATGTCTGAAACTCACACAATATTACTTTAAAGTCCGAGGCGAATTAGCCGAAATTTTCACTTTAACTAAAAAATATATACACTTCGCCACTTGAATGTCACAAAACTTTTACCGCAAATTGCTCTTTATACGATTCACTATTAGTTTTTGGTTAGAACGATTTTAAAAGTTAATCACACTTCTTATAATTAAACAAAACTTCGAGTGACAGAATTTCGACTTTTTCACGTTTTTCCTCATAGTGTGATGTCACGGGTCACAACTGGCTCTACCTTACGGCCTGTAGTTATCAAGATGGCGTTGCGACGTCACACAAAATGGAAAAAGTTGAAAAAGTCATGATTCTGTCATCCGAAGTTTTGTTTAATTTTAAGAATTGTGATAAAGTTTTAAACTCATTCTAAGCAAAGACTGAGAGTGAACCGTATAAAGAGTTATTTGTGGTAAAAGTTTTGTGATATTCAAGTGGCGAAGTGTATATAATTTTATGTAAAGTGAAAATTTCGGCTAATTCGCCTCGGACTTTAAAGTAATATTGTGTGAGTTTCAGACATTATTTAAGTGAAATAACTAGTGTGTGATAAAATTTACTTGTAAGATAATATCGTGAGAAAGTTTCATTTAGATTTAATTAATTATGCGTGAGTTATCGTCGTTCTAAATATATTGGCAATACCCAAAAGAAATGTCAAATGGAGGGAAGTAATGACGTCCGCTCTTCAACCTAGCGGATGTAAACAACTCTCAATTTCATTAAAAAGTGAAAGAAATTACGTTTAACTTTATTAAAAAATGATAATATAATAGTTTTGTGATGTTGTGAGAATATGTGGTACTAGTGCTTCGAGTTTTGTTGGTAAATGGGGACAAATCTATTGACAACTTTTACATTTGAAGAGTTGGCTTAGATTTTTCTCTAATTGCTGGCATTATACAACAAATTGTACGATAAATATGAAGTGATCTGATATAAAAATTTATTTGGGAGAATATGTGAAAATAGTGGTTTGAAATTTTTATAGTTTTTTGGTAAATAGGGATACATATATTAATAAATTATGCAATTGAAAAGTTGGATAAGATTTTTTCTAAGCTGTCACTTGAACTGCTGATAACAACTTTTCGTTTGGTCGTATAGATGGAGGTGGATCACCGCCATCTTGATTTCCATTTTGTGTGAAGTCATTGTTTCTACCTTACGGCCTGTAGTTATCAAGATGGCGTTGGTACGGCCAACGCCATCTTGATAACTACAGGCCGTAAGGTAGAGCCAGTTTTGACCCGTGACATCACACTATGAGGAAAAACGTGAAAGGTCGAAATTCTGTCACTCGAAGTTTTGTTTAATTATAAGTGTGATTAACTTTTAAAATCTAAAAAACTAATAGTGAATCGTATAAAGAGCAATTTGCGGTAAAAGTTTTGTGACATTCAAGTGGCGAAGTGTATATATTTTTTAGTTAAAGTAAAAATTTCGGCTAATTCGCCTTGGACTTTAAAGTAATATTGTGTGAGTTTCAGACATTATTTAAGTGAAATAATTAGTGTATGATAAAATTAACTTGTGAGATAATGTCGTGATATAAGTTTCGTTTAGATCTATTTAATTATGTGTGAGTTATCGCCGGTCAAAATATATTGGCAATACCCAAAAGAAATGTCAAATGGAGGGAAGTAATGACGTCCGCTCTTCAACCTAGCGGATGTAAACAACTCTCAAATATATTAAAAAGTGAAAGAAATTACGTTTAACTTTATTATAAGTGATAATATAATAGTTTTAAGTTTAAGTTTAAGTAACTAACTCAGTAATGAGCTTGTCATGAATTCTTTTTATTGGTCGTACTTTTTGGTACATTTTTCTCTTCGACAAGATTTGGCGGTACTTTTTTGACAGGAGTATGCGATTTTCTCCGGATGAGAAAAGAATTTTGACAGGAGTAAGTGATTCTCTTAAATAATTTTGACAGGAATAAATGACTGCACACTACCTGTACTCTTTATTTGAATGTATATTCTTATGACTTTAAAATCTGAATATATTTCGTTTTACTGTGGTGCCAGTGTTACTTTTTCAAGATTAGCTGGGTATTTTAGGGAGCCGGTTATCTAGTAGTTAGTAATCTTTGCTTACGGCCTGTAGTTATCAAGATGGCGTTGGTACGGCCAACGGGACTAAAGACAGAATCGACAATTAATCTCGATTTTCTAGATTGAAAAATCAGCTAACCACAAAGATCGATCTGAATCGTTAGTTCCTAATTTTATGTATTTGATTTGTAGATTAGATATGTGACAGTCAAAAATCGGCAGACCGAAAGCTAAAAGATCGATTCGTCCAGATCGAATCGAAGATCGCCCATCCCTAGTAGATATCTGACAGTCACATTTGTATAGAAAAGTGGGGAAGCGACTTTTCCGGAAAAGTTTGTTATTTAAAGAATATTTGTAGGAAAAATTCTGAAATAAAATGGAAAGCGAGAACATTTCGGATGTGGTGTTTGTTATTGAAGGAACTGCTATTAATGGAGCATACATTAATGACTTAAAGACTAATTATTTAATACCAACGCTGGAGCACTTTTCTCAGGGTCTGTTAGATGAAAGAGAATATTTAATATCGGATAAAAGTGCTACTCTCTATGGTATTGTCCTGTATAAAACTGCACAGGCTATGCCAAATAACTCATCCTTGACGTATGGCCCATTTTCAAGTCCGCAGAAAGTTTTGAGTATAATAGACAAATTGGAGTAAGTACATATATGTAATATACCTACATTTTATACGTTGATTAACGATCCCTATTGACTGCGTCTTACCTAAATTTTAATCCAGGCATTAGATTTGCCTATGAAGCTAAATGCATTATTAGTTTTCTTTAGACCTGCACCGCACTACAAAGTACAATTAAAAGAAAGCAACGTCTATTTTCGCCGCCGTGTCCGTGTCGGTTGTAGGATTTACACGGACCACACGGAGTTCGGTGTCTTTGCATCACCCGTGTCCGTGTAAATGAACTTTTACACGCTTCCGTCAAATTTTTATTAGACTTTCTAGGTGGAAGAGGTGTATTAATCAGGCTTTCAATTGCTTTATTAACTGGGGATCTGCCGAGCCCTCCCTCCACCAAGTTTGTATCTATAACATTATAAACAATTTCGTTGATGACACGGTCACAGAGCACATCATAAATAATTTAGTCGATAACAGCGTTGTTTTGACACGGCGGAATACACGCTCGTGCCGTCCGTGTAAATCCTACAAAACGACACGGGCACGGCGGCGCAAATAGACACTGTCTTCACAGAAATTTCATCACGGAAATGTATTCACCGGCTCAAGCAATACTAAATCAACCTGCGCCAAAAATATGTCGAACCGTAATAAGGAAGTTACGAAAATGGACAAAAGCAAATGAGGAAAAACTCAAGGAAAACCCTTACGATTCGTGATTTACACTCACAGATGACCCTCTTCCTACCTCACTTCTTTCACCAAAAAAAAAAAAAAACAGGATTTCGTCAGTCATGGGGTAAAATCCCTCACGTGTAATTCAGGACTTGAACGTTTATTCTGGCCTTGAACCTTTCATTCATTTCATTTATTAGCAAAAAATTGATGCTCTTTTACAACAACATATAATTCATTCATTCATACCTTAAAAAACATTACCTCAAACTCTTTCTCAATCACAAACCAATACATTCCACTTACTCTTTATAAATTCTATACAATATCTCTTAAATATATCTACATTCATATCACTGCTATCATATCTTATTTATTTATTTACAAATTCGCCAAGTATTCGTATTTAGCACTACTCCTAAATCTTTGGTCTTATCAAGTTTGTTCAGAGAGCCACCGTCTAAGGTGTAGTTAAAGGGCACTGGATTCCTTGATCGAGAGAATGACATAGTAGTGCACTTGCTAATATTTAGGGGAAGGAAGTTTATAGAACACCAATTATGAAAGGCGTCTAAGTCCGAGTTTAATAGTGCACAGTCATTCGCACTTGAAATAACGCGGAATATTTTGGCGTCATCGGCGTAACATAGAATTCTGGAATTCGGGAGAATTACGGATACATCATTGATGTAAATGATAAAAAGCAATGGTCCTAGATGACTTCCTTGAGAAACACCAGAGGTAACATAAATATCGTTCGAAAGTGAACTACGAAATAGCACACGTTGCGTACGATCAGACAGATAGGAACGAATCCAATTAACAAAAATTGATGGAAACCCCAGAAAAGACAACTTACGAACAAGAATACTATGGCTAATTCTGTCAAAAGCCTTGCTAAAATCAGTAAAAACGCAGTCCACCTGCTTACCCGCTTCAATGGCAGAAATACAGCAATTAGAGAATTCCAGCAGGTTAGTCACAGTAGATCTACCCTTCATGAAGCCATGTTGAAAGGAACCAAGAAAAGGCTTGCAGTGGAAGTTAAGAGCATTGCACACCAGAGCCTCAAACATTTTACCAATACAACATAACTTGGCAATGGGACGGTAGTTTGATATGTCCTTTTTACTACCTTACTTATGAAGGGGAATGATGACAGATGCTTTCCAAGATTTCGGAAAAACACCGCAACGAATAGACAAGTTAGTGCAGGTTGCGTAACATGGAGTAAGTGAAATAGTCAGCATCACTCCTTGAGGAACAAAACCGCTTCCAAGCTTTATTCTTCAGATTCTTTAAGTGCTTCACAGAACTATTAAGCCAGGGCTGATATGAACGCGAACCACGAGACCTTGAAACAGGAACACAATTAGCAAAACAAACAGAAAGAGAATCATAAAATGACATTACAGCATTATCAATATCACATTCATTCAGAACATTCGTCCAATCGCAGGCAAAGAGCCAATCATTAAGTTTAGAATAATCAGCTTTGCTAAAGTTATAACAAAAATTACTTGAGTCAGAAGACGCCGTCAGTACAGGATCAAAACCGAAGATGATGTGCAGTGCAGGATGGTGACGAGATTCAGGAACCAGAGGAGATAGACAGTGCTTCACGACAGTACTCGAGCAGTCAGATGAGAACACCAAATCCAAGAACCTGGCCGAGTCATTCATCACGTCACAGGCCTGTGATAAGCCGCAAGAGGCAATGGAGTCCAGGAACGCCGGAATATACTGTGGGGCAGCGGAAAAAGATGGTAGTAAGCAATCCTTATCCAAGAAGCGCTCCCAGCTGACCCAAGGCATATTGAAATCTCCAAGGAGTAAAAGGTCATCCGACGGAAGCAGCAGATCGGCCAGTCCTTCAACACAAGTAGACATCGACTCATAGCAATCAGAGGGCGATCCAGGCGGAATATAAACCGTGGAAATGTAAACATTTTTGTGTGGAAGCTTGAGAACCACGCAAATGAATTCAAGGGAATCAGATCCCGCAACATCAACGACCATACAAGGAATTTCATGGCGGACAGCGCAGAGCACACCACCTCCCACCGGAGCATCAGCAGCGGAAAGATGGCGGTCACGGCGGAAAACCAAGTACTCAGAGCCAAAGAGCTCAGCGTCTGCAATTCTTCCACAAAGCCAAGTCTCGGTCAGGCAGACCACGTCGAAACATTTATTCGTCGAGCCGATGAATAGTCGAGTCGTCTTCGATCGCAGTCCGGTTACGTTGGCGTAGTAAAGGGAGAACTCACTAATGCGTTTTTTGATGATATATTACAGGCTGCAGTTGCGTTAAAACGAGTCCTTGGAATGAATTCACGGACGATAGAATTAAGCGGCCAAATGTCGGGGCGAAGTACCGAGTGAAAAACAGCATCTGGTACAAGAAGCTTAAATGAAGCAGAGAAGGAACGACCTCGCTGCCCACGTCGTGCATCAATTCTTCTGCAGGCAATTGAGCTGCTATCAGTCACGGTACGCGATGAAATAAAATTGACGATATCATCTTCAGTGGTGTCATGATGCAACCGTGACAGGAAAATATGACGTGGAAGCTCAGCCGGTCTCAAAGCAACCGCTGCAGACACAGGATCCACGGCGTTGACCACGGTGAAATCCAGCGTGTTAGATGGTAAGACATCAGCAACGCCACATGTTGTAGTGAAAGATGCAGCAGCAGGTGAGGGAGTAGCAGTCGACCTCGATGATGCATCAGGGAAGCAAACTTCCTCAATAGTGCCATCAAGAGGAGCACGAAACCTCCTGCGTCTTCGCCTAGAGCGTGAATTTGTCGATATTTTAACCTATTGTACATTTTAAGGCCCTTATAAATTAAAGAATTTTGTGTCCTTACTGTGGTAAAATTTACTAACCTAAACTCATTCACTCTTAAGCCATACGGCTGCACTTCACTTGTATACATCAGATATTCACTCAGATACCCAGGCAATAATCTATTCTTCATTTTAAAGATTAACAACGAAACATTTAACACAATCCTTTCTCTTACACTCATCCACTTCAATGACTCCAGCATACCTTAAATAGGTGCATATTTATTGCAACAAAGAATTGCTCTCATTCCCTTATTCTGAAGTTTCTGTAATCTATCCATCATTCCACTGCCAAGTAAAAATAACACAGACGAACAGTACTCAAAATGCGGTTTTATTATTACATTATAGATTTGTATTGCCGTAAGCATTGAAAGAGACTTTCGTATTCTTTTTAAAAAACCAATCTTTTTACCTATTTTCCCATTGCACCATCCAATACAATCATTATATCATTAATATAAATAAGAAATAGTAGGGTACCCAACAGAACCTTGTGGCACTCCCGCATTTATTGCCTTTCTTTGAGACATCGCCTTGTCTACCTTAGTTCGTTGCATTCTTCCGGACAAATAGCTATCAAACCATGACCATTCCTTTCATTTTACTTCATACTTCTTCATTTTTCTCATTAAAATATCTCGATCTACAGTTTCGAAAGCTCGCTTAAGGTCTAAAAACACCGCCGATTTCCTTCTAAATATTCCTCCAACTGCAACTGAACAACTTTCTCCAAAATCTTTTCATAGGTTGCAAGCGTGTTTATTGGTCTGAATTCCTCACATTTTCTTGTATTTCTCACTTTTTCGACAGTATAATTACAGTTTCCTTCCATCCTTCTGGAAAGTGACCTTGTTGCATTGATTGATTTATAATTTTCAGTATCACAGGGCCAACCTGTCCCCAACAATCCAGCATCATACGAACATCTATCTTATTTGTATCTCTTTGAATACAAATTCGTGTTTAACTTGTTGCAATTTGTCCTCATATTGTACTGCCTGTATAGATGCACTATTGTCTTTCACACTATTCACAAAGTACTCGTTAAACTTCTCTGCAATTTCCGCTTTATCCCTAAATTCAGGAATATTTTCTTTTAGTACAAATTTTTTTAAATTTCTCCACATTTCCTTTTGACTGTTAGCACTAACGATCCGCTGATTTATATTATTTCGCTTCTCAGTTACTATTTTATGTTTGTAAATATTTCTGGCCATCTTATACTTTTCCCAATCACTCTCGTTATTTGATAGGCTAGCTATCTGATACGTTCTTATTTTCTCACATTTTAACTTTTTTAACTCATCCGTAAACCAAATATTACTGTTATTCGTTACAGGTTTCCGTTGTACGAACTTTCCCACCAAAGCTTTCAGCTTGTGTTAAAAAACTCTCGCGCATTCATTTAGATTTTCAATATCACCCACTTCAATCATACCAATATCATTCAATTCATTAGCAAATTCATTCTTTTCATAGTGCAAAAACTCCACTTCCAACTTGGATTCTCTTCTCTAATCCACCCTCAAATCTATATTAAAACACAATGTCTCATGATCGCTAATTTTTAGTTCACTCGAAACTTTCACCTCCAAATCATATGAATTAGTTAACACATAATCGATTAGGGTTCTTGAACTAACAGTCACTCTAGTGCATTCATTCACCACTTGCTTATAACCATTATCCGCGATCATTTCTTTAATAGTATTAGAATACAATTCATTTTTGAAATAGTCAATATTAAAGTCTAAAGCTATTATGATCCTACAATTGAACTGCGATAAAGCATCAAACTGGTCATCCATAAAATTGCAAAAATCCCTTGTCGGAGAACTAGGCGAACGATATGTTACAGCAAATATTACTGACTCATTATTGATCCCGCATTTTATCACCAACCATCAAATATCCAAACCAATAACTCATTCAGACACCATTTCAAACTGCCATCTATTTCTTTAATAAATTACCACACCCCCTGTCCTTTTATAAACTGAATCACACCGTATCACATAATATCCATTCAATCCAATTTCACAATCATCTACCTCATCAGTAATGTGTGTCTCTGAGAGCAATATAATATCGGGTACTTCTTCGTTTACAACTACCTCTAATTCTTCAAAGTTATTCACAAGTCCCTGTTCATTCAAATATATTGCTTTCACTTCAGATAGTTGCTAGTATTCTACAAATTTCCTTCCGAATTCAATTTCCTCAAATATACTGGACAATTCCAATCCAAAGTATTATGATTAATATCGAGATTTAATTTAAGTTTCTGGTTCATTCTACTACAATTAGCGCACTTATTCTCAATAGGTTTATTACACTCCTTGCTTTCGTGATTATCTGCACACCTTGAACATATTGCTTTGTTTACACATTCACTCGCTTTATGGTTAAATCCTTGACATTTAAAACATCTTTTAACATTAATTGCTTCATATACTTTACACCTCTCCCATCCAATATTTACCTTTTCCGCACTCATTATTTTGTGAAAACTCTGGGCATCCAATTGCACTTATAACTTTCATACCTTCTACCACTCTTATTAATTTTTTTTACCTGCAGGCATTTAATTTCACTCGCATGCAAAAAATCATTCTGGGATTTTAATTTGTTTTCTACACTTTGCTCATCCATGCACTCACTAATACCACACACATACACTTTCGGCTTTCGAAGTTGCGGCACTTTTACTTAATAGTTTTCGCTTAATTACTCTTCCACTGCACTCTTAACTTTCTGCCGCTCATTCTCATTCTCACATAAAATTGCAATCGTACCACTATGATGACCTTCAACCCCGTTAATTTTGTATTCCGACGGATCCACTTTTTTCTTCAAATCGTCTTTTAGCGTTTTCGATGGGACTTCAGTGCGAAACGAGTTTCGATTTTTTCTAGCAGTGTCGCTGTCAAAACATGTTCGATGGGACTTTTGACAGCAAAACTGCTAGATTCAGTGGTCCACTGATTTCCCCTGCCTAGCACTGCGGTTTGCTTTCAGTGGAGCTACAAAGGTAAAATGTTTTGACAGTTCGAATTGTCAGACGGTTTTTAGTGGTTTACAAATTGGGTTAGCTCTGCCTAAAACGTTCTCCAAGCGATATAATTTCATATAACAATATTTTAAAATGTTTTATAATAGATTTTCGCTGTCGTTTTATTAAAATATTTTTTATTGGTGCGCACACATTGACAAAGTCAGAAAGAAATGTTTCATTGATCAGTGGGCCACTACAAGAAAACGTCAGAAACAGTGCGCCACGAAAACCGTGCTGAAAGAGTCCCATCGAAAACGCTATTTGGTTTTCGCACTCGTTTGTTTACATTTTGGTTTTATAACAACCCGAGGTTCTTTAACCAGTTGGCTCGCATATGTTTCCTTGACACTTGTAACTTTCCCGCTCACGCTTTTAACCTCTTCAAATATTTTGGTTTTTTCATTAAACAGCACAGTTAATTTCTCAAACATCTTTTTAATTTCGATTCCTTGATTTATCGCGTTTTGTTTATTTTCTTCCACTGCTTTTAATATTTGGTTCATTCGTTGCACTAGCATATTCTCATTATCAACGCAATCATCACACGCGTACATTATATTTCTTTTCGTTATTAGTAAATTTCGCTCATAGTCAGTCAATCCCGAACATTTTTCATGAACCACTCCTCCACATAGTCCTTTGCAGGCTATACCTGATTCATTACTTACACTCCTTTTGGATTTTATGCACTCCATTGTTACCTTTTTTTACCAGTCGCACAAAATTTCACTTTTATCTTTTACTTCTTTAAAAATAAAGTTAAGAGTTCTCAGTAACGTCCGTTCAATCAGTCCACGCGTTACAAAAAAAAATCATAATTAATAAAAAAGCTTTATTTTTTTGCAAACCACTTCACATTTAATATAGTAATGCAAATTGTTGTTTAGTGTTAATCTACAAAAAGAAACTCCAGGTTCTAAAAATTGAAACATTTTGAGAAAATTGTAATGGTATAATTAAGCTATGCCTGTTCACAGGCTACCACAAGATGGCAGCATACGGACATGGATTGGATTGAGGGTTGTGAGCACAACTAAGCTGGTTGTCACAACTTAATCGTGACTCACAATCAAGGGAAGTGGGGAGCTTAGAATAAAGAACTAGAGGAAGCGCTGTACCGTGTAAAATTCCTATACGTGAGTGAAGTTCTACGATGCAAGAAAGAACTAAATGGAATGGCTATACCTACGAAGAAATAACTAAACGGAACGTCTCTAAAGTTAAGAGTTCTCAGTAACGTCCGTTCAATCAGTCCACGCGTTACAAAAAAAAATCATAATTAATAAAAAAGCTTTATTTTTTTGCAAACCACTTCACATTTAATATAGTAATGCAAATTGTTGTTTAGTGTTAATCTACAAAAAGAAACTCCAGGTTCTAAAAATTGAAACATTTTGAGAAAATTGTAATGGTATAATTAAGCTATGCCTGTTCACAGGCTACCACAAGATGGCAGCATACGGACATGGATTGGATTGAGGGTTGTGAGCACAACTAAGCTGGTTGTCACAACTTAATCGTGACTCACAATCAAGGGAAGTGGGGAGCTTAGAATAAAGAACTAGAGGAAGCGCTGTACCGTGTAAAATTCCTATACGTGAGTGAAGTTCTACGATGCAAGAAAGAACTAAATGGAATGGCTATACCTACGAAGAAATAACTAAACGGAACGTCTCTAAACGCAATTTTTTGAAGCATCTCACAACTCCAAACATACTTTCCACTACAAACGCATTTTGAACAGGGCCGTAGTAATTTTTCCTTTCTTGGTAAAAATATTACTTTAAGTTCAATAGCCCGAACGAAGTTCAAGCTAAATAAAAAATTCAAATATAAACAAGAACGAAAATGAATTTTCCTTACTACTTTTAATTAAAATTGCTTAGTAATTAACTTGTTTACACGTTTAGAGCATATTTACTACCTGTAGCGAAATCTTTTGAAGAAACTTACGTATGAAATGATATTTGCGATTTTCACAATTTTACAAAATGCACGACATTTTATTTAGTTTATTCTAGTTTATTTTACAATGGAAACTATTTTCACTTCCTTTATGTTTAAATTTATTAGGTTTTTATCACAAATTAACACTCTTTAAAGCGATCGAACATAAAAGAAAACTTTTTCGGCACTTCTTTACATTAAAAATGACAATTCAAGTGTCTTCTTCTTATTGAAGAAATTAAAGTCGCCCTTTCGTCCCCCATACTTCTTCCACAAACGAGATGCTTCACACCCATACATGATTTTTACACGGTATAGCCATTCTGTTTAGTTCTTTCTTCGTAGGGCTGGTACAGCATAAATATGAGATCCTGTGACTAAAACACAGTCAAGGGAATGAGTAAAGCGACCTTTGTGATCAGATCATAAGTTAAAATTGTCGATTGCTCTCATTTGGAAGTTTGGGACCTCCATTAAGATTTTTGGTTGTCCTGCTACATGTTTCCTTCGCCTAGGAAATCAGAACGATTTGAAAAGAGAAAAAAAGGTAACTCTTTTCATTTATACCTACCTATAAACATTGTTTTTGACGAAATCCCTCTCTCTCTGCCCACCTTGCAGTGCATAAAGAAGACAGCGAAAAGGGCACTTAACCAGTCCGCCCCGGTACAGTGGCTGCAGCTCAAGGCCTGTCTGGCCTCACACAAGCATAAAAACAGGAAACAAGAAAACAAAACTATGCTGATCATCGGCAGTATACTTCACACTTCCCCAGTAAGCTCCTTGGAAAAGAAGGTAATTTAGATTAGGGTAGACCTAGTAAGCAACAGATAAGGGCTATTTACAAGACTGCAGTCAATCATACGGAGCAGCAGTAGTAGATTACAGTGCTCCACCCAACAGCAAATCTACGATGCAGGTCGTACGGAAACTATGACACCCAGCCAGTGTATTCGCAATTCTAATCAAATCCAGCAGCACCAGGAGGTTTCTATTAAATCGTCGTGAAAGTTTTATTGGTTATAATCTATAAGAATGAAACAGATAGTTTTTCAAAAATAAGTTAGTAGATATAGGCTTTAACATTTTAATTTAATCCAAAAGAAATGAAAAGAAGGCATTTTTATAAAGGACTGCCTTACATTCAAGGTTGCTGAAACTCCATTAATAAGGAAAACTTCAAAAATTAATGTCAAAATCATGAAAGCGCGAGTAAAGGAAAAAATGTTTCGACGTGGTCTGCCTGACTGAGACTTGGCTTTGTGGAAGAATTGCAGACGCTGAGCTCTTTGACTCTTAGTACTTGGTTTTGTTGAGGGTAATGATGTGAAATTCATGTACCCATGCTGCCTTCATGCGGCAACATGAGGACATGAATTGGACTGAGGGTTGTGAGCACCACTAAGTTGCTTGTCACAACTTAGTCGTAGCTCACAACCAAAGGATTCGGGAAGGTTACAGGATATACCAGGGTGAGCCTTATAGCAGCCGTGCAGGCTTGGTCAGTGACCAAAGAGGTGAGGGGTCCGCCTAGCTAGCCGTTCTTAGCTCGCCGGATCGGTGTGAGATCTTGCCTCACACTCCTCGGTACACTCACCCGAACACCAATTAGGACACTCTAAAAGTCCTTAGGACCAAAGCACGAAGGCATGAAAAAAGAGGGAAGCACAATTATTAAAGGATTATGAAAAAAAGGATGAAATGGATCGACAAAAGTCATGCCCCTGACGGAAAGCAACCTCAGCCTCCAGATGGTATGAGGCTTGTAGGACTAACCCTCCCCAACCTATGACTGCACCTCGTCCATCATCTGGTACAGTCCCAATAAAAGAACTCGGACGGTTGCCCGGTACTAGGGGTTAAAGAGAGGAGGCGGAGGCGGAGGGAATAAGGCTAATAGCTAACAAATCATTATCTACTGCACGTGACAATTAACTTCATGATAGAGAAACAAAAAAGAATCAAATGCGAAATCAAACCGACATAATTTACCTGAGATAACTTAATACTCTCGAAAAAACCGACTAACTATCGTTTAATGCATGGACTATTAAATGCAACTGTGCACGTTATGATTACGAAAATCACATAGTTAACGGATGCAATAGAGATTATTAACCAAATATTAAAATAAAATATTTAGAGAGCCACTTGAAAGATACTACTGTTATTAAGTTTATCATAAGTATCTTACGATATATTACTGATATAGAAATTCGGTCAATATTCATTTATTAATCTACATAACTCCTTTGAAAATGAGGAGAGGAAAAAAAAATTCTGTTTATATATATATAGCAACGTATACATTAAATTCAGCAAAAATAATAATCTCATCTTAATCTTGTCCAGTAAGAGCTGTTATAAATTATAAAGCTTAAAGCTGTAACATAGCTTAAGCTTACATCAGATCAGCAGTGTGTTTTGTTTTCAAAGCTTACCTGTAATTATTTTATATATAAAAAAAATCAAAGTGGAGTTAGTTGAATCCAAATTTTTCTGATCTGAACCTCCTATACAAACAAATATAATAAGAATTGAAAGCCAACTGGTCTTTCACCTTGTTATGGTCGCTACAATATTGCCATTAACTATGTGATTTTCGTAATCATAACGGTTTTTTCGAGAGTAATTAATCGGTTTTTTCGAGAGTATTAAGTTATCTCAGGTAAATTATGTCGGTTTGATTTCGCATTTGATTCTTTTTTGTTTCTCTATCATGAAGTTAATTGTCACGTGCAGTAGATAATGATTTGTTAGCTATTAGCCTTATTCCCTCCGACTCCGCCTCCTCTCTTTAACCCCTAGTACCGGGCAACCGTCCGAGTTCTTTTATTGGGACTGTACCAGATGATGGACGAGGTGCAGTCATAGGTTGGGGAGGGTTAGTCCTACAAGCCTCATACCATCTGGAGGCTGAGGTTGCTTTCCGTCAGGGGCATGACTTTTGTCGATCCATTTCATCCTTTTTTTCATAATCCTTTAATAATTGTGCTTCCCTCTTTTTTCATGCCTTCGTGCTTTGGTCCTAAGGACTTTAAGAGTGTCCTCATTGGTGTTCGGGTGAGTGTACCGAGGAGTGTGAGGCAAGATCCCACACCGATTAGGCGAGCTAAGAACGGCTAGCTAGGCGGACCCCTCACCTCTTTGGTCACTGACCAAGCCTGCACGGCTGCTATAAGGCTCACCCTGGTATATCCTGTAACCTTCCCGAATCTTTTGGTTGTGAGCTACGACTAAGTTGTGACAAGCAACTTAGTGGTGCTCACAACCCTCAGTCCAATTCATGTCCTCATGTTGCCGCATGAAGGTAGCATGGGTACATGAATTTCACATCATTACCCTCAACAAAACCAAGTACTAAGAGTCAAAGAGCTCAGCTCATATATATATATATATATATATATATATATATATATATATATATATATATATCTCCATAGGTTCAAGCTTGCATACCTTTGGGTAAAAAGGGGGTGAAGAAATGCGCATTTTTTCTCTCTTCGTTGGATAGACTTATGTTTTAGTTTTTTTTTTGCCCATTCCTTGCTTATCATTGATGCTTGTCCGTAGTAATTATTGCTTGATGATGCCTTAACTATATTGATGAATTCTTTAACATGTTATATTAGCTGAAAAAAATTTTTTTTTATAGATACGATGGTACTTTAGGTGCCTATACCTTGTTAAGATAGCTACTGGTTGACGTATTTAAGGATGCCATTGTTAAAATAGTATAGAATTAAGCACCAACCTATATATGTATATGTAGAGAAGCTAAGCTGTATTGGTTCTATGCCGACTTGAAATTTGTTAGATATGAATAAATTGCATTTTTATATGAGCCTTAAATAGACCTTATTCTTTTCTCTCTCTCTCGTCGACTCATTCCTTAGGGCGGTCATCGTTACGTCGATGGGCGGGGTCTTCCCTATGAGGTGACTGACCCTCTTTCTTACAGGTACATTTACGGCATTCAGACGATATAGGCCCCCTGGGTGCATGGGCGGTCGAGGAACGGGTCATGAAAGGGGAGTTATGTCAACAGACTCCCCCCCCCCCCCCAATCCCCAACGAAAGCCGGTAAGTTTGTCCGCACCTGCCGACATCCTTCCTCCTCCTGTTTTGTTGTTTTTCCATTCCTTTTTTTTCAGATTTTAAAATTTTTTCTTGTTCGGTTTGTTTTTAAAAATTGTCCGTTAAATTCTTTTCGCGGTTTTTTTTCTTTTTCTTGTTCCTTTTTTTTTCTTTTCTTCAAAATTGTTCTCTTTTTCGTTTTGTTCCATTTTTCCCAATCCCCAATCGGCATGATTTATGTTCGATTGTTGCTTGACCGGGGGCAGAGATGGTTTTCCTTTTTTTCGAACCCCCCTATACTCTTCTGCAGTTGCTACCCTGCACGCATGCCATCCCCCATCCCTGCCCGAGCATCTGCTGACAGATGAGTGTCCAGCGGAGGCCGTGATCCTGGCTGACACCAGCTGACTTACAGTTGATGTCATCCGGAGTCATGGTCTGCCTTGGGCAATCATCCAGCAGCAGTGTCGGTCTCAGTGCACAACAACCTATGTTCAGAGAAATTGTGGCATTATATAACCAAACTACTCCAAAAATCAAATAAGCTATTGGTGAAATTAGAATAAATGAATTAAAGACTACATAAAATGATTCAGAAAATCTTATAGAATACTGTGCGCAACGTTAGTGCGAATTCATTGCTATTCTCTCTTGTTTTTCGAACAAAAGATAGTAAATTAATTTCTATGTTAAATTTATATCAATTCAAATAAATGTATGACTATATATATATTGAAGGTATTTTTATTAAACTAGTCGATTTCACTCGCCACAAAACTTCATCTTTACATTTTGAATATATCCTGCAATTGGGATATGAAAACGTAACTAAACATAAATTCAACTTAAACTTAGCAAAAACGTAAACTCAATATGGAAAACTCAAAACCCTTGTTTAAATGACTGTTTGTATTTTTTTCAGTTTTCCTTATTTTCAGAAAGTTTAACCAATAATCCTTAAGGCAATTAACTCTCAAATTTTACACATTTTTAACGGTCTGGAAACTAAAATTATAATGAAATAGAAAAATGTTGTATGTCGTATATTTGTGTATATGTGCGAGCGTGTTTTGTAACTTCTTGTGTAATCCTTAATATCGATAGATTATTATGATAAATATTTTAAAGCATTCATTTGTTATGAACTATTTTGGATTCGTATCATTAATCAATATAATCGTGCGAAATTCAGTCCTTTGGATTTTGGATACCTATGCCGGCGTGTTTAAAACAATCCGATCTCCTTTAGTAAAGAGATTAAAATTACGTTTGAGTTTTGGATCCCGTCGTGGAATCTCTGTATATTTTAAAATTTTAAATGAGTAAGGCTTCCGAGGAGATACTCTAATTCATAGTAGTACAATAACTAAATATATAATTCACAAAACCATTAATTCGTTAGTGGTTAAGCGGAAATTAAATATTTTGAACTTTTTTTAACTTCCCACATATTGGAAGTTATTGTAATTGGCTCGATTTTCAAAATTTTTAGTTTTAATATTTTTTTACATTTCAAAGTCACCATAGTGTTTTACGCATGTTTTTGAACACACGTATGTGTGTGTGTGTGTGTGTGTGTGTGTGTGTGTACGTACGTACGTACGTACGTACGTTCGGACCCACTTTTTTCGACAACGAAATCTCGCGAACGAAAAATGATAACGACTTCGCTATGGTGCCATTCGAAGAGTATTATTGTCAATAAGAGCTGAAAGAAATTTAATCAATTTCGGTTCAGCCGTTTTTTTGTTTAAACAAAAAAACTGAAAAAAAAGTTGATTTTAGACTTTCTTGAAAAGGATTTCTTCGATATAATTTGTTCTGATGACGATCGGGACATCAAAAAATCGGATAAACAATTTATTATGAACAGAAATTGTTTATAATGATGAAAAATTGTTTATAAAAATAAATAATTGTTTATAACAATAATAAATTTATAATCATAAAAAATGGTTTTACCTGGTTGAAAATTGATTTTGAAAATTGGAAATTGAATACAAAATTCAAGATTGTTCATAGCAATTGAAAATTCTTATAAACAATTGAAATTTTTGTTACCACAAAAAATTTCTTTTATGAATAAACTTTATTTATATCAATTTAAAATGGTCTATAACAATTAAGAATTGTTTATATCAATTATAAATTGTTTATAACCATTTAAAATTATTAATAACAAATGAATTCCAAACAGAGTGCATTTATTTGGGTTTCATTAAAAAATAGTGCTATAACGGAATAATTTTTTAAAAAAATTTTCGCATCTAATTACAACGAAATTATCATGATAAATTACATTCATTAATTTATTTATTTATAAATTTAAAATATCAATTTTTTAAGTATTTTTGAATGAGATAAAAGTGGGCGAAAGTTTTTTTTTGAAAAAGATTCATCTGATCTAATTGGTTCTGATACAACTCGATACTTTAAAGAAAAATCCAGAACTTTTATAGTTTTTTGTAGCCATAAATAGTTGATATTAATGTATAGTATGAATTTTATTGAGTTTTTGTTAATAATAATTGAATATTGTTAATAACAATTGAAAATTGTTATTAACTGGGAAGTTGTTCGTGTGGACCTCAAGGGTCGCACCAAGGATGCGACACCCAGAATCTGGACCCACCCCACTAGTTTTTTTTTTTAAATTTTGACGATTTTTTGTACCTTGTGATAGGTACAAGTGTACTCTGCATATTTATTTTTTATAGGTTACCTTTTCTTTTCTCTTCACTTAATTTAAGACCAACTATTATCGTATCAAAATTAGAAATGAGTGAACTTACGGATTCCGATTCACCTTGTGTCTACATATACCTTACATGTCTGGTGGTTTCCTGTTTTCCTGTGCCTGCCAACTCCTTTTCGTTTTTTCTTTTTTTTCGTTTTTTTTGTTCTTGTTAAAAATTTCCGAGCCTTTTCCTTGTTTTCCTGCAGTCACTAGTCACTATTAAAAAGGAAGAACCGCACTCGATGAAGGTTGACTCGCCAAAAAAACTCAAAAGGACGCCAGCTCAAACATGCCTCTTGCCGGCCAAATCACCCCGGTTGCTGACGTTTCCCCCAACAATATGGCGTGGGTGGCCGCCATACTGGTGGGGAGCCCGCCATATTTCGGAATGTCTCCGAAAAGTGGACGCTAAAATTTAAATTCAAAAAGATTTAAAACAATTCAATTTTGAATACAAATTGTATACCTGATATTCTGGGAATATATGCCTTGGCATTATTTCATTAGTTCCATTCATCAGGCTTACAGTGAAGTACAATGCCTGCATTATCGCATCCAAAAAGGTCAAGTTTTTGAACTTGCCTCCAAAAGCATTTCCCATTCTATGATAACGCTCAGGAATTCTAACGTAGCTGAAATCATAGTAAGGCCGCGTACCAAAACTGCACAGCAGCAGCAATTAAATGAAAAACCGTCCGTAATGCTGAATAAACACCACGGTTCCAGGTGTTGTTTAAATGCGTTCGTGAATTGTTCCCCATTGTTTCTCGATTATTACACAATGAAACTAAAATTAAGTTTAAGAAAATGTACAACTGATATTTAATATACGGGGCATTCCACGTAAAGCGGACAGGTAAGCAATTTTGATGTTTCCGATTTTAGTAATATTTGATTATGTTATACCTATATACATATGTATGTCCTCGATCCAGATACAAAATGTTTTTACAGTATAAAGTCTGGTTAACGAGCTAGAGGGCTTTAAAAATTTAACTAATCGGCAGGTATGCGCTACTTCTAAACCCATTACCCAGTTTTAAAAAGTTACAATAAAATAAATAAAGTAGTCAAATTTATACTTCATTTAATGAGCTTTTTAAATGCATTTTTGGATATTAAAAAAAAATTTTTTTTTGGAAAAAAAGAATATATTTAAATTTTTGAAACTTGAATTTCACAAAGTTTGACCATTTAATTTTTTTTCTAAAAATATCTAATAGTGTATAAATAATGCTTGCCAAGTTTCATAATCGGCGTAGAAGTCGTTTAGGAGCTAGAAGCGTAGCAGCCGGCGCCCCACGGTGGGAATTTTTGTATGGAGTCAGAATGTTAAATCATATTTTTCGAAGCTTTAACGATGTAAATTATACGCTTCGAAACTGTAACTACTCTAGCTCCTAAACGACTTCGAAGTATAAATTTGACTACTTTATTTATTTTATTGTAACTTTTTTAAACTGGGTAATGGGATTCGAAGTAGCGCATACCTGCCGATTAGTCAAATTTTTAAAGCCCTCTAGCTCGTTAACCAGACTTTATACTGTAAAAACATTTTGTATCTGGATCGAGGACATATATAGGTATAACATAATCAAATATTACTAAAATCGGAAACATCGAAATTTTTTATCTGTCCGCTTTACGTGGAATGCCCCATACACTATTTCTTTAAAATTTTTTCAATTTAACAACTGCAAGGATAAAAACCTCTGCCGTTCAAACAACGAATAAACAATTTCACCATAACCTAGCGTTTCTGCCGTTCCACTTTTCCCAACCCTATTCCGCGTAGAATTTCTCAACCTGACCCGGGAGATTGATTGTGAATTGGGTAGGCAGTGGCGCCAAGATTCTTTCTTAGGAAAATTTTTGCTATTATTGGATATTGCTCATTATTCAATGATGCTCACATAACAGAAAATGTTCTCTTCCAGAAATTTGGAAAATTTGTGTGAAGGGAAGCTGAGAAAGTGAGCGGGACAAGGAAAAGGACTAGAAATTTATTGGGGACAACATCTTGTTTAGCTGAAAGAAAACCTTACGTTACTCGATTCGAAGCCCAACGTGTGGCTCGACCCATGCCTTGAGATAAACTGTCTCATGTTCTACCGACTGAGCTAGCCGGGCTTATGTTGTTTGTGTGTGTGCCGATATATGTTAACAAGCAGAGCGTAGTGTTTCAGCCTTTACAGGCGACCGTCGGGCACATTTCCATTATGTATACTTGCGGAATTTCGCGTGAGTCATCGAGACAGGTGTTATGTAATGATGACGGTTAATTTAGGTATAAATACTAAGTCATTCAAAACTTCGAGGAAATCGAAATGGTCGTATGCAATGGGTACGTGTGGAACCACTGAAGACAGTAACAGAGGAAGGAGCAATACATAACGCTTAGCTTATAGATACACTTAAGGACAAATAGGGGTATAGCGTAGTATTTGGAAATATTTGGTTTTGCTAACTCATATGTACCTAGTCGTGCCATAAGTTCTGTCACAAAATTGAACGCGTCCGCGATACCTTTGTTCATGTGCGTAGTTTTTGCAGTCGCTATTTTTAGATACGTTATACTCTTGTTGACAACTGATGTACATTTTAAGTTTGTTCGTTCGCGTGTAAAGATGGAGTGGGGAGTCAACGAAAACCGAATAGCAGTTATTGGAGATCGACCCCGTTCTGGACGTCCCCGTGACGTACGTAATCCTAGTCGTCAAAGCCATCGGGAATCCAATTCGTCGAGTTCCCCTTCTTAAGCAACGAATAATGGCTTCGGAGATTAGCATCTTCACCAGAAGTATGTTTCGCATCAAAAAATCTGACCTTGGAATGGGCGCCTTCCGAAGATCAACAGAACACTTGCTGACAGGGCAGTTGAAAAAACTTAGGAGCAGAAGAAGCAAAGAGCTCCTTCAGCGGTTTCAATCTTCAAAATGATACGGTGTATGCACACAGCTCCAGAAAAGCCCGAGAGGTACAGCGACATCATCCAGCGTCAGTAATGGTATGGTGGTTTATACGTGGTGGGCTACGAAGCTGTCACAGTGCTTCATTTCTGCGAAAAAGGCGTAAAAATGCCAGCAAAAAACTATCAGCGCATAAAGCGCACACCACACAAGCATGGTTGGAAAGTAATGTTCCAGAATTAATAAGGGCGTCGGAATGGCCTTGTGGAAGCCCAGATTTGAATCCTTGGACTGCAAACTGTGGGCAGAGTTAGAGAGCGTGGTCTGCAGAAGACGACACCCAAACATAGAGAGCCTTCCTTTAGAAACAGTGCGTACTGCCATAGATGACTGGTCGAACAGTTTAAACAGTTATGTACATAAGAGTTAAAGTCGGCCACTTTAAATAAATTTTTGTTTATTGTAGTCCTAACAATAAAATAAAATTTATTTCTTTTTGTCAAAAACTGTCTTTCATTTATACAAAAAACGCCTATATTACTGTGACAGAACTTATGGCACGACTAGGTATATATATATATATATATATATATATATATATATATATATATATATATATATATATATATATATATATATATATATATAAATAAACTACTGAATCAAAGTGATAACTATTAAGATTTATCAAATACTGACTACTGCAAAAAATAAAATAAACAATAATATAACTACAAAGAAAAAGAAAAAGTAACCCTAACAAAGCTGATTTTTCAGACGAGATCTAGATAAGTGAAAATCAACAAGCTCAAAATGATTATTAAAAATACTGTTTGGACTTATTCTACTTTAATTAAATTACTTGAACTGTATAATTGAAATTATAAGCAAATAATACTAAAATAGCTTATATGAATTAAAACTATAAATCAGACTAAATTGTTATTATCTTTAGTTATCAGCACTGGGAAATAACAGTATTAAGAATAAAAATGCTTGAGAGAAGTACTCAAATAAATTCAGTTAGTGAGTCGCTAGTAGTCATCACATCAGTCACTTTGATTGTAAGCAAGTGAAGTCGTAATAAATTTCGTTTGAAAATTATCCTTCTTGTTTTTCTAATTTCGAGATAAAACAAATACGACACAAAGATGTAATAGGCTCATGCATACCATAATTAGTGCAGTGGTGGGAAATATGGAGAAAGCTGTGGTTCCTCAATGGACGAGCAGGAATCGATGAACCTAGAGCTCCCAGCAGCTCGGGGGAATCAACTACGCCCCGCAAGTAATTAAAGGCAAAGACAACTCTGGAGTTGTCGCGTCTGCTTTCAAGGGACTCCAATGAGATAAGCTTTAATCGGTTAGCGTAGGGAGGCAGCTGAAGAGGATCGGTCCAAGGAAGGCCGCGATGGGCAAATCTAACGAATCTACGCTGCACAGCCTCAATACGATTAATATGAGTCGCATAAAAAGGAGACCACACAGGACTAGCATACTCCAAAACAGGTCTCACGAACGTAAAATAAAGGAGTTTAGTTATATATGGGTCATCGAACTTCTTGGACCATCGCTTGACGAAGCCCAGAGCAGAATTAGCTTTGTTTACAATAGTGTTAATATGGTCGTCAAATGAAAAGGTCGTATTTAGCACCACCCCTAAATCTTTGGTCTTGTCAAGTCTGTTCAGAGAGCCACCGTCTAAGGTGTAGTTAAAGTGCACTGGATTTCTTGATCAAGAGAATGACATAGTTGTGCACTTGCTAATATTTTGGGGAAGGAAGTTTATAGAACACCAGTTATGAAAGGCGTCTAAGTCCGAGTTTAATAGTGCACAGTCATTCGCACTTGAAATAACGCGGAAAATGTTGGCGTCATCAGCGTAACATAGAATTTTGGAATTCGGGGGAATTAAGGATATATCATTGATGTAAATGATAAAAAGCAGAGGTCCTAGATGACTTCCTTGAGGAACACCGGAGGTAACATAAATATCGTTCGAAACCTTGAAATAGCACACGTCGCGTGCGATCAGACAGATAGGAACGAATCCAATTGACAAAAATTGATGGAAACCCTAGAAAAGACAACTTACGAACAAGAACACTATGGTTAATTCTGTCAAAAGCCTTGCTAAAATCAGTAAAAATGCAGTCGACCTGCTTGCCAGCTTCAATGGCAGAAATACAGCAATTAGAGAATTCCATCAAGTTAGTCACAGTAGATCTACTCTTCATGAAGCCATGCTGAATGGAATCTAGAAAAGGTTTGCAGTGGAAGTTAAGAGCATTGCACACGAGAGCCTCAAACATTTTACCAATACAACATAAATTGGCAATGGGGCGGTAGTTTGATATGTCCTTTTTACTTCCTTTTTTATGTATGGGAATGATGACAGATGCTTTCCAAGATTTCGCAAAAACACCACAACAAATAGATAAGTTAAATAAGTGACAAAGCATAGAAACTAGGGACAAGCGACAATTTTTTACAAAGCAAGCAGGGATACCATCAGGACCGCACGAGAAACTATCAGCCAAACCAGAAATATGCTTTAACACAGCATCCTCGTCAAACACAAAGTCTTTGGTTTCAAGAGTAGTCGGAGCAAACCTCGTCATTTGAGTAAAATCCTTATCACTAGTATCACAGTCTGTAGTCAAAAATGCGGTGCCAAAAAATTCGCCAAATAGGTTGGCAGTCGTCAGGGGGTCGTCGCTCTCGACACGACCAAAACTTAACACAGAAGGGTAGCCATCACAATTGCGCTTACAATTTACGAACCTCCAGAACTGTTTAGGCTCAACACGCAAAGTCGATTTAATTCTCTCTTAATAGTCAGAATAAGAAAAATCAAGTGCAGAGCAAAATTGGTTGCGTAACATGGAGTAAGTGAAGTAGTCAGCATCACTCCTTGAGGAACAAAACCGCTTCCAAGCTTTATTCTTCAGATTCTTTAAGTGCTTCACGGAACTATTGAGCCAAGGCTGATATGAACGCGAACCACGAGACCTTGAAACAGGAACACAAGTAGCAAAACAAACAGAAAGAGAATCGTAAAACAATTTTACAGCGTGATCAATATCACGTTCATTCAGAACATTCGACCAATCACACTTATTGTTTAGATCTAATCCAAAAATTATCATCATGAAAAACAAAACATTACAGTGACTGCAAATTGCTGTTTGGCTATTCTTTCAAGGATCAGAGCAACGGGTTTCATTACGACACAGATTCGCTGTATTTGCTGGAGTTATTTCTTCACATCCCTGCAGTGCGTACACAATACAGGTTTTGAGATTGTGCATATCAGTGTGCTACTTTGGGACCATTGTTTAATTCGGCAAATCATCATCACTGAGTCTCCGTGCGCAACATAATGCTGAGCCGTTTTATTCACACAAATTTCGATCTCCTCCTGTTTTCTTTGATGCATTTAGGGCCTTTTTCAACAATGAAAAGCGTTATTTGATCTCTTCCCCTTGTACCAACCGAGATTGAGGATGCTAGTAAATATTTTCATAATAGGATCCTGCTATACCATATTGGATCTCGGGGAATGTCTTCTCATTTATAGTATTTTTCTTGCAATTCTCATGAAGGTTTCTTAATGTCATCGGTGTTTGTTGAGTTTGGAAACTCCAAGGCCAGCCAACACCATCAGGTCTCCACTTCGTCTAAATCAATATCAGCTCCGGTAATTATTTCGGTCGCTATAATTATATAGTAACACTTTATTTTGCGTGAGCACTATATGGATTCTAGAGGCTTTAATCAAGAATTCTCACCGACCAGAATCCTTAATACGTTGTACTTTGCAGGGTCACATGCCAACAACGTCAAAAGGTAAGGGACAAACTGCGATACTCTGCAGTCCTCCATTCCTGCTCACTCTGCCCGAGGAATCTAGCTTCCATTCGGACTATTATTATCAACAGGATGAGGATGAGCAACGCTATGAAGTGTCTTGGCTGTTCTCTTTTGGACTGTTTCATCATCCTTAAAATGCATCTTTTGAACTGAGAGATAAGTGCGTCCAGGCCGCCGCAATGTAGCTCACGTATTAGTATCTCAGTGGTCCAAACCAACAGAAAGTCTTTCGGTATGTCAGGCCCCTCTATTGAAGTATGCGAGGTCATCAGAATGTACTGGTAGAAGGTAATCATATTCGACGTCAGCTTTATGGATGTGGGATTTTCGGTTTCATGTTGGTGGAAATTGTAAATTTTTGTTTTCCAAGAAAACGTTATAAAAAGGAAAAAATGGACCTTACTGAAATTATAACAATACAACTTAAAAAGTACAAAAATAATAAAAAAATTAATGCATCTTAAAGAAATTATAATAAAATAAAATACAAATTACAAAAATAATAACGAGATAAAAAAAATTAACAAGAAAATCATAATCAAAACGGATGTATCGAAGATATTAGTGAGGTAGGGAAGGACGCCTGATCCTATTCTATGTCCTAGCTTACAGGGTATCTTATAATAGTCTTCAGCATTTCCCTACGAATAAGTAACTAAAGGAGAAGCCCTATCGCGTATATGTCGTGTGTGTAAGAATGGCAAGTTTTTGTTCCGAGGCTGGGTCTTAGCTGTCAAATTTGTTCGCTTTTTACTACGAGGAAGTAGGCTTTTTATCAGGGCCCTGGGTCTGTGCTGTCACTTATTGTCTTGATATTTCAGCTGTTTTCGTACATTCTGCATTGGCAGCCCGTTAAAATCGGTTTGTAAAAATTCGAATTATTTTATTAATAAACTTGAAATTATAATTTTAATGAACAATATAGGGAAATCAACATTTTAATTAAATTTGTGATTACGGCTAATTGCAATCACGGTCAGCAGATAATATTTAGCCGAGAAGAGTTTTGCCAAAATTTAAAAATACTTTTCTAAACGGCTGCCTTGCGTTTATGAGACTGTATGCATGGGAACCTCACACAAGCTTCAAATTGCCACGATTTTACATTGCCTTGTTTATAACAAGGGTTATAAGTTATGTCTAGTTACTTCGTTCGTCTGTTTTGGTACGTACTCTATCTGTTTGTGTCCCACCTGACCTCGGTGACTTTAGTTATCTTCTGCGTCAACACAAAATAAAAAACTAACTGCTGGCTTGTTAAGTATTAGTACTTGATGTACCGCAACGGACACGAGAAAAGACAGAACCACAAATTAACGCTTTACAACACTGTCCTTACCTTCAGTGACGTGTAGTTATAGTGAAAAATAGTCCAATACATTTTAAGGAGAGTGAAATAAAGACAGTCTGAAGGGGGAAAGTGGATAAGGATTGAGAGTAGGGGACGGACGAGAGATCTGCCTATGTCATATTTCCCGTTTGTATCGGTATGTAGACGTGTTGACTTTTGCGCGGAATAAACTGCCGAAGGGAAATTCAGAAGGAAACAATTCCATACGTTTTACTTATAAAATTTGATTAATGGAATAAGCGGAGCATAAAATATGCATTAAAATCATATACAAAAGAATTTTGTGCCGGTAAAATGCTGAATCGCAGATATCGGCTGGTTTTAACAAGACGCTGCTGGTTCGTCATCACGGCTCGCCAGATGGAACAAACCGGTCGCAGATATCGGCTTGTTTTAACAAGAAGCTGCTGGTTCGTCATCACGGCTCGCCAGATCTCACTCTCCCAGACCTCAGTGGTGGTTTCATCGGAATATGCATGTTGTCCCGACAACTCGACATTTTACGAACTTCTTGTTTAGTTTGGCGCTGATTTGTTTAGCAAAGCTGCTTTGACCGAAATTTCGGCGAAAAACTTCCTGACCAACCCTGAAGCTCACTGGCTTCGAACGTATGTTGTAAGTCCCTTCTCCTTGTTCGAAGACTTGTCTAAATTTTTTCGTGCCTGTTCTCGAATCAAATTTAGTTTATCGGAAGTGTCTACGTCGATTGGCTCGTTTATGGGCTGCAGCCGTCTCAGAAGCGCGTACGTGGAACCACAAATTCTCGATCGGGTTTATATCTGGGCTCTGAGGAGGCCACTCCATTACGGAAATTTGACGTTCCTCAAACCATTCCTTGACAATTCCAGATGTGTGGGATGGAGCATTGTCCTGCTGGAACATCAATTGACGGTATACTGACAACGGCAAATTCTCTGAGTATGCTTCCAGATGATTAGCCAATATATTTTTGTACAACAGCCCATCCATTTTGCCTTTTATTTCCACTATTGGTCCAACACCATTAGCGCTGAAGCAGCCCCAAACCATCACGCTGCCACCTCCAAACTTAACCGTCTTTTTTGTGTACCTGGGGTCCAGTAAGATTTTAAATTTAGATTCGTCATTCCAGATGATCGAATTCCAAAACGATTGACATTTCGATCGATGGCTTCTAGCGAAATCTAGACGTTTTCTCCTATTACCTTATGTAACCTTCGGTTTCTTACGGCTCTGGCACCCTCGGAGGTTATTTTCGAGTAGCCGCTGCCTTACAGTTCTGGCCGAGATGATCACGCCGTAATTTTCCTCCATACGGGCTCTTATTTCCACTGAAGTGGTGAAAGGGTCTTTTAGAGCATGCCTGATTATTAGATTGTCCTCTCGTTTAGAAGTTTTTCTGGGCCTGGATCGTTTCTTATTTTCAAAAGTCCCGTGTTTTCGATAGTGCTTAAGAGCGTTCTGCACTTTTTTTCTCGAACAGCCGATGGTCCTGGCTATTTTACTTACGTTGCGCTCTTTTTGGAATAAGCTCCAAATTATGCTCCTTTCTTCCTTACTTGAACTCTTATTTTTCCCCATAATTGTTCGAAATTCGCAATTACCACTAGAAATATTCACCTTCTTTTTGATATATTAAATAAAAATAAAAAAAATAAGATATTTTCAAGTTAACTCACCTAAATGTTAGGGTGCGCTAATTATACTGCCAAAGCAACAAAGACACTTCTACTGTAACACTAACATAACACGCGGCGCTATTTCTCATTTGTACGCCTGAGAGGTGATTAAGCGATATGAATGTCATATCTTTAAAAGCCTTTAATAGTTATAAACTGACAAGTATATTTTGCTATAGAAAAAGGCAGTACAGTGCATATCCTTAGGGGTGTGCTAATTAGCTCGCCACCGCTGTATACATATATATATATATATATATATATATATATATATATATATATATATATATATATATATATATATATATATATATATATATATATATATATATATATATTGTTAATATTTTCGTATTATTCAATGCCTTGTATCCAATCTCCTTTAGTAAAGAGATTAAATTTACGTTTGAGTTTTGGATCCCGTCTGGAATCTCTGTATATTTTAAATGAAAGCTAAAAAAATTACTTTATCGGCACTTAAGTAAGGCTTCCGAGGAGATACTCTAATTCATAGAAGTACAATAACTAAATATATAATTCACAAAACCATTAATTCGTTAGTGGTTGAGCGGAAATTTATTATTTTGAACCTTTTTTTTTAATTTTGACGATTTGTTTGTACCTTGCGATAGGTACAAATGTACTCTGCTCATTTATTTTTATAGTTTTTTTATAATCGTATCAAAATTAGAAATGAGTGAACTTATGGATTGCCAACCTTTTCTTTTTTTTTGATTGTGAATTGGGTAGGCAGTGGCGCCGAGAACTGCCAAGAATCTTTCTTAGGAAAATTTTTGCTATTATTGGATATTGCTCATAATGCAATGATGCTCACATAGCAGTTTTCCGCCGTGGCCGCCACCTTTCCGCCCCTGATGCTCAGGTAGGAGGTGGTGTTCTCTGCGCTGTCCGGGATCTGATCCCCTAGAATTCATTTGGTTAGTTCTCAAGCTTCCACACAAAAACGTTTACATTGCCACGGTCTATATTCCACCTGGATCGCCCTCTGATTACTATGAGTCGATGTCTACTCATGTTAAAGGACTGGCTGATTTGCTGCTTCCGTCGAATGACCTTATGCTCCTTGGAGATTTTAATATGCCTTGGGTCAGTTGGGAGTGCTCCTTGGATAAGGATTACCTACTACCATCTTTTTCGGTTGCCCCACAGTATGTTCCGGCCTTCATGGATTCCATTGCCTCTTGCGGTTTATCACAGTCCTGTGACGTGATGAATGACTCGGGTCGAGGTTTCTGGATTTGGTGTTCTCATCTGACTGCTCGACTACTGTCGTGAAGCACTGTCTATCTCCCCTGGTTCCGAAATCTCGTCATCATCCAGCACTGCATATCATTTTTGGTTTTGATCCTGTATTGACGGTATTTTCTGACTCAAGTAATTTTTGTTATAACTTTAGCAAGGCTGATTATTCTAAATTTAACAATTGGCTCTTTGCCTGTTGTTGTGGTGTTTTTCCGAAATCTTGGAAAGCATCTGTCATCATTCCCCTACATAAGAAAGGAAGTAAAAAGGACATATCAAACTACCGCCCATTGCCAATTTATGTTGTATTGGTAAAATGTTTGTGGCTCTGGTGTGCAATGCTCTTAACTTCCACTGCAAACCTTTCCTGGCTTCCTTTCAGGATGGCTTCATGAAAGGTAGATCTACTACGACTAACTTGCTGGAATTCTCTAATTGCTGTATTTCTGCCATTGAAGCGGGTAAGCAGGTGGACTGCGTTTTTACTGATTTTAGCAAGGCTTTTGACAGAATTAGCCATAGTATTCTTGTTCGTAAGTTGTCTTTTCTGGGGTTTCCATCAATTTTTGTTAATTGGATTCGTTCCTATCTGTCTGATCGCACGCAACGTGTTCTATTTCCAGGTTCACTTTCGAACGATATTTATGTCTCCTCCGGTGTTCCTCAAGGTACCCATCTAGGACCATTGCTTTTTTATCATTTACATCAATGATGTATCCTTAATTCTCCCTAATTCCCGAATTCTATGTTACGCTGATGACGCCAACATTTTCCGCGTTATTTCAAGTGCGAATGACTGTGCACTATTAAACTCGGACTTAGACGCCTTTCATAACTGGTGTTCTATAAACTTCCTTCCCCAAAATATTAGCAAGTGCACAACTATGTCATTCTCTTGATCAAGAAATCTAGTGCACTTTAACTACACCTTAGACGGTGGCTCTCTGAACAGACTTGACAAGACCAAAGATTTAGGGGTGGTGCTAAATACGACCTTTTCATTTGACGACCATATTAACACTATTGTAAACAAAGCTAATTCTGCTCTGGGCTTCGTCAAGCGATGGTCTAAGAAGTTCGATGACCCATATATAACTAAACTCCTTTATTTTACGCTCGTGAGAGCTGTTTTGGAGTATGCAAGTCCTGTGTGGTCTTCTTTTTATGCGTATCATATTAATCGTATTGAGGCTGTACAGCGTAGATTCGTTAGATAGCGGCGTAAACGGTTTTGGTTCCGAATTTTTGCACAGATGTTCTGTAGTGTGTGAATTTTAAATGCCATTTCAGGAGGTGGGATAACTCTTGAATTCTATTTTTAGAATTTCTTGCATATTCGACCGTTTTATGGGTGGATTTTTTCCATTGTATCATGGGTGGCTGTGGACCTAACGACCTAAAAAGAAATTGAATTAAAAAATTTGAAATAAATAATTGAATTGATACAGTTGTTAACCTGAGTGCCTGGGTTATCCACAGGCACAAACAAAATCCAGATATTCACCTGAAATGAAGAAAAGAACGATTATTCATATTGAATAAAGAAACAAACATGAACAATAAGACGAACATTGAAAACATAAATTGAATTCACGCAAGAAGTTCATTGAACTCTAACAAATCAACTTCTTGGCGAAAACAACAACAACAACCTGATTGAATAAAAATACTCTATGGATGCTTAGAGTATAATTCAAACAGTTAAAGGGAATTTCAACAGGTCAAATAAGCTAAATATTACACCTGTGACAGCTCCTGTGAAATTTTATGAACACACGTAAATTGTTTAAATTACACGATTTGAACAAGCACAAATTAGTTACAAAACACAATAACATATAGAAAAATTAAAACTTACTTGTTTTGTTCACTTAAAACACGCGAAAACTTGGACATCGCACGAAACGAATTATAAAGACCGCGAACTGTCAACTTCATGGGGCAGGTAGACACCTGACACATGAAATTGGGGTGACATTTCGCGAGGAATCCAACGACGTTGTCAGATTAGAGGTGAATTGCGTAATTTTTGAAATATTCGCGATTTTATTAATTCTAATTTACGCAATAAGTGGGAAAGAGAGAAAACGAGTAAAAGGGATAGTAGAAAATCACGTTCCACAAATCAAATATTGTAAATATGGCTGCAATATTGTTAATCCGCCATATTATAGCAAAAAATAAAATCATGAAATATATTAATATTCTGTTTAAATAGAAAAAACAGAAAATGGGCCAGTTAATAAGGAATTCCGATTAATTTGAATTATGTGGAACTTATTGGAAAATGGCGGCTGGAAGGCTATAAAAAGAGCTGACACAGGGGCATCACTCTCTTAGTTTTCTTGGAATTCGTGGAAATTCAGTAAAATTTTTGAATTGAAGCATAGTTGGCAGACATTTTGGTGTACTGATTAATATTAAAGAACAATAAACTTGCCATTAGGCCAAAGGTTGGTCACTGCATATTTTATCATTTTTTTACTTTTTTATTTAATTTAATTTTTTTGTAATTTGAATTTTTTGAATGAATTATTGAAAATTGATTGAAAAGTTTGAATGAATTAATTAATTTTAATAAATTGAATAAAAGTAGCACAAAATAATTTGTTATTATTTCGCTACACAGTTTCTGTTTCAATTTTTTTATTTTTTTACATTTTTATAAACATTTTTTGGTGGTTCCATCTAGGAATGTGTAACATATTCAATTTTGTTAAGGTTAGTTAGTGAGTGAAATTGCAATTTTAATACCTTATTTTTGGTAAATTTTTGAAAAGTGTTAAACTTCGTTTTTAAATTATTTTTTACTGCTATTTACGGTGAACGGGTGTAAATAAACGGTAATATGTCTTCGTTAACGGAATTACTGGTTAGAGAAAAGGTCATTAGAGGTAGATTAGATAAATTAATAGAAAATGGAAAGAAAACTGCACATTCCAAACGTACGCAAGGTTTTTATGAAACGAGAATTTCTGATTTGAGAAAAATATGGGAAGACTATAACGCGATTGACTTAAATATTAATGAAACATTAGCTAAAGCAAGCACAGAAGAAGCTAATGATTATTTATCAGAAGATTATTACAGTGCGTCGGAACTTAAATATACTGAATATATGAGCGAGTTAGTGGAAAATATTCGCAAATTTTCCACAGTTTCAGAAGTAGCAGCTAATACCACTACTCCAATGCACACCACCACTGTGATCCAACATGAGTGAACACTGCCTCGGATCACATTACCGAAATATAACGGCGACTATGAATTATGGCGATCGTTTCATGACCTCTTTATCTCGTTGGTTCATAATAACACAAGATTAACCGATGTGCAGAAATTACATAATTTAAAAGCATGTTTAGTTGGTGAAGCGGAGAAGATTTTAAGACATACTCCTATCACAAATCAGGATTATGAACCCGCTTGGAACAAATTAAAGAGCCGTTATGAAAACAAACGAATTCTAGTAAATCATCAACATAAAGCGTTAGTCAATCAACCCAAACAACACACAGAATCCAGCAAGGCAATCAAATCATTACTTGATACGACGGAGGAATGTCTACAACAATTAAAAGTTTTAGAAGTAGATACAAATTCATGGGACATATGGTTAATACATCTTCTAGTACAAAAACTGCCTTTTATGACGCTGAAGCTCTGGGAAGAAGATCAAGGATCAAACAATTTACTACATTTCTAAATACACGTTTAAAAATTCTAGAATCCATCGCGGATGTCCTGGTGACCAAAACAACATTATCAAAACCGCCAACAAGGCAAACAACACTAACTTGTTATTCTTCAAGAGGAAAGAAATGTCCGGCGTGTGATGGAAATCATTTTGTTCAAGTGTTCAGAGTATCAGAAAATGAATGTTGAAGCAAGACGAAAAATAATTAAGATGGCTGGACGTTGTCTGAGCTGTTTATCTAAAAATCATCTTCTACCTGAATGTAATAGTAAATAAAAATGCTTCAAATGCAATCAAAGGTATCATTCTACGCTACACGAGAACTCCAATAGAGAACAATCAACTGTTTCATTAAAATCAAAGAGCAATGAATACGGAAACACACTCGTACAAAACCAATGCAATTCATTACAAACCCAAGTACAAAACATTAATCACGAACAGGCTAATATAATTCCAGCTGCGTTACAATCAGCCAACTATGCTCATTTTGTAACCAGGGAAAATTTTCATGCATTGTTAGCAACAGCGTTAGTAATAGCAAATAGTGAATTCGGTGAACCTACAGTTATACGTTGTCTTGTAGACAGTGGCTCACAGTCTTCCTTCGTAACTGAAGCTGCCTGTAAGAAATTATGTGCTATTCAGACGCCCAGATCGGTAGAAGTCATCGGCTTAAACACTAGTCCAGCTGCTACATCACAGCATCAAACGAGATTACAATTGAGATCTTGCGGATCAAACCCTATCGTTGTAGAAGAAGATTTTCTTGTTTTGAAGGGAATTACCAATACATTGCCGACTAAATTGGTTTCCAAAAAGGATTATCAACACATCGATGGCTTACAACTTGCCGAGCATACATTTTGGAAACCAAACAAAGTGGATGCTTTACTAGGAGCAAACATTTATGTAAAAATCCTTCACGAAGGTATAAGACGAGGACCAGATACAGCACCAGTTGCAATGAACACAATATTTGCCTGGATTTTACTAGGACCTACTTGAACGACACTTGAGAATGGAGTAACGAGCTTCACAGTAACTACTGCTCACATCTATTTGAATACGCAACTGAAGCGATTTTGGGAATTAGAAGAACGTCCAACGCAACCCATTCTTAGCAAAAAGGAAGAAGAAAGTCAAAACATTTTTCAACTCACACACAAACGTTTTAGGAATGGTAAATATCAAGTCAAACTACCATTTGTAAATAACGAGTTTCCTATATTGGGTCAATCAAGACCACAAGCACTGAAGCGATTTTTTACTTTACACCGACAATTTGTAAAAAATCCTGAATTAGAAAGAGACTACAAAAATTTTTTAGATGAATATATAAAACTTGGGCACATAGAAGAAGTCAATCCTGCTAACGTAACTGAACCACACTACTACATTCCGCATCACGCGGTTTTTAAGGATAGCACCACAACAAAATTAAGGGTGGTGTTCGACGCCTCAGCCAAGATTACAAATGGAAAATCAATCAACGATTATTTATTAAAGGGGCCTACATTACAACCAAAATTGTTCGCAACTTTACTTAATTGGAGGAAGTATAGGATAGCAATGAATGCTGATATAGAAAAGATGTATAGAATGATTGAAATACATCCTGATCATCGCACATTCCAACGAATAATTTCGAATTAAGACATTTGGTACATCTTCGGCTTTATACCTTGCAGTGCGTACACTTCATCAATTTGCAGAAGATGAAAGCAAAAATTGGCCATTAGCTTCAAGAGTCACTCTTTCTGACTTCTACGTTGACGACTTGTTAACAGGAGCAGACAACATAATCGATGCTAAAAGACTACAAATGGAACTATTGAGTGTGATGAAGGCTGGCGGATTTAACTTAAGGAAATGGGCCAGTAATGAACCTAAACTTCTTGAAGATTTGCCAAAGGAATATTGTGAAGTTAAAAGTACATTAACCATCTCCGAAAATGAATCTATTAAGACGCTAGGCATAAGATGGCATCCAGCACTTGATTATTTCACATTTATAGTCAACCAACCCAAAAAACATTTAATTACAACCAAGCGAACTATACTATGAGAAGTGGCGTCGTTATACGATCCCTTGGGATATCTTGCACCAATTGTTATTGTGTCCAAAATTTTAATGCAAACGCTGTGAATTACGGGATGCTCTTGGGACACTCCAGTTGTAGATTCTACTCGCTCATTTTGGGAAGCCTTTAAGGCAGACTTACAACATTTGTAATTGTTAAAAATTCCAAGATGGGTTCACTATTCAACACACGTCCGAATGCAACTACATGGATTATGTGAGTAGCACCAATAAAACCCAATACAATACCACGATTAGAGTTAAATGGAGAAGTAATTTTAGCAAGATTGATTAAGACGACGACACAAGATATGCAGTTACATAATGTACCCATATTTGCATGGACAGATCCAATGATAGTTCTACAATGTATCAAAGCACATCCGTCGCGATGGAAGACATATGTTGCTAATCGTGTTGTTGAAATACAAGATGTTATACGACATGACAATTGGCAACACATTTTAACAGCACACAACCCTGCAGATTTAGCGTCTCGGGGTATCAAGACATCTAGCATCAAGCATTACGGAACTGACAAATTTAGAAGCAAAGCAACCAGTTTCTATGAGTTGTCTAAATGAAATAGAAGATGATATTCTGCTGAGATATTCATCCTTTACAAGATTAATTAAGATTATAGCCATGATTCAGAGATTCATATATAATTGCAAAAATCCACAAAATAAGCCTTTAAATATTTTACAAGGTTGTGAATGGAACAATGCTGAAATAACTGTCTGGAAACTGGTACAGCAATCAACCTTTTCTGAAGACTATATCCATTTAAAGAATGACAAACCTTTAGCTCGCAATAGCAGGCTTCTTAAACTCAATCCATTTATTGACTCTAATGACTTAGTACGAGGAGGTGGAAGGTTAGAGAATGCGTTAATTCCTTATTCGCAGCAACAGCCGACCATATTACCACAAGACGATCATGTAACCTTAATCTTGATCGACAAAATACATTGTGAAACTTTACATGGCGGACCTTCCCTTGTTCTAAGTACAAGTCGCGAGAAATAGTGGATTTTAGATGCAAGACGCAAAATCACAAGTCGAATTTATAAATGTGTTAGCTGTACTAAACAACGAGGCGCAACAATAACTCAACTGATGGGAAATTTATAGGCATCTCGCGTTAACATAATCAACCCCTTTTCAAAGGTAGACATTGACTTTGCTGGACCTGTGACAGTAAAGGTATCCTCACACAGGATGTCTAAGCGGGGTCCAGTTCCTTATTTTTCTGTCGCCAAACGCGAATTTGACTATCTGAATTATTTATATTAAATTTAGATTCGTCTGAAAATAACACTGTATTCCAAAAGCCTGCCGAACGATTGGCATAGTTTTTCGCGAAATTTATGCGTTTTTTTCGGTTTTCTTTTGATGTAAATGTTTTTTTTCTAGCAATTATGTTTTTGTACCCACTATTATGCAACACTACGCACTGTTTCTGCACTTACTTCAGCCGAACCTGCCTCTCTTAAGTCCATTGCTATCGTACGAGCTGCAACCTTGGGATATTGCTTTACTTTACATATAATTTGTCTTTTATCCGTCTTCGTAAGCTTCTCCGGTCTTCCTTTCCTGGCAAAATTCTCTTCCCCTTTCATTACATCTTTTAATGATGTATTGCACAGTTGACACACTTATTTTAATCACTTTTGCTATTTCACTCAATGTACTACCATTTTCACGCATATTTATCATAATTTTTCTTTCTTCCACACTTGTTTCCTTAGATTTACGTCCCATTATTTTTCACGAATAATCTGCACTCTTTGAAAAGGTATTACAACAAATAAACAAAAACTTTTCTGCGCAAATTGGTAGAACAAAGCAATTTTTGAGCTCTTATGGCAATTTCAGACTGATGCACCAAACTGTAACCGCGTATCAAGCGATGACTAATGATGTGCTCCCTTTTTTACGAATACTTTTGTGAAGATTAAATTTGATCAATAACTGTTTTTTTTAAATAATTTCATTTTCAAAGAAAATTGGATTCTGATCTTTCGCGAAAAGCAAGTACACAGTTTGATTGCAATAATAATTGAAATGAAAATTCAACCAATTAATTAGTATTTGCTTTATTTGTACTGTAATATTGTGGAGTAGAACGGGAGATCAATGAAGGAAGCGAGTAAAAGAATCATTTATTTTAATTAAAAATTTAATTTAATATCTCTAATTAATTACCCTGAACAAAAATTAACAAAAAGATTAGTATTAGTATATTAACTTTAATACCGTCAAAGATACAATTTAGCAAAATATAAAGTTAACGTAACGAGCCAACTTTATCCCTTTCTACATTTGGCTCCAAGCAGGGCGATTCCCACACAATTGCTGTAATTTGACTCTTCTCTAGATAAGCATTAAGTGCCTGTTGTATTTCGACATTGAATGCAGTCAGGAGAAAATAAGTCAATTAAGCAAATAAATTATTACAAGAGGACAAAATACTTTTTAAAATTATCTTGGGTTAGCAAAGAAAAATGACCCGAAGATTGATATATGCGAGTCATAGCAGCACGTGTTTTGGGAATGCGCTTCATAACATTCCTCCCCCTTTATGAGGATAAAAAAAATAATGAAATAAAATTGTATATATACATATATATTTATCTGTTTTTTCATTCAATTGCTGAAAGCGACTAGACTTACAACAGCTAAAATTACATACAATAAATTATTAAAATTTAGATCCTCAAAATTCAATGTATTATTTTTAATTTGTCAATATTAACGTCTATCTTACTGGAATTGAAAGTACTTAATTTTTCCATTTTAAATTGTATAGAATGATTCAAACTTCCATAGAGCTTTGATTATAATTCGTTTCCTAGGATGGTGTCATTGAATTGATAGACGATTTGTTTTCTACTTTTCACCTCACTCAAAGTTTCCAGATTCACTTGACTAGTAAAGGCTTTACAACCTGGTAATAATTCCAAAATTCCGCTTTCGTAAATTTTAACGGAATTAGCGATCTCACCACAAATTATTCTAATATTAGTAGCATTGGGCAATACATAAAGCCAAGTGTTAGGTTTGGATAGAGGAAACCACATTTCGGGCGCCACAGTGAAGACACCTAGGTCGCAAGTTGAGACATCTTGGTTAAGGATGATCTGACCGATACAATTTCTGGAATTCTGACTGTAGGAAAGAAAGTTAGTCTTGCATATCGTCAACTCATGGTTGAGAGTAAAGCACTTATCGAATTCGCTCTGTTTGATGAATATGTATTCTTTCAATCTTTCGTTAATAGCTACATATTCAGCATCTGTTTTAATAAAGGAATATACCTCATCATTATGCTTCGTAGGAATACTCGTGAGTTTATGGAGCTTATAGAAATCGTTTATCAGGGGCATAGCTACTTGTAAGGTCAGCTTGTTGAAAGCGTAAAGAAGTTCAACTTCAGCTAATTTATCAAAAATCTGCATGTTTTCTGCAGTGGGTTTCAGAGGGAATTGCAAGTTTGCGGGAAGTTCCAGTTGTACATCTTTAATGGCATTGATAAACAATGGTGCAGCTGTGAGATGTCTATCGAGCTTGTTTAATTTAGTTTCGTGAAGGACGTCTGTTAGTTCAGCCTGTTTAGCCATCAACCTTCCTATTGAGGTCAAGAGATTTGCAACTTCAACGAACATGCGGAAGGTTCTGTCTACTTGCGTTTGGTTTTGCGCCTCTCGAGATATTGTTTCCATATTTTTAGTAAGAATATTAAATTGATCCTGTAGCGCGGTTTGGTATTCCCTCTATAGTATTTACTACGACTGAGGTTTGGCAATTGATTAAATGATGAAGTTGTTTTTGGTTATTTTTCAATGCGTCTAGGGATGTTTCTATCCGCAGAGCGTCCTCGTCATCCATAGTGCCAATCAAAAATTTCGCCAATCTGCCTAACCCATTTATTAACCCTCGTTTTGTTCTAGGAGGTTGTGACAATCGCTAAATCGGATTGCAAAAAAAATTCACAATTTAACCTCATCCTGGTTTAGTAATAAGCCAAACCGATAAGTAAGGAATAACCAAACAATCCCAAACACTACTCAACTTACGATTATCCAGTCTAATTAATTCTAATAGATGTCGTTACCAAATTTCCAATATCCATCAAGAATAAATATTCGCCGCCATGAGTAGGTTTGAGCCGGAGCTAGTTGTTATTGCAGATAAATTCCCATTGATAAATATTACAGATCATATTTATATGAACTTACGAAATTACTTAAGTAATAAATAGGTTAACATTTGCGTCGAGTTTTAAATTAATTTTGGCCTTAGTAAATCGTACGGGTAAATTTAGTGTAAATTGCAACTAAACATGATTCTGGTGGTACGGAAGGGCGGTACTAATATTCCAGTATGTGATTTAGCATTACTTAGCAACAACGGTGTACTGTAAGATTGATGATTCGATGTGGATCACCGTAAACCATCCGTCATTCCGATCTCGAAATTGTGCGGGTTAATACGTAAGCTAGTGAACGTAGTGTAACTAAGTTGCAGAGACACCTCTGATAAGCCGATTATTACCTCATTGGTGTAGTGGAAAAATAATGTAAAGCACATTGCAAGTTAAGTTCACGGTCAATTGTGCTCAGAATTACCGCGATTTTTCCGGCAAAATTCCTGCGAGATAATTCGGGACACGTGTTATTATACGGCAACTACAGTAACGGGGTGGAATTGGTGACCGTTAATGGCCCCTTCATTTAGCCTAAGCGGAGTAAAAAGCACCATCGAGATCGGGATTAATAATTTTCGCTAACGTAATATGGCTTGGGTAAGTCCCAGTGATCTAATTTCTCAGCTGTGAGGTAACCACGTTTTTTTTCAATATCGTAGACCAGAGGTAGGATGACCTAATTTACGAATTTAAATTCCCTCCCTGAGCTTAGCGTAAGGTTGCAAAAATTAGATTAAGGTGAGCGCATATTACTCTCCCCATTGTAGCCTTTTCAGATAGCCATGCTTCCTATTTCAACTAAGAATTCGTGTTAAGAAAGTGAAACAGGAACCCTAATAAAGGTGGAAGGAAGAAACTTTTCGATATTGAGTTTTCCCACGTTGACCTGCTGGATGGCATGATGCATCTTTCCTGCGGAAAGCGAACAAAATTAAAGGAAATTAGTCAACATATATCGAAGAAAATTAGAATCATTTCTCCTTGTCACTGGATTCCCGCGTCGATATCATCTTTAATTATAATAAAAAAATGTAATTGTTCATTGGAAATTTTACAATATTTAGGTCAACTTTTACCGGCGCAACCAAAAGCTTTTGGACTCTGCCGAGTAAGTACTTAAATTTTATTATATTTTGATAATTATTATATATATTTATAAATTTATGAAAGCCCTATAACATTCCTCTAATTAGTGATTTTCGTGCCCCAAGTTCTGTTAAATTGTGCGAACCGGATATGGTCCAGCTAATCGGTGTTTAACTTTGTAAATAACGCTTCAACACTTGAGTGAGAAATGGTCTCGAGGATGAGTTGTAGGTTGGTTGGATTGGTGGATCCGGTGTTCGACACCAGCTGGCCGTAGTGTCGTTCGGAGTTCTTTTTTTTTTTGTTTTCTTCTGTTCCCATTTCAAACTGCTGTGAACTTAATTAGATGACTAATTAAATTACTATTCCTTCACTGGTTTCCCCAACTTAGGTGGATTCGATCTCCTCCCACGCCCACCCGACGAGCTAGAGCCGGCAACCACTGGAGGTATCAGAGAGATCGAGTCCTATTTTAGTGGTATGCTATGCTTTTATTTCCTCTTTATGGCACCCGTGTAAGCAAATCTTAGGGAATTATCTTGGCGTAATTTTCGAGTTCGTTGTTTGTAATTATCTAGATCTGAGGCAACAGTCTACTTTGTCCAAGGGGCCTGGCGCCCAGAAGCATACTAACTACTGACTCCCACCTCCGAATTTATGAACGTGGCGTGAGGGATTTCATTCCCTATTATCACCCATGTTACAAGGTAAGTGAAATAAGTCCCTCAAAATTCCGTTGTTGTCAACTATTTCGTTTAAGGACGAGTTAACTAATTTTAAGGTAGCCCAGCGGGACCTCCAAGGTGCCAACTTCAGGACTTCGTTGCAAATTTCCGTAAGGGTAGAATGCAATTGTAGTAGTTGACGTTCTTCCAATTCGAGGTTGGTAAAATTAAAGGCAATGACGAATTTCCATGAGGATGTAGATTTTCCCAGAATACCATCGCTCTCAAGATACAGTCCGCTTGCGTTGTTTAGTGGAGTATTGGTATATGGATTCAGAGATAGCACTGAAGCGATTGCGAAAATTATCCCAACTAGAATAGCCCTGAAAGAAAAAGTTTCTTAGTAGGTTGCGAGAGTTGAAGGAAGAATTAAAGTAAAATAGTAAGTAAGAGGTCGCTATGTCTACAGTGATTGACTTAGCATCACTACTAACTTTGTAGTCAGGAAATTGTAGAATGAATTTTAAGTTAATGAATTACTGATAAATTTTTTGAGCAGATTATTGTGAACGAGTTTAGTCTTATTCCCAATTTTTATTAATGAGGTTTCGGGGAACTTCGACTCTAATATCTCATAAGGTCCTTCGTATAATGCTGTTAGTTTTTTGTTACGTTTTGTTTTACACTCCACTTTATCTCCTAGATTGAAATGGATTAGATTAGAATTGCGATCATAGTACGGTTTAGACAATTCTTTAGCATGGATTTGGTTGTCATGAGATATTTTATATGCATTTTGCAGCCTGGCTTTTAACTCTATCACATAGTCAACAGAATTATAGACGGGGTCTATTTTCTTTGTAAGGATACCGGGAATTTCAGGTTTCATTCCGAACAGGATTTCATAAGGAGAGAAATTTGTAATAGAATGGGGGATAGTGTTATGGCAAAAGGTAGCATAGTCCATCCACGTATCCCAATTATCAGGGTCTTTGGTGGAGTAACTTCTCAGGTAGTTGCCTAGAGTTCTGTGACAACGTTCCAATGCTCCGTTCGATTGCGGATGAAATGGTGTAGTCTGGAGTTGATTTTCAACAACTTACACATTTTCTTGAAAAGTTCGCTCAGAAAATTGGTGCCTTGACTGGTAAGTAGGTATTTAGGTGTACCATAGACACAAATAATTTTACGAACGAAAGCTTCTGCTACGGTAGAAGCTTCTTGGTTAGGAATGGGAATGGCTTGAATAAATTAAGTCAAGTCGTCTTGGAAAGTAAATATATATTTGTTTCCACTCTCTGAAACAGGTAAAGGACCAACTATATCTAAAGAGATACGTTCGAATGGCCTCTGAGGTAGTAGTTACCTGATTTAGTAGGTAGGTATCTGATTTACTTTTTTAACAGGTTTCACAAGATGATATGTAATTTTTGATATCTTTGAACATTGCTTTCCAAGTGTAGTATCTTTTAAGACGCAGATAAATTCTCGAGACACCTTGGTGTCCACCAACGGGACTATTATGAAATTCGTTTAGTACGCGCAATATATCCTTTTTATCGGTTAGCTTTGAAAGATTTGAATTATTTGGAGATTCTTTCTGAGAGATTTGTTGACCTTTTCTGAGAGATTTTGGTTTTGATTACGCATTTCATTAGCAGCCATGGCCGCTCTAGATCTAGTAACTACATTCACTTTAACAGTTTCCATACGGGATAACGCATCAGGATTAGTGTTAAGACGCCCTGATTTATGGATTACTTTAAAGTCATACTCTTCCAACTTTATTCTCCACCGCATTATTCGTGAGGAAGGATCTTTTAGATTAAAGATCCAAATTAAAGGTTTATGTCAGTCACTACCGTAAATCTTCTCCCGTACAGATACGGTCTGAATCGCTTGGTAGCCCACACCACAGCCAACGCTTCCTTCTCGATTGTAGAATAATTCTTTTCAGCTGCACTGAGTGTCCTGCTCGCATAGGCGATTGGGAGATCAACCTGATCAGAACCTTCACACTGAGAGAGTACTGCGCCTATCGCACTGTTACTGGCGTCGGTGGCCACATAAAATTTCTTATTTAAATCCGGATACTGGAGAATTGGAGGTTGAGAAATAGATCGTTTTAAAGAGTTGAAGGATTCGTCGAAATGGGCATCCCAATTGAAAGGCACCTCCTTCTTAAGTAGTTTATGTAACGGGTCTGCGATCCTTGAAAACTGTGAAATCAATTTCCGATAATAACCCACCAGACCTAAATAGAATTTAAGCTGCTTAACATTTTTGGGAGGAGATAGGTTTTGGATGGCGGATATCTTAGATGGATCAGGTTTAATACCCTTGTCGGTTACAACATGTCCGAGGTAAGTGACCTCTTTGCGTAGGAAGTTACATTTATTAGTTTGCAGCTTTAGACAGTGGGTTTTGAAGCATTGAAAGATTTCCCGAAGTTTCTTGTTATGGTCATCCAGATCATTTCCATAAGCGACTATATCGTCTAAGTAGACGAAGCAACCAAAACCCTGTAGACCGGTAAGGACGGTATTCATTAACCTTTGGAATGTAGGTGGGGCATTCCTTAGGCCGAAAGGCATTCTGTTAAACTCGAAATCGCCGTATGAAGTGCTAAAAGCTGTTTTAGCTTTATCTTCTTCGGATACTTGGATTTGATGAAATCCACTAGTCAGGTCCAGTGTTGAGAAATACTTCGAGTTACCTTGCTGATTAAGAATGTCCTCTATATTTGGAAGAACTCGTTTAATTTGCGGAAGTCCACTACGATACGCCATTGCTTGTTGCCTTGTGCATCCGGTTTTTTCGGGACAACCAGCAAGGGAGAGTTCCAAGAGCTAGACCTGTGACGGATAATTCCATTACATAGCATTTGATCCACTTGTTTTTTATTTCCGTTTTATGTATCTCGGGTAAACGCTACGGTTGCAGGTTAATTGGTGCTTGATTAGATTTAATATGAATTGAATGAGTCAATGTTGTAGAGGAAGTTAGTTTATCTCCTTCAAGATAAAATACTGAATTAAATTTGTGACATAGTTCCAAAATCGAGTTCTTCTCCTCGAGATTAGCATGACTTAGATCCAATGAAGAGGAAAGTTTAAGTAAGCGATCTTCCATCTTATCCTCGCTAGTCAACTCTTGCAGATTATATATTTCATAGTTTCGCAGTTCATCGTATCAGAGTTTTACGCTACCATCGATTTGTACATCTCTCTCTGAGGAGTTAAGTACGGACAAAGAGATGTAGCCATCTTTTGGCTTAGCTATACAGCCAGCCGTGAATACTTGCGGGGCTAGTTCTGTTGGATAACAGATAATTTCATTACCATCGGGAATGGGACCGAATTTAAAAATTTTTTCCGTTCTAGCAGGAAGATTTAGATTCTTGTAAGGACATAGAAAGTTCAGATTAACGTTTCTCCCGTTATAAGAAAAAGATAGAGTTCTTTTTTTGGTAGTCTAAAATAGAGTCAGTTTTTGCGAGAAAGTCTTCACCGATGATACCATCACAAGCCAAAGGAAAATTATTAGGTAACACGTGAAATCAATGTTTGATATTAAAATTATTATTAATCACTAAATTAAGAGTACAAGTACCAAGAGTTAGGAAAGTTTCCACTGAAACACCTTGAATTTCCACCTTGTTGTCAATGTTAACCTCAATTTCCCCTTTTAACACATTCAACTTAATAAGACTGAGAGAAGCTCCAGTATCAAGGTGTAAGGCGTTGGTAGCATCTATCGATTCATTGATTCCGATTATTATTTGCTTTTAGGTTTATAATAGTTTTGTGAGAGTTCGTAATAAGATGCGAAGTTGAGACGAAATTACGATAGATCTTGGTTTTAGAATGTGGGTGAGAAGTCGACCCAGATTCCAAGGTAGTGGATGAGTTCATCTCATCAGTTACTTGACACTTTAATGGAGATTTTGTGCCCGAACCATAGTGCCGTTGGTGTCGGACTGACTGACGTTTCCCGATTTAGGTGCTCGTTCTCCCCGAAAAGCATTAGTATTCTGATTGCGTAATTGTGTGTTATATGAATCTCGCGACGTTGAAGGCAGATTGTTTCTTCTGGAATTATTGAATTGTCTCTTTCGACATTCGTCAATAGAGTGTCCTACATTTTTGCAATATCGACACGTAATGACATTTTGAACTGCATTCACTCGACCTTTTGGGACGAACTTTGGGAAAAAGGGTTGTGCATTTTGTAGCTTCCTACACTCGCTATATGTATGTCCAGACAATCCGCAGAAATTGCATTTTCTTAGATGATTAGATTTGACATCACTTTCTGCTACCTGTTCCTCAGTTTTGACATACTCAATGGCTTCGGACAAGGAGTCGTGTTTCATTGCTTTAATGATTAGCTTCAAAGGGGACTTTAATCCTCGTTTAAAATTGTTGATGGCAGACAGTTCGTTTAATTTTCTAATTGCATCCACTCCCGATTCAGTGACATTTTGAGTGCTGGCAATGTTAAGCTTGTTGTGGTTGATTTGGGAAATCCATGCTCACTGGCAACCAACAGATGGATGCATGTGGACATGGATTGGATTGAGGGTTGTGAGCACCACTAAGTTGTTTGTCACAACATAGTCGTAGCTCACAACCAAGGGATAAAGGAAAGGTTATGGGAACTACCAGGGTGAGCGTAAGTTGCCGTGCAGGCTTGGTCGATGACCGAAGAGGTGAGGGGCCCGCCTAGCTACCCGTGCTTAGCTCGCCGGGACGGTGTGGGATCTTGCCTCACACTCCTCGGTACACTCACCCGAACATTATGCGGGCACTCTTTGAGTCCTGTGGCCGGACCGAAGACTATTCAATACAATAGGGAAGCACACAATTTTTAAGGGACCGAAAAGAAGAAAAATGCATAGGATAAAAAAACACACTCTAACATGTTCCTGACGGCAGAGCAACCTCAGCCTCCAGTCGGTCTGAGGCTTATAGGGCTAACCCTCCCCATCCTACGACTATGTACCGCCCTCTGGTTATTACATAGTCCCTTGTACGTGCAATATTGTCCGCGACTAGTGGGTACATGAAGAGAGCAGGTTTGGAGGAATCACGCTACTCTTTAGCACTCCATCATTCACTGCGAGCGATAATCAAGTTCCTGTTAAACAATAAAAAGATATACAACAAAATTAGGGGTAATCCGGGAACTTCACGTCGAATTGCCCATATCCTATATATGGGGATGCAAAAAAAAAATGAATGTCAAATGAACAACTTGGTCGTCCTAAAGACATATATATGTCTTGTCTATTTCCTTATATGAAATGGAACAGGAATTAATCGACCACCTACATTGTTGGCTTGAGTTTATCTGGTTTCTTTCCATTTTCCAATTTCAAATTCACAAAAATAGCACTTAACATTATCATTGATGCCAAGATAGTATATTCCAGTTCGGGCAAAATGTTCTTATCCATAAAAGTTAGAGGCCATTCATCGAATGTTTTTAATCGCTCTGACTCACTGCATAGGACTTGATTCATTGTTCGGATCAAATTTATTGTTCGGATTGAAATTTAGTGTCGGTCCTGTATCCGACGTTTTATTATCTGTGACATCCCGGTTATCGTATGATGCTATAATAACCGACACCCGGGGATTGTATGTATTTGAAACATAGTGCTCGGATCAATTGTAGTTTAGTTCAGTTGGTCTGACTTAATTGCGTTAAGCTGAAAAAAAAACCAAATTCTTCTTATGCAATGCTGAAAGTATGGAAAAGCTGTCGTGCGGTGATGCGTCTATGCTAGGCAGAATACTCTTTTTACTGCGAAAGAGTTTACCATTAGAATAAGCTCACTCTAATAGGATATTAACAGCGAAACCGACTGGCCATCAGCCTCCAGTAATCGCCAAAAGCACACCCCTTGTATTCATAGATGAAGGGTTCAAAATTGTCCAAGAATTTTATAACTGGAATATTTCAAATGAAACTGCTCTTCCGATCAGCAACAGCGACCAAAATTTGGTGTTCTAAAAAGATTATAGGAGCTGTGTGGACATCTTCATCGATGACTTTAATATTCTAAGACCCTGAATAAATACGTTCAGAAGCCAAATTCCAGACCAAATTCTTGTGCAGACAAATATCCGTTAATCGTTTGGATTCCTAATTAAAACATTTTTTCGTGAATAACACCACCAGATTTAGAATTTTCAAACACTCCGAACAGATACGGATAAAATATAACACGACTTCTTTTGATAACCTCCTTCACAGTACCATCTTCTTCTTTTCGGCCCCCTGCCCAGCCGTTCCACTTTTCGTTTCCACTTATTCTTGGTACGTTCGTGAAATACCTGCACGGCGGCGCGATAATCGCTGAGTTATTGGTATTATCGTGCTAGCTGATTGCAGCCTAGCAGGCGTTACGACGACACAACTTTGTGCTCACATAACAAGCTCTTCCAAAAGATTATCAATTTTGTCGGCATAAGAAGATACCGAGTCACGGAAACCTTGTGTGAGGCTGAATAACTCCGATTGAATGACTTGAGGAGATCTGTATTTAAGGAAATGTTTTGTCAGATCTGCTTTCAGCGAATCCCATTCTGTGTAGTCTTTGTACCGCAAAATGGTATTGTACGCTCTACCAGTAAGTTTTGACTTTATTATGTCAAGAAAATCTGCTTTTGATTCAGGGGTCCCAGCCTTGCTATACTGGATTTGCGCCAGCTGCAAGAACTTGGTATAAAGCTTAGTATCCCCGTCAAATTCGGGTATTAATTTTATATCATTTGCTACACTGAAGGTTGACACGGGTACAGCCATCTCTAGATCAATTAGCTCGGAAGAGGATTGATTTTCCGAAGACGAATTATGTAATAATTCTTAACTTAGAGCAACACTATCAGTTTGCTCAGGCAGGTCACCACTACTACAGGAACGTTTGATCTTCTTGCCACTTCTTAGAGAGACGGTAATGTAGAATTTAAATTGGACTTTAAAAAAAAAACTAAAATCTTGAATCCCTTATCAAGGTGAAAAACAACACAAATCGACGATCACTGTGATTTCGGATGCTCTATAGATCGACTGCCCATCATAGGACGTACACTTTGCCTTAGCATTGTTATTCATCATATATAAAAAAAAGTGAATCTACATTAATTAATCTGGATCAGCTTTTATATAAATTTAAATTATCGACTTCAATGCACCACGAAATCAAAGCACTTTACACTTGTTGCCAAGAAAAGTTATGTAGCACGAAAACAAAATTTTGTTTACAATTTGATAATTTTGATTTGCTTACAAGGTAATTTCAATAATTGTTGCTCTACCCATTTTGAGGGTTTGGTTAAGTGATGAAGTTGAAATGGAGATGAATCCAGAATCCAGTGAGCTAAGTTGTTTCGTTTTTCTATCCAAGAGATGAAGTTAAGTTGAGGTATAGATGAATCCAGCGTCCAATCGGATAAATTATTTCGTCTGTTTAATACTGACGATTTTCAATGATTAACAATTTCGCTCCGGATTAAAGATTATTTGCAATTGAGACAATTTCTCTCGTTTACTTTAACAAAAATTAAGACGGTGATGTTCACGTAAGTTTAACGAAACACGTTACACTTTATTTCTTCGAGGCGACGGACGTTAGTTAGAATATAATTATCATTGGATGACACGGTTGCGTCATCCCACCGCTGCCACCACTTGTAATATTGTGGAGTAGAACGGGAGATGAATGAAGGAAAGCGAGTAAAAGAATCACTTCATTTAATTAAAAATTTAATTTAATATCTCTAATTGATTACCGTGAACAAAAAGGTTAGTATTAGTATATTAACTTTAATACCGTCAAAGATACAATTTAGAAAAATATAAACTTAACGTCCGTCCGCCGAGATCTCCGAATTTCTACTCGACGAGCCGACTTTATCCTTTTCTACATTTGGCTCCAAGCAGCGCGATTCCCATACACCTGCTGTAATTTGACTCTTCTCTAGATAAGCATTAAGTGCCTGTTGTATTTCGACTTTGAATGCAGTCAGGAGAAAATAAGTCAATTAAGCAAATAAATTATTACAAGAGGACAAAAATACTTTTTAAAATTATCTTGGGTTAGCAAAAAAAATTACCCGAAGATTGATATATGCGACTCATAGCAGCACGTGTGTTGGGAATGCGCTTCACAACAGTACGTAACGGAAGAAAAGTGTAAATTACGAATACTTTTGTGGACCACTGTAGGTATATTTATTTGTATAATAAGTTTAATTTACATAATCGTGCTCGCACTTATTTATTTTCTTAAGAGTTTGACAGGTCGAGAATCTTCGGAAATGCTCGGTGCGCGTCGTTTAAGTTTTAGAGAAGTTTTCTCTACTGTATAGATTGGTATTCATTTAATTTACTTTTACGATTTTGCAGAGAATTTAAGGATTAATTAAGGATTAAAGTGAACATGAAGATGAAAATGAAAGTGGAAATGAAGATGAAGCAGATGATAATATTTAAAAAAGTTGTTTCTTTTTTAATTCCTATAAATATATTTTTCATTTTTATATTAATTAAAGTTACATATTAATTGAAAAAATAAATCAAAAAATCAGGTATTTTCGGTAAAACGAGATTTTATTTTTATTTATACTCGTTTTCCCGTTTGGATCTTTATAGATTTTATCATTTGTACCTGCACAATAATTAAGTACATTTAAAAAAATAATACATACCTTCAACATTTAACTTTTAATAACTTTCTGTAAGATTATATTAGTTCTTCAATTGGAATTTTCTATATATTTTTATCTAACTTTTTGAAATGTTTCCTAGAGATTTTCTATATTTTGGTTGAGAAATTTGATCAAATTTAAAAAAATTAAATTCTTCAAGAAATTTTACAATACATTATTGCTTATTAATCAGAAAACATAACTTTGTGATAACGCCATATTTAAGCTATCGGTCTGAGACAACGTAGCAGGGAATTTGTCGGACACTATGACTGCTTGATGCATTAATAATTATTAAACAATTCAGCAAAAGTGAGATCACTGTATGTATGTATGTATGTATTGAAAAACAAAAATGCTTAAGTACGGCACGTTCGCGGTGGTAGACAAGCTCATCGCAGCAGTATTTTTGTCGGACGAAATATTTCTCGAATTTCTTATTAAATTATCATGTAAATGCAAAACAACTAAGTATGGATTCATCAAGAAAGAAAAACTCATGTATTTAGCATATTTCGATCATGCTCACTTGAGAACGCAGCACTTTCGAAAGAAGTGGTAGAGAAAGTTTGGTAGACTCGCCAAAAGGAAGCTACTCACGAAGTTTCAAGTATGTATTAATCATTTAAAAAAAAGGGGTGCTGTAATTACTGTAGAAAATATGCGTTAAAATGTAAAACTGGTTAATTTCATCGTAAAAAGATTTCAAAGTTCTCTTATAAATTGGGGTAGGGGAGAAGGGCCACCATACGTTTTTTGTCATTTTGCCCACGACCTAAGACACTTCCTGTATATTGCGTGAAAAACAAAGCAAAGATCATAGTATCCGGCATTTCTGGAGTAATTTAAAAATTGACTTTTACGAAGTGAGCGAAGCATTTGAAGATTTAAAGTTGTAAATTGTACTATTTCTTGAATATCACCAGTATTAGTATAAACCACATTATGCTGAATTTGTTTTTTCTTATATTTTGCAGATTAACAGGCGGGAAAAGCGAATCAAACGCTAATTTGGCGGAAGGATTAGCAACAGCTCTAGTATGTTTTGATGATTTAAAAGAGCGACGATTCAGTGATGCTAACATACAAAGACATTGTATTCTTATCTGCAATAGTGCCCCGTATACCATGCCAGTTTTAGAATGCCCTCAATATGAAAATAAAACCGTGGAACAGCTAGCATCCATCTTCCACGAAGTAATTAACATTGTTTTCATTATTATTGCAGTTTCAATAATCTTATAATTTATTTGTTTTACAGAAAAAAATTAATTTTTCTATTATTTCACCACGAAAAATTCCGATTCTCTTTAAATTATTTATAAAAGCTGATGGAGATTTGCCACTCACAACAAAAAATTATTGCAAGGACGTTCGGCACTTGGTGTTACTGAAAGGATTCAAGTATGTATTTGCTTATTTTAAATTATAAATAAGTATTATATGGCTTCGGAGAAAAAATAACTACATATAAATGTAATCAAGTAGTCTATAATATTAATTGTAAATACAGCAAAACAATAAAAATATAGATATAGATTAAGTACCTTGTTAAGATCGTAGAAAAAGACTTTATAATAAATTAGTTTATATTAGGGCGTCATATGGGCGAAAGCTCGAATGTGCTTAGGCTTAGGCCAAGCATTTAATGTTAAATAGGAATGGCCAAAGGAAAATATTTATAAATAATAAAAATAATACCCCGTGTTGTTCGGTATGTGTTCCTAAGTTGACTAAAAGTTTGAAAAGCTGTTGTTTGTTATTTTCAAACTGAGTACTTATAAGAGTTGAGGTTTTGACCTTCCGTCATGGATGTCCGTGGTGGAAAGTGTAAGTACCACGCTGATGATGACCAGCTTGCACTTTCGGGTCGAAACACCCATCAAAATATTTTTGAGCGTCATATTTTTGAGCGATCACCGGTTACTTCTCTTAGGCGAACGGTACTTCTTGGAGCTTGTTTTAATGCCTTATATGCCAGAGCGTAAGCCAAAACCTCAGCGTTTGTGTTGCTGCAGGTCACGATCTGCAAGTGAATTAATAAATGCTTCTCTCGCAACATCATTGACATAATCTTGGCTGAACGTGGGATAAGCCAAATGTGTCAGCCTTTCTATGTCCGCACATACCTGCTGTAACGTCTCCATGCTTCTGTGTTGGACTCCGTAGCTGTAGACGGTAGACCTCTTGCATGTGCTGGTTGCCGTATCGTAATTCTAAGGCTTGTATTAAAGATGAATAATCGTGCCTTAGCTCTGCCGGTATAGTCTGTAACAGTTCAGCGGCTGCTCCTCTGAGTGCCAAAATTAAAGCTGTAGCTTTTTCCTCGTCAGTCCAAAAGTTCTTTGCTGCTGCTGTCTCGAACTGAAGTCTGTATGTTTGCCAGGGCGTTTGGCCGTCAAATGTTGGAGGTTGAAGTCGATTATTTACTGTTACGTCTGCAGATAGAACTCCTGATTGCTTTTTCTTGACGCTCTCCAGCTCATTCTTTATTGCTTCTATATCGCCTTTAACTTGTTTAATAATCATTTGTTCAGAAATTTCTACTTCTTCCAATCTCTGTTCTATATCTGACTTTAACTCTCCCATTTTGTTTTCCACTTGGCTTTCCCGACTGACTTTGATAGAGTTTTCTATGGTCTCCAATTTTTGCTCTACAGTTGACTCCAGACCTTCAAACTGTTTCTACATAGAAATTTCTATTCCCGCTTCCACTTCTTCAACAGAGACCATACGTTCCGCTACTATTGATGACTTCAACTCGGTTGTCGACAATTTCTGTTCTTCAATTGCCGCTTTCAATTCGCTTACGGACCCTTCCATAGATGATTTATGTTCGTCCATTGATGCGTTTAGTTCGTTCACGGACCCTTCTATTGATGATTTTTGTTCGTCCATTGCTGTCTTTAACTGCTCCTTGGAAGATTTCATTTCACACATCAGAGCATTGAGAAGATCTGCCATGGTTGGAGTACTTGTTTCTTCTTCTTCTAGCTCGTTTACAAAAACGAAAGCCTCTGGATCCTTTCCTTCTTTTTCCATAGCTTCTTGTAGTAACGCTACCAGGGCACATTTATTTCCAATTGTAGGTAGGGAACGTTTACTTAACTCCCCCTTCAAGTCTTGAACACGTAAATCCTTCAGTTTGCACCCCATATTCAGATTGGCTGCACTATTCCACTTCAATTTCACAGTCACACACTTTTTTTCAAGTTCACTTTTTCTTTGGTCTTTCTTAATTAATCCCACTTCTGACACCAATTGTAACGTAAATGGGGCTCTTCGGGCTCGACGGATTAATTAAGACACTTATTTACAATCACAAATATTCACAACTTTTATTCACTTCACTTCATTAATTCGTTGCACAATTTTCTTGAAAATTATTCTTCACAATATTACGTTTCACTTTAACAATTAAAACTTATCACTTCATTGGTTAAAATATAACTGACTCACTAGGCTGCTACTCAGCCCTATTTATACTACTTAGCTTAATTCTAGAAAGTTCAGCAACTTAGTACGGCATCTGACATTTTCCTGGTTTCCGAAATTCAGGACATGCGCATTGTACAACTTGATTTCGTTTTAATCACGTAGCCTTTGCCAGACTACAGTGCACATTACATTATTAAACTTTAATAATTTTCTTGCCTGAATTTGTTTACATTGCACCACACACGACTTGCCATTATTTCCTCTTTTTAACAGAATTCCCAAAAACAAAGAGGTTCGAAGTTCGACGCGTATTTTTTTATTTTTTTTTATGTTTGACCGGGCATAACTTCGTAACGCGTCTGCCGATTTTGATAATTCTTTTTTTGTTGGGTAGAGTATGTTCACCGATTGGTTCCATGACAAAAAATTTTTGGTAGGGGGGGGAGGGGGGGATAATTCTTTTTCTGTTGGGTAGAGTATGCTCCTTGGTTGATACCACGAGAAAAAAAATGTTGGTGGGGTTGGGGTGGGGGAAGGGGGGGACCTAACTTTGTAACGCGTTAACCGGTTTGGATGGTTCTTTCGCTGTTTTGTAGAGTGTGATCCCCCATTGCTAATAGGAGAATAATTTGGTTCTATGGGGGTGGTGGGGGAGAGGGAGGGGAAGTAACTTCGTAACGCGTGGACCGATTTCGATGATTCCTTTTCTGTTCGGTAGAGTATGTTCCTTGATTGATACCATGAGAAAAAAATTTTAGTGTAATGGAGGTGGGGTAGGGGTTAAACCTAACTTTTTAACGCGTGGACCTATTTGGATGGTTCTTTCTTCGTTGTATAGAGTAGAAGACACTTAAAAGTGAAAAATAAAATAGTTTTTAAAAAAAAAGTTGAACCGACTTCACAAAAAGCGCTAAAAAGCATAAAATAATTTTTAATTTTATATTTATTACGACATTTTGAAGTTGGTGCAAGTTAAACCACAATTGAAAATAATACATAACTAGCTGGTGCCCGCGCCTACGTCTGCGGCTATACTGTAGATAGATTATAGTGTAGGTAGGCAATAGGGGGGGGGGGGGATGTTGCTCTATTTAATAAAAAGTGTAGTTGGGAGGAGAGATCATACTTTATTTAACAAAAAAAGAATTATCAAAATCGGTCCACGGGTTCGGAAGTTGGACTAAACCTTTGTATTTTTCCCGCCCCTTGCGAGCAAGCACCTTTGTATTTTTCCCGCCCCTTGCGAGTAAGCACCTTTGTATTTTTCCCGCCCCTTGCGAGCTATCACCTGTGTATTTTTCCCGCCCCTTGCGAGCTACTACCTTTGTATTTTTCCCGCCCCTTCGAGCTACCTCGTTTGTATTTTTCCCGCCCCTTGCGAGCTACCACCTTTGTATTTTTCCCGCCCCTTGTGAGCTACCACCTTTATATTTTTCCCGCCCCTTGCGAGCTACCACCTTTGTATTTTTCCCGCCCCTTGCGAGCTACCACCTTTATATTTTTCCCGGCCCTTGTGAGCTACCACCTTTATATTTTTCCCGCCCCTTGGGAGCTACCACCTTTGTATTTTTCCCGCCCCTTGCGAGCTACCACCTTTATATTTTTCCCGCCCCTTGCGAGCTACCACCTTTTATCCTACCGCCCCTTGCGAGCTACGACCCTTGTAGCTTACCGCCCCTTGCGAACTACGAACAAAGTAGTAAAAAAGCGTAATATCCAATTGCTCTTGGCTTTATAACTTTTTAATGAATTTACCGATTTGAATGGAACAATCTTTAAAAGAAAGCACAGGATTTGCACATTTATGTCTTTTATTACTTATCAATATTTTAAGGCTTCATCCCACCGTTAGAGGACGTCACAATGCACTTTCCCATACATTTGAGTATATTTAACAAAAAGAAACCGTTATAAATCTTAGTCTAATAAAGATAATTCAAAATGGTTTTCATATTTGAATTCTACTCATCAATACCTTTCATGATACCAAACTTGCCGGAAAAGAAGACAAAAAAAAAATTTCATAATTTTTCATAAATTTTTTTTTCGGCATTGAAAAAGTCCTTGCAACAGGTAAAAATTCATATCTCGCCAAATAATGAACTCATTTCGGTCGTTTAAAAACCAGAACAAAGCAGAGGTTTGCAGCTTTCCGCTGCTGTAACCCGCGTACCCCTGAGGTTTCATTTGTACCCACCAGGTGGCTCACAATCGCCAAATCAGTGATATTACAAAAATAATTAAAAGGTCATCTAAATATATACCGATTTGGATAAAACTTAGTATAGCGCTTAAGTACCCGCTACGCCTTTAATATAAATTCACACTTTGAAGATATCGTAAAATTTTCCTAACAAAATTTCACTTAATTTTTTCAGTGAAAATTTTTGAGGCAAAATTAAATTGAAAATTAATTAAAATTGAAATTTTAACCAAAGCTAACTATCTTTATCTCATTTAAAATGAGAGTAGTCACTCCCGCGAAAATTGAAATTTCTTAAACAAATTTAACAAAAACCTCCTATCAAGCAAATATTTTTAACATTGTGTTGTGTATTTTGTTTCTACTACTGTACTTAAATCCACCAAAAGTACGTGACATTATAACTAATATCATCCTTAAACAACTGTTAAAAGAATTACTAAGATACGTCAATAAATACCGAAGTTATTGGTACAACCCCATATAAGGTGAGGTTTGTTTACATAATTTGCATAACCGGAAGTGAAGCTAATTAGTTCGAAATGTTTACTAAATGTAAATATTTAAGAACAAATGAGGTAAGAAATTATATCTATAATTCCTCCTCTATCGGTATATACCAATAAACCTGCTTCGTTTTTATAATTTCTAATAGTACTTAGTAATAGTAGGTATCGAGTTCCTAGTGAAAATAGAAAAGAGTACACCGAAAAAACCGATTTAAGCCATCTACATGTCACTATTACTAATAAAGTATTATGTATCGAGCTTTCATATGTATGGCAACATTTTAGCCGTAATAGAGTAGAAAAGTAATAAATAATAAAAATCACTTAAATTTATATTATTAATAACAATTAGTAATAAATTAACTGTATTGGTCATAATACAAAAGAGCCTTACACATTTGCTCCCAGGCTAGTAACTTAACAACCGCTGCACCGATTTGGATGATTTAACTTTTAAAATATATAAGGGTGGTTTATTAAACTTTTTAAATACCCCCAATATATCAGCAACCCTTATTTCATATAAAAAAATACACCCCCATCTTAGATAATGTAATGAAATGTTTGGCAAAAGTGAAAAATCTACGATTAGTATAAAAAATTTTACCGTAGCGAAATAAGAAAACCAACATAGAAATCCTATTTCCATCCCCTTTCGAATAAGGGTAGTCCGCCCCGGGTGGGTGAAAATTTCTTTAACAAATTTAACTTAATTAATTTAGCGTTTTTTGCGATTTTCCCGTTTTTAGGTGTATTTTTTACCCAACTAAACTTTTATCGTCCGAAATAATTTTAGGGGATGTTAAATTACACCCTTAAGTAAGTGTTGAAAGAATAATTGAAAAAAGTTTAAACCGACCGGAGATATAATTTGTTGAATTTTTTCACTTTTCCGGCGGCATTCAATTATCGGCATTTTGGTCGCTTTCCGGCGCTTTTCCATCGCAAATAACTACCCTTAATATGCATTTTCGATCTGGAACATGGGGGTGATTTCGCTTCTAGAATCGATTACCTATCGATTGATGTAATTTTCACCCCTTTCCGACGAAATTTTCACTCAATTTAATGCATATGATTGAAAATAGTGCTTTTTTCACGGAAAATGTGTTCAAATTTGTGCAAAATGCTCCCACCGTGTTTTCGCAAAACTATAAGTGATAGAAAAAATTTTTGTTCCCAAACATTTCATAACTTTTAGAGTAGATAGTTTTAAAAAAAGAACGGTTCATTTTGGAGCACCCCTTAGGATTTGGGGGATGCCACCCCCGGAGCAATGTTCGACGAAAAAAAGTCAGCGATAAAGTTTTTTCGATTTAAAAAAAACTACCCCAATCAATTAGTGACCAAATTACCTTTAATTTGGTACCCCACATCCCTTATTTGGACATAGGGGTTGGTTACCCCCACCTCCACCCCCCCGAAAAATTACCCTCACAATTTTAATAGTTTTTTGAAAATCAATTTTGTAGTAGATGAAAAAAATCTGGTACAAAATGAAAAAAAAATTTTGTTTTCCCAACCATTCGAATAACACTCGAGCATAGTTTGAGTCATAGTTTTTTGAAAAATTTCAAAAATATTCTAGTACTACATCCTTATGCAAAATTTTTCCTCTAGTACATTTTCATTTTTTTTCGATTTTCGAATAGCCCTCACCGTTCTACGAAAAATGCATACCCACATGATAGGATTCCGATTAATATTGCCCGAGTAATAAACGAACCTAGCACGCCACGGTAAGTAGGCCTTGCCCCTTTTAAAATATCAAAAAACGTAGTACCCTAATGCACATCCGGCCATAAGTTCTACGCAACCCGTAAATATGAACGCATTCCGTTTGGCCGTTTCTTCAAACATAAACGAACAGTTGAGAAAAAAACAACCCGTTTTTCATCCTTTCGGAAGACTCCATCTGCAGCCTTAATAACTTTGCCATTTTCTAAGCGAAAAATCCAAATTAACTCCTATCACATCTGAGACATTCTCCCCTATCCATAAATATCTTAAAATCATCTACGCGTCACCTCATTCTCCCGCTATAGCCCCGCAAAGGTTCAACTTTGAGGCCCGGCCCACCCGAAATGACCAACTTGAAAATAAAAATAAATACATATATATATATATATATATATATATATATATATATATATATATATATATATATATATATATATATATATATATATATATATATATATATATATATATATATATATATATATATATATATATATATATATATATATATATATATATATATATATATATATATACATGGTGATTCAGAACAAGGTGCTTCCGGTATACCACGTGATTCCTTAAGGTGAGTTGAGTGAGTTGACGGGACATTGTCAGAATTTTAAAAAAGTAATAAAATTATAAACGTTTGAGAAAAATATTGGAAATAAAAGGGGTTATTAATGATAATTTTCTGTAAAAATTCCAACATTTGGGAAAATGTGGGAAAATAATACCAAAAAGAGTAAGAAAATAGGATTAAGTGACACCTCCACTAAGAGGTACTTTCATTAGTAGAGAGGTCAATACGAATACAAAGGATAGCTCTCAGCTAGAAAACAACAAATTGTATGGCAGGGGGAAGGGGCAATCAACCGTTTGGGAGTTACAGGGTGATTCATAAATTTCAGTTTTCCATGGTATGCACGTTACTCTTTTATTTTTATCTTTTGATCTGCTCAACATAGCGACATAAAAGAAACGCTAGAAAACTACGACCCCAATTACCTTTCCAAAAATGTCAACAATGTTGATCTCACTACTACCACTGCAGGTACAGTCACGGCCAAAATTGAAAAAAATGTTTTGAAATTACCAAAATTTCAGCATTTTCAAAATTTTCTCCGAAATTTATGTAATTAGTATACCTCTTTTTTATTTTTATTGGATTGCCCGTCTTATTACCTTTCCAAAAAGGTGCACGTAGGGAAAGTATTTAGAAATTTATACGTAGACATTCTATCGGAGAATATTATGAAAATCAACAATTTAAGGAAATTAAACTCAAATTAATTCTTAAATCCTGTTTATTGAATTTAAAAATAATTACAATTAATCTTGATAAGTAACAAAAGTCGTTAAAAATATTTACCGCCACTTTCGATACATTTCAACAATCTCCTACTAAGTCCCTGTTTAAGCCAGCCTCTCTCGTATTTTCGTCGCTGAAATTCCAATTCAGCTAACTAAATCCTCCCTAGTGTTAACAGGGCTTGAATAAACTTCATCTTTCATCGTTCCACATAAGAAAAAGTCCAATGGGGTAAGGTCTGGAGATCTAGCAGGCCAAGGAATCGGTGCACCTCGCCCAATCCAGCGGTTAGGGCATTTTTCACTTAGTATTACCTTCACAATGTTAGCCATATGCGGTACTCCATCGTGTTGGTGAAACATTCCCCTAAGATTATGCATAGGGTTCTCCTCTATTAGATCAGTGTATTGTCCAAAAAATCCACATAAATGTCACTATTAAGGTATGGACGTTATCAAAGTTCGTGATACCATCCCTCGTGAATTGAGATTCATCCGTCCAGAGAATTCGGTCCAGAAACGCCCTATCGTCAATGCCGCGTTTCAGAAGCCAAGTGCTAAATATCAGTGTTCTCTCAGAATCTCCTTCCAGTAGTCCTTGGGCTGGGTGATGATGATGTGGTGGTCGTAATCCCCCTCGATGAATAAACCTCCAAACCTTAGATGACGACACTCCTAATCACCTTGCGACTCGCTTCGTGCTCTTCTCAGGGTCCTGCCTCACGATGGAGATTATTTAGTGCTCGATGTCGGCAGAAGTTCCCAAAGTTTCGGGTCGTGTCTCCAGGTCGTGTGAAGTTACACTTCCTGTTTCTCTTAACCTTTGGAAAGTTCGTGTGTATATCCTTCGTTGGGGTGCTCGCCGGTTAGGGAATCTCCTTTGGTATTCTAGTACAGCCGCTCTCTATTGATTTGTTTTTCAACTATGATAGGTATTCTTGTTTACTGACCCTTTTTTATAGCAAAATTTCCATCAGGTACGAGTAACAAAACGCCTGGATACAAGGATGTGAATTCTGGCTAACACATGCTAATATCGACAATAAAGCAAAATTACACTAACATTTTATAACTTTTTTTGGAACAATTATTAAAATTAATTACCTGTTAAGCCAAAACAATCATTTTCGACCCTTTATCTTAAAAAATTTGTTTATTTAAAGAATTTCCTACTTAAAGTGCAATAAAATAATTAGGTAGTCAGAGATTTCTAAGAATACGGTTTTTCTAATTCTTTGTCTACCTTGCCATGTTGCACCTTTTTGGAGAAGTAATATGACGGGCAATCCAATTAAAATAAAAAAGAGGTATACTAATTACATAAATATCGGAGAAAATTTGGGAAAATGCTGAAATTTTGGTAATATCGAAACAATTTTTCCAATTTTGGCCGTGACTGTACCTGCAGTGACAATTTTGGAAAGGCCATTGGGATGGAAGTTGTTTAGCGAATGTTGAGTAGATCAAAAGATAAAATTAAAAGAGAAACGTGCATACCATGGAAAACTGAAATTTATGAATCACCCCCCCCCCCCCCCCCCCCCTCCGCCCTGCTATAAAATTTTTTGGTTTTCAAGGTGAGAGCTATCATTTGTATTCGTATTGACATCTAGAAACGTTACACCCTGTATATAACACTCCTAAATATTTACTTTTTTTTATACCACCCAACCACAAAAGTATTGGGACACTTGCATTTTTTTCACATTTTCAACTTTTTTGGGTACATAAAAAATTTTACAATATTTATGAAAGAAAATTTCGTTATAGCAATAATTATTTTATTTGTTTTGTTGAAAATTCTTTTCCGAGTTACAAAAATTCAAATATATAACAACATAAAATAGTTTTTTAAAAAAAAGTTGAACCGACTTCACAAAAAGCGCTAAAAAGCATAAAATAATTTTTAATTTTATATCTATTACGACATTTTGAAGTCGGTGCAAATTAAACAAACCAAACAACTACAACAAAAGTATTTAATCGTCCTTCCTTTTGATACCGTGAGCTGAAACGTTCAGGTAGAATTACGTAAATTTTCAATTGTGGTTCTGTAGTTGTTTTATTTGTTAAATTTGCACCGACTTCAAAATGTCGTAATAGATATAAAATTAAAAATTATTTCATGGTTTTTAGCGCTTTTTGTGAAGTCGGTTCAACTTTTTTTTTTAAACTATTTTATTTTTCACTTTTTAGTGTCTTCGACTCTATACAATGAAAAGAACCATCCAAATCGGTCCACGCGTTAAAAGTTAGTTATAACCCCCTACCCCACCCCCATTCCACTAAACTTTTTTTCTCATGGTATCAATCAAGGAACATACTCTACTGAACAGAAAAGGAATCATCGTCCACGCATTACGAAGTTACTACCCCTCCCCCTCACCCACCACCACCATAGGACCAAATTATTTTCCTATTAGCAATGGGGGATCACACTATACAACAGCAAAAGAACCATCCAAATCGGTCCACGCGTTACAAAGTTAGGTTCCACCCCCTTTCTCCCACCCCAACCACACCAACAATTTTTTTTCTCGTGGTATCAACCAGCGAGCATACTCTTCCCAAAAGAAAAAGAAATATTCAAATCGGTCCACGCGTTACGAAGTTAGACTACTCCTATCGTCAATGCCGCGTTTCAGAAGCCAAGTGCTAAATATCAGTGTTCTCTCAGAATCTCCTTCCAGTAGTCCTTGGGCTGGGTGATGATGATGTGGTGGTCGTAATCCCCCTCGATGAATAAACCTCCAAACCTTAGATGACGACACTCCTAATCACCTTGCGACTCGCTTCGTGCTCTTCTCAGGGTCCTGCCTCACGATGGAGATTATTTAGTGCTCGATGTCGGCAGAAGTTCCCAAAGTTTCGGGTCGTGTCTCCAGGTCGTGTGAAGTTACACTTCCTGTTTCTCTTAACCTTTGGAAAGTTCGTGTGTATATCCTTCGTTGGGGTGCTCGCCGGTTAGGGAATCTCCTTTGGTATTCTAGTACAGCCGCTCTCTATTGATTTGTTTTTCAACTATGATAGGTATTCTTGTTTACTGACCCTTTTTTATAGCAAAATTTCCATCAGGTACGAGTAACAAAACGCCTGGATACAAGGATGTGAATTCTGGCTAACACATGCTAATATCGACAATAAAGCAAAATTACACTAACATTTTATAACTTTTTTTGGAACAATTATTAAAATTAATTACCTGTTAAGCCAAAACAATCATTTTCGACCCTTTATCTTAAAAAATTTGTTTATTTAAAGAATTTCCTACTTAAAGTGCAATAAAATAATTAGGTAGTCAGAGATTTCTAAGAATACGGTTTTTCTAATTCTTTGTCTACCTTGCCATGTTGCACCTTTTTGGAGAAGTAATATGACGGGCAATCCAATTAAAATAAAAAAGAGGTATACTAATTACATAAATATCGGAGAAAATTTGGGAAAATGCTGAAATTTTGGTAATATCGAAACAATTTTTCCAATTTTGGCCGTGACTGTACCTGCAGTGGTAGTAGTGAGATCAATATAGTTGACAATTTTGGAAAGGCCATTGGGATGGAAGTTGTTTAGCAAATGTTGAGTAGATCAAAAGATAAAATTAAAAGAGAAACGTGCATACCATGGAAAACTGAAATTTATGAATCACCCCCCCCCCCCCCCCCCCCTCCGCCCTGCTATAAAATTTTTTGGTTTTCAAGGTGAGAGCTATCATTTGTATTCGTATTGACATCTAGAAACGTTACACCCTGTATATAACACTCCTAAATATTTACTTTTTTTTATACCACCCAACCACAAAAGTATTGGGACACTTGCATTTTTTTCACATTTTCAACTTTTTTGGGTACATAAAAAATTTTACAATATTTATGAAAGAAAATTTCGTTATAGCAATAATTATTTTATTTGTTTTGTTGAAAATTCTTTTCCGAGTTACAAAAATTCAAATATATAACAACATAAAATAGTTTTTTAAAAAAAAGTTGAACCGACTTCACAAAAAGCGCTAAAAAGCATAAAATAATTTTTAATTTTATATCTATTACGACATTTTGAAGTCGGTGCAAATTAAACAAACCAAACAACTACAACAAAAGTATTTAATCGTCCTTCCTTTTGATACCGTGAGCTGAAACGTTCAGGTAGAATTACGTAAATTTTCAATTGTGGTTCTGTAGTTGTTTTATTTGTTAAATTTGCACCGACTTCAAAATGTCGTAATAGATATAAAATTAAAAATTATTTCATGGTTTTTAGCGCTTTTTGTGAAGTCGGTTCAACTTTTTTTTTTAAACTATTTTATTTTTCACTTTTTAGTGTCTTCGACTCTATACAATGAAAAGAACCATCCAAATCGGTCCACGCGTTAAAAGTTAGTTATAACCCCCTACCCCACCCCCATTCCACTAAACTTTTTTTCTCATGGTATCAATCAAGGAACATACTCTACTGAACAGAAAAGGAATCATCGTCCACGCATTACGAAGTTACTACCCCTCCCCCTCACCCACCACCACCATAGGACCAAATTATTTTCCTATTAGCAATGGGGGATCACACTATACAACAGCAAAAGAACCATCCAAATCGGTCCACGCGTTACAAAGTTAGGTTCCACCCCCTTTCTCCCACCCCAACCACACCAACAATTTTTTTTCTCGTGGTATCAACCAGCGAGCATACTCTTCCCAAAAGAAAAAGAAATATTCAAATCGGTCCACGCGTTACGAAGTTAGACTACTCCTCCCCTCGCCCAACCCCCCACCATGGGCCAAATTATTCTTCTATTAGCAATGGGTGATCACACTCTATACAACAGCAAAAGAACCATCCAAATCGGTCCACGTGTTAAAAAGTTAGGTTCCACCCCCACCCCCCACCCCCATCACTCCAACATTTTTTTCTCCTGGTATCAACCACGGAACATACTCTACCCAACAGAAAAAGAATTATCCAAATGGGTCCACTCGTTACAAAGTTAGCCTACCCCTCCCCCCACCCTAGGCCAAATTTTTTTCTCCTATTAGCAATGAGAGATCATACTCTGTACAAAAAAAAAGAACCATCCAAATCGGACCACGCGTTACAAAGTTAGGTTTCACCTTCACCCCCCCCCCCCCCCCCCCACCCCCACCCTACCAAAAATTTTTTTGACATGGTACCAATCGGTGAACATACTCTACCCAACCAAAAAAGAATCATCAAAATCGGTCGACGCGTTACGAAGTTATGCCCGGTCAGACATAAAAAAATAAAAAAATAAATAAATTAATAAATAAAAAAAAAATACGCGTCGAACTTAGAACCTCTGTGTTTTTGGGAAGTCGGTTAAAAATAACGAAAATAATACATATTCATTGGAAAACATGAAAAATAAATTAAATTTACTGTAGATTTGTTTATGTTTAGCATTTCGTTTCATTACGTTTTTGTTTTACAACCTCTTTAATATGGAGTGGCATTGATTTAACAAGTCTTAATCTCACTCTTTACAATCCTCGGCGGTAAAAGAATTCCAAATTTGCTTTATTTTCTCACGAAGAACAGTTTTAGTCCTCCTGGATGGATCCGCCCCAAGTCTTTTCTTAATAACTCCCCATAAATTCTTTATTATGGAAAGATCTGGACTATTAGCGGGCCACTCCATTGTTGGTACTCCATTGCCCTGCAACCAGGCTTTACTGGATTTTGAAGTATGGCTTGGTGCTCCATCCTGTTGAAAAACGAACTCCCTTCAGGCTACTCAAGGAGAGGTATTGATGGCAGTACATTTTGGTATTTTTCGGAGTTAATTGCACCATCAATAAAATGGAGAGACCCAACTCCATATCCGGACAAGCAGCCCCAAAACCATTACAGAAGTTGGAAATTTGACAGGGTGCTTCAAGCATTCGGTCAGGTATACTTCGGACTTTTTCCGTATAACATGACTACGGTTGTCTTTCTGGTATTGTGCATTATTTTCGTTATTTATTTAAATTTGTTGTAACTGTGAAAAGAATTTCGAACAAAACAAACAAAGTAATTATTACCATAACGAAATTTACTTATATAATAAACACTTTTTTATATACCCACAAAGTTGAAAATGTAAAAAAATGCAAGTGTCCCAATACTTTTGTGACTGGGTAGTATATAACATTGTTTGAAGTTGATAAGGAAAAACTCTTTTACTGAAATTTGGCTTTGTTTAGAAAAATCAATAATTACAATTCTTAAAAAGTCAAGGTTTTAATTTCAAAAGTATTTCTTTTTCCACAAAAATGGTTTAATGTAATATAAAACAAATATTTTAATATTTCGGCACTCCCCCTTTAGAAGAGATAACGGTTGCTACCCGTCGCGGCATATTAATGACTTGCTTTGTCCGAGAGAACTTGAAAAGTCGACTCATCTAAGAAACATACCTAAGAAGGCATTCGAAATCAATACGTAAAGTTTTTGTGTGTTTAACTTACCTTTGCCCAATCACCACTGGTCCAATTACGATGTGCTTTTGCCCAATATAGACGTTTTGCCTTCATAGATGGAGTAAGTCTGGGTTTCTTTGCTGGTCTGCAACATTTGTATCCTAGCTCATATAATATACGTCGGAGTGTAGCCTGCGAAATCACTAAATCGCCTCTGTTATAAGGTTATGTAAAGCTTTAAGGGGACATCGTGACCTGGAGTGTGTATTTTAGACGGTTCTTTCTAAAGGGATTGTGAAAAAATAGTTTTTAAAAAACAAGTTGAACCGACTTCACAAAAAGCGCTAAAAAGCATAAAATAATTTTTAATTTTATATCTATTACGACATTTTGAAGTCGGTGCAAATTAAACAAACCAAACAACTACAACAAAAGTATTTAATCGTCCTTCCTTCTGATCCCGCGAGCTGAAACGTTCAGGTAGAATTACGTAAATTTTCAATTGTGGTTCTGTAGTTGTTTTATTTGTTAAATTTGCACCGACTTCAAAATGTCGTAATAGATATAAAATTAAAAATTATTTTATGCTTTTTAGCGCTTTTTGTGAAGTCGGTTCAACTTTTTTTTTTAAAAACTATTTTATTTTTCACTTTTTAGTGTCTTCGACCCTATACAACGAAAAGAACCATCCAAATCGGTCCACGCGTTAAAAGTTAGTTTTAACCCCCTACCCCACCCCCATTCCACTAAACTTTTTTTCTCATGGTATCAATCAAGGAACATACTCTACCGAACAGAAAAGGAATCATCGAAATCGGTCCACGCGTTACGAAGTTACTACCCCTCCCCCTCCCCCACCACCACCATAGGACTATATTATTCTCCTATTAGCATTGGGGGATCACACTCTATACAACAGCAAAGGAACCATCCAAATCGGTCCGCGTGTTACAAAGTTAGGTTCCACCCTCCCCTTCCACCCCACCCCAGCAACATTTGTTTTCTCGTAGTATCAACCAAGCATCATATTCTACACAATAGAAAAAGAATTATCCAAATCGGTCCACGCGTTACGAAGTAAGACAATCCCTCCCCCCACCCCCACCTTTCACCATAGGACCAAATTATTCTCCTATTAGCAATGGGGGATCATACTCTATACAACAGAAAAAGAACCATCGAAATCGGACCATGCGTTACAAAGTTAGGTTTCACCCCCACCCCCCACCCCGACCCTACCATACATTTTTTCTCCTGGTATCAACCACGGAACATACTCTACCCAATAGAAAAAGAATTATGCAAATCGGTCCACGCGTTACAAAGTTAGCCTCCCCCTCCCCCCCTCCCCCCTCCCCCCACCCTAGACCAAATTTTTTTCTCCTGTTAGCAATGGGGGATCATACTCTGTACAACCAAAAAAGAACCATCCAAATCGGACTATGCGTTACAAAGTTAGGTTTCACCCCCACCTCCCACCCCCACCCTACCAAAAATTTTTTTTACATGGTACCAATCGGTGAACATACTCTACCCAACAAAAAAAGAATCATCAAAATCGGTCGACGCGTTACGAAGTTATGCCCGGTCAGACATAAAAAAAAAAATAAAAAAAAAAAAAAAAAAATACGCGTCGAACTTAGAACCTCTGTGTTTTTGGAAAGTCGGTTAAAAAGTACAAATGGTTTTTAATTTAAGTATTTGTAATCACAAAAACAATTTTTTTTTCTTTATCTCCTATTTCTCTATAGATGGCGCTGAAAGTTGAGCGTAAAAAATTTGGGAGGAAATCGGTGGAGGTTGTAACTCAATTTTGGATCGTCTGAAAAATAAAAAAAAATAAAATTTTAATAATAAAAAAAAACTTGTATGAAGCACTGGCGTAGCCATATTTAAAATTTTTGGGCCTAAAAAAATTTGCGCGCGATTTTCAGTTCAATTTTTAGGCCATTTTCAAATTTTATTTTTCAGTTAGCGGCATTTGCACCAAGATCAAAAATTTTGAAATCAGGTAACGTCAGTGCTCAATTACAAGTGTTTTTTATAATTTGCAAAATCCTCCACCGATTTCCTCCCAAATTTATTACGCTCAACTTTCAGCGCCATCTATATAGAACCAGTAGGTAAAGAAAAACGAAAAAAATTTTTTTTTGTGATTTCAAATACTTAAATAAAAATTTTTTTTAACAATATCATTTGTACTTTTTTCACAATCGCAACGTAATTAGTACACCTCTCTTTTATTTTTATTGGATTGCTTATCTTAATACCTTTCCAAAAAGGTGCAACATGGCAAGAATGACGAAGGATTAGAAAAACCGCATCCTTAGAAATCCTAAATAAGTTTTAATTTTATATCTATTACGACATTTTTAAGTCGGTGCAAATCAAACAAACCAAACAACTACAAAAAAATATTTAATCGTCATTTCTTATGATCCCGTAAGCTGAAACGTTCAGGTAGTATTATATATTATTTTCAATTGTGGTACTGCAGTTGTTTTATTTGTTTAATTTGCACCGACTTCAAAATGTCGTAAAAGATATAAAATTAAAAATTATTTCATGGTTTTTAGCGCTTTTTGTGAAGTCGGTTCAACTTTTTTTTTAAACTATTTTATTTTTCACTTTTTAGTGTCTTCTACTCTATACAACGACGAAAGAACCATCCAAATCGGTCCACGCGTTCAAAAGATAGGTTCACTCCATTCCTCCATTTCACTAAAATTTGTTTCTCTTGGTAGCAATAAAGGAACATACTCTACCGAACAGAAAAGGAATCATCGAAATCGGTCCACGCGTTACGAAGTTACTACTCTTCCCCCTCCCCCACCACCACCATAGGACCAAATTATTCTCCTATTAGCAATGGGGGATCAAACTCTATACAACAGCAAAAGAACCATCCAAATCGGTCCACGCGTTACAAAGTTAGGTTCCACTCTCCCCTCCTCCCCACCCCACCATTTCTTTTCTCGTGGTATCAACCAGGGAGCATACTCTACTCAACAGAAAAAGAATTATCCAAATCGGTCCACGCGTTACAAAGTTAGACTACTCCCCCCCCTCCACCCCCACCCCTCACCCAAGGACCAAATTAATCTCCTATTAGCAATGAAGGGATCACACTCTATACAACAGAAAGGAACGATTAGGTTTTTGACATGGTACCAATCGGTGAACATACTCTACCCATCAAAAAAAGAATCATCAAAATCGGTCGACGCGTTACGAAGTTATGCCCGGTCAGACATAAAAAAAAACGTAAGAATACGTATCATAGTTGAAAAACAAATCAATAACTATGAGTGTTTTTAACCAAAAATTATTAAAAAACGGTAGAATTTACATTTGAGGAATACGCGGATATTATTTACATTTATGGTGTAGCAGATGGAAAAGAGAGAGCGGTTGTACTGGAATATCAAAGGAGACTCCCTAACCGGCGATCACCCCAAAGAGGGTTATTTACATGGACTTTCCAAAAGTTAAGAAAAACAGGAAGTGTAACTTCCCACGACCTGAAACTTCGGGAGCTTCTGCCGACGTCGAACAGCAAATAATCACCATCGTGCGGCAGGACCCTGAGACGAGCACGAAACGAGTCGCAGTGCGATTAGGAGTGTCGTTATCTAAGGGTTATTCATTGAGAGGGATTACGTCCATATCACGATCACACAGTCCAAAGACTACTGGAAGGAGATTCTGAGAGAAAACTGAAATTCAGCACTTGGCTTCTGGAACGCGACATTGACGACAGAGAGTTTCTGGACCGAATTCTGTGGACAAATATATGTGAATTCACCAGCAATGATACAAAGAACTTCCACAACCTCCATACCTGGTCGAAAACTAACCCAAACAGAGCAAAGGTGACCTCATTCCAACAGAGATTCAGTGTCAATGTTTGGGCTGGTATCATCGGCAACCATTTGGTAGGACCATTCATTTTGCCGCAAGGGCTTAATAGTGACATTTTTTTTGACAATACACTGCCAGATCTAAAAGAGGAGAACCCTATGCATAACCTTAGGGGAATGTTTCACCAACACGATGGAGTAGTGTAGTGTAGTGTAGTGAAAAATTTCCTAACCGCTGGTTTGGACAAGGTGCACCGATTCCTTCACCTGCTAGATCTCCAGACCTTACCCCATTGAACTTTTTCTTATGGGGAACAATGAGTGATAAAGTTTATTCAAACCCAGTTCACAATAGGGAGGATTTAGTTAGCCGAATTGGGAATACAGCGACGAAAATACGGGAGAGGCTGGCTGCAATACGCCTTAAACTGGGATTAAGAAGGAGATTGCTGGCATTCAGCCAAAGTGGTGGTGCATATTTTGAACGCCTTTTGTTACTTATCAAGATTAATTGTAATTATTTTTAAATTCAATAAAAAGCATTTTAGAATTAATTTGAGTTTAATTTCTTTAATTTGTTGACTTTTATAATATTCTCCGATAGGATTTCTAAGTATAAATTTCTACATATTTTCTCTACGTGGACACGTTGCACCTCTTTGGAAAGGTAATAAGATGGGCAATCTAATAAAAATAAAAAAGTGGTGTACTAATTACATGAATTTCGGGGAAAATTTGGGAAAATTCACTTTTGGAAGTGACTTGTAATGGTAGGAGTTAGATCAACATTGTGGACAATTTTGAAAAGTTCAGTGGGATAGTAGTTTTTTAGCGTTTGTTTGATGTCTCTGTGTTGGATAGATCAAAAGATAAAAATAAAAGAGTAATGCGCATACCATGAAAAACTGAAATTTATGAATCACCCTGTAACTCCCAAACGGTTGAGGTTGCCCCCCCCCCCCCTGCCATAAAATTTTTGTTTGTTTAGTTGAGATATATCACCCTACTCATTTTGGTACGTCATATCTGAAACACCATATATATATATATATCGGCAATTGTTCCTATAGTGTTGAGATAGCGCATCGTGGTATGATGGCATAAACGACTTCGATGCCGTTCTGTTCTGATGTTCCACTTATCATGCACGAAATGTTTATATTGGGTGTTTTCGAGTTTGCTTCGGAGTTGACACTGGAGACAGTTAATGTAAAAATCATGTTCGAGTTTACGTTTACAGAGTCATGACTCTAGTTAGTTTGCAACCTAATGCCCCCGGTGCTAGGACCGATGGACCCGGAAGAAAATGATATATGTATAAACGAGAAGAAGCACAAGCGATTAATTGAAGAAAACGTTAAGTAGAATTCTTTTCACAAATTTATTTTGGGATGGTGATCGCTGACAAATATCAGCGCTCAAAGAAAAATGATGGATGTTTCGACCAAAAGTAGAAGCTGGTCATCATCAGCGTGGTACTTGTACTTTTCACCACGGACATCCATGACGCGTTTTTACTTTTCATTTTTTTAAATAAATGACTTCCACCAAGTGTTGCTCTTTCTGATTAAACAATATTTAATCAGTATTGGTTACATGAAATTGATGGACTAAAAATCCTTTTCATATAATTCGTACTCAGATTTAAAACTGAGTACTTATAGGAGTTGTGTTTTGACCTTTCATCATGGATGTCCGTGGTGAAAAGTACAAGTACCACGCTGATGATGACCAGCTTGTACTTTTGGTCGAAACATCCATCATTTGTCTTTGAGCGCTGATATTTTTCAGCGACCACCATCCCAAAGAAAAAATTTCGCTCCTATTTGTGGAAGTAAAACAAGCGTTTTTACTTTAAAATTTTTTTTTTTAAATAAATGACTTCCACCAAGTGTTGCTCTTTCTGTTTAATGATGATATGTTTGCACGTTAATGCCAATGACAAATTACGTTGAGTGGGGCCTACAATTATAATACTTAAAGTTTTCGCATACGGGATTCGAACCTGCTACTTTCCACGCAGTAGTTTGTGTACTACTATATTTGAAAATGATTTGCCTTCTTATTAGTAAAAACCAACTCTTTTTTCTTTTTTATGAGGCAGTCAAAGCCTGAGGGACAACGCTATAATGCGTTAGCATGGCTTTGACTGGACGGGAATTACGGTAGGCTTAAGTGGTCATTGATTATCAAAATATTGTTTCCTTGTTGATAAATCTTTTTTTTTATTTTAAGTGATTTATAGTATTTAACTTTTAGACGATTTTTGTTTATACCTTCTACAGCCTAAAGGAAAGACCTATAAGCCCTGGCTCTCACCAGGTAACTGCAAACGCTCCTAGCCCTTTAACAACAGCATCTAACGTAATGGAGAGTGCAAGCAATCCTATTATTAATACTAATCAACAATCTGCTATTCGTAAGTTTTCTTTTGTTTTTGTTACATTTATAAAAGTAATTCCTTTTTTTCAGAAAACGTATGTTCAAAACAATACATTTGGATTTTGTTTAAAAATGTACATTTTATTATACTTTTTAGCAAGCACAACATTCTCAGCATATGAATACTCCCTTTCAGAATAATTCTCAATCGGGTATTCCAACAAATTACAATACAAATGTATCACCAGTGAATAGGTATAAAAGCTTAAAAGTTTTCAATTTTATATAATTGTTTCTTTATTTTAGGTGGCTCTTTTCATCTCAACAGCAAAGGCCTTTTATGTCTGGACCTAATCAAACAAATCCAATACAGTGTCAAAATCCAAATTCAGCATTGATTTCACAGCTCTCGACTCCACCTACTCAAACAGGTAAATTGTACTAATTTGATTTCGTAATTAAATATGTGAAGTATTTATTAAAACTGTTATTATATTATAATAGTTTAATGTTTTGCTTCTCTGTCATTTGTATGTACGTCTCTGTTAGTTTCATTATTTTAGATATTTAAAGAGTAGTCGGGAAAATCAAACTAAAGTTTTGTTTTCAAAATTGAGTTAACATCGAATTATACCAAATATAGACTCCATTATCATTCATCATTCCATAATTATCATTCATTAATCACAAAAATGATAAGAGCAGAATACTGAACGGTATGCATTGCTTAGTAAGTAAAAAGAGTTTATTTTCTGGATTTTTTGATCACTCTAAGCAAACTTCTTTAAATATAATATTCAGCAAATTATTGTAAACATTAAAAAGTAAAGGAATAAGAGTTATTCTCCCGTAAGCTTTTTTTTTATAGTAAACAAGATAGAGTACGTAAAGCGCCAGTTGCGTTGTACTCGTGGCAATAGACAAAAGATGGGACAAGGAAATGTACATTGTTTACTGGTTCTATATCATCGTTATTAGGCCTATACTCACATATGGGGTAGTCGTCTGGTGGCCTGCACTAGAAAAGATGATAGTAAGCACTAGAGATGTTCAGAGGATGACAAGACTACAAATTACAGGTGTTGTGAGAACTACACGCTCTAAAGCACTTAAGACTACCGTTTACTTAATGCCGGTGGATCTCTTCGAAAAGCAAGCCACACTTGGGCACATATCTACTACGGACATTCCAAAATTCTGTATAATAACGACTACACTATACTCAAACCTTATTTCAACGTCAAATCCAACTCCTCTATTCCTACTAGGCAGAAATGGGAAGAAGACCCCCTCTCTCAATGCGGAGAACATAGAATTTCCCTTCTAACACAGAAGGTGCACTTCTTGGCAGGAGCAAAAAATTTACCTATTCCATGAGAACAGTGGAATGAAGCTCCCACAGCGACATGCATAGGAAAAAAAACGAGCCAAATAAAGGAAAAGACAGAAAACATGGAAGAAAACCCAGCACAAAATATGTATGTAGATATAACAGAAAGTCACCGCAGCACAGACAGATAGTTCTTAAGTGACTCCTTAATAAAAGTTAAATCGAAATTTAAACATGCATTAGCAACCCTACATAAACGTCACAACTTGATCTGGAGGGGTTACCATGCAACAATGGAAGACTTCGGAGACTATGTTGGGATTGCCTAAAGAAAACCTTGCTAAACAACTCAGCGACTAAGGAGCAGAATAAGTGAATCAAAGTTGGTAAATCCGAGAACTCTTTAGACCAACGCTTCACAAAGCCTGCCTCTAGACGCAATATTAATATGCAAAGCACAAACAAGTTTTCTATCAAGTTTTACCTCAAGGTCAGTTACGGACGCAACGGAGGACATTCCCCGCAAACTTGCAGTCAAAAAATTGTGGATAAAGGCTCCTCGAAAAGGGCAGCCTCACATTTCTCAAAATTGAGATTTAAGCCATTGTGCACGCACTTATCCAGGAACGTGTCTAAGTCTCTATCGTCACCACTATCCTTTACATAGAAAAAAATCTTCAAATCCTCAGCGTTGATCAGAACATTAGAGTGCGAGATGAGATGGACAATGTGATCAGTGGCAAGAACGAATAGTAAAGGTTCGAGATGTCTACCTTGTGGTACAACAGATGAAGCCCTGAAAATTCTTGAGATAGAACCACAAAGCGACGATATGTCCTGTCTTTTAGATAGGAAGAAAACCAGTCGAGGGGCAGAGACCAGGTTTCTTGAGTTTAAATATAATTAAGGAGTGAGGAAGTTTGCCAAAGCCTTTACTGCAATCTGTGTATATACAGTCCATGTTTACACTGACGGCTCTAAATTGAAAGGTAAAGTCGATAAAGGTGTTTACTTTTCATTTTTCAGATTACCAATAATATATTATTTTATTATATTAATACTGCCAAAATATGGCACAGAATTTTGAATGACATGATGAGCGCTTTAACGAACGCCTCACATAGGTACCGGGGCATACTGGCATTCCGGGTGACTACTACTCTACTATTTATTTGATCCAGATAATTACAACATTAGTAAGTAGCAGATATTAATAGAATCTTTTCGGGTTGATGATTTTAGATGATTAAGCTGGCATAAATCATGCTCACAGCGAAATCAAACACAAACATACTCGTACGTTTTTGCGTAATCTTACAAGAATACTTTATTAATAAAATTTTTTTTTTGGAGGTGTACAGATATTGCGCCGTTTTGCAAGAAAGAATTTTTTTTCTTCCATATCTTTTCATCCCGCCCGTACCTTTTGGAGCGCCACCTTGAAATTTTCACTATATTTGCATAATAGTTTAATAAATAGTATTTGTTCCTCTTTTTAAGCCAAACGTAGGCATTTTGATAAATGTATAATACTATTGTTAATCTTAAAAATATATTCTCCCAAGGGTATAACACTTTAAAAAAAAATCGATTTATTTTTTCTTGCATTTTCTTATAGTAGAACATTTTAAGAATGTTGTGTCAAAATTTCAATCGGAGCAAAACTCTTGAAGTGGTAGACCTTTAAGTCTACTATCCTCTAACACTGCGGAGCGGCAAGAGCCCGGCGCTTGCTGACTTTTGGAAAACTTTAAACGCGCTTTTCTCAAAAACCACATTTCAAAAGTCCATGGACACTGCACCGCACCGATTCTTTTCAAATTTTGTACACACTTTCTACATATAAAAAACTAGACCCCAACGTTCTTTTTTTTTGGTTACATTAAGGGGGTTTTACAGCTATAAAATGGCGGATTTTTTCATAAAACTGATTTTAACTTCAAACAACCACCAAAAATTGAAAAATTAAAAAAAAATTTAAAAAAAAACGTTGGGGTTTAGAAAAATATCTGTTTTAACTAAATTGCTGTCATTTTCCGATTTCAGATAATTCTACGCTGAGATACAGTGTCCACCGTAAATTATTTTTTCTAAAATGCGCCCTCGAAAATGCTCTGTCACCGGCTTTATTTTCAATATTTATCTACAAAAAAATTACTAAATGTTTTTCAAATGATGCTTTGTAACATGTAAAACATTTAAATGAATCTACTTGAACGATAGCTCTGAAAAAAATTCGTGAAGAAAGTGTTTCTTTTTTTAACCTCTTAGACCCCCCAACACCAACAACAAAACAATAAGGCACCTGGGTCTGCAACATCACCGGCTCTTGGCATTCGTATGGACACTTACAACACTTCATGAAGGAGGTTAACCTCAACCTGGAACAAAGTAAAACTTCTTACCACGAAAAGTTTTGTTCACTTGAAAACAAAATTGCGGAAATCATAAATACCAAATTCCAACAATTTACTGCACGTATTTTTCAACTTGAAAATAAAATTGATTTCCCCGAGAAACATCATCTTTCTCGCAACTTAGTGTTGAATGAAGTCCTTTATGAGGCGAATGAAAACTTGCCACAGATGTTTCACAAACTTTGCACATCACTTGACACATCAGTACCACCAATAAACAACATTTTCGGAACGAGGAATAATTCAGGTAAAACTGATGCTGGCGTTGTTATTAAATTAGTAAATATGCGCGACAAAACATCCTTATTAAGAGCTATGGGATCGAAGTGTAAACAAAACAAAAGACCACTTACACTTTGCGACGCTGGTTATGACTCAGGCCAACGTACTACCCCGTTTCATCAAAGTTCGTCAGTTTAATTTTTTCTATATAATAAAGTTGAATCGCATAAATTTATGTTTAAATGTTTAAAATAGTTTTTTAATATTTATTCTTTTAAATATAATACATTTTTATGATTTTTGATACAATTTTTGAAAAACAAATAATAAATAAATAATTTATTATGTAAAACCTAAAAATCGTTATAAGGCAGATATTTCAATTATTAACCTTAACGATTTTTACCACTTAGTACCACATTTTGCTGAAATAACCGATTCTATTCGATTTGGCATTGCTTCTAATATTTAATAAAATTGTATTGCATTTAAAAGAGATAAACATTTAAATTTCATGTTGATAGAAAATTTTGTGTTTTTACTTCATTTTATATGAAAAAAATTAAAATGACGAACTTTGATGAAACGGGGTAGTATATACTTGCAAGAGAGTTTAAGCAAGCGTAATTATTTAATTTCCGAGAGGCACATCGACTTAAACGTCATAAAGATTTTGTGACTGTCTCCATTATTAATGGATCCGTTTTTGTGCGCTGCAGTAAAAATGATCAGCTCTTAAAGATAACTGACCATGATGAGTTAATTGATCTTGCGACAAAGACTACTTATCCACCATAAATTTTACCAATAATTGAGTCAACATGGTGCTCCCAGGTCAGTGTTTTATTCATGATTAGACCCAGGTTCCTGACAACATTTACGAAGTTTATAATAGAGTTATTAAGCAGAATCGGCGACAGTTCTTTTCACTAGTCTGGAGGTATGCTTCGGATCATTATCATGTTGAAAATGCCAGGATAACGGCATATTTTCCTCTGCATAAGGCAACATTACATTTTCCAGTACATTTTTATATATTTGGGAATTCATAATTTCTGTTATTTGATGCACAGGACCCATACCTTGACCCGAAAAACACCCCCAAACCATTACATTTCCACTGCCATATTTCACAGTTCGAATGCAGTATTTCGGGTCCAGTCTTTTTCCCTTTGGGCGACCAACAAATTGTTGGCCATCTGATTTAACAAGATTGTATTTCGACTCGTCCGACAATAATACAGTTTTCCAGGTAGAAAGAGACCAACTTAGGTGCTTGTGCGCGCGCAAATTCTTATCTTGCTTTTATGTTTTTCGCTGAGAGCAATGGATTTTTAGCTGGTCGAAAACATTTTAATCCTTGCTCATTTGCCCTTCCGCCAATTGTCCATCTTGATATTTTTAAATGTAAGCTGTTTTTTACCTCCACTGCAGTCGCAAACGGATTCTTGATGTATTCTTTTATAATTTGACGATCATCCCGTGAGGTAGTCTTCCGTGCTCTACCTCCGTTGTGAAGAGTTTTCACTGTTTTTTGTTCTTTAAATTTTTTAATAGTCTTCGGAATTACACTTCTGGATACATTACATTTTTTATGAATATCCCTTTGCTGTTCACATCACAAAAATCTTTAATTATCCTAGCTTTAATATCCTCACTAATTGAACACTTAGCCATGATCACAAAACGATTGCACCACCAGAATTTGTTAAAAACACTGACAACTGCGTAGTAGTAAACAACTACAGAGAAAAAAACTACCGTTAGCATTTATAAGTCGTTTCTTTCGGTTGAAACTGTTTTCTCTTCATACAAAATTATGTTTTTTTAATTTATATATATATATATATATATATATATATATATATATATATATATATATATATATATATATATATGTAGGAATCGGAGAATCTGCGTTAAAAAAACCATTTGGCTAGCTGGGTTTGAACCGAGACCATGCGCATGATACTCCATTTCCCTAACCACTGGGCTACCAGCGCCGTTGCCGATTCTCCGTTCCAAAGTTCTTTTCATGGAGAAGCCTCGATCCCACAACTCGGCCGTCCTGAAATGACATCTGCCCCCAGATGTCCGTCTTTTACGTCTTTTAATTACCGATTGTGAGGCTACGTCGTATGAGGTCTTCTCCATCCCACTTCTGACACCAATTTGTAGGAATCGGAGAATCTGCGTTAAAAAAACCATTTGGCTAGCTGGGTTTGAACCGAGACCATGCGCATGATACTCCATTTCCCTAACCACTGGGCTACCAGCGCCGTTGCCGATTCTCCGTTCCAAAGTTCTTTTCATGGAGAAGCCTCGATCCCACAACTCGGCCGTCCTGAAATGACATCTGCCCCCAGATGTCCGTCTTTTACGTCTTTTAATTACCGATTGTGAGGCTACGTCGTATGAGGTCTTCTCCATCCCACTTCTGACACCAATTTGTAGGAATCGGAGAATCTGCGTTAAAAAAACCATTTGGCTAGCTGGGTTTGAACCGAGACCATGCGCATGATACTCCATTTCCCTAACCACTGGGCTACCAGCGCCGTTGCCGATTCTCCGTTCCAAAGTTCTTTTCATGGAGAAGCCTCGATCCCACAACTCGGCCGTCCTGAAATGACATCTGCCCCCAGATGTCCGTCTTTTACGTCTTTTAATTACCGATTGTGAGGCTACGTCGTATGAGGTCTTCTCCATCCCACTTCTGACACCAATTTGTAGGAATCGGAGAATCTGCGTTAAAAAAACCATTTGGCTAGCTGGGTTTGAACCGAGACCATGCGCATGATACTCCATTTCCCTAACCACTGGGCTACCAGCGCCGTTGCCGATTCTCCGTTCCAAAGTTCTTTTCATGGAGAAGCCTCGATCCCACATATATATATACACATATATATAAATATATATATATAAATACTCAATTTATCTATAGTTCAAACTCATTGGTTACAATTCAAAAGACAAATATTCCAAAAAATTATAAATGCAGATCCAAAATTAATAAGCTATCAAACAGAAAAAGAAGAGATATAAAGAATTCAAACAACTATAAACTACGACAATGGCTTCCAAGGCCGTCTGTCGAGGTTGGCAAATTTGATCTAAATATTTACTTTAAAACCTACTCTAAATCAAAAGTTTTTCTATGTAATACAAATTTCATGATTTAAATTTTAATAACAAATGCACACCAGAGATGGTAGAAACGAAAAATACATTTGCGAATATCTAATCATAATAATTACACTTAAGAAGTGAATAAAAAACACTTGTTTAGTTCCAAAAATTTTATAATTTATTTTAACTATTTTAACAAATTTCGACGCGTTTCGCCCTATCGAGGCATCATCAGGATAGTGACTGACTTTCAAAGTTACGTTACGTTACCTTTAAAATAAGTGTGCGGATCTAATAACGGGCTACAATTGATACAATCTAGTTGATCGTTCAAAATGTTTTTCTTTAATTTAAGAGCTTTTTGAATTTGAAAAACCTCAAATCTATCCATAACAATCCCTCCATCGCAATTAATTACAATTTTTGCAAAGAAAAGGGCTATCCATTCTATTTTCCCAAGTAAATTGTCGAATATAGAACAAAAAAATTGGCGCAAGATACCCTACATAAACGGAGTATCAGAACATCTTAAAGACATTCTAAAAAGCCATAACGTAGAACCAGCCTTCTTTAATAATAGAAATTTAAAATCATTATTATCCAATACTAAAATTAAACCGATAAAGGATGACTCGGAAAAAAGTGGAATATACCAAATCGGCTGCGATGACTGTTCAGGTATATATATTGGCAAAACAAAAAGAAAATTAAAAACTAGGTTCTCTGAGCATATAGCTGGAGCTAAAAATAATAATCCACACTCAGCTTTGGCTAAACATCTTATAAATACAGGGCACAGTACAAGTTTAAAAAATGCAAAAATTGAAATTAATTGCGATGGAGGGATTGTTATGGATAGATTTGAGGTTTTTCAAATTCAAAAAGCTCTTAAATTAAAGAAAAACATTTTGAACGATCAACTAGATTGTATCAATTGTAGCCCGTTATTAGATCCGCACACTTATTTTAAAGGTAACGTAACGTAACTTTGAAAGTCAGTCACTATCCTGATGATGCCTCGATAGGGCGAAACGCGTCGAAATTTGTTAAAATAGTTAAAATAAATTATAAATTTTTTGGAACTAAACAAGTGTTTTTTATTCACTTCTTAAGTGTAATTATTATGATGAAGAAGTTCCAACAAGTGCCTAAAACAACAACTCTTAATGAATATCTAATACAAATTTAAATAATGTAAAAAAAAGTAACAAAAAGAAAACAATAAGCAATAGACGGAGTTAGCAATTATACTCATCGATAAGCATCTTTCTATATTTCCAAGCTTTGCTGACGAATTCTAATAAGTCGTCGTAAGTGTTCTTACCATTCAACATGTTCACAATTTCTATATGAGTTAAAGTTCTTTTACCACTGCTTCTGATTTGGAATTCTGCTAGTATGGGACAAACACCGAGAAAGTGCAACAGGTCTTCATCTTCACTCATATTACACAAAGAGCATATGGGGCCCCCATCACGCCTCCACGGGCTAGCAATCAGCTCAATAAGTCCGCACCTAACACATGGGCTGAAAAGTCCCGGGCCTAACAAAGAAAACGCGATTTTTTTTGTTCAAAATTGGCTTTATTCATCAACGTAATCTCCATCAAGAGCCACACAATCATTCCAGCGCCGCTCTAACATTTCAATACAACTTTTTGTAGAACGATTTATCTTTTGCCTCAAAATAGGCCTCAGTTTCAGCGATAACCTCTTCATTCGAGCGAAATTTCTTACCGGTGAGAATTTTTTGAGGTCTGCGAACAGCCAGTAGTCGCTGGGAGCCAAATCTGGCGAATACGGTGAATGTGGAAGCAATTCAAAGTTCAATTCATGTAGTTTTGCCATTGTTTTGATTGACTTGTGACACGGTGCGTTTTCTTGATGAAACAAAATTTTTTTCTTTGCCATATGCGGTCGTTTCTTTGCAATTTCGGCCTTCAAATGCTCCAATAATGCTATTTAATATTCACTGTTAATGGTATTTCCCTTCCCAAGATAGTCGATGAATATTACACCACGCACATCCTAAAATACCGAGGCCATAACGTTTCCAGCCGATTGTTGTGCTTTCGGGTTCATCAGTTGCTGTACACTCAGATGACGATCGTTTTGATTCCGGAGTGAAGTGATGGATTCATGTTTCATCCATTGTTACATATCGACGCAAAAATTCCGGTTTGTTCCGTTTAAACATGGCCAAACACTGCTCAGAATCATCAACACGTTCTTGTTTTTGGTCAACAGTGAGCAAACGCGGCACCCACTTTGAACAGAGCTTTCTCATACTCAAATGCTCATGTAATATAAGGCCATCACGTTCTTTTGATATCTTTACGATGTCAGCTAACTCATGCAATTTCACTTTTCGATCATTCAAACGATTTTGTGGATTTTTTTATGTTTTCTGGTGTTACCGCCTCATTTGGACGTCCACTGCGTTCTTCATCATCGGTGTCTCTACGACCACGTTTGAAGTCAGCAAACCAACGTTTTATTATTGTTTCCAATGGAGCGGAGTCCTTATAACACTTTTGAAGCCATTGCTCCGCTTGAACGGTATTTTTTCCCATCAAGAAGCAGTGTAAAATTGAAACACGAAATTGTTTTTGATCCATTGTTCCGAAAATAACAAAAGTAGTGTTACTCTTAGCACAATAACTCACAAACTTATAAGTAGAATATCATGAAATTTTAACAGCTTTCTTTTGAAGGTTAGTACTAACTGAAAAAGCGGTGAATGCAATAAGAATAGCGCCATCTATGTGTTAGGCCCGGGACTTTTCAGCCCATGTGTTATACCTAAAAAGAAGATCTATTTTTTTCAGCGAAAATGCATTAATGAAGTAGTTGAAGCTAGAATCATAATCCAATTTATCAAAGAGTCCATGGCGGACTGTACATCGTGCCCTGTCCCTAGCCTTACTTTTTAGGCCAACCATCCTCAGTATTAACTATTTCCAATAACTGCCGTTTTATATCATTACTTGAATTTCCTCTTAAATTAAGCTTTACGTCATGTTTGCATACCACGTATCATATCAATAAATTCCCCTATAAACTATCATCCATGCAAGTTTCGACGGCAACCTATCTGATTGGTACTGAAATAATGTCTTAAATATATACATGAAGTGACACTTAAGAGTATATACATAGATATTTGAAAGTCCTTCCAAACTTAGGGCATAATTAGGCGTATATTGCGGAAGATATAGCAGTTTCTTTAGAAAGAAACGCTGCAATTTCTCCACATCTTCGTATTCCTGAAAACCCCAAACTTGTGCCGCATAACACAGTACCGAACGGCTTACACAATTAAAAATTTTTCGGGAGTGCTTTACCTCGTTTTTCGGAGAACACTTTTCCATATACTATACTAGCTTTAGCTGACTGTAGGCGCTGCTTAAGATGTTTCGTCAAAGAAAGTTTAAGAGTTAAAATAATTCCCAAATAAGAGTATTTATTAACAATCTCTATAGTCTCGTTTATATATGTCCAACCTTCAGTCTGCCTTCTCACACCTCCCCTCGCTTAAAAATAATTATCTTAGATTTATTAAGATTCACTTCAAGGTTCCACAAGGTACAATATTCTTCCAGCTTATTTATCATCCGTTGTAACTTAATTGCATCATCGGATAGAATGACGATGTCATCCGCATAAAGAAGTATCTTAATTTCCAATCCTTCCACTGTTAGGCCTACCTCTAAATAATCCTCCAAATCATTAATAAATTACGCGAATAATAGAGGACTCAGTGTACAGCCTTGTTTCACTCCACAGGTTACCGGAAAAGAATCGGATAGCTTTTCTCCATTCCATACTTTAGCTTCTGTATTTCTGTATAGTTCCTCCAGTATTCTTATCATTTTACAAGACACACCATAATTGAGCAATTTATAGAACAGCGAATTCCGTACAACTGTAGCAAAAGCGGCGCTGAAGTCCACAAAAAAGGCATATACTTTCTTTTTCCCATGAAAGTGGCTTAGTTTAATAATATTTAGAAGACTAAATATATTGTCCACCGTAGAATATCCAGATCGAAATCCCGCTTGGTTTTCTGACAGAATTCTCTTTTTTTCCCAAATCGACAAACGATTATATAGTATATTAACAAAGTTTTTCGCAATAGCATTCATAAAAGAAATCCCTCGATAGTTTTCGGCTTGTTCTGTATTTCCTTTTTTAAGGATGGGAAATATGACTGCACTTCTAAACCTATCTGGCACATTAAAATTATCAAAAATGGCATTATAAAAAATTTGTAAAAAATTCATACGGCACTCTGTCTTTTCCTGGTGCTTTATTATTTTTCAGCCCATTCAGAACTTTAATTAGTTCATTTTTCTCCATTGGACTATCAAGCAGAGGATCGAGCACATACGGAGCAGCGCATAGTACGGTCTGATGGTTAGGTTCTCGACTGAGCAAAGACTGAAAGTGTGATCTGAAAGCATTTATATCAAGTGACGGATTTATAAGGAATCCACTATCACGTATTTCCTTCACAATACCCCACCAGGCCCTTGTATCACTTATCGCGTCTAATTTACGACATAGAGTTTTATAGTACATCTTTCTCTTATTATTACAAAGTACTTTGTACGATTTATTGGTCGTAACGTATTTTTTCCTTGCTTCTTGTGAGTCTGTTTCTCTAAACATCTTGAGCCATCTGAATGAAAGCTTTCGCGCCCGCGCACATTCACCATCAAACCACCTTTGCTTGTATGCCCTGAAGTTGCTGTTACACTTTTTTTCACATTCCTTAATTGTCTCGACTAGCACTTTTGCCCCATTTTCCTCAGTAATAGTGGGTAAAGTGTGACACCTTTCACGTACCTTTTGTCCAATTTCATAAATTCAATTCCATAAATTTACAACATTCAATTTTGTGAAATCTAATTCCCAATTTTAATTCTCATAATTTTAAGTATAAAGAAATTTCCACAAAATTGTCAAGGTAAACAGATCAAGTTGCAAGCACAAAATTCTCAGTCAGAAGCTTTGCTATATGACCCTTGGCACTTGCCGTGGGAAGAATTTTCCTGCGATAATACGAACGCTGACGTATGTGAGAAATCTGTGCTTTCAGGCAACTGGCGATAAGAATTTTGTGGGAATTTCAACGAATTTGTAATTACTTTGCTGAACTTTGCTGAAATTGTAAACTTCTATATGTGACGAGGTAAAATATAAATATGTTTATAAAAGGTGTTGATATATTCATATGCATAGGTATTGTACCTAAGCATCATCTCATCAAAGTCAAGGTTTTGTACTTTGGCTAATACTAATTTTCACAGCTCAGTAAAGGAACCGAGTGGAGATTAAACATTGGTGACCCCGACGTGATCAGGCGATCCGCTTGTATCACCATTCACGCAACACATTTTGCTATTTGGATACATTCTCATTCCCACGTAATCCAGGCTTGTGAAACGTGGATCAACTGCATCATTCAGCAGCATTTCTGATCACATCAGTACAACTGATCAATTTAGCAGTATTTCCGCATCAGCCGAAAAATACAAGACGTCACAGTGGAGGATTTAGCAGCTCAACAAGAGCAAATCGGTGTCCAAATCAAGGGCATCATAACCAACTACAAAAAGGATTCCTCATCTCGCAAGAACTCGGAATATTATCGCGAAAGATTAAGGCGCCTGCAAGAAGCCTGGGATACCTTTGAAGCGACCGACAATGCTATAAGAACTCAACATGGCGATCAACTGCAGCACGATTATTTTGTTAAAGATTATTACGAAACTGTGAGAGAGATCAGTGAGGCATACTTGAAGGAATGCAAGAAAAAATTAACGATTCTTGAGCAGGAGGCATTAAAAACTCCAACGCCATAGGTCCCAGTTGCTAAAAAAACCACTGATCAAAGTGAAAGGGCAGTGACGATTAATCCCCATATATCTCAAAGGGGCGTCGGCACAGCTGCAACCTCAAAAGAAACAGCAACCAAACCTCAACCAAATCAATTGGTAGTAGACACAATTGCAGAGGCATCCAAGGTAATAAGAAATCAAGCGGCAGTAGTCGGATCTTTACAGCGATTTCTGACAAGAATTAAGCATGAGCAGCAATTCTCCAGGCAGGCCTACGAAGTGAAAATGTCGACTATTAACCACTATTGGTCGCAAATTGAGACCTTTCATCATAAAATTTGGGAACTCACTGATGATCCATCCACTCATGGTTATGATTCGACTGGATACTTCAACATAGAAGAGCAAGTGCAAGATACGTTAATTCATCTGTCAGAAAAGTTAGCCAACTTACCTTCAACCACAGCTCAGACATCCATGAGCTCGAATACAATGATGCAATTGCCAAAAATAACGCTACCGAAGTTCGATGGGGATTATTTTAAGTGGCGGCAATTTTACCACCTGTTTAATATAATGGTCCATAATCAACCCTTAGGAAATCACCAAAAGATGTGGTACTTAAAAACACATCTTTCAGGAGAGGCCGAAAAACTCATCCGTCATCTAAGTCTGTCAGATGAAAATTATACCGCCACCTGGACCATGATCAAAGATCGCTACGATAATCACAGGTTACTAATCACTGCATTGTTGAACAAGCTCTTATCACAATCCAACATAACCTCGGAAGGCCCCGCTGCCATCAAGGCACTTCATGATACCACCCAGGAATGCTTACTTGGGTTAGAAAACCTTGGGAATGAGACCACCAATTGGGATCCCCTGCTGTTTCATCTATTGACGAGGAAGTTGTATAAAACCACTCATGCATTATATGAGCAATCTTTATCTCAACCCAAAAAGCTGCAGTCCATAAAAAACTTTCTGGATTTTTTTGGAGAAGCGATTTCAATCACTTGAAGCCCTACGAAATAAGGGTAGATCTCCAGATGGGAATCAAAGAAGACCAGCAGCAAAATCATTTACTTCTATTGCTAAATTACCAACAAAATGCCCCTCTTGTACGGGAAATCATACCCTTTTGCATGTCAACGATTTCTACAAATGGCACCATCTGACAGATTTAATCTTCTACGAAAGACCAACTTGTGCAAAAAGTGCCTCAGACCTGGACATCTTGCACCAAAGTTTCAAGAGGATGTTCTAAGTGTGCCAAGAAACATAATACATTGGTGCACTTCGAAAAGGCAGTGACTACAACCCATATAAACAGTCAGCCTGCAGGTACTCATACGCAATTCAAGACAGTAGCTGACCCTGCTCGAGATTTCTTACACCCGTCGGAAGAGAATGCAACATCTCTATCAGCACATGGTGCTCGACCGAAAAGAGGATATGTCATTCTAGGAACGGTACTCATCAAACTATCTGGATATAAAGGTACCAGCGTGGAGTGTAGAGCAATCCTCGATTCCGGTTCTCAACTAAATTTTATAACAGAAAGAGTAGTCAAAAAACTTGGAGTAAACGAAACGTCAGAGCTCATGCATATTCAGGGAATCAGTCAGAGCAAGCAACAGACTCGAAAACAAGTTAACGTATTATTACAATCAAGAACCAACTGCTTTTCTACTAGACTGGAAGCCTTCATCTTGCCACGGTTAACGTCTCATCAACCGACGCAACCATTGGACAACAAAGTGGTCCCTTTCCTCCAATATAAACCTAGCCGATCCGCAGTTCAACCGACCCGATCGCGTAGATTTTCTAATTGGAGCTGAAATCTACTACCAAATCATGTCAGTTGGCCAAATAAGGTTAGCACACAATCTGAAAACGTTACAGAACCCTGTTTTTGGATGGGTGGTATCTGGCAAGATCGACGAGAAACCTCAATCAAAAGCAACATGTGGGATCTGCAGCAAAGATGAAAGAATCGAGGAGTAGTTAGAAAAATTCTGGAAACTAGAGGAAGTGAATACTTCGAATGATGAGACCATTATAACAGAGCAGAGGTGCGCGAACCATTTCAACCAAAACACAAAAAGAACACCAGAAGGCAAAATAGTAAGGTTGCCATCTTCACAAAGTCCCAAAACACTAGGGGAATCAAGGGACATCGCCCTCAAAAGATTTTTATCATTAGAACGAAGACTTAATAAGCAAACTGCTATTAAGGCACAATATACCGAATTTATGCGTGAATACATAAGTTTGGGACAAATGAAGCTAATAAAGCCAGCGGAAATCATCAAACCACACTACTTCTTACCACACCATTGCGTGACGAAGCCAGACAGCAGCACTACCAAACTCAGAGTGGTATTCGATGCATCGACAAAATCGTCATCCAACATATCTCTAAATGATATCCTATACAAAGGGCCTACTATAAGGGACGAGCTGTTTTCTATGCTACTACGCTTCAGATTACCGCGATTTGTCTTTACAGCTGACATAGAAAAAATGTATCGGCAAGTGGTTCTGCATGACGATGATCAAATGTAGCAGCTCATCCTGTGGAGAGAAACTCCAGATCAACCTATAAGCTGCTACAAACTCAATACCGTTACATACGGGACAACATCAGCTCCATTCTTAGCCGCAAAATGCTTACAATCACTGGCAGACTCAACTAGGATAAATCTTCCATTAGGCTCAGAAATTCTCAGAAGAGACTTCTATGTGGATGATGTAATGACCGGTTCCAACAATCTAACTGAAGCAAAAGAAATGCAACGGCAGCTAAAACAACTTCTTCAGTCAGGAGGATTCCATCTTCGGAAGTGGTGTGCAAATCACCCACAGTTACTGCAAGGCATTCCCGAAAAGAACGTCGAACTTCATCTGGACTTCTCAGAAGCAAATGAGGGATATACAAAGACTCTTGGCTTGAGATCAAACATTTTCTCCATAAACACAACATGGAATGACACCAAGAGAATAACGAAACGGTCGGTCCTAGCAGACATCGCACACATATTCGATCCTCTTGGATTTGTAAACCCGGTAACGGTCGTAGCAAAACTATTTATACAAAGGCTATGGACACTTAAACTCGACTGGGACGCAGCCATACCAATGGAAATGCATGACTGGCTTAAGTTTCGTGAAGGGCTTAAAGGGCTCAATGATATACAAATTCCGAGGCACGTATTCTCAAATCAAATCCCAAGATCAGCACAACTGCATGCATTTTGCGACGCGTCCGAAAAGGCATATGGAACGGCAATATACATGAGGTCAATATCCCAAGATGGAGTTGTCATTGTACGATTATTATGTGCAAAAACCAAGGTAGCACCCTTAAAAACTGTGACACTTCCGCGCCTTGAATTATGCGCAGCAAAATTATCTACCCAGTTGGTTCAACGCGTCATAAAGGATTTAAGGGCGCAAAACGTAGAAACGTATTTTTGGACAGACTCTGAATTCGTTCTTGCATGGATCAACGCAGAATCATCAGCTTACAGTACTTTTGTAGCCAACAGGGTCGCCAGCATACAACGATCATCGAATGCAGAACAATGGCGACACGTCAGTCCGCTGACAATCCAGCTGATATGGTATCACGTGGAATTCCAGCTGAGAAGTTAGCAGGTTGCAATCTTTGGTTCTATGGTCCCACTTTTCTCCATGGGTCCGACGGATTATAGGCATCTAAGCACTCAAAGAGAAGCAGATTTAGGGAAAGAGAAATCCAAGGTGGCACTTAGTGCAATAACTGTATGGTGACCATTCACAAGTACCATCAATCACGGTAATTCATTCATAAGACTGCAAAGAGTAATCGCAGACATGCTGTGATTCATAGACAACGCACGACAAGCTGATCACAAAACAAGGTTCTTAAAAACCGAAGAATTGAACAGGGCACTTATCATCATATTAAAGGAAGTCCAACAAGAAGGGTTCATGGACGACTTAAATCAATTGCGGCAAACCGGTTATATTGACACCGGAAGTTCCTTAAGCAGCTAGTCACCTTTCCTCGACAAGGATGGGATTATCAGAGTAGGGGGACGATTAGAGAACTCAAGTTTACCATATGATGCTAAGCATCCCATATTGCTGCCCTACTCTCACCCATTAACCAGGCTATTGATGACAGATATTCACATTAATAATCTACACTCTGGTCCTCGGTCACTACTTGCAATAACCCGTCAAAGATTCTGGCCAGTGAAGGGAAAGACAATCGCCAAATCAATCGTTCATAACTGCATTCGGCGCAACAAGGCGAAGCCCAAATTGATGACACAACTCATGGGAAACCTTCCCTCAGCACGAGTTGAACCAGACCATTTGTCATAGCTGGAGTGGATTTCTGCGGTCCAATTTCGACACATTATAAATAGATCGGAACGCGTCCTCAAAAATCCTATATTGCAGTTTTCTGCTGCTTCGCGACTTAAGCAGCTCACCTTGAAGTAGTCAGTGATCTAACAACAGATGGATTCCTTGGCGCGCTTAAACGATTCATCGCGAGGCGAGGACACTGCCGGGATCTGTACTGTGACAATGCCACGAACTTCGTGGGAGCGAGAAACCAATTGTCTGAGCTCTACGACATTTTATACGCTAACGAATCTCAAGAAAGGATCTCAACATTGTGCCACAAAAAGAGGATAGAGTTTCATTTCATTCCACCACGAGCTCCACACTTTGGTGGACTCTGGGAGGCTTCAATAAAATCGGCCAAAAACTTACTGCAAAAATATGTTGCACCTGCCATTTGAATCTACGAAGAATTGTCGACAGTAACATGTGAGATAGAGGCCATTCTAAATTCGAGGCCCATCACTCCTATGTCATCAAATCCTAATGACTTGACGGCATTAACTCCAGGGAATTTTCTAATAGGAGAGCCCCTAACAGGCATCATCGATCCACACTCAAGCCCGCACAACCTGAAACTTGTACAAAGGTGGAAACTCGTATCCCAGATGAAAAATGAATTTTGGCGGCGATGGTCGAATGAGTATCTGTGCGAATTGCAACATAGACATAAGTGCAAGCAGCCCTCTAAGAGCGCTTGTCCTGGGATGATGGTACTCATAAAAGAAGACAATCTACCTGCGTTGAAATGGCAACTTGGAAGAATTACTGAGCTAATCAAGGGCAACGATAGCCTGGTAAGAGTGGCCGACGTTAAAACTAATTCAGGATTCTCGAGAAGACCAATACACAAGCCTAGCACCTCTAATAGTAGAGAATTAGGACAATCAACAGTTGCCCAAACCTGCAGAAAGACCACAAAAACCATGATAGAGATCATAGAGATCGAAGTACAGAGTCCACCCCTGCCAAATAAAGCTGCCCATCTACAAGTTCAGCACTTACAGCATAGGAATAATCATCGCTGTCATTCTACTCTACAGTTGGGCGAAACGCAAACTCAATCACCAAACCGATACCGGCACCTCGTCAAACTCTTCCTCAGCCTTTCACAATCAAAATCAACGAAGAAAAAAGTTGAACAAATAGTCAAACGCGGGGGAGGATGTCCAATTTCATAAATTTACAACATTCAATTTTGTGAAATCTAATTCCCAATTTTAATTCTCATAATTTTAAGTATAAAGAAATTTCCACAAAATTGTCAAGGTAAAAAGATCAAGTTGCACAAAATTCTCAGTCAGAAGCTTTGCTATATCAGCCCTTGGCACTTGCCGCGGGAAGAATTTTCCTGTGATAATACGAAGTATGTGAGTAATTTGTGCTTTTAGACAACTGGCGATAAGAATTTTGTGGGAATTTCAACGAATTTGTAATTACTTTGCTGAACTTTGCTGAAATTGTAAACTTCTATATGTGATGAGGTAAAATATAAATATGTTAATAAAAGTTGCTCTTCAGTGAGTCGGACGGGGGTTTTTAAGGCAAATCAAGGTGTTTTTAATTTTGTCAAGTGATATATTCGGATGCATAGGTATTGTACCTAAGCATCATCTTATCAAAGTCAAGGTTTTGTACTTTGGCTACTACTACCTTTCACAGCTCGGTAAAGGAACTGAGTGGAGATTAAACACCTTTCTTTTCAGCACACTGGATATTCCAATTAAGTTTTGGCAATAGTTTCATATGATTACAATTTAAACTAAAGTCATTAGCAATTAATGTGAGCGGTAAAGGAAAGTGCTCAGAAAATGACTGTTCTTGAACTTCAAAATCGTTAAAATGTCTTACTATATCAAATGAGATTGCAATTATGTCATTAACTGACGCCCCATTCCCCCTACATATGTATGTTTTCCCTCAGAGTCACCCAATATTCTAACATTTAATATACAGAGGCCGTGATCATCGCAAAATTCAATGAATTGTTTACCCTTGGCATTGACTACAAGGTCCCTTGAAGTTCTATAATTCCTAATATTTTGTCCTAGTGACAACTCTATCGGAATAAATTGCTCGGTCCCTATTCTTACATTGAAGTCACCCAATATAATAATGTTGGCTGCATTTAGACTATCAAAAAAGTCAGTGAACTTATTAAATTCATTGGTCCAGTTTGAACAATTCACATAGGCGGGGATGAGATAAATATCATCAGAATTGATAACGAGCTTGATATACGACCTATTATTTAGATATTGAAAAATGCCTGTATTTTCGTTAATTAATTTTCTTCTAATACCAAGTAAACTCCCTCCACTTGATCTTCCATAATGCGAGATTTTTGTTGCACCCTCCCAGCATAAGTGATATCCACCAAAGTACTTTTCAAAATTACTGTAATTATCGCAGTCCGTACCATGCGCCTCAAAAAGACAACATACATCAAACAATTTTATTTGGAAATATTACTTTCTTTTTCAAGCCGGCTATGTTATATGAAAGAATCTTAAGATAAAGATCTTGTTTAGCAAATAATTTACTACTTGTATAACTATGAAGACCAACATTATTTACAATATCGCCGATACTATGATAACTAACTTCATTTAACGAATTCCTATTATCTAAAGTATTAACAACCCGACAGAGTAACTCATCCTATTGCGAACTTTGGCACGGCCTAACGGATTCCTTATTACTACCCTGTTCAAACATGTAAAATATTTCTTTTATTACCGCCTTTTTTGAAAGCACCCTACTATAAAGTCTGCAGCCGGCTCATTACCTCTCATTAGTTTATCATTCGTCAATGTAAAACGTTGTCTCGCAATAACCAGCCTATCATCTCGTACAAACACTTTTACGCCTTTTTCGGTATTTATTAGATCATGTATCAGCTTAAACAATATTCTCCTTTTCTGTCTAATTGCATCGGTATAATCCCTATGTACAATAATTTTAGTTCCCTTAAGTCGTTTACCTTTTCTTAAAATGTCAATCACCATAGATGGAGATTTAAACTCTACCAGTAGTGGAGGTACCTGAAGATTTGCAGATCCAATTTTAATTATATTCTCAATTCCAACGGGTTCGTGTATGTCCAGTATCTCAGCACAAACTTTATTTATCATATACGCTGCATTATTAGAGTCATCAACTTGTATACCTTTGAATATCATTATCAATATTTAGTCAATGAATGTGAGGTGTGGGCATTGCCACTTCTAATGCCTCCTTAAATTGTGAAGCATTTTATTCTTTGTAAGCAAAGCAATGGTTTACGGATATGCCACTTTAATGCTCAAAGTCTTTTCCCGAAAATTGATGAATTTAAGGAGATTTTTAATTCCTCTGTGATAGATATTATTTGTGTAACGGAGACATGGTTAAAGCCTCATATTAATAATGAATTCATATCTCTTAGCAATTCTAAATGCTTTTGAAATGATGGAGAGAACCGTGCTGGTGGTGGAGCATTGTACCTATTGTGATTCACTGGCGGGGCGTACTGTTTCGCAGTCGGCACCAGGGTCAGATGTCGAATATATTTTCGTCGGGATACTAATAGCCAATGTCAAGTATCTAGTCGGAAATATTTACAAACCACCCCACATATCTTGTCGGGATTCTATGGGGTTAGTTCTCGTTGAAGTTTCTGTCTCGCACAATCTTGTCATAGCTGCTAGGGATTTTAATATCAACTTGCTAAATGATAATCACTTTATTCGTCGATTCACCGATTTAATTACGACTCTAGATTTTTCTGTCGTTAATAGCTTCCCTACTCATTTCATAGCTACATCTGCTTCCTTGCTCGATCTATTTTTAGTTATTAACTCTAAATCTGTGATTTTTCATAATCAAATATCATTTGCAGGCTTTTCTAGCCACGATCTTATCTTTTTAACTTTTTTTTATACGATGTGGCCAATGCCTAGGGGACAATCGTTTGATGCGTTAGCATGGTTTTGGTATGAAGGGAATTATGGTAACGGAAGTGAGGAAACTTGAGTCTTGTTTTTGCATTTGCATTGACTGAATTATTTTTAATTTCTTAATAAAAGCTCACGGGTAGACCTGGTCTCGAACCCGGGACCAATGGCATTTTGGTCGTGCCGGTCAAGGAATTAATCCAACTCCGTCTCCGTCTTATGATATAGGGAATGCGAATCGTCTGTGCACGGCTCTTGTGCACAGGCGCGTTGTCGTGCAGAAGGAGGACACCTTTGGTTAATTTCCCCCTTCTTTTTGCCTTGATTGCTTCCTTTAATCGCTCTAAGATTGAAGCGTAGTATTCTCCGGTTATGGAGACACCTTTATCTTTATAATCTATCAACAAGATTCCTTCTGAGTCCCAAAAGATTGTCGCCATGATTTTTCCCGCCGACTGTGACACCTTAAATTTCTTTGGTGGTGGTGTACCTTTTTTGTGCCACTGCATAGAATCTTGTTTGGACTCAGGTTCATAATGATGAACCCAAGTTTCATCCCCAGTAACAATTCGAGTCAATACTCCATCCTGGTCTTCATTACAGAGGTCCAAAAACGCGCGAGAACACTCTACGCGCTGTTGTTTTTGAGGCGGCGTAAGCATTCTCGGCACCCACCTTGCACTGACTTTGGTCATGCCGAGATGATCGTGAAGAATTTTGAATATGGTTGTATCGGATACTCCAACCATTTCTGCGAGCTGTGTCTTCTTTAGTCTAGCATCTTCCAGTATTAATTTTTCCACTTTTTGAATTATTTCCGGAGTGGTCACCTCGATCGGCCGTCCTGGCCGAGGATCATCTTCAAGTGAGGCCCTGCCTTGCTTAAAAAGGGTATGCCACTTATAAACCATGGTTTTACCGGGGCAAGACTCCCCGTAAACGGATGACATCTCTTCTAGTATGGTTTGAACCGATTTACCTTGCTTGGTAAGGAACTTTATGACAGCGCGGTGCTCGATTTTCTCCATTTTTCACAATGTTCTTTCCAACTGAGTTGTTTGATCGACGATAATTCAAACAGTAATGGCCTGATTAAAACAAAACGTTGTATTTATACTAATAATGAGCTACTTAACCAGTTACGACTAAGGAAAGTACCCTCATTTATTAATTACCTACCCATTCCGCGAATATAAAAATGCACCCTCGTACATCAAATTTACCATAAATAAATTGTGGAAAATTTTGAGAAATGTGGGTATAGGTCGACCAAAGGATGCTCACATCTCCAAAGATGCTAATGAACTTAATCGAATGTTCACTTGTCAATCTTCGAACTGCATTACAATTGCCGCTCGACATCATCCAGGTCGACTGTCCTTTATCGAATCATCCTTACGAAGGTTTCTGGTTTGCTTCAGTAACCACTCGCGATGTTAATAACGCGTTTTTCCCTATTAAGTCTAAGTCGGTGGGACTTGATAATGTGCATCCTACTTTCATCTAAATTCTCCTGCCGGTTGTGTAATCATCTCTTACGCACATATTTAATACAATAATAATTACTTCTATTTTCCCTGAGAAATGTAAGAGATCAAAGGTAATTCCCATACAAAAGAAAAAAACAAAACGGGTACTAATGTTGAAGACTATCGCCCTATTGCTATATTGCCATCTTAATCTAAAATATTTGAGAGGCTTTTACACACGCAGATGATATCCTACATTATTAAGTAAGATCTCTGGTGTCCACTTCAATCAGGATTTAAACCTAACCATAGTTGCGTGACAGCATTAATTAAGGTGACCGATGACATTCGCTGCGCAATTGATCATGACTTGTTATGATTTCTTGTTCTGCTTGACTTCTTCTAAGGCTTTTGATCGAGTTCATCATATTGCTATGATTCAGAAGTTGTCTAACCAGTTTCACTTTACGGACTCTGCCTTTTAATTGACCTGGACTTATACTGGGGCCGCATGCAAAAAGTCTTTTGTAACGGATATAGGGACCGAAAATAACTGTTATTTTTGAATTTTTGAACGAAAAAGTTCCAAGGAAATTGGAGTCCCCAAATGAAATGAAACATATCTAAGTGATTCTCATTGAGTCCTCCATTGATTACCGACAGAATTTTTAAAATTTAATTTTTATCCATTTCTATATTACAAAAACAGTTATTTTTGGGGCACTTGGAATTTTCACTAGAAAAAAACAGTTATTTTGGACTATTTATTTTTCCAATGCAAAGTAAAAGTTCTATTTGAACTTTTATTTTTTCTGTTTGATGAAAACTGTTAAGAAGACCTTTTTTTCTGACAAAAATAACTGGCCCATTTGAACTTTTATTTTTTCATTCTGACGAAAACTGTTAAGAAGACCTTTTATTTTTTTCTGGTAAAAATAATTGGTCCATTTGGACTTTTATTTTTCAGTTTGATGAAAACTGTAAGGAAGACCTTTTATTTATTCCCGGAAAAAATAAAAGTTCTATTTGACCGTTTTTTGTTTCTATAAATTGAAAACTATTTAATTTTTTTCGTGGCAGCTATAAAAATATTATTATTTTTAACTACCTATACAAGTAAAAAGCAAAAGATTTGTATCCTATCCTAAAAGAGTTATTTGACAAACTGAAAAAATAAAAGTTCAAATGGACCAGTTATTTTTGCCAGAAAAAAATAAAAGGTCTTCTTAACAGTTTTCGTCAGACTGAACAAATAAAAGTTCAAATGGACCAATTATTTTTGCCAGAAAAAAATAATAGGCTTCTTAACAGTTTTCATCAAACATAAAAAATAAAAGTTCCAATGGAACTTTTACTTTGCACTGGAAAAATAAGTAGTCCAAAATAACTGTTAGTTTTAATCATCGAAACACCAGTTAAAAATATATAATATATATATGGGTCTACTACGATATGTCGCCTTTAAAATTGCCGTCTACCAAAATGTCGCCAATGAAAATGCCGAAAACAATTTATGAAATGGTTCTTAATAAAAATAGAATCATTTCGTCAATTGTTTTCGGCATTTATTAATTTGCTTGCAATGTAAGCAACAAAATTTGCTTATTAACAAATGTTATCATCTTTCTCCTTTAGTACTTTACCACACTCGTGCTGCAACTAGCAACCCCCTTCTATAACCGGTAGATACCTACTGTTATTGGTTGGTGGTGATAATTCATGTACCCATGCTGCGGTCAAGCGGCAGCATGAGGACATGAATTGGATTAAGAGTTGTGAGCACCACTAAGTTGTTTGTCACAACCTAGTGGTTTTCACAACCAAAAGGGATTTTTACGCTTAATTATCTAGAATATAAAAACCATATCTCACATGTAATCATTTATATGTACTAAATTAGCCTGCAGTAGAGGAAAAAGGAAATATCATGAACAAAAGAGGAAGCTTTTCTCAGGCACCCAAATTGAATATATATGTATATTATTGCTAATTATTAAGAGTATACGAAACCATATCTCGTATGGAATCATTTACCTGCAGTAGAGGAAAAAGAAATACCACGAATAAAAGGAGAATGCTTTTCTCAGGCACCCAAATTGAATATATATGTATATAGATATATATGCTCACTCGTAAAATTCACAAAAGAAAAAAATAGTTGTACCATTAAGTAAGTTTAAATATATCTATCAATAGATGATAATTAATGGAAAATTTTCTTACTTACATATTAAATTACTTTGCCAATCAATCGTTTTGATTTACCTCAATACGTCTAGTGTTTCGTATATTTAATATTGAGGATTCTCAAGTGAGTTGTTGACACTATTGTAGAATTGTCTTCAAAAATTTCAGTATTACTTCACTTAGTATTTTCCCATTATTATAACTTGTTATGCCCAATTATCTCTGAATGGTTTTCTTTCCAAAGCTGGGGCGGGTATTTTACCAATTGCGAGATCTATGTCCTTGCCGGTGCTTGGTGGGCAGTTCACCTTTTATACAACAATTTCATACAATTGGTATGTGACGGTAAAACGAGCTTGCATACCACATTTATCCGCGGCTCTTATATTTAAAAAATGTGGTCATCAAACAAAAATCAACAAAAAACTAGCCTGAGATGACCTTACCGATTTTTTGCGTATTCTCTACATTCAGTTGACCTGGTCTGGTTTTTGCAGGCCAAAAAAGAAAAAAAGGAAATTAACGAAAAGGAATCTATTACCTTATTTAAAACCTTGTACCGTTCGAGCACATGCCGTCCACCCAAAAAAAATGCCGCGATCCTCTTCCGACTTTAGACAGTCGTCTCCTGTTGTGGGCACATTTTAGTTCCCGTCTTTTCCAGATGATGCTCTTTTTCTTTTCAGCCACTAAATGCCACTTCTTATGCGGGCATCTCCAGGACAAACAAAAAAATTCACCGGATTACTTCACTTACTTCTTTTCTTTCCGCCTCACTTTCCACACCAGACACCAAAAAGCAAAAGGGGCCGAGGAAAAGCCACCTGGCTGTCTTAACCTCCACCAGCCGTTCCCTCCAGAATCCAAACACACACTCACAGGTGCACCTTTCTAGCAGTTTGCTTACAGCATTGCCAGGCGACATTTGTGTATGTTCTAAATCACCGGCATTATAGCCATATCAGATTGCACAGCAGCCGACAGCATCAGCGACAGTATGGATAGCAGCAACATTTTTCGCTGCCGACCAAATCAGCTTGTACATGCCGACCTTAGAATAAAGAAGTAGAAGAAGCGCCGTACCGTGTAAAATTCCTATTCGTGAGTGAAGCTGCTTGAGGAATTTAAAATCAGCTGTGGGCGTTGAATTAAAGAGACAAGAGCATATTATATAACAAAGATAAATATATTTCGGTTGTTTACATTTTTGTGTGAAAATTTTTCCTCAAGTGAATCAAGTTAAATTTTGTTCCATTTGGTAAGATAGCTGATTAATAAAGTGTATGTTATCATTGTAATAAAATTATTAGACTATTTTCTGATTTTTGTGAACTGACATTGCTTCAGAGAACAGGGTTTGTTTAAACGAAGTGTTAGATTTTTCTGGTGCCCACATAATTAGAAATAACATGACGGGAAATCGCTTTTTCGGCAAATACATTATATAAATTACTTAATGCATTAGATTTTTAGTTAGATTTTTCTGGTGCCCACATAATTAGAAATAACATGACGGGAAATCGCTTTTTCGGCAAATACATTATATAAATTACTTAATGCATTATATAAACATGTCACGTTCCATCAAATCCTTAATTTGCGCAAAAAAAAACAAAACACAAAAGTTTCAGATGAATGTTTGCGAGGTTAACACGAAAACTGATTTAATGATCCTTGGGCGTTCGTCTAGTGGTGGTTTGTCGAGGGCATCGATAGGACGTCTTAAATAAGGTTTAGTCAATTTAAAACCAACGTGGGTACATACATACATACATATATATATATATATATATATATATATATATATATATATATATATATATATATATATATATATATATATATATATATATATACATATATATATGTTAACAGGTCACGCGTTGTGGTTCAGCCATTTCCCATGTCTGTTGGATATAATTTTGTGACGTATAATCGCGGAGTTTGGAGAGAATCATCGAGATAGGGCAGGTGTTTCGAAATCATTAAGGTTAATGTAGGTATAAGTACTAAATCATTCAAGAATTCGAGGGGGTCAAAACGGTTGTACGCAAGGAGTATGTGTGAAGACGCTGAAGATAACTATTGGGGAAGAACACATCTGACACCTCGTCTATAAATATGCAAGTTGACAATTAAATCTATTATGTAATTTAACGTAGTATAAGTTCGTTTTTTAGATGTCTGTGGTTATCTGCCTATGAACTAGCTTCAATCAATACTTTCTGAACAGTCATTTATAGTCTGAGATTATATTTAAAAGAAGATAATTTGTATTTTTACCAAGCAGTTTTTTTTCCATCTATTCCAATTATCTGCTAGCGTGATTACAAATATGAAGTTAACTACGGTTATAGTTTAGCTAAGTTACAGAGTATCTATTCCTTTGCCTAAGTAACTGTCTTAAGATTAACTACGTGATTGCCACATTATCTTAGTAGACACCTTATCAAATACATTGTAAGCGAACTAATTAACATAATTGAAATGAGAAAGGCTTAGCTAACTTAATTAATTGATTTTGGTCGCTGTGATCGATGAGGTTATAAATGCTCCACTTTTGGTGTCAGTCTTTTATGGGGGCTCGTTAGATTTTCAAGTTTGAACCTTTTTGCTTTTGAGGGTCAAAAATAGTTACTCTCTGTCTGACAACGCTTTAAGGTATCTCTCTTCATCAGCCTAATTTCCTTTCCTGTACTGTATATAACTTTCTCTTCCGAATAAGATTCTATTTGGATCTCAGCATAATATAACCTTAGATCTGTCCGCTGATCTAAATCTGTTTCTCTGTACTGGGGATTAACATTTCCTTTTGGGTTTCATGTTTGAGATTTTTTGTGATGGATTATCTTCGATGTTATATTTTGCAATATAATCCATTGAGGCTCCGTTCGGTCGGCGTTACTAATTGTCTTTATTTCATCTCCCGGCGTTTGGACTGAACGATTCATTTGAAGCCTTTCGTAAATGGAGTCTGACTTAGCTGCGATTATTCAATCACGACTTCTGCTTATAATTATTATGCTTGATTTTGTTAGGCGAATTTTTGCAGCTTTGGCCAAAGCTGTTACTGTACCGACTTGGTTTAAAATAGTTTTCACATTAGTGTCAGCCCTCCACGATAGGTTTCGCAAAACATCTGCTGTAGTTGGATTCTTTGTTTGCATGTAGAAGAGCCTTGTTATGTTCATCATACAGAGAAAAAAATCCAACAAGTTGAAGGCATTGTTTTTGGTCTAGGTACAGCATGATTGAGATGCATTAAACTTGCAGTTTGTTGTATGGACACCACGGTGGCACATTGCATGCTTATGTTCTTCATTGAAGCCAACTTTCACTAGGCTAGAAGTAGCAGCGAGTGGATGTTAGTTAATAACGCATCATGCTGAGAATGGACACATTGTGAAATGCAATGGCTGCTTTCCCTGGACTGTTTTTTTTCATACTCAGAAGGCATCACTTGAACTATCAGGGAGATACATACATATCGTCGTAGTGGAGTACTTGTTTTTGAGATGGGGACAGTTCCAGCATTTTATTTGACACTCTTACTGACTTATGAGAACCAAGCGCTGAAAGGAGAGAACACCCACATATACACCGCTCGAGGCAAGATTCGATATATTTCCATTTCTCCAAACTGATTGAAAACTTTCCGGCGGGTCTCCACACTCTCGTCGTGAAAAAAAGGAAAGGGGGATTGGAATTTATTTTTTAAGTTCATTCAATAGTTTTTTTTCCAAAAAAAAAACCTTATAAAAAGGAAAAATTATAAGTTATAACAACAGAACATAAAAAAGGTACAAAAATAATAAAAGTAATGAATCTTAAAGAAATTATAATAAAATTAAAATAGAAATTACAAAAATAATAACGAGATAACAAAAATAGAAAAGAAAGAAAATCATAATCGAAATGGATGTATCTGGGATATTAATGAGGTAGGAAAGGACGCCTGACCCTATTCTATGTCCGTGCTTGCAGGGCAGCTACTAGTCTTCAGCATTTCCTCACGCTAAAACTACGTTCATAATTCAACCGATATCGATTCAAAACAAGGACTAATGTTATGTCTAATTTGATTTTTCTGTGGTAGTGGTATTATGTAATATCTCTATTAGTATCACGCCTGACCCCGATGAAGTTAGTTTATTAGTGGTAAAAAAAAAGTTTGGCTTATAAATCTTCAGTATCTGTCACAACACACATACGGAAGGGCAGAACCACAAGCAACGATCATGGTGTTAGGCAAAAGATCAACGATATGATCAAAACAGACTAAGCCATAAACTAATAAAATTCGTAATTATTATGCATTTTATTATAGCGTAGGGAACCAAAGGACACTAAGGGGATGGGGATTAACTTAATAAAGGAAAGATGGAGAAACTGGTTGGGTGCTTGAACCAGACGAGACGCCTGCTCCTTTTACGTACTAGGCAGGCATCAGAATGTTGCCGTGTTAGCTTTGGGTATGGAATACTATACTGATTAATTCCGGTTTGGTGGTGAGACATTGCAGTGCACAATCGAATCTTCGCTGAGGCTAGTTTTGACTACTTGACACACACAAAAAATGTTGGGTGTTGGTACTAAGAAATGCCTGAACCTGCTTTAGAACAAGGCGCAAACAAAGTGTTCGCACCGGTAGGATTTGCTGGGGGCTCGGTGCTTACTAGACTGAACAGAGGTTCAAGAATATGCACACTGGTCAATGGGATCACTAACAGAGATTGACCTGTTGGTGGAACAGATTGAAGCTTTGTGCAGGCGACAAGATGAGACGGGAGCACAAATGTTACGTCGGTAGAAGTGCTGAGGGCTCGGAGCCAATCATACTGTATAGGAGTTAAGATAAGGGTTGATGTTGGGCAACCTGGTCGCAGATCACGGCTTTTTCTGACAGCGCAGCTGGTTCATCGCCACGGATCGCCAGGACCTCTGCGAGCAGGCGGTTGCTTCTCCTCACGATTAGATTGAAGATTGCGATTCCTGCCGTGCTATACTGGACCTTGGTGTGCATGCTTATCCTTCTCCATCAGTTCACGTCTACACCTCGCCATCGTCTCCGAAAAGACTCGGATGGTGGACATTTATCATCATCAGAGGAGGTCACGCCCTCCAGTATGGCCATTCTCGCGAAACTCTCCCATGTCATGTTGCAGCGCTTCAGGGCCGGATATCCTTAGCGTGGTAGGTTCCCAACAAATTTCCCTGTAGATCTTCAAGAGAGCGTTTCCCTTCCGAGATCGGACTCGACACTTTATGAATTTCCTGTCTAGTTTGGCACTGGTCTCTTTCGCAAAGCTGCTTCGACTGAAGTTTCTATGATAGACTTCTTGCCCGATTATGCAAACTAGCATGATCCGTCACCACCTTAAAGGGCATAAGTTCGATGTACGGCCGGAATTTTTGAATACTAATGATGGCCGCCAAGCACTAACTCTGTGACGGTGTAGTTTCTCTGAGCAGAATTCAATTTCTGAGATACGTAAGCAGTAGGTCTTTCATGTCCGTCGTTATCAAGCTGCAACAAAACTCCTCCCACACCCTGACTGCTCGCGTCACACTGGATGACGAAGGGTCTGGAGAAGTCTGGGCTTACCAATAGAGGCGATGATGTAAGTTGCTTTTTCAGGTGTTCAAACGCTACTTGTGCCTCATCTGTCCATGTAAACTTGCTGGCTTTTTTCAAAGTGTCGGTAATCGGTGCTGATAAATCCGCATAATTTGGCACAAACTTCCTATACCAGCCGGCCATACCTAGAAAGCGACGTACCTGTCGTACATTTTTTCGTGCTGGGTAATTTACTATTGCTGCAACTTTCTGGGGGTCCGTTCTGATCCCGTCATTGGCAATTATTTATCCCAAGTAACACGTTTCTTTCAGGCAGAACTTGCTTTTCTCGATGTTTATGGTAAGTCTCGCCTTCCTCAGGCACTCCGCCACCCTGGCAAGGAGCGCGAGATGTTCATTGAAGTCTGCAGATAGCACAAGCAGATCGTCCAAATAGACCAATACCTTTTCACGCAGGTCATTGGAATAACTTTATCAAACAGGCGACACATAGTATGAAATGCATTGCATAATCCAAATGGCATTACTGTAAATCGGTAGAAAGGATGGCCAGGAACCGTGAAAGCAGTTTTTTCCCTCGAATCCGGGTCTAGTGGGATTTGCCAGAAGGCGTCTTTGAGGTCCAGACTGGTAATGATTCGAGCCGGCGGAAGTCTACTCAGGATGCCATAAATTTGCGGTAGCGGGTATGCATCCTTTTTGGTCACAGCATTGACCTTCCTAGCATCGAAACATAACCTGACTTTCCCCGGTTTCCTCACTAACACCACTGGTGAGCTCAACGGAATCTGACTCTCCTCTATGACACCAAACGATATCATCCGCTGCAACCGCATCCATCAGGCGTTGTACCGCCGGTGACACCGGATAAATTCTTTGCTTAATTGGATCAGCGTCACCTGCGTTAATACTATGTGTGAGTAACTGAGTCTTTCCCAGCCCTAGTGTGGAGAATGACGGAAACAATTGTTTCGTCTTTTCTAGACGTAGTTGATCTGCCGGCGATAGCTGGTGTTGACTGGGATCTGTCGCCATGGGTGTTACATTAACTTGTGCAAGACTGCCCAATACATCAGAGCAAGATTAAATGTTTTCCAAAAATCAATTCCTAAATACAACTCCTGAGTAAGGCTCGGTACCACGTATAAGCGAATATTGTGAGATTCGTTGCTGAAGGTGATTAACATGTACTTCTGGCTGAGTTCCGTTAGCCACTTCGATCCTTGCCCGGTATCGTTTCCATGTAATTTTTGCCTCTTCTAGCAATTGTAACGCGTTTTTCCCCAGGATGCTCACACTCGCTCCACTGTCCAACAATCCTGTCAAAGTTTTACCCAGCAGATGTACTTCCGCGTATGGACGAATATCATGTTGTCCGCGGACAAAAGCAGCCGCTAGCTTCTTTCTGTTGGACTGTACTTCCTTCTAGAAGGCTCTCAATCGTAGAGTCGATCTTTTTGGCATCGTCCTAAGGCGAGGCTCATCGAGGCGTGTTTCGAGTTTTTTGTCAATTGCTGTAAAGATTCGCTGTCTGGCCTCTTTGTACTCTTGAAGCCGTTGGTTATATGGCTTTACGGGAAGGACGGCTGGCATGTTGCAGGGTTGGGTGGACATATCTGGTGATCGTTGCAGGATCTTTACAGTTGGAATTATTGACGTAGATGGAAACAATTGAAACGAATTTACAGGAGTGGTCTTTTCAGGCGTAAGTGGAATATTGGGATCCATAGCTTGGTCCTGACTTGGGGTGCTCGTCACGACAACGAGCGTAGAATCAGGCTCAGCTAGAGGAGATGGAACGTTAGTAACATCAGTTACGAAGTCTATCAAGTCGTCAGTGTTTCCAGTTTCCAGAGAATCGAGTTTTAAAGAGTCTGCTCGAATATGAAGGCAACATTAGTGGATTGTCCCAAGGTAGTCCACGAAGAGCAAACCGCACAAACTGCTGTTGTACTGCCTCAACATGATTGACGTGAATATCGTAAAATGGAGACCAACCGAAGCAGGCATACTCGAGAATAGGTCGAACGAACGAAATATAAAGGAGCCGTGTAATATTTGGGTCACCAAACTCCTTAGACCACTTTTTAACGAAACCCAACGTTAAATTTACCTTGTTAACGATAACGTCAATATTGTCACGAAAGGTAAATCATCTATTCAACCAGACTCCCAAGTCTATGGTTTTGTCAAGTATTGTTAATGCACATCCGTATACAGCGTGTTTCAGATCTGACGTGCCAAAATGAGTAGGGTGATAGATCTCAACTAGAGAAACAAAAAATTGTATGGCAGGGGGGAGGGCAATCTCAACCGTTTGGGAGTTACAGGGTGATTCATAAATTTCAGTTTTTCATGGTATGCACATTACTCTTTTATTTTTATCTCTTGATCTATCCAACACAGCCACATCAAACAAACGCTAAAAAACTATTATCTATATCGGTAAGGCAGACCACGTCTAAACATGAATTAGTAGAGTTGATGTAAAAGCTAGCCGTCTTGCAGCGAAGTCCAGTTACGTTTGCGTAGTAGAAAGAGAGCTCGCAGATTAGTTTTTTTTTAATTTTTTGAAGGAATCTTAGAGTCGGAACAATGGCTTGGAATAAACTCACGCACAATGGCTCCAGCAGGCCTGATCCCCGCAGAGATGACAGCAAATAAAATTAAAAGAAAATTAAGTGTGAGATAACAGATAAGATTTTTACGGTGTTTAACGAATTTAGTTACTGAAAATAAAAATTAAACTAGTAACTGAATTTTAAGCATACAAATCAAATTATAAGAAACATATAATTAAGTGTAATCGTTAAGATTTCTTGTGAAGATAAAGCAAAAGTCAAAGCGTACAAATCAAATTAAAAGTGAAAGAAAATTAATTGTGCCTTAAAAGTTAACATTTATACGGTGTTTAACGAATGTGGATAGTGTAAAGCAAAATAAAACTACTGACTTAATTTCAAGCATACAAAACAAAATAAAATAGTTTAAAAAAAAAAAAAAGTTGAACCGACTTCACAAAAAGCGCTAAAAAGCATAAAATAATTTTTACTTTTATATCTATTACGATAATTTGAAGTCGGTGCAAATCAAACAAACCAAACAACTACAACAAAAATTAAATCAACTGAATATTGTGTGGGCACTTGGTGGAACACTTTCATGATTAATATAAAAAAACAACAAACTTTTTTGTTAACACTTGTTTACTATTCCACTAAAAAACAATATCTTAAATGCCTACGCGTTTCGTTCTATTAGAACATCATCAGGGCTAACTGGCTACTAAAACAAATTTTACAAATTTGGTTCTATATTCTTACAATCTGCGGATTAAGTAGCGGACTTTTGTTTTGAAAATCTAACTGATCGTTAACTAAAAGAGACCCAGCACTCAGCTCATTTCTAATTTCAAATATTTCGTAACGGTCCAGTATTCTACCTCCTTTTAGATTATGTAGTAGCTTTATATTTTCTGAAGTGACATTATGATTAAATTCACACAAATGTTTAGCAATTCCAGAAGTTGGTTTATTTAACCTTGCAGAGCATATATGTTCGTTTAACCTAACTCTTAAAGATCTTTTTGTTTTCCCTATGTATATTGCTTGACAATCGGAGCAATTAATTTTGTACACACCGCTTTTTTCAACATCGTCAATTTTTGGCTTGATTTTGTTATTGAATAACAAATGCTTTAAAGTGTTTCTGTTGAAAAAAGCTGGTTCAATGTTATTAAATCTCAAAGTTTTTTTTAATCTGTTGTGAAATTCCTTCAATGTATGGTACTTTCCTGTAATTTAAGTCAATATTATTTGAACTATCTTGTGTAGGGAAAACCGAACTAATAGCCAATTTTTGTATTTTGTTTTTCAAAAGGTTTTTAATAGTTTTTTTATTATAACCGTTATTCTCCGCTATTGTGTTAATAACATTTAGTTCGTTTTCAAAATTTTCACGACTAAGTGGGACTGTCAATAGTCTGTTTAACATAGAATGGAACGCGGACATTTTAACGTTCCAAGAATGACAAGAAAATTTAGGAATCACAGAATCCGAGTAAGTATTTTTTCTATAAATATCAAATGTGATTCCATTATCAACTATCTTTAGCGTCAGATCTAAAAAATTTATTACATTATTACCTAATTCAATCGTAAATTTAATATTATCGTCCAATTTATTTAAAATGTTAGTGTTGAAATGTTCTAATTGTCGTTCCGTACCCGTCCAAATACATAAAATATCATCGACATATCTCGTCCAAAAATAAATATTATTAATTAACGGATTATCACAGTTAAACAATCTATCTTCTAAAGTATCCATAAAAAACTCAGCTAAAAAAGGTGATAAAGCAGATCCCATAGCCAAGCCCTCTTTTTGTAAAAATAATTGTCCATTAAATTCAAAATAACTTTGATCAACACATATGCTCACAAGGCATAGCCTGATTGTTGTCAGAAATATCACTCAGAATTTTAGCATATAATATGTCCTTAAGTTTACTTGTTGGAATAGATGGGAACAAATTACAAACATCGAATGATACCAACTTAGCATTGTTAGGTAGGCTCAAAAATTGTGTCTTTTGGACTAAGTCGAAAGTATTTTTTATAGTATATTTCGGTTGAAATTTTAATAAGCGAGGTAATTTTTTACTCAATATTTTACTTAAATTTTGAGCCGGGGCATTATAAGAGGACGATACTGGACGAAGTGGAATACCGGTTTTATGCAATTTGGGAAGTCCATACAAAATAGGTGCCGAGGGCTGAGAATTCCTAGCTAGAAATTGTTCTTGCTTATCTAATAATAAACCTGCAACACTATCAAGAACTATTTTATTGAATTTAAATGTTGGATCAAACTTTAACTTAATTAAATTCATACTATTTAAACATTCACACATTTTTTCTAAATAATTAATTCTATCTAAAATCGTAATAGTATTACCTTTATCTGCTTTACAAACAATTAGATCTTGATCATTAATTTTTTCCTTTATTCTATTAATAACTTTCATATCAGAATTTGGTTCCCTAAGATGAGCTTTATTTCGTTCAATTATAGCCGCACACTCAAACTTGCCTTTATCCATACCTTCTAAAGCAGAATCCAAATGAGTTGACAGTTCTAACAATCTGTTTGAATTTACTTTCATCGGAGGAGCGTAGTTTAAACCTTTATTTAATAAATTTTCTTCCTTGCGTGTGAAAACAGCACTGCTTAAATTCTTGATTCTTGGATGAAAACTTATGGCATTAGGAATTGCAGTATTACACCGGTGCATCTGTTTTGTTTGTAAATATTTTATTTTATTCTTCTGACGCGAAAACTGTTGAAATGCCAGATGACGGGATTTTTCAATAAATTTAGACTGAACCTCATCGAATTCCAGTGGATGCAGTTGTCGAGATAATTCAGAGTGAATGAGCTTCAGAAAAAAGCTTATGTGATCTCTTTCAGCGTAGTATTTACCTATCTCAGCTTTGATCCAAAACACTTTGGCTTTAGAAATTGCTCTTGCACTAGATGAATTTATTGAATTACTTTTTAGAGTAATGTAATTTGGAGTTAATTTCCGATGGTAACATGTAGAATTGAACCAAAGATGATTGCCGATGCGATGATACTTTAGATACTTTGGATACTTTAGAAGATAGATTGTTTAACTGTGATAATCCGTTAATTAATAATATTTATTTTTGGACGAGATATGTCGATGATATTTTATGTATTTGGACGGGTACGGAACGACAATTAGAACATTTCAACACTAACATTTTAAATAAATTGGACGATAATATTAAATTTACGATTGAATTAGGTAATAATGTAATAAATTTTTTAGATCTGACGCTAAAGATAGTTGATAATGGAATCACATTTGATATTTATAGAAAAAATACTTACTCGGATTCTGTGATTCCTAAATTTTCTTGTCATTCTTGGAACGTTAAAATGTCCGCGTTCCATTCTATGTTAAACAGACTATTGACAGTCCCACTTAGTCGTGAAAATTTTGAAAACGAATTAAATGTTATTAACACAATAGCGGAGAATAACGGTTATAATAAAAAAACTATTAAAAACCTTTTGAAAAATAAAATACAAAAATTGGCTATTAGTTCGGTTTTCCCTACACAAGATAGTTCAAATAATATTGACTTAAATTACAGGAAAGTACCATACATTGAAGGAATTTCACAACAGATTAAAAAAACTTTGAGATTTTAAATTTGTAAAATTTGTTTTAGTAGCCAGTTAGCCCTGATGATGTTCTAATAGAACGAAACGCGTAGGCATTTAAGATATTGTTTTTTAGTGGAATAGTAAACAAGTGTTAACAAAAAAGTTTGTTGTTTTTTTATATTAATTACAACAAAAATATTTAATCGTCATTTCTTATGATCCCGTAAGCTGAAACGTTCAGGTAGTATTATTTTCAATTGTGGTACTGTAGTTGTTTTATTTGTTTTATTTGCACCGACTTCAAAATGTCGTAAAAGATATAAAGTTAAAAATAATGTTATGCTTTTTACCGCTTTTTGTGAAGTCGGTTCAACTTTTTTTTAAAAAACTATTTTATTTTTAACTTTTTATTTTTAACTCCCCCCCCCCAACCACTTTTTAGTGTCTTCTACTCTATACAACGAAGAAAGAACCATCCAAATCGGTCCACGCCTTAAAAGATAGTTTTAACCCCCTAGCCCACCCCCACCAAACCCCCATTCCACTAACCTTTTTTTCTCATGGTATCAATCAAGGAACGTACTCTACCGAACAGAAAAGGAATCATCGAAATCGGTCCACGCGTTACGAAGTTACTAACCCTCCCCATCCCCCACCACCACCATAGGAAGAAATTATTCTCCTATTAGCAATGGGTGGTCACACTCTATACAACAGAAAAAGAACCATCCAAATCTGACAATGTGTTACAAAGTTAGGTTCCACCCACCCTCACCCCCACCCGACCAGCATTTGTTTTCTCGTAGTATCAACCTATGATACTTGGTTCTACCCAATAGAAAAAGAATTATCCAAATCGGTTCACGCTTTCCGAAGTTAGACTACCCCCCCCCCCCCACACCTTTCACCCTAGGACCAAATTATTCTCCTATTAGCAGTGGGGGATCATACTTTATATAACAGAAAAAGAACCATCGAAATCGGAAATACGCGTCGAACTTCGAACCTCTTTGTTTTTGGGAAGTCGGTTAAAAACAAAAAGCAATAGCATTATAATTTAGCGTTTCAATTAAGGGAGATTTCTAGTGTGATGGACAGTTTTTGATACCTAATTTCGGAATTTTTTTTGGGAAAAGTGAGATGGGTATAATTATGAAACTTTTTGCGACTTTGTATATGGGACATAAAGTACAGAAAGACACTTATTTTTGTAAAACCTAACCAGCTGCAGGGACCTGAATTTGGTCCTTTCAAAATAACGCAGTTCCACTGTGTGTGGAGTTCCAACCTTTCCAGTGATCTGAAATCAAAAAATTTGTCAGACTCTTAAAGTAGAGGCTTGTGGTTATCGTTCTGACCACATTCAGCTCAGAATTTCTAAATCTGTAGAAATAGCGCGAAATCCAACATGCATTTTCAAATTTCCATGTTTTTTCGTCTTTAAGGGACCGTAACTTTGCCCTTAATATCACGAAAAATCTGAATGTGATCAGGACGAGAATAACCTGTGTGCCGAACATTTTAAGCCCCTATTTGCTGGGATCGAACAATTTTTAGATACGGAAGTACTGGGTTCGATAAAAACGCGTTTAAAGTTTTAAAGTGCTTTGACGTGACCCGATCGGCCATCATGAAATTGCGTACAACTTATTTTCTAGGTCAAAGTTTGTAGACGAAATTAGATCAATTCGTTTGCCCTTAATATCACGAAAAATCTGAATGTGGTCAGGACGAGAATCACATGTCTGCCGAATATTTTAAGCCCCTATTTGCTGTGATCGAAAAATTTTTAGATACCGAAGTACTGGGTTCGATAAAAACGCGTTTAAAGTTTTAAAGTGCTTTGACGTGACCCGATCGGCCGTCATGAAATTGCGTACAACTTATTTGCTAGGTCAAAGTTTGGAGACGAAGTTAGATCGATTCGTTGAGCGGCACGACCACGATGCCATGGGTCCCGGGTTTGAGACCAGGTCTCCGTGAGGTTTTATTAAGAAATTAAAATAATCCACTCCGTCTCTGGGCTGTTGTCTAGCTCGCAGAAATGCAAAAACAAGACTCAAGTCTCCTCTGTTCCCTTATCCTAATTCCCTTACGGACCAAAGCATGCTAACGCATCTAACGGTTATCCGCTCGGCTTTGGCCACATCGTATAAAAAAAAAGTATGATGAAAAGGTTTACATAGGGTTATTCTAGAGACTTCAGAATATCGAAAAATTGAAAAAAATGGAGTTGTTGCAGCCAATACATTAGAATCACAATCTTACAATTTAGTAAATGCATATCCTCTGAGATTTTTCTTATATAAGTCGATTTAGATAAAATAAATTAAGCTTAGTTAATATAGTGTGGGGATTTTATGCTAGGGGCCTATGAATTTGATTTTTTGTTTCTGAGAATTTTGCTTTTGGGGATTTCAAGCCCAACTCGATTTTAATTGTCTGTGAAAGTACTCTATTATACCATTCGATTGAGGACGGTAAGGAATGCGAACAGATGGTAAAGTTGCGAATTCTATAAGATCCTAATAATTTTAAAATTCTTCAAATAATTCGGACTCAAACTCAGAATCTTGGTCCGTCGTAATTTATAAGGGAATATCAAAAATATCAAATAGGAAGAGAAAAGTATTGTTCTTATAATTGTTTGATAATTGTAGTAGCTAAAATGTTTTTAATCGGGTAAGCTTCCTGGCAATGATTGGTTTATGCGAAGTGTAGTGCTAACTGCAGTAAGCACAGCAGGTAGTTCCGCACAGAGATGCGACATGCTTAGTGCTTATTGGCAGTCACCGAATTATTGTACTTACAGTAGTACTTACATATGTATGTGAATTTCTGTCTGAGTTGACAGCTGTCAGTTAAAAAGAAAATGCGAATGATTGTTTGTCTTCATTTTAAAATTGCTCACCCTACTTAGTAACCCGTTACACATACACTCATATAATGCCTGCAGTAAACACTACCCGTGTCGCATGCACCAATAATAACTGAGAAGGAAAATCTGTCTGGAAGTGGTAGAGGTGCATCATGTCCAAATGAATATCTATGTTAGAATCTTTCTTTGAGCAACTCGTATTTACCAATTCCTGACTTAGTAATCCTGTGAATTTTGCGTTTTTGACTTCGGATACAATTATTAGCCCAATTGTTGATAATTTTGTTCATTCCATGCCAAAAGTATTTAGAAGAATTGAATTTTTAATTTTGATGAATTAAATTAAAGATGTTCCCACAAAGTTTCTTAGGAATGTAAGATCGAGAGTATTCAAATTAATTTTAACTTATTGAAATTATAAATGTTATCCATGTCCTGTTTAGGACGTTTTTCAGTGTTTAGCGAAATAGCTGTAGTAAGAGGTTTGTGGTCAGTGAAAACAATGAATTCTATACCAGAAAGTTTCCTTTCAGTAAACACTTGGTGGAAGTCATTTATGTAAAAACGAAAAGTAAAAGCACTTGTTTTACCTTCCACAAATAGGAGAACAAATTTTTCTTTGGGATGGTGATCGCTCAAAAATATGAGCGCTCAAAGAAATGATGGATGTTTCGACCGAAAGTGCAAGCTGATCATCATCAGCGTGGTACTTGCACTTTCCACCACGGACATCCATGACGGAAGGTCAAAAACACAACTCCTATTAGTACACAGTTTTAAATCTGAATACGAAATTTATGAAGAGGATTTTTAGTCCATCAATTTCATAAAATACCAATACTATAACTTTATTATAAGTTGAAGTTTTTTATTCGCTCATCTGAAGTCCCAATAGAGCGGTTTGCCGGGAGCTCTAGAGTTGTCCAAGGTTCTGATTAATTGAAAAGACTTATTTACAAAATAATTATATAAATTCTTTATTCAGTTTTCTTTTTTTCCTGCGTACTATCAATGTTTCTTATAGCTAGATTTTTGGCTTTACTTGTTAATGCTACGCGGAAGTAGGTTATGAGAGAACGGTTATGTTCGAAATCTTGCAGAGAGAGAGAGAGAGAGAGATGCGGTATGGTACGGGTGATTGTGCTTACTTGAGTAAATGCCGTTGATAATAATGGTGCGGTTTCCCTTTATTCGAACATTTTGGGTAGCTAGTACTCTTAAACTAGTGGTATGCGGGTAAATTGACAAACTATGTAACACCACGGACAATCTTATGGTATGGATAGCCAACAGGCCGATAAGGACGGGTAGATTGACAGGCACCACATACAATCTCAGGGTACGGATGACCAACAGGCAAGGACAATCTCAGGGTACAGATGGCCAACAATCTAACACCACAGAAGGTCGATAAAGATGTGTAGATTGCAGGCTGACGCTACAGACAATCTCGTGCTACAGATGACCAACAGGCTCACACCACAGATGGTCGATAAGGACGGGTAGATTGACAGGCTGATGACACAGACAATGTTGTGATACGGTTTATCAACAGGCTGACTCCAAATATGGTCGTTCAGAATGAGTAGATTGACAGGCTAACACCACAGACAATATCAGGGTACGGACAGGTAAAACTAACTACTAACCATATACTGCAGGTGAGACTTTTGTAGTCCAAAGTAAGCCACTACTGCTTCGGTAATGGGTTTTTAGCTTCTCAATCTAAGCTTACTTGAATCAGAACAAGACCACTTTCGTCGAACTACTGCTCGAATTTTGTTGGGTGTAGGGGGCGCTTTTATACTTCTCAGCGAATCAAATAATTATTCCCCCAATACATATTTTCCTATTTTGGCATTTCTTCATTCTCGCTGCATGGCCTGATACGACAGAGGCACACTCAAGCACAAGTCTCTTATGATATGAACAACGCGAGTATTTTAAAAACAACGAAGAGATTGGAAAAGTTTTATGGGGACGGCGTAAATTTATGTATGAAGCAAAAATGCTTCGTTACAGTACTAGTATTACGGATCCCAATTTAAAGCACCATACTTATGACTTTAAGACATCGAACTTCTTTGAGATAACTTCCAATCTTCTTACTGTTAATTTTTCTTCATTGCTGGACAATAATGATATTGATGTCTGTGCCTCCTTGTTTTTTAACAAGATTAATGATTTGCTTAATTCTTTTGTTCCAATAAAACGATTTAGGTCCACCTGCTCCTCTTCTCCGTGGTAAACTGTCGAACTTCGCAATCTTAGGAAGAGAAAGAACAAACTTTGGAATAATTACTGTAAAACTGTAAAAGATCAATAGCTTATTTTGCCTTTGTGACCTGTTGTGACAGCTCTATAAAGAATACCTTGTTAGTGTTCGAGATAATATGCATAGTGACCCACGCCCTTGCTTTAAATTCGTCAATATGAAACAAAAAAATCGAGCAACTATCCATCTTTTGAGCCTTCTTTGAATAATTTTAATCATATTCTGGATCGTCTCGCTTCATCCGATTTTTTGCCTTTTGTAACACAGAATCTTATTATGGACAAAATCAGTGAACTTAAATCGGACTTTTCTTCCCGTCTTGAGGGTATCCCTCCTGCATTCGTTAAGTCCTGTTCTGATGCCTTCATTAGCGATTCTCTTCAATAAATCACTTAAAGCTGGTAAATTTCCTGCATTGTGAAAGGGCTCCTTTATAGTCCCTTTTCATAAAAAAGGCAATAAGAATATTATAATTAATTATTATATAGATTTTCTGCTATCTGGCGACACCGCCCTCATTCAAAAGGAGTTAGACACGTTTCTGGATTGGTGTGGGCGCAATTGCTTACATCTCAATTTTGTGAAATTTTGAGGCTATATCCTTTTCCAGTAGTCTCAATCCACAAGTTTCCGATTACAACTTTCCCGGGAATAGCCTCCGTCGCGTGCTGTCTGTAACTGACCTTGCGGTAAAACTTTATAGAAAATTTGATTTTACTCTGCGTATTGATTTATAGTGTGTCTAGACGCAGTTTAATCTTAGGCTTTGTAAAGCGTTGGTCTAGAGCAGTGATTCTCAACCTTGTTTTCGTCACTTTTCGTACACTTTTACTAATTTAAAAATTTGGCGGTATACTAACATAAAGATAAATTTAAAAGTTAAGTTTAACCCACACCCCCACCACTGCTCCACCAACATAATTCTTGACGTGATACCAATCGGGGAACTTACTCTACTGAACAAAAAAGAAGGACTCTCCTATTCCAGCTGTCAATAAGGGGAAATGTTTTGATTCTGTCTTGATACGTTATGATGCGGCGGCATGCCGTAGTAAAATTTGTATTCGCCGATAATTTGACTTTCTGAAGATATTTGCTAAGAATTGTTTTATAAGATTCGTGTTCGCAGTAGCGGCATACTTCAAGAATCTCGCGGCACACTAAAATGTTGCGGCGCAGTGGTTTAGAGTCACTGGTCTAGAAAGTTGGCGGAGTTACTAACTCTAATTAACTTTTACTGCCCCTTACTTTAGAAAAAAGGGAAAAAGACGCTAACTTGGTCTTAATTCACCAGCTCTTGAGTTCAAATATTGACTCAGGTGCTCTTGTTAGCATGAATCAATTAATTATGTAGGACTGTTAATGCATGTCCGAATTTCGATTTAACTCTTAGCAAGGAGTCACTTAAAAACTATCAGTTCTCTGTTTTCCTGACTCTCTGTTATTCATGTTGTGGCTGGGTTTCTTTCCATGATTTCTTTCTTTTCCTTACTTTCGATCGTTTTTCTATGCATATTGGTGTGGGAGCCTCATTCCGCCGTTTTGATGGATTAGGTTAATCTTTTCTTGTCTCCTACTAAAAAGTGCGCCTTATGTGTTTGAAGGGAAATTCTACTAAAAAAAAATTAAAAGGATTTGAGTTCTTCACATTGTTATGGCTATGTAAAGGTTTTGGAATAATTTGGTTTTTTAAGATGTTGAGATAAATGACTGTAGATTTAAGATATCAGCTAAGTTTGGAATTAATCTATGTTAATAATTAACTATCCCTATAAACTGTTGAATTTCTCTAATGCAATTTGGAGACGAATGCATTTAGAGGGATTAATATTGATTCAAAATTCTTATAAATGGCTACAAATTTGATTTACATATCTTTTATTTTTATCTTTAGATTTACTGGCAACTAAATTGTCGTTAATAAAGACAAATGCAAAATCCATGTTCCAAATAATTTCGACAACCATACAAGTTTCTTGATAAGCCAGTGAATATTTTTAGATACCAATGTAATGGAGCCGAAACGAAAGAAGATGACAAGTGACGGTAAAGTCCTAATTTAAACATATGATCGAATTTTAATTTAGAAATTATAAACTTTAATTCGTCTAATTTTCTTGGTCGAGAAAAAGGAAGTTGTCCTTTAGTTTCAATGTGGTTTAGAATGTTATGTTTAACTGATAAGTGATAATGGGCTGGTTGAGCTAATGACTGTTGATAATGTTATCAGGGAGTCGAAATGGGACCACAACCGAAATTATAAATCGGTTACGGTCAACCGAAACCAAATTGGGTTTCTTAAACCGCAATTGCAACAACCTTAACCGTCATTAATTTTCTTCAATTGGGTTTCGGTTAGAACCGAAATGTAAAATTTCATTTTCGGTTTCGGTTAAAACCGAAATGTGAAATATAGTTTTCGGTTGCGTTTAAAAACTACGTAGATATAACATTTTGGGTTTTGGTTACAACTGAAACGTTAGGGTTAGAGTTAAATTGCTGTCGCTGGGATTTCTATATAATATAATGAAGTCATCCGACTCCCCTCTACTCCCTACCACCCTCCCTTCATCTAGACCTTTACATTATTTTCTAAAGTGCTACAAATGAGTTTGCCATTATTTGACAATTTTTTATTGAGTTCTGAAAGATATTGAATTTTAGATATGTCATAAATTTTGCCTGCTAAGTCTAATAGGTCTTTAGTGTCTCATTTTCTTGAACATACTAAAGCATTGTTGATATTTGAAGGTTTTCTCATCCAAAGTTTTTTCTGATAAAGCTATGTAATAAGATTCCGGCTAACGAAAAAATTCAGATGTTCTTCGTTCTCCGATTTTTGAATTGGGAGAGTTGTCCGAATTTCTTTTCATTTGATTCTGAGAATCTTTTGATGAGACTATACTTTAAGCTCACATATTTGTTGTTCGTATATTCAGTAGGAGCTTAAAGAAAATCAAGAACATTTCTGATCATTAATAATGCGTGATCCTATACAAAATCACCAAATTTGGTTTGTAAATGCGAATTGCCTTTACAGCGAATTGAGGTACAGTGGCTATAACAACTGCATGTACTCTTTGCTGAGAAATTGTTGAATCGTACTCACTTATCATTTAAAACACTACTTTCGACCAAACTTTTTTACGAATAGTTAACTTCGCGATGGAGAATACCTGAAAGTGGCTAAAACGAGAAAAATTGAGATTGTATGTATAGGTTTTTACGCATTGACGATCTCCGTTTTGTTAAGATGAAATATTTGAAACTGTTAGGGTGAAGTTCTTTTACTTCACTAATTATAGCCAAGGTTCATGTACCTTGACTTGTTTTCGTTGATGTATGCGGCACTTGAAACCACTACACCTTATTGTTCTGGACCTGGAACTGAAATAACGATTAAAAAGCTGAAAAGGAACCGTACTAAATTGAAACACCACTCAACTTTACTTTTAGACAACAACTGAATTTATTTTTCTTTCATAATTTCTTATATATAAATTTTACAAACTAAAAATGCCTTATTAGCAAAATTACTAGACAAACAAAATTGTTCCCACGAAAGCTAGTTACCGTCACCGTCCGCGGAAAATTGTTTACATTGCAAGAGCATTACCGTGATCGTACGTGCAAATTTGCTCACGTTGCAAAAGCTTTCGTGGGAATGTACAATTTATATGTGCATGATATAAAATTAAATTTAAAAACAAAGATTCTCAAATGATGAATCTTAACATCCTCCCCCCGATGAACCAATGGTTCAGCCTTCATCGCATTCTATGTTGACGACAAAGTCTTCGTGAGTAATGTGTCTTCTTGGCCGAGGTTTGGGTTTTGGGCGCAGGCATCTCCAGATGTCGTCACGGGCCTTGTAGATCATCCAGATAGCGATGATGATAAACAGGAGTAGTCCGGTATAACTGACGGTTAAACTGCATTTTGAGTATCCTTTGTAATTTTTGTAGGTCCTCTACTGGTAGATGTTGCTGAATGTGTTCTTGAAGAATTGGTGCCAATCGTTCGGGGGTTGTTATATTGAGGAGATCACTGAACTTGGTGTAGGTTAATTTGGCTTCGCTGGAATAGATCTGATGGCCTTGAAGAGTTGCGACTTCATGTTTGATGGTACAATATGGTTGCAACGTCAAAAGTCCGGAGCCGCTGATCATGGTAGATGTATTTTCGTTAAAGCAAGCCACGTTTAGCAATGTTTCTTCGTTCAAGGCGAAAATCCATTGATTGGCATGAGATAGTTGAATGAATCCGGAGTGATTGTCTAATTTGTGTAGCCTGCATACCCTTGGGTTGGATATTCCGTTCAAGAAATCAATCTCGCAAGAACAGACGTTGGCCCTTCGGTGGTAAACTGAGTGATGCTGTCCACATAAGTAAGTGTTCTCTTTTGTTATAGTGCAGCCTGCTAGCTCTTGATCCGTTAAAGGATAATGTTGATCCCTGTGCACAGTAATTGCTAGATAATTTGCACAAGAGTGTATCGCCACCATGCTATTGTTTATGTACAGTGGGATTGGAATCACTCTGAATAAATCATATTCTTCGAGATTGATTAGTGGAATCGTTAGTTTGAAAATAACGTAAGTATTGACTGGTCGACTTGCCACCTTTATTAGTCTGTATAGTTGTAGAATGTTCTCCTGACTCGTGGGAAGCCGCAAATTGGTTGGCAAGTGGGTTTGAATGAGATATATCTCCTGTCTTAGTTGAGACGGCGTGAGCAACTGAGGACTAATTTGGCCATGGTGAGAGTTGGTCAAGGCGTCACTAATTGACGTGGATATTCTATGTAGATTGGTTGCGATCAAGGACATTTGAATGGATAGTGATGAAAACAATAATGTTAGTTTAAATTGAAACTGCTCTTCTTCCATGCCGTTGAGTCGGTTGACCACTTGCGTCAACTGGCTCTCTAATGTTTGAAATTTCTTGTCGTTGTCCACTTGGTCCCGCTTGATTATATTGATGGTTGCGTCAATTATCGTTGTCTGGTTCTTAAGAAGCGACTGCAGATGGTTCTCGTTTGCCTTGACCGCATCGATGGTGTTGGCCATATCCTCTGCATATTTAGAATCCAGAATACCAAAGAGAGAGTTTGCAATGTTACCCACAATATTAACTGCTCCTCTTTTGGTTCTGTTGGCAGGTGCTTGCATTGATAATAGCTCATTATCGCTACTTAGCTCCTCTTTAATGTGTTGGAATTGGGTAATAACTGGATTACATGAGCTTTTGTGTTTAATTTGATTGCACAAGTGATTAAGTGCTCCTATTCCACTTTGCAAGATATTGAATTCCTTCCAGTATGGTTGAAGATCATAATAGGCCACCAGATTCCATTCAGTAGACACTATTCTTGTTGTTCCTATTCGCTCGAAGTGGATCCCTGGTTGTTTATGAAATTTATTTATTTCAAAAGGACTACCTCTGATAGCTGGCAGGAATAGACAGACCAGCAGTGTTGACATTATCAAGGATCCAAAGGATGTTTTTGCCTTCTTTCTTGGAGCAAGATTGTGATTTTCCAGTGATCGCCTTGTAGGTGCAGTAGGGTTGTTTACTTCCTCTGATGGTGCTGTGTCTTCGGTAAGATTTGTCTCTATCGGCAGAGGTGCAAGCTTATGAATTGGTCTTCGCACTACGTTCGTTGCGGTACGCACATCCGCTACTCTTATATAACCGTCGTTCCCTGGGTAGGTTTTTATTATACGGCTCAATGGCCACTTCATGACAGGGGTGTTGTCTTCTTTTATGACCACTATAGTACCTGGTTCAACGTTCCGGCATCCCTTTTTCCATTTATTGCGGTACTGAAGTTCATTCAAGTATTCACGAGACCAACGCCGCCAAAATTCATGTTTAACATATGAGACTAACTTCCATCGTTTCAAGAGACTAGCCCTACAAGGTTCGGCAGAAGCGTCCACAGAGGCTGTAAGTGGTTCTCCAATCAGAAAGTGACCCGGGGTTAGGGCCATCAGGTCATTAGGATCACTAGACATGGATGTTAAAGGTCTGGAATTCAATATGGCTTCTACCTCGACCACAACAGTTTCTAATTCTTCGTACGTCAATGATGCTGACGCCACGCTCCTCTTTAAAAGGTGTTTTGCTGACTTTACCGCAGCTTCCCAAAGACCGCCGAAATGGGGCGCTCTGGGAGGTATAAAATGGAAGTCTGTGCCGCTTGCGCTGCAAGTTGAAATGATCTTTCTCTTGGAATAATTAGAATATATTGCATTTTTCAGTTCACTTAGTTGGTTATATGCTCCAACAAAGTTTGTTGCGTTATCGCAATACAAATTCCTGCAATGGCCTCGTCTTCCCATAAAGCGTCTCAATGCAGCTATAAATGCATCCGTGCTAAGATCTCCGAGAATTTCTAAGTGTACCGCCTTTGTGGCAAAGCAACAGAATACGGCTACATAGGCCTTTCTGGGCTGTTTGCCCCTAATTTGATAATGCACCAAAAGTGGCCCACAGAAATCGACACCTGCATTTATGAATGGCCTCGCTGGTTGAATTCTGTGAGCAGGTAGGTTGCCCATCATCTGCGATAAGACCTTGGGCCTTGCCTTTGCACAACGTACACAGTGTTGGACCACTGACCTAGCTAATGTCTTGCCCTTAATAGGCCAAAATCGTTGCCTGGAGGAAGCTAATAGCGCCTGAGGTCCGCAATGTAGATTTTCGTTATGAAGAGCAATCAGTAATAACTTCGTCCAATTGTGCTCATAAGGAAGAAGCATGGGATGTTTGGCATCGTAGGTGATATTTGCCGCTTCCAACCGTCCTCCAACACGAATTATTCCCTGATCATCTAAAAATGGTGCGAGGCTGCTCAAAGCGCTAGTCTTATTAATCTCCTTATATTTTTGCAGCTGACTAATTTCCTCATCAAAGTGTGCCTCCTGCATTGTCCTTATGATAACATAGAGAGCGGAGTCGAGTTCACTTGTGCTTAGAATGGTTGTTATGGTCCGCCGTCTGGTCCGATTAGCAAATTTAAGCACGTAGGCGGTAATCCGTTGCAGTCGTCTGAAGGAATTTCCGTGCTGGATGCGATAAAGGGGATTGACTGATTCTTGGATCTCTGTTGCTGCAGAGCTGGTAGTTAACGCTGTGCGTTTTTTCTCTAGCTCACACGAATCATGAAGATTTTTGCAATATACGGGGGGCCATAGTGATTCTTGACCATGCAAGAAGGGCGGACCATAGAACCAGAGATTATGTGTCCTCAACTTCTTAGGTGTGATTCCGCGTGATAGCACATCTGCCGGGTTTTGCTTGGAACCAACGTGACGCCATTGCTTAGGATCTGTGAGTCTTTGTATAGATGCAATACGATTAGCTACAAAAACATGGAAGGACGATGATGTGGAGTTTATCCATGCCAGAACAACTTCTGAGTCAGTCCAAAAATATGTGACAGCATCCTTGAGGTTCAAATCCTTCTTGACTCGACTTGCGAGTTGGGCACCCAACTTAGCCGCGCAGAGTTCAAGACGGGGTAACGTAATTGTTTTTACTGGTGCCACTCTAGATTTGGCACAAAGAAGTCGAATGATGATTCTTCCTTCCTTGTTAATCGATCTTGTGTACATAGCAGCACCGTATGCTCTTTCGGATGCGTCTGTGAAGACATGAAATTGGATTGTCTTTGGAACTTCATTTGCAAAGACATGTCTTGAGAAGTGTATATCATCCATGTTGTTCAGGTCGCCTTGAAACTTGACCCATTTTGTGTGCAATTCCATCGGAAGTGCCGCATCCCAGTCTAGTTTTAACTGCCATAGTTCTTGAAGAAATATTTTGGCTGCAACAACAATGGGTGAAATGATTCCAAGTGGATCAAAAAGTCGAGCTATGTGGGATGCTACACTCCGTTTCGTGATCTTATGAGTATTGATCTCATTAGTCTTTACCACAAAGTGGTCTGACTTAGGCAGCCATGTGAGACCTAGAGTCTTAATCTTCTCTTCTTTGTCTAGTGTAAAGTCCAATTCTATTGCTTGATCTTCTGGCGATATATTCCTTAGCAGGTAAGGATGGTTGGAACACCATTTCCTAAGTTTGAATCCTGCTTCCTTAAGTAACGAGCAGAGTTGCGATTGAGTTTGGATTGCTTCTGATAAAGAATTGTTGCCAGTCATGATATCATCAACGTAGCAGTTTTGTAAAATTGAAGTCGATCCTAATGGGAACTTCTGAGCTGCATTCTCAGCCAATACTTGTAAGCACTTTGTAGCCAGATACGGGGCGGGTGTGGTACCGTAAGTGACCGTGCGCAGTTGATAACAACGGAGCGGTTGATTTGGATCACTTCTCCAGAAGATCAACTGATAATTTCGATCCTCTTGCCTGATTAGTATCTGGCGGTACATTTTCTCAATGTCTGCCGTAAAGACGAAGCGTGGTAATCGAAACCGTAATAGAATTGTGAATAAGTCCTCTTGTATAGTGGGTCCCGTGTGCAATAGGTCATTAAGTGAAACATTCGACGATGTCTTTGCAGAGGCGTCGAACACGACCCGTAACTTTGTCGTGCTGCTGTCTGGTTTGCAAACTCCATGGTGTGGTGGAAAATAACATTGGGAAATTATCTCTTCAGGGTCGATTTCCTCCATGTGACCTAGTCGGATGTATTATTCCATAAATTCGATGTATTGTTTCCTCAATTCATTTTGTCTAGCCAATTTACGTTCTAATGAGAAGAATCGACGCAGGGCTGTATCTCTTGATTCTCCTAACCTAGCAGCATCGTCTGCGAATGGTAGGCTAACTATGAAGCGACCAGTTTCATCTCTTCGCGTAGTTTGGTGGAAGTAGTTTTCACAGCGTGTTTCTGCTGGGGTCATTTGATTTATCGGCTATTCAAATTCCTCGATTCGCCAAAATTTTTCGATAGCATTGTCGAGAGCTTCGTCTTCAATGGAAATTCCACATGTGGATGTGATGGTTGGTACCTCTTCTGCCTTGCCTGAGATAATCCAACCGAGAATGGTGTTCTGCAATGTTGGAAGACCTTCTCTTAGTTTTATTTGCCCTATGGCGAGCAATTGATGATAAAATTCTGCTCCGATCAATAAATCTATATTCTCTGGGACGTTGAAATTTGGATCAGCTAGCGAGATATTGTGTGGTATGGCCCACGTGGTAATATCCAACATTCGAACTGGCTGAGGTGATATTATTGTTTGAAGTACAAATGCTTCTACTCTGGCAGCATAACCATTTAACCTTGACTGCAAGAGTACATTTACCCTCTGGTTGGTACGTTGTTTTCCTTCTCCGATACCGTCTATGGCTAATGCATCGACTACTGGTTGAAGTCCAAGCCTTTTCACTAGGCGTTGGCTGATTACATTAATCTGCGAGCCTGAATCAAGAATCGCCCGGGCTTCCATACTGGTTCCATTACTTGCAGTTAATCTTACTCTTGCTGTGCTTAAGAGGACGTACCCACGTTGATGTTTATTACTCAAAGCTGTTCCTGCGGTTTGTGATTCGCTTGATGTGATCATATTTGTCGATGAATGAGTGCCATCTATGGTTGGAATGATTGCAGGTTCTCTGGATTTGACGTTCGTTTCATTCTGTGACATTTTTGGTTCTGTTGGTCTTTCTAGGTGAACTAATGTGTTGTGTTTCCTTGCACACTTCGTACAGCCACGTAACTTGCATTGAACCGCAGTGTGCCCTCCTCTTAGGCAATTAATACAGAGGCCGTGCTTCCTTAGGATCTGCAATCGGTTGAATGGAGTTAGCTTCAGAAAGCTACCACATTGGAATAGCTGATGACTACCTTTGCAGACAGGGCAAGCTGTGGTTGTAACAGTGGTGGAAGTCAATGATCTTAAATTTGGTTTTCGTTGACGATCATCTATAGTTTTATTCTTTGTACCCAATGCTTCAAGTGACTGGAACCGTGTTGCCAAGAACGCCAAGAAGTCCTTAATGGTTTGCAGGGATCTAGGGTTTGACAAGGATTGCTCATATAGGGCATGTGTAGCCTTGTCCAGTTTTTTCAGCAAAATATGAAGAAGCATCGGATCCCAATTTTTTGTTGAAACTCCTATATTCTCCAGAGCGAGCAAGCACTCTTGCGTTGTGTCATGCAAGGACTTAATGCCACTAGCGGATGCACAATCGGAAGCATGACTGGGCTGCGCCAATATTCTGTTGATTAAGGTGGTGACCAAAACTCGTGTGTTGTTATATCGCTCTTGTAGCATTTCCCACGCTGTTATGTAGTTTTCTTCAGTCAACGACAAGTGTCTAATTAGCTTTTCTGGTTCACCTAATACATTGGCTTTCAGATACCACATTTTCTGGCAGTTGGATAGTGGCTGTTTGTGCACCATCTGCGTATATAGGTCATAGAACTGTGGCCACTTCAGATAATCACCGTCGAAGCGAGGGAGTTCTATTTTCGGAAGCTCACAACTGGCACAGCGATTTGCTGATGAGTGTTGCTTGTTGTTGATATGGGCATCTCATCGATCTTTGCCAATAGTCCTACTAATATTTGCTGTGTAGTTTCCTCTAGGGTTACGTACTGATCAAGATCGTATCCTAGTTTCAGTGGGTCGTCAGTTAATTCCCAAATGGTGTAATTCTGTTCCTCGATCAAGGCCCAATGTTGCTGAATGGTATCAGCCTTCAACTTATAATATTGCCTTGGGTGATCATCACTTAAACGTAATCCATCGAGAATGCGCCGTAGCGATTGAACCATCGCACCTTGTCGACGAATGAATTTTGTTACTTGAGAAGACTCTGGGCTCTTCATTGTGGTTAGCACTGGAGCAATTGGGTTCAGGGTTAAATCCGATTTTAACCTGTATGGGTCCTTGGGGACTGTACCCAGATTCTTCACTGTATGGGTTGGTGTTTGCGATGGTACGCATGTTAATGGATCATCCTCTTGTTGGTCTGGACTAGTTGCAGCCCTTTCATCTTGAGGTGCTACTGCATCATCGTTATCACTTGTATGTAATTGATCATCTTCCCTAGTCTCGAAGGAAGTAATCATTTCTTGAAAATGCTCCCGAAATGGAGTGTAGATCGAGAGAACTGCCTTATAGTAGTTGTTAGAGAAGTACGGATGTTCAAGTGGCGGCGGCTGCAGACGTCGTATTTGATCATCAGTAGCCTTGAAGGCTGTCTAGGCTTCCTCTAATTGCTGTAACTTAAGCTGGTAATAAGCCTTTGTAGTTTTTCTCGCGCTACCGTCCTTCTTAAAGTTAGTAATGATGCGCTCCACTGCAGTCCCTTGTTCAGCTTGCTTTTTTCCTAATTCCTCCATAACAGCATCCATCGATGATCTGCACCAGGTAATCAAAAAAGTTGGACGTGGGATCACGTCGGGGTCACCAAATGTTAGGGTGAAGTTCTTTTACTTCACTAATTATAGCCAAGGTTCATGTACCTTGACTTGTTTTCGTTGATGTATGCGGCACTTGAAACCACTACACCTTATTGTTCTGGACCTGGAACTGAAATAACGATTAAAAAGCTGAAAAGGAACCGTACTAAATTGAAACACCACTCAACTTTACTTTTAGACAACAACTGAATTTATTTTTCTTTCATAATTTCTTATATATAAATTTTACAAACTAAAAATGCCTTATTAGCAAAATTACTAGACAAACAAAATTGTTCCCACGAAAGCTAGTTACCGTCACCGTCCGCGGAAAATTGTTTACATTGCAAGAGCATTACCGTGATCGTACGTGCAAATTTGCTCACGTTGCAAAAGCTTTCGTGGGAATGTACAATTTATATGTGCATGATATAAAATTAAATTTAAAAACAAAGATTCTCAAATGATGAATCTTAACAGAAACTTTCAGTTCTTCAATATATGAATTATCATTTCCATATTGGTTTTTTTTTCTGAACCCGTTCTCTTTTTAATATTTCTTTTAACATCCTTTAAAATGAAGCCTTCTTTATAAGTCAACATTGTTGCGTTACTAGGCGGTGTCTAATCACCGGAGGGGGACACCTCTTCTAGCCAAGAGTTCCATTAGTTTGTTGGGATTCTTTGACTCAACGGTGCCTTACAACTGGTAAAGAGGAGAAGGGGAGGGAAGGGGATGGGAGGGGGTACCTCTACTAACGAAAATACTGATTCGTTGTCGGAATCACCAATAAAGTGTCGGTACCTTTAAAGTAACTGTACTTATACAACTTTTAATAAATATCTTTTAATAAAATACAAATTCAAATATTTACTTTATTTATTAATTGAGATTTAACTATACAAAATTCGACTTATGACTAACCCTATTTTCCTACGCTTTGTAGTTTATTAATAGTACAAATACATTAAAGTCTGTGTGTGATCTCCAGGGTTTTTGGGATCAATGTTTGAATGAACGAAAGTATAGATCAGACGAAAAGAAATGAAAAAAAAGTTTATGCGATAATTGTTTTAATGCTTATCCAAAATTACAATGGTCTGCACTGTCTCGAAATTTAGATGAGACTGACTGCAGTTGGAAAGAATACAAATAAGAGAGTCCTTGCAGTTGAATACATACATGGATACTTTTTGTTTAACGCTTTATCGATATTTATTTATATTCAAAGAACAGATTTTGATTAAAAAAAGAGAAGTTTAATTTAAGTTAAGTAATAATTGAAAGTGCTTGGCTGTTAATCTTAACACACTCCCCTCCATGGAAACTCTGTCGACCATCGAATTAGTTTTAACTTTCGGAAGTGAGTGTTGTGTCAAAGTTACCGTGTTAAAGTTGAGTGAATTGCTTCAATGCAATAATTGTGATAGCGTAACTTCGAAAAGTAAATTAACATTCAAGGGTGAGGACCTTTGAGCAATAATTCACTATTAAGGTTGAGTACCTTAATATACAAAAAAAAACGAAGTTCGCGGAAAGGCAAAATAGCTTGGCCGCATTATAAACATTTTTGGGAGATAACTGATCATCATGGAGCAACTGCTGAAAGAACAGGAAGCAACAAAGCCGGAATTAAGAGGATCATCTCTAACTATGGAAAGCAACGCATTGCTAGTAGGACCTTACCATTTTACGAAGATCGTCTAAACCGCCTGGATGAACAATGGGCAATTTATGATGTTACGGACAGTAGGCTTCATTAGACGATTCTGCATTAACGTTGGTGGTAGTAAAACATGAAGCGGTAAAAAGACAATTTGAGGAAGATCCGGAAATCATACATCCCAACAAAGTCTTTTGCAAAATGTATATATTTTGGTAAAACCGAATTTGTCCGACTGCAAGTAATTCATAAAATCGGCCGATGCCAATGAGCAAATCAATCTTTTCAGTCTTGTTGAAATTTGGATCTGCTAAGAGATATCGATGAAAGAATCAGGCTGATTTCTGGTAATCCGTAAGCGTCGAATGAAGTAATATAATCGCTGCAACGAGATTTTACAGTTATCTTAATAAGGTCTCTGATCGCCGTACAAGGGTTGTTTATTCCGCTCAAAGCAATTTTTGCTCTTGTTTTCTTGATTCAAAGTTTTTGAGCTAATCGTTCCGTAGCAAAATTGAGCTGGGATGCGGAGTCCAACAATGTTCTGCATGTGAGCTTTTAAACCCATAACATCTATCAACGCCGTGATTTCCCTGGTGTACCGAAACGACAATTGATTGTCAGAGGAAGCGATTGTGGTAGTGATGATTTAAAGCGTGGAGTTGTAATGCGAGACTTGTTGTCTGACATTTGAGATATTCAACGCCACCTAGTGTTTGGCTACGCTGAACATATCTCTTAGCATTCGTTAATCTCACCGATCCCAACTCGATGGTTTCCGCCACTGTTTCTGGTTATACTGGGCGAATGTGCTGCTTCTGATAAAGAAGAAGACTTCATTCATCTAAGTGTCATCGGGAACAGGTGCAGGCAAACAAATCGAGGTAAGTTAATGTATTTTTTTTAAATAATCAAATTTTATCTCAGCCATCGTGGTTCAGAGATAAAGCTGAGGAATATTTATTCTTTCCACAGTATTCAACTAATTGCTGGGAATTGCCAAAATTGCCAGTCGGCAAAGATGCAAAAAAAAAGCAAGATTTCACGTCGGAATCAGCCATATCGTTAACAAGCTTAAACGGTGTTCGAAATCTTCGCACCTTATGGAGGAAATCTCTAGGACTACCTCCACAAAGACTGCTTGAAACATCATGTCCCTTGTCGTTTAAATTAAAGCCGACACCAGAAAATTAAGAAAACCGTCCTCGGAGAGGATTAGTAATCCACGCATATAAACAAGGTGATTTTCTTTTTTTACAAATCTAACTAAACGCACTAAAATAAACCTTAACAAGTTTTGATTATTGGAAGAATCCCTAAAGTGGTGAAAATAAGAAACCGTCAGATTAATTGAAACACAACTTGGTGTTAATACCTCCGACCCCGGCTTTGAGGAGCACTTATAACCCGCCAGATAGTCATCTTAAGTATGCGCAGCACCCTGGGGACAACGCAAGAGGTGTAGCGAGAAAAAAAAGTCGCAGAGTGCCCACTCCCCTTTTGTTTTCTGGCTAGGGGAAGGCAGATTATTTTTGCTTCATACAAGCGTCACCTGCAACTTCAAGTAACAGAGCCTCCGTCCAGTGGCTCTGATTATCGATCGTCCTTTCGTCCATGCCTGGCACCAAGGGACATCAAATATAAGGAACATAAAGCTTAGTCGCAATAGGTACGTGGTGTGATATTATTACTTGGCATTTTGTTGTAAACAAGAAAACGCTTAGTCGGTGGCAGACAGATTTCGAACCGGTAGAAAGTCTAGTAGTAAATTATGTTTTACATTCTTTTGAGTAATTGTCGTTGGCCTAATAACACAGTAAAAAAATTTTTGATTTATTTGTTTTGCCAATGATTTAAATTTGCCAGTTTTATTGACTTTAGACATATCCGTAGGAACTACGTCGGTGTTCCTGCCTAATAGGCTGTGTTTGCCCTACACTTTGTTGTGTTTGCTTTTAACATTAGATTTAAAGAATCTTTGATTAGAATACATATATATGTAGCTGTCAAGTCCTCTGAAATAAATATATTTATATATATATATATATATATACCTTATATCTGTAATGTCTGTGTGTGCGGCAGAGCAACGTGAAGTTGCCGCAAGATGGCAGTACGTCCTAGCTCGTCGGTATATGGTGTGAGTCCTTGAACATCATACAATCAGAAGTCCGCGTGCCTGTGGCGAAAGAAGGTTGTGGAATCCTTCCTTCAGGTCTGCCAATAAGGTTAAAAGAACGAGAAACAAAAAAACAGAAGGAAGAGCAACAGGTCTGGTGTCACCTGTTACTCTTAGCCGCACTGAACGATCTTGAATATCGCAAAAACAAGAAACAAACTACCCCCATATGCCATGGTTCAGTCACTAACCCACGCCATCCCTGTACCTGGCTAGGGTACAGGCCCAACCTATAAAAAATGCTGAAACAAAAACATACCAAAAAAATTAAATCAAAAACATTGGGATAGAGGGAAAAGGGATGAGGAAAGCACGAAGGGGAAGACGCGGTAGGGAATTCCTGAAACTAAAAGAAGTTATTTATAACATATTTAATTCACTAGGGGATATAAGAAAAAAAACATTAATGTATACCATACTTAATCAGGTTAACTTAGCAGTCCATTACTAATATACACACTTAACTCTTACGCTACTTGAATTCTTAATTAAATATTATTTATAAACGAAATATTAAATATTATTTATGTTGCGAAACTTAAATATATTTTGATTAATAAAAAAATTAAGGTTCGATTTATTATTAAGATCTTGATCGTTAATATTTCCTGCATATTTATACGGCTGTCATATTATATCCGAATAGTATTCAGTCTTAAATAAAATGATAAAAAAATTCTCAAAAGATTCTAAATATTGAAGTATTACATCTCATTGTTATATGTTGTCATTTACTGCATTCACGACACCTGATTGAAAATTTTAATTATTGACTTTTTATCCCATTGTTATTAAATTACATCTTTTAGATGTCGGGCTGCAATTCTCTACTAAAGTTTGTGTACAAACATAATAACATTCACTAATATAAAGGCTTTAAAATCAATTATATTCTATATAGATATACTTTACAGTGTTAATGTTTAAGTCTCACCAGAATACGGTCATGAATGGAAAATTAACTTACAACAGCATCCATATATAGTGGATTGACAATAAATCAAAGAATCAAATAACTAATAACTTCAAATTTTCACTCTAACAAAAAAAAAATGGCCTGCACGGGTTGAATATTGTAACAAATATGACTTGTTTCTTTGAAAATAACGTAATTTAAACAATTGAAATAAACTTAACTTTTAAAGTAGCGAAAGTTGTTTTGAACGAAAATCCGGGAACTGCACATTTAAAAAAAACGCTTAAATCTTAATCGAATTCAAAGTTTTGGCTAATAATTAAAGATATGCTTGAATTATTTCGGAATAGACTTGGAGCGGAATGACTGTCTCTATAGTATCTGATTTGCAGTAATCATTATCTCAGCATATCTGAGATTCTGTACAATCTTTTATCTTCTAAATAAAACACAATTTGGAATAATGGAACGAAATAAAATCTGTACAAGGATTTACTCCGTGCTTGTGATATCGCTTACATATCAATTTTTATAATAGGCTGACTGGCTTACAGGAATTGCACATTTTCAGATCACCTTTTTGCTTGCAATAAAAACTGTCCACTAAAACTCAGTTAGGCACAAGTAGATCACATGAAACCGAATAGTGTAGTAGAACTGAATGAGGTTAGTAGAACTGACCTATTTATAAGGTTCGGGCAAAAGTGGCTTAGAAAATGTTCCGCGCAAAAACGAATCGCGTGAGATTCCGGGCAAAAACGAATCGTAGAAAATCTCCGGGCAAAAACGATTTAACTACAAAAAGTAATTTAAAGTTAATGCAGTTAAGTAGTCAAGTCGTTTTTGCCCGGAAATTTTCTACGATTCGTTTTTGCCCGGAAATTTTCTACGATTCGTTTTTGCCCGGAATCTCGCGCGATTCGTTTTTGCGCGGAACATTTTCATAGCCACTTTTGCCCGAACCTTATAAATAGGTCACTTTTACTCTCAACCCGTCAACTATTGATCACTTAAGATAAGCTTTATAAAGCCTTGTACTTCTGCGTGCTCTCGTTACTGCTCCTATATACTCTACTGCGTCTAGCTACTTTATTTCTTAACTATACCATGCTTACTTGACTAAAATGCATAAATATAAATACATTAATATGTAAATAAACAAAAACCTTATACTCCAGGGGTAGGTGTATGAGCTCTCGCTGTGATGGAATAGTCAAACCTAATTCGTCTGTCATCTATTTCCATACCTGAGCACTGTTCCTTTGCAACTTTGGCATCTTCGGAGCTGTCAAAGTATACGAAACAGAAAGCTCGTGATCTTCCACTCTTGGCAGCAATAACAACGTGAACACTTTCGATTGGCCCAAATTTGGAGAAAATCTCCTTACTTTTGTGTTCAGTCGTATAAATGCTCAATCCAAATATTCCTAAACAGCGCCTATGTTGAGGATGTTCCCTTGTTCCAACATGCCTTCGTCTTTGAGATAAAGGACTACGGGATTATGATTTTCGCCGTTCTTTAACTTTTGCGATCGTATGGTGAGTAAGAACTTGATCGTGATCTGCTGTTTGAGTACTTATTTCTGTACCTTCCTGGTGTTCGAGACTTTGAACGTGACCGAGGGCTTCTCGAATTTATCGTTTGCCTACACTAAATTAATAGAATATTGCCTTCGTTCCACATAAAGGATGCCGCGGATAAAAAGGGATAAAGTTAAAATATTTTTTTTTTCACTTACCTCTTGCAATTGTCGTCTTCAGGCAGCTGTCACGGAATGTATGCCTCTTCTTATCAAAAGCACAGCATTCATGGCAGCTTACGGAGACGACAACTACAGAAGTACTTGGTAACTCTAAAATTGTGTGTAAAACTGCCTTCCCATTTCAGCACCCAGATGGCGCGAAATATTACGAATAATGGCTCACATTACTTATCCTACGATTTTAGTTACCTAGGGGCAGCAATATTAATTTTAGTTATGCATTAGTACGATAAATATGAAATGCTTTCATTACGGTTAGTTTTTTTTCTGAATCTAATATAGACATCTGTGCAATGAATTTGATTACCTACACCCTTGTAGATTAGAATACTGATGAGGGCCAGTGTGCTGAATCACCTGTCCTTAAAGTTTGATTTATAAATGTATAAAATTTCGTTTTGTATAAGGAAATATATAGTGCATCTCCCGACACACGGCCAGTTCGGTACTACTCGGTTGGTACATTCTGCACCGCACCTTCGCGTAGTATACTTCATCTAGCTAGATGTGCGCCTATGTAACTACTTTTCGTATGGGGTGACATATGAGTGGAATTGATTGTAGGCCATTTTATCAGGATGCTAGAATCAGTCAGGGTGTAATAACGAAAACAAACGCAGGGCGGAAAGTAAATGCAGTTTTGTTTGGAGCTGAAAATAACCTAAATTTAAAAATCAAAATAATAGGACCTTTTGAATAAAAATATGTATTTTCATGTAGTTGTGACAAAAAAAAATATAAAAGACAGAAAGAATTCTATTTGATGAAATAGATAGTGATAAGTCACTAAGAATATATCATATAAGGAAACAAGATAGTTGTTTACCCTGTAGATTCTTGAACGAAATGGAAATTACTGGTTAAGACACTAGTACGTCAATCATTTTTTATCTTTATCTAATTACTTGATTTTTTTTGGTCCTGCGATGGTCTCATTAAGTCAACAGCAATATTTAAGTGTATTTTCATATTAGATATCTTTGTGGATAATAAATGAATACTTGTAATTATGTATTGAAGTTCACATTATAATTTCAGGAAACCTCAACGAAGCTTCTTGTCCTCCTTGCATCCTGCATCCCTTCTCCCTCTATCTCCCCATGTTTTTTATTTGATCTAAGATTTTTTTTATTCTTTTGTTTTCAGCGCCCTTTTAGGTTGGGCCTGCATCCTAGCCAGTTGCAGGGTAGGTGTGGGTTAGTACCTAAATTGTTGATCAAGGGGGTAAATTTTCATTTTGTGCATTTGTCATGTCAGTTCGGCGCGGCTATGAACAGCAGGTGACACCAGGCCTGTTGTTCTTCCTTCGTTATCTGTTCTCTTGTTTGTTTTTATCCCTTGTGGCAGACCTGAAGGAAGGATTCCACAGCCTTCCTTCGCCACAGGCACGCCGAATTCTGTTTGTGAATGTGTGATGATGTTCAAGAACTCACAGCCCATACCGGCGAGCTAGGACGTGCTGCCAGCTAGCGCGTGCCAATTGAACATCTTGCGGCAACTTCACGTTGCACATTCCGCACACACATTACAGAGTCTTTATTGAATTACTATTGCTTCACGATATTCGAGATAATTCTCGGTGCCGGTCTTGACACGATACCGGGACCGGCAGCGAGATAAATATCATTGGTAACAGTGCGATACCGAGAGCGAGATTGAGGTGACGAGAGTGAACGAGATATTAGTTTCTATTATTTTATTGTGGACATTTTTTTAAGTTGTTTCAGCTTCTATGTCGCTCCGAAAATTGTAAATTTTGTGATTTATGGGGCATATAAGTATACACTGCTTTCCTCAATCGCTTCTTTCTACATTATTTCCATCTTCAGATATTTGCGTTTTATCCTCAATAGCAAAGAAGATTCTTTGCTACCTTGTTTTGGCGAGGGGAATAAGAAGAAAATGCATATACACATAGATATATCACTTGTCCTCGCTCCCCGTTATTTCACCGAAATTATCTTTTTTTTATCTTGTCGAGAGCGAGATTGGACCGAGACTGGCCTTTATCTCGCCGAGCTTGCGACGAGAGCAAGATCGTCTTCACCTTGACGAGACCAAGACCGAGATGTGCCAAAGTCTCGGTCTTGCCTCGGTGCCGTGAAGCCCTATGAATTAGTCCGCGTTTCAGACAATTAATGCAGAGATTCAAACGCTTGACTTTATTAAAGCTTTCAGTGGGACCAAGGACTTTGAAATTTGGACAGCCTTGAATGTTTACTACTCGTGCAAGATTCACACAAGAGCTTGAAACCAGCAGTGTTAATGCATAACCTCTTGAGTGATATATTTTCTTGCTATTTCTGCTATAACCGCTCGATTTGAATGTTGGCGGAGTAAGTCTTCTTTACTGGATCGAGATTTTCCAACGCTATGCATCGCTTATCAATCTATGTAACTAACTGCTCCATTTAGGTAGGTTTTCCTCAGCTACTTCATCTTCCCATTTTCAAGAGTTTTAAAGTCTAGCTTGGATAGAATGACGTGAAAAAGTAATATGCATCCGCTATTTCTTATTCTCAAAACGCCTTTTTAATAAATTTAAGGCATCTTCGTAATGTTTACCTCTTACATAGGTTGCGCTTATACATATTAGGGCTGCGTTTGTAAGGCAAGATCTCAGTTGCTGGAATTTTTCAATATCACTGATATCATCTTCATTATGGACTAGATTTTCAAACATAGTAACAAAATCAGACCACTCCGAATATTTTCCAGTGAACTTAGTAAGCTTGAGTATTGGAAGTGATTTATTCTTCTGCTTGAATGGTGTTAAATGGATGTTAAATTCGCATCACCTATTGTAAGTGAAGTTCGAAGTCGCTTTTTTTGCTGTTTTGTGTACGAAAATTTTATCTCATTGTAAGCTTCCTCAAAGGCCTTCCGTTTACCTTTATCAAACGAGGTTTCAAATGGATCTAAATATTTTAGTCGTGTTTGAATTTTATTGAAATTTTCAAAGTAATTTTTCACCATACTCAGGTGAATATCAAGTTGGTGTACTAAATGATCATATTTTTGAGTTAACCTTGGCCAGAATCTCTTTGTATTCGCAACTCAGCTAAAAGAGATTTATTTCCATCCTCTTTGTTGTTAGAATCGCTCTCTACATTTTTGCTTCCAGTCGTTTTGGCTTGCGCTTGACAATATGTGTAGTATGACCTTTTGTCCTTGATCAGAAGCAGCTGTTTGTGAATGGCACGTGGGGTCACGTAGAAAAATTTGTGCATAGAACCAAAAGGTGCATAAAACCAAAAGAGTACTTACTGTGTCTCCCTTTCTTTAATAAAGTTTAATTTCAAAGACCTTTCAGACGAAATACAGCTCCTGACAAAAAGGCTGCTTAAGTTGTCTCACTGCTTCACGTCCTACTGCAATAATCTTCTGTTTTGTGTTTAATGTTCAATTGACATTATTTGGTTAATGAGGCAATCAAACCACCAGATATGCACAAGTTCTCAAAAGTTTTTAATTTTTTTAATGAGCACTTCACAATATATTCGCGATTTAGTATGAAACTGATAGGATATCTGGCTCGAAGGACTTTATGTGTGATTTCAAGCGTTTTTGGGATCAATGTTTGAACCAACGAAAGTATAAATTAGACGCAGTTTTTTTAGTAACTTAAACCTAGGGGACAGCCTAAGGCGAGTGAGGAAACTAGAATGTCTTTTTTTTTTGCATTGCTGCGAGCTAGACAACAGCCAAAAGACGGAGTGGATTTTGTAATTCAATTTTAGAAACCCACGGGGAGACCCGGTCTCGAACCCGGGAACCATGACATGGCAATTAATACAACTCTGTCTCCAATTTTTTTGATTTTTTAATTTAAAGTAGAAAATGAAAATATTTTTTGTTAAAAGTAAATTAAAATACCGTTAATAAAATAAATAAGAATAATTCTGTAGCTACTGATACAATTATATTCACTTCTTGGCCCTAATGGCACCGTTATGGGGTTGATACATGGAAAAAATTAAATTTTCAATTTTTTTTCATAATTTGTTTCTTAGCGTTTTAAGAACATGTAATTAAATCGATTTTACCATATTTCAACTCTACTCAAAACCAATATATAGCATTACATGGACTCGCACGACTGCGTCGGGCTCAGGCGCGTCTGGACGGAGCCGGCCCGCCTCGGTTTCTTGATCTATCTCTTTTTGATTTTGTATACGACTCGGCATAGCAAACTAGCGGATTAGTAAAAACTGGTAGGTTTTCATCGGTTTTTCTGTTGTTCAAAGTTAAAAAGCAGATATCTTAAAACAGCATTTTTTTCCACTTGAAGTAAGATTGCTTAAGGGGTTAGGGGTAGTCAAAGGCGTGAAAAAATTACTATTTTAAATATTTTTTTTTTGTGGTAATTAAATTTGTTTTACAAAGCTAACTATGCAGACTTGTTACATCATCTTTTTACTTAATTTTATCAAAATTAAAAAAAAAATTATTTTTAAAAAAATTATCGCCATCTTTGTTGGACCCCGTTCCGGAAGTTGCGATTTGCAGTGACCAACACAGCATCTTACTGGTTCATCGGAAATCCACCAAACAAAGAGAATCATTAGTTTAATAGTTAATCTTGTCCTTAAACCACGCTTTTTTTAAATTTAAAAAATGCGGCTTCTGAAAGTTTACTCGCTGATTTTCAAGCAAAAAACCACTAGTTTATTGTTAAAAAAAATTTGAAGTTTAAAATCCGTCGATCAAGGACAAGTTTTTTATGCTTACAATAACAGCTTATTATCAATTTCATCCAAATCCGTCCAGTAGTTTTTGAATTATAGTGGTCACCGGCGTTGAAAACATAGTTTCGAGAAAAACGCCTTTAAAGTTTAAAGTTCTCATTGCATTTGCATTTGCCTTCAGTAAATGTGGGTTATATCAAAAACTATTTGTTGGATTGACTTCAAATTTTCGAGAAATATTTTCAAGATATCATACTTCAAGAAAATGAAATATCGATTTTTTGAAAATTCTGATTACCCTAACCCCTTAGAAGTATTGGTTCAATCGAGCTGAAGTTTTAACCACAGCTTCTCAAGTCATATTACTGCTATCTGAACCTTCAAAAATAGACAAATTGCGAACAAAGTATTTTTTCTCGCGAATAGAATCGAATATATTGCCGCTTTTTCGTTTTTTAGCCGGCATTTTTTTTCAAGGTTTTTTGGAAAATTGGGGTTCGTATAGAAGCTCAAGCCTATTGTCTTTTTGTAACAGAAAAAGCACTCCAATTGGAACTAAAAGATACGTAAAAAATTTCATACTATGATTTTATCGTCAATCACCCATATTTTTGCCAATGACGCAGAACTGCAAGCTAAAACAGCTTGTATATTCTCACGCAATCACGGAAGCACGAAGATCTTAAAATAGTATTTTATAATTTGAAATCGCTAAATAAAATTTTACCCGCTGCACTTAGTAATTGAATTAGAGTTGCCCTTTTGTGATTCGTACAAGAGTGATTTGTGATTCAATCTGAAGGAACAGTGTTTGAGGAATTAAAGGCAAAACAAAAATGGATTGTTTTACAGATACCGCGTAAATCAACACAGACACTGTAGGAGGTCGGAGTCAATCAGTATAGGAGTATACATTTATTAATTCTGGCTTTCCTAAGAAATATTATTTCAAATTTCTCGGAATATGAATAAGTGGCACAGATTGTATATATCTTTAATACCCAACAATGCACAAAAATATAATAAAAGAACTAAAGTGCTTAAGTCCTTAAACTTTTTATGAGTGCGTTTTCGTGAAAAAACAAAAATAAATAATAATAATAACTTTAATTCTTAAAAAAACAACATTTCAATTCTATTTATTAATCAACAGGAGGGCAAATGTTAACTGCACAACAACAACAACAACAGGCACTTAGGATGCAAATGATGAGTCAACAGCAACAACCACAGCCGCAACAGCAGTTAAATCCAATGCAACAACAAAATTCTCGTAAGTAAATTAAATATAATACTTAACAATACAGCGATTTAGTAAAACATACATAATCAGCGAGCCAACATGCTTCACCGCAACAACAGACGGGTCCATCTGAAAATCCCGCAATGCGCGATAGGGAAAAAATTTGGTCCGGGGTATTAGAATGGATTGAAAAAGCAAAAACAGATCAAACTAAAATTACGCGACAAGTTCCATGTCATGTAACTGCTAATGCGAAAGATGGCGAGCCAGAAATGTATGTGAATGCAAAACTTATTCATAGCGAAATCACACTATTAATTTTATAGAAAAGCGGATAATTGGCCATCAAAACTAATAATGCAATTAATGCCAAAGCATCTGGTAGGAAACATCGGAGGACAATATCTGAAAGATTCAAAAATGGTAGTGTTTAGGCCAAATCCTTGTGAAGCATTAGATGCATTGTCAAAAGTGATGATCTCTGGCTTTGTATATACTTAAACGAAGAAACAATTCTTCTTCTAATGGCATATTTTTAGGCTGGTTGCGTACACTTCAATTGCGGATCGCCTTCACCCTCACCGTGTGACATTAAAATATTAATTCTTCTCTATACAGCCGAGAAAAAAACATTTCTAGGATTTATTCCAAACAATCAATCGATGTTCGTGGACAGATTACGTAAAGTTATACAGCAAAAGCAAGGAATGGTATAAAAGGTTTCATACATAATTTATAATATTTAAATGAATAATTTAAGGGACAACAGACGACTGTGTCCAATACCCAACAACAAAATCCGCATGCAAACCCTATACAAATTCCACACCAGTCGACTAATCAGGTAAGCACCTTTTTTTGTTTTTAGGTTTAGATAGATATACACTATATACAGTGATTTAAAAAATTATTGCAATTAACCGTTGAGGTGCTATGGTGAGCTATGGCAGAAAACCAAAGACGCGTGAGATTCGAAAAGAATGACTGATTGTTTTAAGAATAAAGGAAGTTGTACTAAATATAGATAAATAGTGAAACCACAGTTTAATAAGCACAAAAACCCGTTGCAGTGGCTGGCACTTGTCAATAGCGTCCTATTAACTTAATTTAAGAATGGAACTAAATTATCTATTCACGAATTGTTCGTATTGTCGGCAGCTTTATGCTTATATTTGTTATTTTCAATAAAATTTGCTTAAATGTACGTTTACAGTTATTTCTTGTTTATTATTTTGTAATGATAATGCCAAAGCTCAGGGGATACCTTCAGCAACATAGCATAGCCTTGGCAGGAAAGGAATTAAGGGTAAGAGTTATGCGTTAAAAGGTTAAGTGGACGATGTACGCCTGGCCTGGAGAGTATAGGGGTGGGAATGATTTGAAGCTCTTGTGTCGCGCATTGTGATTTGTCTACAAGGATCGTGTGTATATTCGAAAAACCTTCCCTTTATAATTAACCTCACATGCTAAGTAAAATGTTGAGGTCTGGACAATGATGTGGTCTTCATAGTATTTTGCTGTAACGAATTCTTCATTTTACGTGTTGTACGGTCGGGTTAATACCGACTATACAGTCGTATACAATCATACGTTAAAAAATTCGATATGGTTCACACAATTTCACGCCCACCAACAACGTTACTCAGCAAACAATTCTTATCGTCCGCAATATAGAACACGTTTCATCTGGGGAGTCATCATTATCGTACCCGAAATTCTTTTTGTGGAAGTCACCCTCTTCGGGAGTAAATGCGTGGGCGATACCTCCCGAAGAGGCTTTGGCAAAACAGAATACTAATAAGAATGAGAATTGAGGAATTTTCGTGGAATGGTATTTATTTCGTATTACAAAAGCGTTACGTATTCTTATCTGCCTGGCAATTTACATATTCTCATCCCAGTCACAAACGCGATTCCTCCTTATTCGAAAAGGTTTGAAAGGGAACACATACTATAACACTAGTTTATACCAAAAAAAAAATCTGGTTGCTGATCGACTTTTTTAAATGTATTTTTGGGCGTTGATTCCAGAAATGGCAACAATTTTTTTTAAGAATCGTTTTCGAGATATTCTCAAAAAATTCTATAAAAATTTATCAAAAAATTCTCTAGAAATTTCTGTATTTTCACACATTTTATTTATTCTGGTCGAAAATATATCTTTTTGCTTGCGCTTCTTCGTAGAATCCGTGAATTTCTGTTAATTTTCATGCATTCCAGATGGGAGATAAATTTCCTTTTTTCATTCATTTTTGAATAACTTCTACATTGTTTGTCCGATTTGGGCAAATGTATACTTAAAATTTTCGTAAAAGAATGATCTTTCATCTTAAATCTTAAAAAAAATTCTTGGAATTAAACAAAGCAATTGAAAAGTTACTTTTCAAAAATTTCGGAAAAATCACTTTTTTTGGACTTTGATCGCCTGTAACTTCATTAAATCTCATCCGATCCGCGTAAACAGAATAGCTTTGGAAAGAGGACAAACGATATGTAATATATGTTCAGCGGATAAAAATTGATGAGTAGATGGGTAAATAACTCAGAGAAGTATCAAATAACGGGTTTTTTGAGAATATCTCGAAAACGATTGTTGCCACTTTTGAAAAATACATAAAAAAGCCTATGAGAAACCAGATCTCGAGATTAGGTCCAAATTTGTAAGCTAGTGTAATTGTAGAATTCAATTTATTTAAATAAGAGGAGTCAATGTAGATTCCGTGGTAATGGAATTTGCAGTACGTAAAGATTACCTTTTATTAAGTCTTCTTGCGGCATTAAGGAAATGTTGCTGTATTACCTATCGATGGTCTGTTCAATACATGAAGTAAATATTTGTTGACAACCTCTTTTGAATGTTTAGAATAAAATTGGTAATTTGCTATGAAAATTTAAAATTGATATGTACTTTTTTCCAATTTTATTGAATTCAATATATTTGATAAAATATGAAATAATTTAATTAACAATTAAACTATAATATATCTTTAACTTAAATTAACCAAATATTGAATTTTTAAGTAATGTTATATTATAGATAAAGGCTGTGATACTTTAAGGCAGTAGTATTTTTAAGTTAGCAGTTTATGTATATGAATCCGTATCTTTTAATGTGCTGACGAAAAAATCTTTGCTTTGTCCCGTTCCACATATATTTTTTTGATAACTCATCGGTAAAATTATATCGCCAAAAGCTGCTGCTGCTTCCCTTCCACATCGAGTGAATAATCGTTTCTGTAATTAAAATTTTTAATTGTTCAAAATTTAATGCAGGAAATTTATAACTTACAAGCTGCGTTTTTGCTTCTGTATTGTCCAGAACTTCTTTGACGAATGCAGACAATAGCTGTGTCAAGATCATGACAATCTGAAGAAAAAAAAACGATGCGGGTTAGTGACCCAACGGGAATGTCCGATTGTGGTAGTTAAACAAACAAATGGAGAGTTTGAGAAATTGAGTGTACAGAAATTTTTGTTATTTTATGCATTTAGTCCGGGTGGTGATGGTTTTTGATGGCGATTTCGGATCACTTGACTTTATGTAAAGTTGATAGTCTAGATATGGCTAGCAATCGAATCAAGCGTCAGCTGTCAGAGGCGTAGTGAACCTTGTTGTGAGAAAATGCCAATTAAATTGAAAAGAAAACCAAGAATTGTTTTAGGTCATTTGAAAATTTGCACAACAAATGTTTATTTGATTAATTTAAAAAAATGTCAACTGCGTAGATAATATATATAAACCTGTATAAAAAATAATTGATATAAAATCATTTCAGGTTCAATGTAAATTATACAGATAATTCTTCTTATCATTAAAATAATAAAAACAATCGTCAACTATTCTTTCAATGGTGGTAAGACCGTCAGCTGAGGGATTATTAGTGCTGACGGAGCATTTAATATGAGTATTATGTATGTATTATTTAACTGACGATCTCTATTTACCCCCTTCATACAAATAGCTGACTTACGTTTTTACTTAAGTGTTAGGTAATTAAATTAAGAGACACTCGGCCATTAACCCCAACACCTCGATCGCGATTTACCCGAATTTCGCAATAGTGCGCAAGTTCAATGAAAAATATCCAAAGGAAAGTATAAATGCAAAATGCAGCTTTGGACGTGCTTTCGCAACCATACGAGCATGATAAATACAAAACGCAGCTTTAAATGTTTCACGTGCTTTCGCAATCATATGGAATTTGCTTCACCAAAGTAGAACAAGTAAACAAGAACTTTACTTTGAGCAAGCTTTTCCGATGGCGAAAGCGCGTGAATGTGCTGAGGTCATTATTGGCAAACGATCGATTTGAGGTCTTGGGAGTCGTGAAGTAAAAGTCGAAGATCAACCGCGAAGTAGTTAAGTTTAAGTTTTATCGTTTGGATTGATTTAAATAAAAAGGAAAAAGTCGAAGATCAACCGCGGAGTAGTTAAGTTTAAGTTTTGACATTTGTATGGATTGAAATAAAAAGTTTAAGTTTTGCCATTTGTATGAATTGAAATAAAAAGTTTAAGTTTTGACATTTGTATGGATTGAAATAAAAAGTTTAAGTTTTGCCATATGTATGGATTGAACTAAAAAGTTTAAAGTTGAAAGAGTGTCGGTTTGTTTTTCTGAAAAAAACTTCGTTCACATTGCATTGATCCGGTCACGTTCTCAACATTTTGGCGCAGCCGGTAGTGTTAGGTAATTAACTTTTAAAGATAGTGAACTGTTAAAAGTGCATTTGTTCAACATTCGGAGTGTTAAGTCCGCATCAGCTCTGCAAAATAGGATTAGGGTGATCGTAAATTGCCTTAATATCCCTAATTCTTACAAAAGTGAACTGTTAAAAGGGCATTCATTTTGCATTCGAAGTGTTTGATGTGCATCAGTTCAGTAAAAGGGTGGTCGTAAATTGCCATTTCCCTATTTTTACTTCAAATCGGGGTTAGCAACTGTAGGTGCCTCTGCTCCAGGTGAGCACGCATTAACCCCAAAATAACAAGAATCAAGAGCGGATCCACATGCAAGGAGAATTTTCAGTGTCCCAATACTACACACCCCAGAAGGAAGGAGGTTTGCCAGAAGAATCAACTCGCTTTCGCTTGAAGACAGCCTGACATCAGACGAAGAGGACGAAGTTTTTGTATCAGAAGGCAAGCAACATACATCACGCTGGAATAGCACCGGAAGGCTTCACCGCTCAGGAAGAAGAACCTATCAACGTAAGATCCAAGTACAATCCAAGAGAGAAAAGTGGTCTGGTAAGCAATCGTCTTCTAAAAAACTAACTGTAGATAGTAAGAGGCATTTACTAACTAACTTGTTATATGAAAATAAAATGGCTTTAGACTACAATAAGGTAAACCAATTGATTAATTTAAATATCCCAGTTTATTCGGGAGAATGTTCCTATTTAAATAATGATCTCGAAATTTTTATAAAATGCTGTGAAAAAGTGTATGAGTACCTAGTGGGTGATGAAGAAATTGAGTTATTTTTGCGACTAATTCCCACAAAACTAAGAGGTAGAGCATTTTCGGTTCTATGTGGGGAAACTTTCCAAAATTTTAACGAATTGAAAAATCTTTTAAATGAGAAATTTGCAGAAAATAAACCGTACAGAGCTTTGGTAGACGAACTACGATTAATTCACCAAATCCCTGGGGAAACAGTGAGTTCATTCGGTTTAAGAATTTATCAGAATTATCTTGCGTGTAAAAAACGAGCGGAAAGAGGTCCAAAAAACTGCGAGGCTCTTTTGTGCGATCTTGAGGAAATCGCTATAAATACATTTTTAGGAGGTCTCGTGGACCCAAATCTGCGGTTATATTTCTTGCGAGACAACGAAACTTCCTTAAAAAGCATTCTAGATAAGGCTGACAAAATTGAAGCCAGAGAATAACAACTTTATCTGCAAAACTATCATTCCATTCTTTCCAACTTTAGCCAGCAATGTAATGTTAGCCTTGCAACTTTCAGTTTTCATTTTCAACCGGACTTTAATAGTACCCAATTGTCACAGCACCCTAACCAAATGTCTTCCCCTACAATCATAAAAACTGAGACTCCAAATAATTCTTTTTCTGGTCAATACCCTTCTTTTTCAGGTCAAAGCCCCTTTAGCAATCCTAGAGAAAATAATAATGGCAGAAATTGTCAAAAGTTTAATGCACCAAAAAATGAATATTTGAATACAATGAAATGCAATTATTGTAATCGAATGGGTCATTCTTTCGCACAGTGCCGAGTAAGAAAAAGTCTCCTTTTTGCGTAAATTGTCGTGTTTACGGCCACAATGTACAAAATTGTTCACATGCAGGTGGAGCAATGTCTAATCAGGTTCATTCGTTTAGCCAAAAACCAATCACGGGATTTTAATTCAGGTAACAGATGTGAATTTTGCAAACGTCCGACCCACAATGTGCAAGACTGCCGTGCAAAACAAGAATGGGAACGCAAGAACTCTCATTTATATAGCACAAAGTCGGAAAACTAGTTCAGGGCCACCGAAGACACCACGGTCAAAGCCCGGTCAACACATTACAACGGTGTCCATCCCCTATGAACCCAAAATTTTCAATAAAGATTCCCGTGAACATATGTAACAAACCCCAAGTAGAATTGTTAATTGACACAGGCGCAGATATAAATTTAATAAAAAAATCAGTTCTTACTAAATTTGCTAAAATTCATAATAAAACGATTGAAATAAATTGTGCTTTTGGCAAAAATAATACTTTAGGAAGTTGTGAAGGTATTATTAAAACACCTTCACCAAAAACTTGTGAATTCCACATTATAAAAGATAACCCCAATATCCCAGGTGATGGTGTTTTAGGAAATAATTTTCTTTCACTGCATTGTAACATTGAAGGTCCAAATCAACTTTTAAGATTTCCAAAAACACAAATAAATCCAAGTGAATTCACAGTCCCCTTAAAAAGGGTTTTACATGTATCCTCTCCAGATAAAATATCATTAAAGACAAAACCAGTACAAGCTGGCTCAATAAGCAGCTCTCCAGTTAAGCTGAGTTTGATCGACGATAAATCTGAGTCAGATGATCTTAAACGAACAGGGAAATCTACATTTTTAGTGAAGTCACACGAAGCAAGTTCCGATGTAAAGACCAAGGAAGCAAAGCATAGGTCTGCTGTAGATTCACAAAACTCGCTCGTAACTCTTACCCCGAAATACGATGAGACTCCGAGAGATATTCGTATTCCGGCTAGAACAGAAAAATTGGTCCAAATACCCACTGAAGCAGTGGGTGACATGGTCTGCTTATCCCAAGAAATTTGGCCCGGTGTTTTTCTTCCAAATTGTTTAATTCGTCCCATGGATAAAAGGACTACGGTGAGTCTCCTTAATACAACAGAAGTTGAGCAAAGATTCGATAAAATTAACTTACGCTTATTACCTGTGGCAGATTTCATCGTACATAAAATAAAAGATGTTCCAAACCAAACATGCCTAAAAGGGCGCCACAATGAATCCAAAATCAGTTCTAATACAAGCATTCTTTGTGCAGCAAAATTAGAAAATAATAGATTTAATTTAATAGAAAAGGAGGTTATTCATGACGGTCTTAATCCAGAGGAACAAGACGCTTTACTTTCAATTTGTAAAGAATTCCATGACATTTTTTACATGCCGGGAGATAAATTAACCCACACTAATGTTATCGAACACACAATTTCTATTAAAATTGACCATCCTCCTATTAACCAAAAATGTATCGCTTGCCGGAAAAACAAAAAACAATTATTCAGGACCAAGTGCAAGATATGCTAAATATCAGGGGGAGAAAAAGTGGCGTGTTGTAGTGGATTTCAGAAGATTTAATTCAATAACAATTGGTGATGCTTTCCCCTTGCCCAGAATTGAAGATATCCTTGACCAACTGGGTCATTCCCGCTATTTCACGACACTTGATTTAGCTAGCGGATATCAGGTTTTGGTTAGCGAGACTGATAGATCAAAAACAGCATTTAGTAAAAATCTGGGACATTATCAATTTAAATGAATGCCTTTTGGACTATCAGGAGCACCAGCAACATTCCAACGTCTAATGAATTACATTTTAGCAAGGTTGCAGGGTTTCACGTACTTCGTCTATTTAGATGATATTGTTATATACGGTCGAAACTTAACTGACCACAATCAAAAATTAAGGGTAATTTTTGAGAAACTTCGTGAAAGGAATTTAAAACTTCAAACAAGCAAATGTCAATTCTTAAGAAAGGAGGTCATTTACCTTGGACATATATGCACAGAACGAGGAGTTTTCCCAGACCCGTCGAAAACCAAATGTGTCCAAGATTTCCCGACCCCACGTACGGTTCGGCAGGTGCAATCTTTTCTAGGTCTATCGAACTATTACAGAAAGTTCATACCAAATTTTTCAAAAATTGCGGAGCCTATTCAAAAACTTCTTCATAAAAACACAAAGTTTAAATGGTCCGAACAGTGCCAACACTCTTTTGAAACTCTCAAGCACGCCCTTGTGAATCCACCACTTCTTAAATATCCAGATTTTTCCAAGCCTTTTGTACTAACAACAGATGCTAGTGGAAAAGCACTTGGAGCTGTTTTATCTCAGGGAAAAATAGGCGAGGACCAACCAATTGCGTATGCAAGTCGTTCTCTGAATAAAGCCGAACGAAATTATTCAACAATTGAAAGGGAACTACTGGCAATTGTTTGGGCCACGAGAAATTTTCGTTGCTACCTGTACGGAAGAAACTTTACGGTCTATACCGACGACAAACCTTTGCTTGGAATATTCAACACAAAGGATCCAACATCTCGGTTAGTAAGGTTCCATCATAAGCTTTCAGAGTTCAATTATGAAATAAAATATAAGCCTGGAAAATACAATAACAATGCTGACGGACTTAGTCGGATTCCTCGAAGCGAAAATATAGAGGAAATATTACCATACGAGATCAGCAAAAATATCAATCAGAACAGGTTTGATTCGAATACGGGAAACATACAAAGTAGCCAAGAACCCACAATCCAAGGAGACATAAGAAATGTAATAGTCAAGGCTCAAGTACATCACAGCATGGATTCCGATATTGAAAATGACTCATTAAAGTCACGAGCGTGCCATGTAATGACACGATCGCAAAAGCTGAAAGCTTCATCCCAACAGCAAGCAAAACCGGCAGACGTGAGTCGAAATTCTTCTCCGGCTACTAATACGAGTAGTCTCGATGAAGAAATATTGATCAGTAATACCGATTCTGATATCGGAAATCTCCTGGACCAAACAGATTCCAGTATTATATCTTTGATTAACCCAGAAGATATAAATACCGTTCTGAAGGATTTCCACAACTCTGCTCTTGGAGATCATTAAGGTGTGTATAAAACATACAAACGGATTAAAAACCAATATAGGTGGAAAAATATGATGAACGATATCAACGAATATGTGAAGAAATGCTTAACTTGTCAAAAGAACAAAACTGGGAAACAGACAAAAATGCACATGATGATTAGTGACACTGCTCAAAAGCCATTCGAAAAGGTTTACTTAGATATCGTGGGACCTTTACCTGTTTCCGAGAGGGGTAATAAATATATACTTACGTTTTTAGATGATTTGACTCGTTTCTTTGACTGCGTTGCCATTGGTGATGCCGAGGCTATAACAGTTGCAAATTCTTTCTATAAAAACATAATTCTCCGTTACCAAATCCCTAAAAAAGTTATAACAGATCAAGGTACTAATTTTACAAGCACCTTATTTAAAGAAGTATGTAAGCTGTTAAAAGTTAAAAAAATACAAACAACAGCGTATCATCCACAGTCGAATGGTGCCCTAGAAAGAGCACATGGTCCCCTAATTGATTACATACGAAGTTTTGTGGATAACAAGCCTGAAAAGTGGGAGAAATGGTTAGCGGAAGCTGCGTATGTCCACAATAACACTATCCATGACAAATCTTAAACAAGAACCGGAACCAATTTACAACTTTGATAGTTACTGCAACTGTATCAAATATAAAATGCAAAAGGGACATAAAATAGCTCGCGAAATTCTTATAAAAAGTAAGGAGGTGTCTAAGAAATATTATGACCGCCACACAAACGTAATCAAACTGCATATAGGTGATCAAGTTCTCCTACGAAATGCTCAAAAGAAACACAAACTCTCACCTATATGGACAGAACCATATGAGGTGAAAAAGGTCGATAATGACATAAATTGCACTATCCAAATCGGGAGAAAGTTACGGCGTGTTCACAATAATCGACTTAAAATATTTTAGGAATAACTAAACTACTTTTCTTTCATAAATACTACAATAGTATCTATAGTTAAGGTTTATTTTCAGGAACAATGCTGCTCCTAGTATTACTTTGTATACCGTCGACTTTTTGCATACGTCCCGAAATCCAGCAACTGAGCAATGCTGGTATCTTGTTCGAGCAAATGGGAAATGCTTTAAAATACCAAGGCAAATGGACCTTAATAACCGAAGTAACCTTAGCAAATGAAACTGAGGTAATAGAGTTTATTGAAAATTGTGATAAAGTTGTCACTGAAATGTGTAATTTTTTAGTAAGTAACGGAGATCAAAATAACTCATGTACGTATTGGCATACAGAAATTACTAGGACAGTTAGAATAATAAGAGATAAGATAGATAGCATACAATTATATTCAGTCAAGTCTTAAATGAAAAGGGAAATTCTTGATGGCATTGGTAGAATTTCTAAGTTTTTATTCGGAACAATGGATGATAGGGACGCTGCAAATATTTATGAACGCCTAAAAAAACTTGAAACTGATGACAAGGAAAATTTACATTTAATATCAAGGCAAATAACTGTTGTTAAATCAAGATTTAATACAGTAGATAGCATTTTGAAAAATCTGACCCACCACCAAATTGATTTGGAGCGCAGGTTGGCACACTTTTCTAGTAAGTTAAGTTTGGAATTGCAAAACATTACGGCTGAGCTTCAAATTGTTCATATCCAAGCACAGTTTAACGAAATTACAATCCTCATGTTACTTAAATTACAAAAAATTTACTTTCATCACGCCGAAGGGGACACCGTCTTTACAGCTCTACACCAAAAAAATTACACCCAGCAATTCTATCTGGGCAAGATCTTCTCAAAAGTTATCAAGAAATAACAAAAACAGACTTCGGTCACCCATTATTGAACGACCTCTCTGTATTGAGTCAAGTAATTGACGTGGACTACTTACAAACTAATAATAAATTCCTTATTCGTATACAAATTCCTCTAACGGAAACTACTGATTATATAATTAATAAAATTTATCTCCTACCAATACCCATTTCAAAAACACGCTTTTATTTCCTAGATATTCAAACGGGTTATATACTTAATAATACTAGACAACGACATTATTTGGAGTTTTCAGAACAAGATTTTAGAGAACAATGCACGTCCTACACATCGGCAAATTATACACACATAAACGTATGTAAACAAAATTAACCTAAATTTATAGGATAAGATAAAAATAATTGTCTTATAAATATACATATTTGATAATCCATTCATAGAACACCCGTCCTGCCCTCATCGAACTACAGAGCTAAACAGAGATTTTCTTATTAAAATGAAACAAAAAAATATGTGGCTCTATAATTTCCAACAAGAAATTAGTATCATGATTCGCTGTAAGGGAAACAGTTTTCGTGAAACGTTACACGGTCAGGGAATTCTTACTCTGAAAGGAAGTTGTTCTTATCAAATGGGTGCGTACGAAATACCATTCGAAACCCATTACGAACAAGTTGTACCTATTAGGGAACCAGAACACTACAATATCCCCAAATTAAGAATTAGTCCAAATTTCTTAAAGAGCATTGAAGGTCCCAAATTCGAAACTTTTAACTCTGACATAGTACACAACAGCGACTACTTAAATGCACTCAAGTCAAGTAGTAAAGCATTAGACGAGTTAGAAAAAGAGGTAAACCTAGTTAAATTAACACGAGACTCCAAGCAACGAAGCATCCAAAGCCACGTCAACTCTGCGGTATGTGCCCTGTTCATCCTCTCTTTCATCGTAATGTTTGCGATTTACTATCGAAAAAGATTACTTAAACGAAAAATACCGATCCACGCAAACTTACAGCTAGTGGTTAGCTTTCCCCACGAAGAATCAAAAAGCTCTGAAGCTATAGACGAAACAGTAGATCTCCATAAAATATCCAAAGCCACAACCTCAACTTCCGATGATTCACCCAGTAGGTCAAATAAGAAAATAAGTTCATTTAGGATTAAAATTTAGGCCATGAAATGATAAGTAAATAAAATGTGTATACAATAATAATGTCCAAAGCAGTCAGCTAAAATTAATTTTTTTTTCAAGTTATGTGTTGTTTACAAAAAAAAGGAAAATATTCCCAGAGTAATATTTTCCTTTTCTATGGGGGTGAGGGATGTTAGGTAATTAAATTAAGAGACACTCGGCCATCACCTCGATCGCGATTTACCCGAATTTCGCAATAGTGCGGAAGTTCAATGAAAAATATCCAAAGGAAAGTATAAATGCAAAATGCAGCTTTGGACGTGCTTTCGCAACCATACGAGAGATCCGGTCACGTTCTCAACATAATATATTGTTAAAATAATATTTTCCAGAAATTTCAAAGGACTTGAAAAATCAATTTAAACTAAAATTTATTGTTTAAATCATAATGTTAATATAAACTAATGCTGAAATATAAAAAATTTTAAAAATAAGTTCAAGTTCTTACAATTTCTCAATTGAGTTTTTTCTTCTGACGCGTCTGCTTGTGGAACGTTCAATATGTCGAAAGAAATTAAACCCTTTTGTGTATTTTGTGTGCCGAAAAATGAAACTTTAAAAACTTTTTGTGATATTATTTTAAAGAGGTGTAATAATATTTTAGTGATTCGAAAAAATTGATTTATCTATGAGTTATGCAAAAGTTTTTGAGGAAGTAAACAATTTTCAAAAGTATCACCAAGTGCTATAAAGCATTTTTCCCGTAACCACAACAATATAGGCCACTCAGCATCAAGGTAAGCAACAAGTACTTTGTAATTTTTACGATTTGCAAAATAAATTTCATGTTCAATAAATAAGTAAATTTTTGTGTAACCACGTTAATATTGATACGTTTTTGGTGGTATGGAAAAGTCTGACATAGAAAGAAGCAAAGAAGACGACAATTGAAGAAAACAGAAAGACATAACGTCATAACAGCGTTCTTGCTGCTCCGACTACAATCCAAGTAGCAGGCTGCGGTTTTTCTAAAAGTGAGTGCGGGAGACACTGAGTGTGTGTTAAATTTTCTATGCTATAAAATAATACATGTATTGTGAATTTTTTATTCCACCATTGTTGATAATAATTAGTATGAATTTTCATCACGGAAAAAAATGTATTCTCTAATATATTTTTATTTCTCTAGCTTGCAAGAAGAACCAACGACAAGCCAAGGTGGTGATGATGCTGATACGAGCTACGAAAGTATTGAAGAGGAAGCAATTCCAATTCTTGCTGAAGAAAGTCATCAAGTTGCTGCTATGGATACTGTAGTATCAATTGAATGCAGAAAATACATTCAAATACAGTGAACAGACAAATTCGGTTTGTAATTTTTGCAATAAAAAGTGGAAGAAACACAAAAATTACAAACTTGTTTGATGGACCTTTTTATTAACACAGTGAAGAGCAAAATGGCCGATGAAAATTTATTAAGAAAAAGAATTGAAAAATGTGTATTTTTTATCATAAGAACTGCAGAACAAATTATCAGAATGCCTGTTTCTTTGAGAACACTGTACCTAATGACTTGATCAATGATTTTCTCTACTGATTTGAGAAGGAAGGAGGAGAGGCCGATTGGACGATATGCCTTGGGTTGAGCAGCTTGTCGCCCTCCACTCTTGGTTATAAAGGTTACCCTTACCCCTCCAGAGTTTGGATATATAGCTGAGCTGATAGCTGGCCCTAAAATTTTTAATAAGTATTGGCAACAGATTATCTAAGCCCTAGGAAGATGCCGTCACCACCGGAAGATTTGTAGCCTTTAAAGGAGTTAATGGCCCACTTTACTGTCCCAGCTGTGAAGATGTTCCCAGAGATACTTCACAGTCGACGTGTTGATCCACAGCATGCGCTTGTTGACTGAGTTCCTCTCGTTCTATTTCTGAACACTCAGCGAAATATGTTTCCAAGAGTAGTTTTAATGTTTCCTCGGAGTCGATGGTATAGGATCCATTAGTCTTCTGGAAGAGGAATGATGGGGATTGATCTGGAGGAACTTAAGGGTGGCCCTATCGGCTGCCCTTGGCAGAGTGTGCTGGACCTTCACCTTCGGATCCATTGCTCCTCTCGGGTTTTGGACGACCAGTCTTCCCCTCCTTTGCAGGGCATTAAATTTGTTGATGACTGGTGGATTTTGTCGGGCCACTGCCACTACATTTTCCTGGCTGTTTGTTAACCGTGGAGGGCCCAGGTGTCGCATGTGTCCCCTCCGGTACTGGGGGAACCAAAGCGGTTCGAGATTTTGCGGCTTTGATGTCCGTTGTGGATGCGGGCATTCCAGGGGTTTTTTTTAGAGCTAGACCCCGCCAAAGTCTCGGCCTTGTCTTTGGCAAAACCACTTTTGGGCCTAAGCTACCTTTGCCCGAACATGTAGTTGACCTTAAATGAGGTTTTCTTGAGAGCTGAGAAGTCATCTACTGATAGGTCTATTACAGAGTGCGCTCGTTAATGAAATCCGGCGTATGTGACTTCAACGGTACGGTGCGGTTATTTCGTTTGGTTGTTGCACATTTATAACTTATATTCAATAAATTTTAACTTAAGTAAAATGATTGATTGTTCAATGACACTTGAAAAATAAAAAGAACATTAACATTAACATTTGTTCAATGACACTTGAAAAATAAAAAGAACATTAATGCACGCACATAACTTGTCGTCAATTATACTTACCTGATGTCCCTGGGAAGTAAACAGGCATCTTCTTTCCTCTCCCTAGTCGTCCTGTAAATTCTGAAAAGGAAAACTGAATTAATAAAAGCATTATAGATACAAACAAACAGAAAAAGTTCCAAGAAATTTGTAAATTTACAAAACGCAAACAAATTTCTTGGAACTTGACAACAACAACAACATGCATTTCATGACATGCAAAATACATGAAATATGTTACATATTGCCGACACCTAACAGCAGAAAAACACAATATAGGTATCGGCAATAGGAATGCTACATGTTTTAAGGTCAGGTGCTTCAGTTAAAGGTAATTATTTGCATTTTTTGTATACCTGAGACTGCTGATGCACTTGATTTTAACTAGATAAAATTCAATAATTTCAGGGTACTGTTTTATTCACGGTAAACCGCACGTAATTAACAAAAACTTCGTGACTTCGAGGCGAACTTTGTAAACCGCGAACTGTCATTACTTCAATTTCTCGCAGTACACGTCATATGAGATTAAGGTAACTTAAACGTCATATGAGATTAAGGTAACTTTTCGCGGGGAATTCATTGGCAGTACCAGAATGGCGGTGAATTACGCAATTTTTGAATTATTCGCGATGTTATAAATTTACATTTGGATTAGGGTTGAGTTCGTTGAAATTAAGATTTTTGAAGTAAAACTCACTCACGCTTAACTTAGGGAGTAAGCTGGTGAATGCGTGACGAGAGCGTTACGAAAAGAGTGATCGGGCGAGGCGAACGGAAGTTGAGAGGGAGATATACGGTGATTTCTTGATTATTTCGTAATTTCATTTCGTCTATCAATGAAAACCGATAATAAATTTAAATTTTTGTAGAAAATTAATATATGTATATGTATATCCATGTATATATTATACAATAAAATACATGTATAAACATATATATATACATACATATAGATGGAGCTAAAGAAGTTTTACTTCAGTCGTGTGGTCTAAAGCATATTCGTATTTTTTTTCTGTTGCCGCCATTTTAGGTGCTTTCGCGCGACCAGAGACGAATGAGATAGCTGAGAATTCTCAGTTGTCTCAGTTGAAATGTAATTTCGCGAAACCTTCTCAGTTCATTTTGAGCAACAAAAAATTTCATACACATATTGAGCAACTGAGCAAGTGAGACTGCTTTTTCACGTCTCAGTTGTCTCAGTTAAAGAATAATAACTAGTATCGGTGAATTTTTTAAAAGTGTTTGTATTTATTTATATTTGGTAGCTGCTATTTGCGTCAACGGACGACAAAGTGTCCTTAGCAAACAGAAAGCAATATTATTTTCTAAATTTCAAATTGTAAAAGTTCGTTACAATAACTGCTGTACAAATTGACATTTTGTGAACTGAGATAACTGAGACGGTTGCTCAAAGTTTCGTCTCAGTTGACCAACTGAGACGTGTCCCCGCAAAAGCACCTTTTATAGCACAACTTTAATTTAATTAATCTATTTAATTCATACGTTTTAATCAATGAAGTCATGTCAATAAATTCATCAAATGGTAAGGAATCTAGCAAAGTTTAAGTCAAGAATAATTAAAATAATAGCAATTTATAAATTCTTGGAGGGGAAATGGCGACGACAGAAGGTATATAAAAGGGCTTACAAACGTCAACTCTCTCTCATTTTTAGTAGTGATTTTTAAAAGGTGAAGTAGTGAGTTTACTTGTGGTTAAAAATTTATTTTTGGAGTTTTTTTTCTTTTGAAATTTAAAATTAATAAGTTTTAGTTTTTTTTGTGTGAATGAATAATTAGACGAGAATATTTTAATATTTTTTTTTCTAGTAATTTTTATTGCGTTGAACTTAGTATTGTTCATTTCGAGAATTTATTTTGAAGTTTTTTTGAAGTTGAAACTTAATTTAAGAAATTTAATTTGGTCAAGGTATGCTTAAAATACCACATTGACTATATATAAAATTTATTGGTGACGGGTTTTAGTGATTTTATTAATTTTTTTTACTTTTATATTTGTTATAATCATTTTATTTCAGCAGCGCATTTTAATTTTTGTTATACTCATCGAGTGAACATTATTGAAATATTGTGAATTTATATACATAAAAATAAAGTGTTTTTTGAAACCGGTTAGGCCCTATAATTGTGCAAATAGTTAATTTAATGAAATTTCATCTGACTAATTCATGCCTTTACTCTAATTTTATTCATGTATGAGATTCATTAACAGTTAATTATTTTCTTGCCCATTTAGTATGAATGAATTTTTTTACATAACAGGCAATTTAAACAGTGAATTTATTTTACCGTAATGTGAATAACATATTCTTTTTGGTGTATAAACTTATACAAGTATGAATTGAAAGTGAAAATTAACTAAATCTGTATCCGTGTTTCCTCTTTTTAATTTAACTAAGGTTCGATTTAACTTGAACATTAATTTCAAAATTTTGTATTCGTTGAATTCGATTGGATATTTCAATTTTAATTCTGATTCATTTAATTCGTGTATTTTCTTTTGAACATTGTTTGAGTTCAGAATATTTTTATCGTTGGTTTTTGCTTTCCATCTCTATATTGAAATGTTTTGAACATTTTGTTTGGTTGTTCCATCCAGGAACAGTATACAGATCGTGGTTTTCACTTTTAGTTTTCGGGTTTTTAAAGTACAAGTTCGATTTACTTGCCAATAAAATTAGTACACGTATACAATCCAAGGTGTTATACATATCGTTAACAAGCATTATAAATAAATTTTCAAAATGGTGGAATTACAAAATTTATCAGCGCAAGAGCAAGTAATGCGATCACCTATCGAAAAACTTACTGAAAACGGCCGCAAAACAGGATTAGTGAGAAGAACACAAGGATTTTATGAAGTCAAAAGCTCAGATCTAAAGAAGTTGTGGAGCGAATACAATACAGTAGACATTGCAATCAAAATAAATTTTTGTAAAACAAGTACAGAAAAGCCACATAGAAGATGACAATTTCAGCATACTAGAGACAAAACACACCGATTATCTCAGCGAGCCAATTGAAGGCCTTCGCAAAATTTCAAGTCCGTCGGAAACTTCAATAAACAGCACCGTTGTTACACCAACAAGCAATTCAACTCCACAGCGGGAAGCGATGTTGCCTAGAATATCATTACCGATATTTAATGGCGAATACGACATGTGGAGATCATTTCATGACATGTTCGTGTCATTGGTGCATTAACAACACTAGAATCACTCCAGTACAGAAGTTGCATCATCTCTTATCTTGTCAATTAGGTGATGCAGAAAGATGCTTAAGATATACACCGATAACGGACCAAGATTACGAGCCAGCATGGAGTAAGTTAAAGGAACGATATAAAAACAAACGCATTCTAGTACACCATCTGCTGCAAACATTTTGTTAACCAACCCAAGCTAAACACGGAAACTAGCAAGGAAATCATTAATAGTGATACAATAACTGAAATGATTGGAAGTCAATACAAGTTCATGGGATGTATTGTTCATATATCTATTGGTACAAAAAATTTCCATTTGTAACATTGAAACTGTGGGAGGAAGAACAAGGCTCCACTCAAAAATTACCAGAGTTTTAACTAAATAATTTTTAAATACTCGTTTGAACATTTTAGTGTCACTATCAGACACCATTGCATCTAAACCTAAGCAAACAACGCACTTCACGAAGGAGAAAACATTATCATATCACACTGCTAACAACAACAGATTTCCAGCATGCCAAGGCAAACACTTTGTTGTAAAATGTCCGACATTCCAGAAGATGAGTACAGCCAATAAGCACAAGACAATCAAGTCTTCTGGAAGATGTTTAAACTCTTTTTCCAGCAACCATACCGTTACCAAATGCACGAGTAATTATAGATGTTTTAAATGTCAACAAAAACACCACACTTCACTACAAGAAGAAAATTCACTACAACAACGAGTAAACTAATCTTTAAGCAAAGAAGAATGCGATCTCCAGTTTCGTTATTAAAACAACTGAGGACGTTTTACACACATTTTCATTCACTCGGTTGGTACGGGCTGTAGCTACAATGCAACGATTTATACATAATTGCAAACATTCGAACAATAAGAAGTACGGCATGGACTATCAACAAGCTGAAAAAACAGTTCTGGCTCAAGTGCAACAAGCAGCATTTCCAGACCAACACAAATGTTTGATGAACAAACAAGCCGTCAGTTCAAAAAGTAAACTTCTCCAACTTAATCCATTTTAAATAACAACAACTTGCTAAGGGTTGGCGGACGATTACAAAATGCAATGATTTCGTATGGACAAAATCATCCTATCATACTTCACAGAGATCATCCAGGAACGGCCCTGGTAATCGGCAAACTGCATCTAGAATGTTTGCAGGGCGGACCTTCTTTAGTACTAGCACACAGTCGCAGCCAATATTATATTTTAGACGCCAGAAAAACAATCACAAGTCGAATACATAAATGCTCTCGATGTGCTAGATTTCGGAAGTCAGCAGTTAACAGTACTTGTTAAGATAACCAAACCATTCAAGAAGGTAGGCATAGACTACACTGGGCCATTCGTTATCAAGACATCACAACTGAGGAATGCTTAACGTGTCAAGGCCTACTTCTGCATCTTTGTGTGTATGAAACACGAGCCATACACATCGAACTAGTGTCTTCATTAACATCAGAAGCCTTTATCGCAGCACTAAAGCGATTTGTAGCAAGACGAGGTTTATACAGGGTGTTTCAGATCTGACGTGCCAAAATGAGTGGGGTGATAGATCTCAAGTAGACAAACAAAAATTGTACGGGGGGGGGGGGGGGGGGGGGGGCAATCTCAACCTTACTCTTTTATTTTTATCTTTTGATCTTTGAAGACGGAATTGGATCAATACGTTAAGCGGCAAGACCAACATTCCAGGGGTCCCGGGTTCGAGACCAGATGACCCCGTGAGCTTTTATTAAGAAATTTAAAAAAAAATTCACTCCGTCTCTGGGCTGCTGTCTAGCTCGCAGCAATGCAAAAACAAGACTCAAGTTTCCTCACTTCCCTGACCATAATCACCTTCCGGCCAAAACCATGCTAACGCATCAAAGGGTTGTCCTCTAGGATTTGGCCACATCGTATAAAAAAAAACACACACAGGGACATCAAGAAAACGCTAAAAAAACAACTATCCTAATGACCTTTCCAAAAATATCAACACTACTGATCTAACTCCTACCATTGCACGTACAGTCACTTCCAAAAGTAAAAAAAATTGTTTCCGATCACGTAAAATTCAGCATTTTCCCAAATTGTCTCCGAAATTCATGTAATTAATACACCTCTCTTTTATTTTTATTGTATTGCCCATCTTATTACCTTTCCAAAAAGATGCAACATGTTCCCGCATAGAAAATATGTACAAATTTATACTTAGAAATCCTATCGGAGAATATTATAAAAATCAACAAATTAAACTAAAATTAATTCTAAAATGCTTTTTATTGAATTTAAAACTGATAACAATTAATCTTGATAAGTAACCCGTTCAAAATATCCACCGCCACTTTCGATGCATTTCAACAATCTCCTTCTAACTCCCTGTTTAATTCGTACTGCAGTCAGCCTCTCCCGTACTTTCGACGCTGCATTCCCAATTCGGCTAACTAAATCTTCCCTATTGTTAACTGGGCTCGAATAAACTTCATTCGTCATTGCTCCCCATAAGAAAAAATCCAATATGGTAAGGTCTGGAGATCTAGCAGGCCAAGGAATCGGTGCACCTCCTCTCACGATGGTGATTATTTGCTGCTCGACGTCGGCAGAAGTTCCCTTAATTTCGGGTCGTGTATCTCTGTCGTGTGAAGTTACACTTCCTGTTTCTCTTAACCTTCGGAACGTCCGTGTAAATACCCCTCTTTGGGGTGCTCGCCAATTAGGGAATCTTCTTTGATATTTCAGTACAGCCGCTCTCTCTTTTCAGTCTACTACACCATAAATGTAAATAATATCCAAGTATTTCTCAAAAGTAAATTCCATTTTTTAATAATTTCTGCTTAAAAATAGCCGTATTTATTGATTTGTTTTGCAACTATAATAGATATTCTTGCTGACTGACCTTTTTTTATAACAAAATTTCCATCAGGTACAAACATTTTTATAATTTTTTTCCAACAATAATTAAAATTAATTACCTGTTAATCCAAAACAAACATTTTTTATTTATTTATAGAATTTCCTACCTAAAGTGCAATAAAATAATTAGGTAGTCAGGAATTTCTAAGGATGCGATTTTTCTAATCCTTCGTCTACCTTGCCATTTTGCACCTTTTTGGAAAGGTAATTAGATGGGCAATCCAATAAAATTAAAAGAGAGGTGTACTTATTACATGAATTTCGGAGAAAATTTGGGAAAATGCTGAATTTTAGGTAATCGAAAACCATTTTTTCACTTTTGGAAGTGACTGTACGTGCAATGGTAGGAGTAAGATCAGCAGTGTTGACATTTTTGGAAAGACCATTGAAATAGTAGTTTTTTAAGTGTTTGTTTGATGTGGCTGTCTTGGGTAGATCAAGAGATAAAAATAAAAGAGTAATGTGCATACCATGAAGTATTGAAATTTATGAGTTTTAACAGTTCAGATTGCCCCCCCCCCCCTGCCATACAATTTTTGTTTGTGTAATGTATGTGTGTGCGGATGAGCAACGTGAAATTGCCGCAAGATATTCAAGTGGCACGCGCTAGCTGGCAGCACGTCCTAGCTCGCCGGTATGGGGTGTGAGTTCTTGAACATCATTACACATCCACAACAGAATTCCGCGTGCCTGTAGCGAAAGAATGTTGTGGACTCCTTCTTTCAGGTCTGCCACAAAGGATAAAAACAACCGAGAACAGATGAAAGGAAGAACAACAGGTCTGGTGTCACCTGCTGTTCCTAGCCGCACTGAACTGTCATGAAAATTGTACAAAAAGAAAATTTACCCCCTAGACTGACAGTTCAGTTCACTAACCCACGCCATCCCTGTACCTGGCCCAACCTATAAAAGATGCTAAAACAAAAAAACATCAAAAAAATTAAATCAAAAACATTGGGATACAGGGAAAAGGGTTGAGGAAAGCAAGAAGGGGAAGACGCGTTAGGGAATTCCTGAAACTAAAAGAAGTTATTTATAACATATTTAATTCAATAGGACATAAAAAGGAAATTTAATATAAACCAAACTTAAACAGGTTAACTCAGCAGTCCACTACTACTATACACTTTTAATTTTTATGCTGCTTGAATCCTTAATTAAACATTATTTATAAAGACCTATTACGAAATTTAAATACCTTTTGATTGATAAAAAAATTAAGGTTCGATCTATATCTATTATCAATATTTGTTTGTTAATACTTAATCCTGGATAAAATAATATAACAATTTTCAGGGTCAATTCATTCATGTAAGATTTTTTTTTTCTTTCTTTCATTTTTCTCGGTTTACTCTTTACTTGTTGGTTTTAGACCATTAGGTGTACTTACAAAATATTTTACTTGAACAATTGATTATCCCTTTTATAATGAAATTACATCTTTTAAATGTCAGGCTGCAATCCGGTATTGATGTTTGTGCATAAACAGAATAACCTTCACCCATATAAAGGCTCTAAACTCATTTACTTCTATCTAGATGTACTATACAGTTTCGATGTTTAAACTTCCTAAGAATACGGCCATGGGGGGATGCCAATAAATCAACGAATCAGAGAATCCTAAAGAGCCTACACGAGTTGGATATTGCAACAAAAAGATTTTTTTTTTAAATAACACAATGTAAACACATTGTAAAAAAAACCTAACTTTTAAAGTAGCGAAAGATGTTTTTGAAAAAATCCGGGAATGCATATTTTAAGATCACCTTTTTCTTGTTTCATGCTTACTTGACTCACATGCATAAATATAAGTATATTTTAATATGAAAATAACCTTATACTCCAGGGGTAGGTGTATGAGATCTCGCTGTGATGGAATAGTCAACCTTAACTCGTCTGTCATCTATTTCCATACCTGAGCAATGTTCCCTTGCAACTTTGGTATCTTCGGAGTTCTCAAAGTATAAATTTCTTGCGTTTTCATACAGGGGTTACCTGGACTATTACTGCTCCTGGATTCAATGGGATTGGAGGGGCCTTTCTTGGTAAGGATTCCCTTTTTCCTTTTTTTGTGCTGTTGGGCTTTTTTCTGCCTAATGGAGCGTTTTTTTGTTTTCATATCTCGTTCGTACGACGAGCAAATTCCTGCCCCCTTTTTTATATGCGTGTGGGGATTTTGGACCACTATGATCCAACTGCCGGGCGTTATGTGGATATTTCACTCATAGTGCAAAATTGCAAAATTACCTCTTGTATACATGTATATGTATATTTATGTGCTGTCTGGTAAAAAAAGGACAGGACAGTGGTTGCGCTGTGGAACGTTCTTCGTTTTTCTCTTTTCCTAAGCTAGCCTGCGCAGGCTTTCAAGTTATTGGATATCGTCGGATCTTCAAAAAAATTGTAAGCAGTGGTGGCAGAAATTTGATATTATGCGCTGAAATGTTCAAATATTGCACGTATCCGAGATGGATGGCTCGGATAATTATAGAAATTATTTATAATTATTTGCCACTTACCTCTTGCAAATGTCGTTTTCAGGCAGCTGACACGGAATGTATGCCTCTTCTCACCAAAAGCACAGCATCCATGGCAGCTTAAGGAGACGAAAACTACAGAAGTACAAGGTAACTCAAAAATTGTGTGTAAAAGTGACTTCCCACTTCAGCACACAGATGGCGCGAAATATTAGAGAAAATGGCTCACATTACAACACAGGTCTCCCTCTCAAGGCCTGTAGCTCTAGCGATCCGCTGAGAGAGAAGCTGAAGAGAGTGAGACAGGATCTACTCGAGTTCAATGGAGGCACAAGATCATCCCTGGATCTGGCGCTGGCACGCTGCCGTGTCAGTTACCGGTACCACTTCATTCCCTAATGAGAGGAAGAAGTATAGCCGGTCACTCCCACCTCGAACAAAGAGTCAGATCTTTCCCCTCCAAGCTCTAATGAGAAGTTCAGATCTTTCTCACTGCTTGATTAAAACAACGTGTGGCACGACCACGACCCAAAGAGTAAGTCCCATGCTCTACCGACTGAGCTTGACGGGCATTCCTGTCTAGGACGCTGACGGACGGACTAACAAAAAAAATTTCGGAGGGATTAAGAATAGACGGACGGACTAATGAAATTGAACTGTCTACTATTGGATGACTTTCACTGCCTGATGTCTTTGCCGTGAAAGGTTCCAATGGACTTGCCTAGCAAGTCTTCCAGCTGGTATAAACTTTGCCCAACACGCTTAACGATTCTGGCTTTGTTGAACTTATTTGCCAACTTCGCACTGATATATTTCTTCAAGCCTTCTACCAGACCGGATGGAACTCAAAGCTTCCAGGCTAAGTCATCCTGTTTCAAGCCACCGCTTCAGGGTTGGGTCCTCTTGTAAACTTACCCGTCTGAGACACAGAGATCAGGGAGTTGTGTTGAGTTAGCAAGCACAGCCGATTTCAACTGCTCATACTCTTCCATGGAGAAGTATGGCGAGTTTAAGTCTACGTCGACTGCACTTACTTTCAACTCCTCTGCCGTTTCAGTGTGTGCTCGGGACAAAGTGTCAGGGACCACATTATGCGAACCCTTGCGATGCTCGATCTGGAAGTCAAAAGCCTGCAGCTTTAAACTCCATCGCACCAATCGTCCGGAGAGATCCGAGTGACTAATCAGCCACTTCAGACTAGCATGATCAGTAATGATGGTAAATGGATGTCCTTTTACATAAGCTCTAAATTTTTTCACGCTTCGCACTGCTGCATAGCATTCCAATTCAGTAATGCTATAGTTGCGCTGTGCTGGATTGAGCTTTTTGGACATGTAAGCTATAGGTATTTCAGCGCCTGACTCATCAACTTGAAAGAGTACACTGCCTACACCCGAGGTGCTAGCATCACACTGGATATACAATTTCTTGGAGAAGTCAGGTGTTGTCAGATCGGTGCGCTGCACATAGCTTCTTTGAGGTCTTCAAAAGCTTGTTGTGCCTCTTCAGTCCAAACAAAACTTTTTCACTTTTTTAAACAGCGACTTTCTCGGGGTCAGTTTTCAGAGTTCCATCTCCAATCATGAAACACAAGTAGCGGACCTGCTTGACGCAAAAGCGGCTTTTCTCTACATTGATTGTGAGCTTAGCGTTGCGCCGACAATCAACTTCTCCTCTTAATACTTTCAGGTGGGCATAAAAAGTTGGAGATACAACAAGTTAGTCGTCCAAGTAAACAAAGACGTGTTCACGTAAAGGACCAGGCTTATCCATCAAACGACACATGCGCTGTGGGGTATTGCACAACCCAAAAGGCATAACGGTGTATTGATACAATGTCCTGCCGGGCACTGTAAACACTGTCTTCTCCCTTGACTGCTTTTCTAAGGGAATTTGCCAAAAAGCGTCCTTCAAGTCGATGGACGAAATGAAGTGTGTGTCCTGCAGTCGTCCAAGCAATCCGTCGATGTGAGGCAATGGGGTGTCGATGTGAGACAATGATGTGTCCTTCCTAGTAACCAAGTTCACCTTGCGAGAGTCCAAACAGAGCCTGACCTTCCCAGGTTTACTTTTTTTTTTTTTTTGCGGGAGAGGTGAAAATCTTCCAAAAGACACCAGACAGCCCGTACCCTCCGGTAGTGTGAGATTCTTACTCACTAAAACCACCTCTCTGGGGATTAGCCGAAACAGACTGCATAACCGGGTCCCTTTTTGTCCCCTTCCAGTCTCCCTTAGTGGGGGCAACTGAGTATCCAGTTATCCCACTGTCGCCACTAACCTCGGTTTCCTGGGTCACTGCTAGAATCCTAGCCTATCTGCATAAATCCATGTTTTCCCACCGTCTCCAGTGTTCCTTCTTGGTCCATGCGTTAATTACAACCATGGCCCCTTCACTGTCGACGACATTCAAGGGTTCCAGGCCGTAGCGCTTTAGTCCTGAGCGAGGACAAGGAACCCCCTCCGGATTAACCGCAGCTAACCCTACGGAAGGCAGATCTGCATAAATCCATGTTTTCCCACCGTCTCCAGTGTTCCTTCTTGGTCCATGCGTTAATTACAACCTTTACCCCTTCTCTGCCTACGGCATTGAAGGGTTCCAGGCCGTAACACTTTAGTCCTAAGTCATTACAAGGAACCCCCTCCGGATTAACCACAGCTAACCCTTCGGAAGGCAGATTTGCATCTTCTACTGGTGTGCGTATCGCGGAGATAGCCAACTCGTTAGAGTCTCCCGTCTCTGCACCGCCACACCTGAGGAAGTGCTAGTTATTATTTTGCCAATGGCACCTTCTTCCAGGACTGCTACAGCAATTTCAGTCGGAAGGTGCGAGCCAGCCTCCATAGCCGCCACAGTTCCTTCGAAAGGTAATTCTCCCAAAGCTGCTACTGTTGTGTTGTGGGTACCGTGGGTATAGCCAACCTGTTGGGGTCAACCATACAATCCACTCCCACAGAAGCGCCCGAGGAAACGCCATTCCCGACCCAATTACCCCTGGGTCCTGCAGAGGGGACGCAACACTGCAGACTCCCTTGGAGTAAGGGGGAGTTTTCAAGAGGTTATCTCCTCCCGCATTAGTTGCTTGGCTACATTCTAGGATGCATTGCCCGGTTGCTACCACTTGGAGGTGTAACTTACACTTGAGAATATCCAGATGAGGATCATCGTATCCTGGAAGGCTTCAACTCGTCCGTCCTGAGGCTGACAATGCGGAGAGTTTTAAGCCTGAGCGCTGGACAAACTCTAGGGCTCCTTGTCCCAAGCAACTCACGCTGGCACCGCTGTCGAGCAAGCCCAGAATGGATTCACTGCCAATCTGCACTCTTACGTAAGGTCGACCGTCATCTTGACTGGTAATGACTGTAGATATTAAGGATTGTTGCGTCTTTCTCCTTGCACTTTTTCTCTCTCTAAATAGCTTCCATCGTCGTCTTCTTCGATCGTAAGGAAGCCTCACTTCCTCATCAAAAATACGCGCTCGTACTTTCTCATAATTTAATTGCCTCTCGTGCAAGGACATTCCTAGCATGAGGCAAAAAGAATCTGTCTGGGTACCGCATTCTCGATGAGTTGGAGCAGTCTGGGTTGCTTGTGTTTTGGTAGGGAGAATCAGGGGGTCGTCGAAGTCGCCTTGCTGATCATCTTCTTCGGCGAGTGGGGTCCCCTGCTTCGACCACTCGCCCTGGCGTTTTCCGGGTTACATCTGGAGCACTTAGGAGACACTACTCCAGGCTGTCCACAGGTGTAGCAGAAAAATCTCCTGATTTCACTGGGGCAAGAATGGAAGGAGTGACCCGCTACGCCACAGTTCCAGCAAGTCATGAGACCGGCAGCTTCAGGGGTGCGCCTCACTTCCTCCACTCCAGTCTCAGGTAAACCAGAGCAATCCTCTGCCTCCTGGGCTGAGTCAAAATCGAGTTCGTGAACATGTGGCCTCGTAGATCGCCTATAAAGGTCGCGGCGTTGTAGCCAACGTTCAGCCATACGGCATAAGTTCTGCAAATGGTCCATTGACCTAACGGTGACTGTGGAAAATTGTTGCCCTATACGAGGATGTAAATTATCTCGGACTATCTGAACTACGTCAGCCTCACGAGGTGGCATCCTCATGTGTCCAATGATAGCGTTGGCTCTGCGGAGGTAGCTGTCGCAACTCTCTGAACTCTGACGGAGTTCCATAAGAGTCCGCATCAGGTCGAGGTCTGTTTCAGCAGAGCCGAACTCTTGCCTGATGCGAGCTCTGAATAGCTCCCAGTCAAAATCCGGTGAGGCGCGACAGAACTGGTTCCAGAACCATTGTTCGGCCTCATCTTTAAGTAGGAGGTGTATATTAGCGCATAATTCTTCATCTGACACACGAGATCTTGCCGCTAATCGCTCTACGCGGAACAAAAAATCGTCTACCGAGAAAGCCGGGCTACGACCACTGAAATGGATCCCCCAGGACGCCATGATAGACGGGCGTCTAGCTTGGTAGCCTGCCACTCTAGGTGCGGGTCTTGGTCTAACATAGGATGGCTGTGCAGACTGGTACTCATCGGCCTCGGGTGGATATCGAGGGCTTAAATCGACGGGATGTGCAGGGAAGGCTGTTTCGTTACCGTGGTACTGCCGGGTGTTAGTAAAAGGGGCGGCGCGGGCATTGTAAACTTCAGCTGGACTGCAGGCCGAACCCGACCTCTCCAAAATGGATTGCGCTAAGTTCGTCCTAAACAAACCTAACATTTCTTTTTTTAAATCGGCCATATGGATTGCCAACTGATCTGCAGTAATCACTGTGGCCTCTGTTGGATTGGGAGCCGTACTTGCCGGAGGGCTAATGCTGGCATTGCGTATTCATCAAGCGGCTGGGCCTGATTAATGGGAGGGACGGACCACGCTCCAGTCAGGGACAGGTTTGAGCCAAAGTTCTTAACTGCCTGCTCTCCTATTACGCCTGAGAATGGCCTCGCCCGTTCGTTCGACCTAGTCGATACATTAAACTCTGGGAGAGGTTTTGAAGAGTCTGGTCTAGCAGGGCAAGTGGCGCTCATAATAGAGTCATAGGACATACGTTCCGTGCCATAAGTCTTATTCAGAGACTTTGCGCTTTACTTCTCCGTAAACAGTAGGCGTGACAAAAAAAAGAAAGATGCCAATCTAATGGAATATAATTTATGAGACTGAAGGTCTCAGCTAAATGTGCGGGAGTACCAACTACTAAAGTTTATAAAAAAAATCCAAGTTGAGACAGAAGGTCTCTCTAATAGTCCGGGAGTCCAACTCCTAAGGTTGTAGCACAGAACCAAGTTTGGAGGCAAAAAAATCAAAGAAGTCGCAGCACAAAATCAAGTTTAAAGGCAGCAAAAAAAAATTCAGAGAAAGAAATAAAAGGATAAAAAAAATCTGAGTTATGATAAATCAGAAAAAAATGTGTATTAGAACAAAAATTCAGAAACAATCTTACTGCAAAAAAAAACATAAGCAAATATGCATAAAAACTTAATTAAGCCAAAATCAGAATTAAAAAAAATGAATTTAAAAAAATCAAAAAATTCAAAAAACAATTGCAACTCATCCGAAATAACAAAAAAACCAAAATATTTTTGAAAGAAAACCAAAGAAATCAACCAAAATAATTTCAGGTATCCCCCAATGTAGCTTCTTCTCCTATCTTGCTAGAATGGGAAAGGATAGGAAAAGGTAGGAGGAAGGAGATAGACAAACACAAAAAGAAAAAAAAAATAAATAAAAAGGAACTTGAGAAATGCAGAAAATATAAGGAGGTTTTAATAATGAAAGCTAAAAGTATTCACCAAAAAGAAAACTTTTAAAACGGGAAGAAAAAAAATCAAGAATTTTTGAAATGTGAGAACCTTGATGAGGTTCCCAAAACCCACAACATCTTTCCTGCCTGTGGAGCTGGAGTCAACCCTGAGCTTAAGCAAACTCAACGAGCATTTTCACGGTCATACCAAGACAGCATCGGGACCGTACAAGCGTATACGACCTGTGAAGTGTCTCGTTGGTTACTGCCTAAGTCGAGTGTTCGTCCGACTCACCAGCTCCCTGCGGCATGAAACACTACTGATTCCAGAGATAAGGCATGTCAGGAGCAACATCGGACATCGCTAGAGACATCAGCACTTATCCCGAACATCAGTCATCCCATGTCGAGGACAGAGCAGAGTTGGCTAAAGTGTGTCCCATTTGCTAAAAGCTGACATGCCTTTGGACACTCTTAGACATGTCAGGACAGAGGCACTAGACCTCGAAGGTGCTTTACAAAAAAAAATTAAAGTCGAGATGACTGCCGTTTAGGCCAAACATCGCCTTAGTCCAAGAAGGACTAGCAGATCAGCCTAAGCTGACAAGCCATCTCTTCAGAGGCGCAAAGCCTCCAGAAGATCCTGGAGTGTCTCCCTTAGGGAAGACATGCCCCACGTTGGGCGCCATGTTGTATTGTATGTGTGTACGAATGAGCAACGTGAAGTTGCCGGAAGATGTTCAAGTGGCAGGCGCTAGGTGGCAGCACGTCCTAGCTCGCCGGTATGGGGTGTGAGTTCTTGAACATCATCACACATCCACAACAGAATTCCGCGTGCCTGTAGCGAAAGAATGTTGTGGACTCCTTCTTTCAGGTCTGCCACAAAGGATAAAAACAACCGAGAACAGATGAAAGGAAGAACAACAGGTCTGGTGTCACCTGCTGTTATTAGCCGCACTGAACTGTCATGAAAATTGTACAAAAAGAAAATTTACCCCCTAGGGTACAGGCCCAACCTGTAAAAGATGCTGAAACAAAAAAACATCAAAAAAATTAAATCAAAAACATTCGGATACAGGGAGAAGGGATGAAGAAAGCAAGACGGGGAAGAATCATTCGGAAATTCCTGAAACTAAAAGAAGTTATTTATAACATATTTAATTCAATAGGACATAAAAAGGAAAATTAATATAAACCAAACTTAAACAGGTTAACTCAGCAGTCCACTACTACTACACACTTTTAATTCTTATGCTGATTGAATCCTGAATTAAACATTATTTATAAAGACCTATAACGAAATTTAAATACGCTTTGATTGATAAAAAATATTAAGGTTCGAGCTATATCTATTATCAATATTTGTTTGTTAATATTTCATGTTTATCTATACAACCTGCATGCTATTTGCGAATATTACTTAATCATGGATAAAATAATATAACAATTTTCAGGGTCAATTCATTCATGTAAGATTTTTTTTTCTCTTTCATCTTTCTCGGTTTATTATTTAATTGTTGGTTTTAGACCATTATGGGCACGTACAACAGACAAACAAAAACGCTAAATATTTTACTTTAACAATTGATTATCCCTTTTATAATGAAATTACATCTTTTAAATGTCAAGCTGCAATCCGGTATTGATGTTTGTGCATAAACAGAATAACCTTCACCCATATAAAGGCTCTAAACTCATTTACCTCTATCTAGATGTACTATACAGTTTCGATGTTTAAACTTCCTAAGAATACGGCCATGAATGAAATATTAACTTTTAACAGCATCCATATATATAGGGGATGCCAATAAATCAACGAATCAAAGAACCCTAAAGGGCCTACACGAGTTGAATATTGCAACAAAAAGATTTTTTTTTAAATAACGCAATGTAAACAAATTGTAAAAAAACTTACTTTTTTACTTTTAAAGTAGCGAAAGATGTTTTTGAAAAAATCCGGGAATGCTTATTTTAAGATCACCTTTTTTCTTGTTTCATGCTTACTTGACTCACATGCATAAATATAAGTATATTTTAATATGAAAATAACCAAAAACCTTCGGAGTTCTCAAAGTATAAATTTCTTGCGTTTTCATACAGGGGTTACCTGGACCATTACTGCTCCTGTATTCGATGGGATTGGAGGGGCCTTTCTTGGTTAGGGGTCCCTTTTTCTTTTTTTTGTGCTGTTGGGCTTTTTTCGGCTTTATATATCGGGCCTGAATTACGCCTGCGGGAGGACGGAGAAATGTGGGATCTGCCTGACGGAGCGTTTTTTTTTCTTTCGTATCTCGTTCGAACGACGAGCAAATTCCTGCCCCCTTTGTATATTTTGGACCACTATGATCCAACTGCCGGGCGTTATGTGGATATTTCACTCATAGTGCAAAATTGCAAAATTACCTCTTGTATACATGTACATATATGTATATTTATGTGCTGTCTGGTAAAAAAAGGACAGGACAGTGGTTGCGCTGTGGAACGTTCTTCGTTTCTCTCTTTTCCTAAGCTAGCCTCCGCAGGCTTTCAAGTTATTGGATATCGTCGGATCTTCAAAAAAATTGTAAGCAGTGGTGGCAGAAATTTGATATTATGCGCTGAAATGTTCAAACATTGCACTTATCCGAGATGGATGGCTCGGATAATTATAGAAATTATTTATAATTATTTGCCACTTACCTCTTGCAAATGTCGTTTTCAGGCAGCTGACACGGAATGTATGCCTCTTCTCACCAAAAACACAGCATCCATGGCAGCTGAAGGAGACGAAAACTACAGAAGTACAAGGTAACTCAAAAATTGTGTGTAAAAGTGACTTCCCACTTCAGCACACAGATGGCGCGAAATATTAGGGAAACTGGCTCACATTACATTTGACTACTTGAGATCTATCACACCGCTCATTTTGGCACGTCAGATCTGAAAAACCCTGTATACAGATATTTATTCCGATTGTGGTACAAATTTTGTAGGTGGTAAAACAATTTTAGAGAAGGATTTAAAGCAAGCTATCAAGGAATCATCAACCGACGCAGCACGACACTTTCAAAAAATCCTCATACCACACAACACGAAATGTTGGCAGCGTTGAGATGCGTGAAAGTTTAATTTTTTTTCTCGCATTAGATCCCTAAAATAAATCGCTTTAATAATTATATGCAAATTTTTATAGAATTAACAAAAAATTTAAAGGGAGAAATTTTCTATTTGAAATCATCAGTGAACAAAAATTTTCAAGTTATCCAAATCTGCTATTTGCCGATACCAAAGTTAATCGCCATCACTTAAGGTAACATCTTTCGTCATCTTTGGTAGTCCTTACCGAAATTCAGTGCTCAGAAAGGCGAAAATTTACGTAAAATCAAGCCATCAGTACACAACCCGATAATCTACCTTGTAGAACAATTTTTATGTGAAAGATTGTGTGAAAATTTAGTTTAGCGACGATTGTGAGAAAATTATGTGAGGATTGATCATCTTGGTTTTGGTTTGTTTATTAAATGTTTTTCTATTTCTTTAACGAAAACAAGTGATAGGCAAGTTCTCAACCGCAGTTCGTTTCAATAGTTTTAACTTCGTTTTTTGATAAATAATTAAAAGTAAAAGACAAAAATTTTTTTTGCCTTCTCTTTCTGTCATCAATATTTTGCATAGATAATTTTTCCTATTTATTCAGTTTCACTGAATTTATCTTTGAGAAGTGGAACAAAAACTAAACGTTGTCTAGTACAGGATATATTAGTTCTGAAATAAATAAGTCTAATAGAACCATAGTCCGGTCAAAGCGGTTCTGACAATTATAATTCTGATACTTCTGACACCTGAAACTAATTTTAAATTGTCAAATGTTGTTAACCCGATTTATCCAAATATCGCAAATCAAAGCAATTACCCAAGAGGATTAAACCGAATTTCTAAATGTAGTCAAATCCAAACTGACTGGTAGGGTTTATAATACTACTCTTCGCTACAATGAGTACACTATCTGGAAATATTTGAAAAAGGACGTAAACAAACACTTCCTTAAGTTTCGATCGGTACAAGCGATTTAATCCGAATTATTGCCAGTTAAACAGGCTCAGTAGCAACCTTCTCTGAAAAAATTATAACCCTGCTGGAAGAATTGAATACACACAATTGAGTACACAGAATCAAGACGAGGCTGGCAAATCAGCCATCAGAAAATTTAACGAGATCACTGTCCTAAACAATTTCAAGAGGGGTTTGAAGTCACCTCTAAAACTCATCGTCAAATCGACCAAACACGAGACGTTAGCAGATGCTATAGACTATGCCATCGCAGAAGAGCGATTATTTTTCCCATACCACACAACAATTCCAGCTGCCTTTAGGTCGTGCCTCAGTGCCAGTACACGTTAAACCGCTTTTTGCCAGCACCACTGAATTTCTTACTCGTTGGGGTTTTGGTGTCCAAAACTTCCTCGGGACTCTTCCTGGAGTCCTTAGTGGCCTCACCGGGTTCGTCCTCCGATTCTTTAATATCCTCATCGGACATAAGTGACAGAGCAGACAGGCTGACAGGATTAAATGTCGTGATCCATGAGCATGTCTTCTGCCGTTTGAGGTCTTGAGTCAGCCTCTGGAATTAGCATTTTTAGAGAGGTGCTAAGCTCCCTCGGCGTATGTTGTTCCACCTTGCATTGGGGTATCTTATTTAAGGGAGTACCCTTGGATCCTCCTTAAGTTGCACTGTACTCAGATAAAAACTTACCTCCATTGAAAGAATAGCTGACGATTGTTTTAAATTATTTTAATGGTATGAAGAGTTATCTATAAAAGTTACATTGCACCTGAAATGATTTAACATCAATTATTTTTATACAGGTTGATAGGGCTGACGTATAATCCCCCATGATCTATGCAGCTGACTTTTTTGTAATTATTTTTATCATATGAACATTTTTTGTGCAAATTTTCAAATGTGCTTAAGTCATTTTTGGATTTTTTTCGACATAATTGATATTCTTCCACAACCAGGTTCACCGTTACTAAAGCAGCTGATGCTCAGATCATCAAATGACTACCCATTAAGAATGATTAGTCATAACAATAAATGATTGTGTGATTTGCAACGGTATTTCCCGGAATAATTATTTATATACATTATTACATTATTGTACTAAACAAAATTATTATGGAAATGGCTTCAATGAACCCGGCTTCATGTTTAAAAATTCTAATTAGAAAAATAGAAAACTACAAGAATACACTCTATTAGAATATTTTAAAACTTAATTATCTTGAACCCGATAAATATGTGGGTAAAGTTGTATTGTTAGTTCTTGTTAATGTGCTGATCCTGATCGCGAACCAGATGAAAAAGAGATAGCTAATAGTAACTGTGAATTTATGGGCAAAACATTTTGTTCCTTTTCTATTTTGAATGATATGAATGAGATGAATAATGGATAAATTTGACTTGTACTCTCTCACCACCTCTGTAAGTACCACAATTTCTTGGGGCAACTTTGATATCTTCTCTTAATTTTTTTCTTGTTCTTCTCGTACTTTCTCCAGAATAAGATGGCTATGCTCTTTTTCATAATTAACATCTTCAACAAATCTTTGCAGCCCACGAAGTTCATCCTCATCATATATGATGGACATTGAATTTGTTGTTGAGGTTGAGGTTGGAGTTGAAGTAGAGTTTTCTGTATTAGCAGTCCTTGTTGATGTTCTTTACCTTAATTATAAGTTATTTGATGGATCAACTGCTAAATAAATGACATTATTAAGGTCGAAAATAGCGTCATAATTCTCTGAGCGATGCGTTGATGTAACTGGCGGTTTTCCTGCAAGAATGAATTATTAATTAATGTGTTAGATCTCTTTGATCTCTTCTGGTTGAGTCTGCTGTATATCTGCTTCTGAACTCATTGTCTTAACATATTTAAATTGTATAGAGCAGAAAAACATTGCTAATGAACACTTAAGAAAATCGAAAAATCTTTCGGATAATTAAAGAATTGTATATTTTCAATAACAATGCCTTCAAAGTGAACAATGTCATTTATTTTAAATATCTTATTAGGTGTTGGAATTAATTCGTAGCGTTTTACGAGAGATGGCGTAGGTAGGACAGTATTTCGTTGTTACCGACAGTAATGTATTAATCTTGAAACAGCTATCATTGAACGTCATTTGCTGTACATAACCTCTCTTTGAATCGTAATTAACAATACTTTATAATTTATTAAATATGTCAACATTTGTTCCGAATAAAGTGTCTTTGCGGGGAGTTTTACTTCATTATTTTATTATGAAAAAAAGTGCTGCTGAAGCTCATCGTATTTAAGTGGAAGTGTATAGTGAACATGCTCTAGCTGAGCATACATGTCGGAAGTGGTTTGCACATTTTAAAGCTGGTGATTTCGAGCTATAAGACAAGGAGCGACCTGGCCAGCCGAAGCTGTCTATTTGGTGGGATCAGAGGGGTGTGATTTATTATGAACTGCTGAAACCGAAGGAAACCATAACTGGGGGTCGCTACCGACCGCAATTGATGCGATTGAGTCGTGCGATGAAAGAAAAACTTTCGGAATACTCCGAAAGACACGACAAAGTCATTTTGCTGCACGAAAATGCTCGTCCGCACGTCGCAAAACCGGTACAAACGTACCTAAAAACACTTAAATGAGAAGTCCTACTTCCTAAGTTCACTTCTTACGAAGAATGTCAAAAATGGGTCGATTCGTGGATTGCATCAAAGAGGCGTTCTTCCGACACGGTATTCGTACCCTGCCCGAAAGATGGTCAAAAGTAGTAGAAAGCGATGGGCAATACTTTCATTATTGTATTTTTTTTATTTTCTATTGATAATAAATACGCTACGAATTAATTCCAACAACTAAACATATTTTTTTTATTGCGTTGTTCTTCAGGTAGTAATTAATTGGTACCTTTTTTGAAAATAACAATCTTTTGACTTCGACTTCCGAGCGGAAATGTTGCGAAATTAGATTTTTTAACCATTCTTTTAATTTTCCTTAAGGGGGTCCGCTCATGGTGTTATCGAATTTTTTTTTCGCTCCAATCGTTAGATTCGTGTTCTGAGAATGTTGTATTAAAGTTTCAAAGTCTGAATCCGTATAGTTACAAAGCTATCCCCAAGAGAATCGTTGCCGGACGAGCGAGCGCGAGGCATGCCGCGACTTTTAGGTGGGATGCTAGCCGCCCACGTTCGACGGCCACGTTGGCTATTTCAGTATAGCTGCGATCATTGACGAAAATAGTAATGTATACGTTCAAACGAGCTATTTGAGGAAGCCGAGGGTTTACTCTATGGGCCGGGTATAGCTGATTAACATCTAATCCTCGTAAGTCTATTTTTCTCATATATAAAACTTTAAACTGTGCAGGATTTAAAAAAAACTTTTGAATATATTTGAATAATTTTTTTTCTTATTTTGTAAATAATTTAAATGCCCACAAAGTAGACCTATAATATTCATAAAAATATCGTTTAAAATATATTTTTAGGGCAATAATAACTAGAAAAAAATAGTCAAAAATTGAACAATGGTTTTATTAGTAGATTTTTTACTTTTATATGATATTATAGGTCTACTTTGTGGGGTAAGGTCTTCCGATTAAGAATGTGTTTTCCTTTTTTGCTTCAGATGAAAACTTCGGGCTGCATCATGCACACCGTTTTAATTTTCTACGGCGAGGCGTTGCTAGAAATCTTATCATAAGTCCGCCATTTTGAATTTTTTTTTTACCCACAAAAATTTTTTTTAAATCTTGAATCTTCAGTAAATAACATGATGTAAAATTCTTACGTGTTTTTTTTTCTAACTCCTAAAAAAATTTTTCCTTAAAACCACCTTTTTTTTCGAGCAATCCATGAGCGGACCCCCTTAAGTGGTTCTCAAATTGAAGGCACTTCTGAAATGTTTCACATTATCAGTGAGGTGGAGAATATAACACGGAAATGACATGTTATCATCGACAAATTAAAGCAGGTACTTTGTGAACAAAATCTCGCAAGTATTCCTCAGCTCTATCAATATTTACTAAACAGTTGAGTCCATTATTCAATATTCTCATGGCCAGTGATAAAGAGGTATAAAGGAGATTTTGTCGAAATTCGGTAGCTTAAAATCTATCTACATCTTTTGCTGATCTGGGCATTCTGGAAATTTCCGAAGTTTTCAAGATTTAAAAGTTTAATGTTTAATTGCTTAAGCTTCGAACAAGTGATAGAATATTTTTCGCTTTTCACTTTAATCCATGAATTGATGAGGTTCCTCATTACACCTAAACATGTAAAGAGGAGGGAAAATTAATCGATTCTTCAAATTCTCTTCTTTTGCGGTGCATTTTATACATGAATAGTAGCTGGTATGTCCTTTAACTCCTTAAAGAAACGATCTGGCTGGTGCGTAACACATAAAGGACATTATTACAACTTCATATTTTTCGTTTTCGAACCTGAATCCGTTCTTCTCAACTTCGTTAACGAAGAATTCCAAATATTGATATACTGAGTGTGGTTTAGAGTGTCTTTCATACGTGCAATTAGAAGTACTTTTGCGGCCCAAACAATCTTGAATAAAATTGGCCATAACTGCAAGTTCAAACTTTTTGATATCGGCAATCCATCTAAATATATTGACATCTAAATTGTTGCGAGCTTGGACCGACACTGCTGCTGGATGATTGCCCAAGGCAGGCTATGACTCTGGATGACATCAACTGAAAGTCAGCTGATGTCAGCCTGGATCACGGCCTCCGCTGGACACTCATCTGTCAGCAGATGCTTGGGCAGAGATGGAGGATGGCATGCTGGCATCGCTAGCTTTGCGATAGAGAGGGGGGATTGTTCAAAAGGGGATGCCATCTCCGCCCGCGCAAACAAAAGAAAAGAATCATGCCGAGGATGTGGAAGGGTGCGACGAACCGACAAAAAACGGAAAAACAAGGAGAAAAGCAAAAAAAAAAACAAAAAAAAACTCGCGAAAATTTAACCGAACGAATACGAAAGAAAAAAAAATATTAAAGTTGAAAAAAAGGAAAAGAAGAGGAAGCTGAAAGAAAAAAAAATAAAGCAGGAGGAATAAGGAAGCAGGCAGGCGTTGCCCGACTTACCCGTTATCGTTGGGGGAGTCTGGTATCCTGACTCCCCTTGCATGGCCCGTGCCCCAACCACCCTTGCATCTATTGGGCCGATTTCATCTAATGTTTTTTTTTTAAATCTAGCGTCATAGTCATTAATTTTTTGAAGAGCAGTATCAGGTAAATATATTTTATGGAACGGACTCACCGATTCGGGTTGTTTTTTTTTCTTTTCTGCAATTCCTTACTCTTCCGTGGTTCCTTTTTTCCTTTATTTTACTTTATTTGTTTTCTTTTAAAATTTTACTGTCTTTTACTTTTTAGTTTTCACTTTGGTCTTTTAGATTTTTAACTTTCTTTTAATTTTTCTAATTTTTACTTTTCTCCTTTAAATTTTCACGTCGTTCTTACTTTCTTTAAATTTTCACTTTCCTTTTACTCTTTTTAGTTTTCACTTTTGTCTCTTAGATTTTTTAACTTTCTTTTAATTTTTCCACTTTTCACTTTTTCTTTTCTCTTTTTAGTTTAATTTTTACACCTTCTCAGTTTTCTTTTAGTTCTCTTAATTTCACAATTTTACCTTCCACACATTTTCAGTTTTCTTGCTTCAATATTTTAAGTTTTACACATTTTTAGTTTTTCTTGCTTTCACAATAAAATTTTTTTTTACACCTACTCAGTTTTATCGTTTTCAAACTTTTAACTTTCGTATCCTTTTAGTTTAATTTTTCACACCGTAAAGTTTTCTTTACATTTTACATTTTTTATTTTTAGTTTTCGTACTTTCACAATTAAATTTTTCACATCTTTTCAGTTTTATCGTTTTCAAACTTTTAATTTTCATATCATTTTAGTTTAGTTTTCACACCTTTTGTTCTCTTGTCTTCAAAATCTTAAATTTTTCACACTTTTTCTATTTTTATCGCCTTCAAACTTTTTAATTTTCGTATCCTTTTAGTTTAATTTTTTTTTTCACACCTTAAAATTTTCCTTCAGTTTCTTAATTCCACAGTTTTACTTTTCACAAAATTTTCGATTTTCTTGCGTTCAATATTTCACTTTTCTTAATTTCAAAGCTTTAAATTTCAGACCTTTTGTTTAATTTTCATTTCAGTTTTCTTGCGTTCAATATTTCACTTTTCTTAATTTCATAACTTTTAGTTTAATTTTCATTTCAGTTTTCTTGCTTCCATATTTTACTTTTCATACATTTTCCATGTTCTTGCCTTCAATACTTTAACTTTTACACATTTTTAGTTTTTTCTTGCTTCACAATTAATTTTCTCATACCTTTTCAGTTTTATCGTTTTCGAACTTCTAACTTTCATATCTTTTTAGTTTAGTTTTCACACCTTTTGTTCTCAAGTTCACTTTTTGAAATTTTCTGTTATCTTTTTCGTTAACACAAAACAAAAATCCCCAAAACCGCTCAAGAAAATAATTTCTATTTCAAGTTTTTGTTGCGAATTTTTTTTTTCACTTATGAAGCAATTTTAAACTACACGGAGCCACAGAGATTTAATTTACCACCGCTCAAATCAGATAGATTCTTTTTTTGACATTGGTTAGAACAAATATTTGTCTTTTTGGGAATCCGATTTAAAGCCCCAACAGCCTAATCGCCGACATAATTTTTTTAAGGGATAAAATTTTAATTTCTTTAAGGAAGCCGCGACCACCAATCCAATTCAACCGATTACTTCCCGACCGACTAACTCAATTCGTGCCAAATCAAAAACTGCCGCCGGCAGAAGACACACAAGTCTACCTTCCCGCTGCTACCATCCAACTTTTTATCCTCAACACTGCGTAAACGGTTTTGCTCTTTTCCTTTTACGCCTTTTTTTGTTGCAAATCTGTTGCAATTTTGCTGCTTTAGCGTGAAAAGAATTCTATTTTTAGAATTCTTTTTGCAGCCAGACCGTTTTTGGCTGAATTTTCGTATTCTTTTTACAGGCGGCTGAGGATTTTTCTGTCTTGTCGCGTTACTTGTACCGTAGGTAGGCGGGGCTTAAATTTTGGTGCTGTTATGCAGCTGTTACATTCTTATTGGAATGTAACAATTTCGACGATTTAAAGCAATTTTTGTGCGGGAGCCGAGGATTTTTCTGAAAATAATTTAATTGATTTAAATTATTTTCTCGGCTCTCCGTACAGCGATTTCCGAGCTTGAGGCGTTTTTTTGAAATGTCTTTTCTACGCTGCCTTGATTATGCCCCTTTTTGTACCCGTAAGTATTTTATTTATTTCTTTCAGGTGTTTTTAGGTAAGAAAATTTTGGGGGGTCTTGGATTCGACTATAGGAGCCGAATCTTATGGATGTTAATGCGGTTTGGTGCAGGGCCGGGGCTTCGTAAAAATCAAGGGCATAGCATCCTGACATTGCACCTGGTACAGGGATTCGGCTCATATAGAAAATATCAAAATATATTTTATTGCGTTGATATGTATTGCTCATAGAAAAATCTGTTGAACTATCATTAACGTAATAAATAACTTTCCCCTTACCCATTGTAATTGTGCGGTAACCTGTCATTTTAAAGTTCTGAAATCTTTGGGAAGGTTAACCTTTAAAATCTTTAAAATTGCTAAATAAATAAATAGATAAATTTTTTCTTGTGTCACATGACGCCTGAGGAATATTTTTATTTGCTGCATCGTTTAATAATGTACTTTCATTATCAGATTCGGAAGTACTGGATGTGAACAGACTTGCGAATGTTCTTGCAAATAACGGCCAAATACTAAGTAAGCTAACTCAGTATTTTGAAGCACGTTCATCGCAAAAATATTAACAAATTTGTTATAAATGTAATCGACAGGTTTCTTCGCTTTTCCTGCAATCTGTTATTGTAAATTTTAGGAGAACTCACGTACCCATGCTGCCATCAAGCATGAGGACATGAATTGGATGGAGGGATGTGAGGTCAAATGTCAGATGTCAGATGTCAAAGGGCTTATTGGGCTTTCCCTCCCCATCCTGTGACTATACCGCGCCTATTTTATATGGCATAGTTAGCTGTCCGGAACCAGGGGAAGGAGAGAAAGAGGTTGGAGTAGTTAGGGCTATCTAATCAGGTCTTCACTGCCTTATGACCAACATAACCCAAAAAAGAATGTAATTATAACTCTATCGCATAAGTAAATTGGTCAGCGTTACTGAGGATTCAGATATTTAAATTATTGCAATAATAATTGTAAAGATATTTACGGGTAAACCGCCAAAAGGGGATAATGATAATCTTTAATTTAATTTACGAGGTACAAGAATATTATTTAATATTCTTGATTCGTAAATTGAAGCACCTTATTTCAGTATTGCAATTCAAAGATTTGTTTTTTTTGTTTTTACTTCATGATCTTTTTCCTTAATTGATTTGTTCAAATTCTTTTTATACTATTTTACATGTTACGGAATTGCTTTAATTAATAAATACGTTGGAGAACGTATAAAGAAAAAAAGAAATACAATACAATACTTTATTCAAGGAAAAAGTACACAAGATTTGCAAATCTTCTATAAGTACTATCATACAAATGTTGGGACTAGAGATAATATCGTATCGATGAAAAGATCACACAATTTCAAGCATCAAAAAGATAACAATCATAGATAAACAAAAATAATGAAAAATTAATTAATTGATATCTAAAAACTAAGCTATAAAAGCATGTACTGCAAAGATGATATCGCGTCATAAAAACAGAAGTTTAATCTCAAAATATATAATCACCAATAAGCGTCTTGAATGCATTGACTGTACAAGCACTCTGGATGTTAGTAGGAAGATTATTCCATAGTCGGGCAGCTTGGACAGCGAAAGAACCCTCCATAATTGACCTATTGAATCGAGGAATTAAGATATTACGGTTGCGTTGCGATGTCGTAAACGTGAAAAATTCTCCGAGATACTCCGGCGTATTATTACTCAGTATCCCAAAAAGAAAAATCATTAATCAAATACCTATTGTTAATACGAAAATATGGAACGATATAATAATTCATCGAGTTTTTATACAATTGCAAGTCGATTTGCAGACCAATTTGTTTTAATCTCTTTTTTCTTTTGTATTTTACGGCTAATAATTATTTTCTACAAATTCTATATTATTTGGATTTTCATAAAAAAAGCATGTCTTATTGTCTAAGAGAAATTATATTGGTTTTTTTTGTGTTTTTGTAAACAAGTGGTTTTAAAGTGAAGGCATGACGTGAAATTATATAATAGTAATTGTGTTCTTCAATCTTGTGTATATTTTCTTTCGTTTTTTCTCCTAATTTTTGTGAACACATTCAGTGTTATATAATGTAATATTCTCTGTATTCCCAATTGCAAAATAAATGCGTTTATAACAATATGAACTTTCTAGTAATTCTCTATACCTATGTTGCCCAATTTCATCTCTGCATACTTGTAATTACCTATGTGTATTTTATGAACAATATTAGTTTTTTAAGGTTGGAGATTTCTCCCTCTTGTTGATATTTATTTGCTTTCGAAATATGTATCTCTAAAATTAATTAAATTATTTTTTTTTCTTCACGCCCTTTCTCATCAAATAAAGTTCGTAATAGAGGGATTTATCATTGATCCACTTGCACATTGGTACACTACCTTATATCGTATATATTTTTCTTTCTCGTATTATAAGTCTAATAATTTCAATATAATGTTGGTTTCTTGCTCTATCAAAAGGGAACGGGTCATAAGGTTCAAGTAAAGTTCTAAGTTTTTTTGTTGTTTTGGCTTCAATTTTTATTTATTTAGATATATATATTTTTTTCAAAACAGCAGTAATATATACTCCTTACGACCCATTCAAATCACTCTCTATCTCCTTAAATCGAACTTGCATATACCTTCTTTGTGAAAGAAAATCGCAGAAGCAATGTGCGCACGCTCTAATTTTATTATGCGCGATAAGGGGAATTTTCCAATGAGAATAACGCTCTGTTTTTTATTATGTATGATTTCATATCTTTGGACATATAGGATGTATCTTAATTTTATTATTTACACATTACATACATTAATATAAGTTAACGCCGATTAAGCTAAAATCTGGAAAACATAAAAATTGCATTCGCACAAGTAAAAGTTCCCACGAGCCGCAAGCCATGTCAACGACTCGACACATGAACCATCTAAAAGTGCTGACAGCATGTCTGCGTTACCTATGCAACGTGAGCAGCCCAATTCATAATTTAGCTCATAAGAATTATTCTGTTTAAGTTAAGTTAAGTTAGGATTCGACATTGAGTGAATAAACACCAGCTTCGGCTGATAATTAAATAAAAATTTGTTTTTTTTATTTTACGAAATTTAAATAAATTTAACTGGCGCCCGAGCAGGGACACAGGAGAACATTCAGTTTTTCGATTTTCGCGTCATTAGTGTAAAGTTATCCGTGAATAAATTTTAACTAAGTGATGTGAAAAATAGGTTTTCGCAAAAAATAAAATAGTGAAACAGCGAAAGAAATATCTGCAAACTATTTTGCAAAACCAAGTGAAACGCAAAAATAAAAGGTCCTCAAGGAGCACCAACAAAGGTCAACAGGAAGTACCAAATTCAAAGGTCCTCAAGTAGCACCGAACAAGGTCTTCACCTGCACCAGTCGTGTCGAAAAATTGAATAAAGGTCCTAAAGAAGCACCGCACACACCTGTGTCCAGAACCAATCGAGAAGAGGAAATAAGGCCCCTTAGTAGCCGTTTTACGGAGGAACAGGAGTTAGAAGTTCTAGCAGCCACTCTTCGAGGAATACGTCGAATATGCTTCAGCTAGTATTGTAAGTCAGTAATTAAGAATCATTAAATATTTTCTTTATATTCTAATTTTTTGCAATATTTGATTATACTTTATATTTGAGTGATAAAAAAGAATTTTTTAAAGAAAGAAAAAGAAGAAAAAAAGGAAAAAGCTTAAAAATAAAAAAGAGAATTAAAAGTGAAATCGATATAAAATTACTTAATTATTTAAATTTAAAAAAAAGAGAATTAAAAGTGAAATCGATATAAAATTACTTAATTATTTAAATTTTTTTATGTGACCGACGAAGTGATAAGTCTTAAGTCTTAATTTAACTGTGACAGAGCGACCTAAAAGTGAAAAGTGTAGTTTTAAATTATAGTAAGAAAGAATTATCAAAAAATGGCCAATCCAAATAATTTAATCAGACCTCCTGTCCTAAACACACTAGAACAAAATCCAAATATTCAGCCTCCACCTCAAGGCCAAGCGCCGCAACCTTCTATTACAAACGAAAGTTTAGATAGGCTCATAACGGGTATAATAAATCGTGTTCTTAGGAATGAGGGACGACAAATTGTGCAGTCCATAATTAACCCCAATTCAGACCAATTTGTTGGCATTGACCAACCTATTCTCCCACAGTTTGCACAAAATATAAATGAGCTAGATAAAATTCCTGATGTCGTACGGTGTTTAAAGGATTTTACCGGCCAACCAGGAGAATTTAATTCCTGGAAGAAAAGCGTAGATCGAATTTTACGACTCTACGATAATATCAAAGGAACTCCTAAATACTTCGGTATCCTGAGTGTGATTCGAAATAAAATCGTTGGACAAGCCGACGTAGTATTGGAATCGTATAACACTCCTTTGCACTGGAAATGTATTGCTCGATGTCTAACTATGCATTATGCAGACAAACGAGATCTCTCTACTCTGGAATACCAGATGACTTCCCTCGTCCAGGGAAATCTAACCATTCAAGAATTTTATCATTCGGTATATTCCCATCTATCTCTTATACTAGACAAGATAGGATGCATGGAAATCGGTAACGAATCCCTCACCCTGCTTACCCAAACATATAGGGACAAAGCCTTAGATACCTTCATAAGTGGACTAAAAGGTGATTTGCCAAGACTGCTTGGAATAAGAGAACCGTCTGACCTCCCACAAGCATTGCACCTCTGCTTAAAATTAGAAAATCAAAACTACAGAACTCAATACGCCATATCGCACTACAAGCAACCCCGCCAAATTACACCTCCTCATCCACCACGAAGAAATGTGGTAGCCCACAATAGAAATGACATACCAAGAAACATACCAACATTTTATCCTCAACTAGCACACTTGCCGCAACCTCGAATAGATTACAATCAGCAAAACAATTACAGACAGCCTCCTTTTAACCAGTATAACTGTCATGGTCAATATAACTTACCCACTCCACATCGCCCAGCTGCTCCAAAGCCCCAACCTAAACCAGAGCCTATGGATGTCGACCAAACCATCCAAACGAGAAGAGTCAATTATATGAATAGACCGGCTCCAAACCAAATGTTCGGTAAAAGACCCCCTCCAGGACAAACTGCAGCAAATAAACTACAACGAAATTTTCATATTGAGCCCCAAGAAATTAATATCACTAGCTATGAGCAAACTCGTGATGCAGAAGATGAAAATTACGAGCAGTCCTTAGCCGAATATTCAGAGCAATATGAGGAAAACGAGGATGCCCAACAAGAATTTACTGACTTCACAGACATTCATTTTTTAGATTAAACTGCTCTTCTCTGCCTTATTTCGAGTGCAAGACGAAGAGCGGCCAAATCCTATTATTAATTAATATTAATAGATACTGGTTCTAATAAGAACTATATTCAAGCTAACCTTGTCGCAAAACCCATCCCTAACGCACAACCGTTTTATGCAAACTCCATTGCTGGAAACACCAAAATTGACCATTACACTATGACCAACCTATTTGGACTAAACGATACAAATATAAAATTCTTTTTGTTACCTTCACTTAAATCTTTTCACGCCATCCTAGGAAACGATAGTTTAAAGGATCTCTCTGCAGTAATTCATACCAAAGATAATTTCATGGTTATAAAAAACAGAGTCAAAATTAGAATCAAACAACAGTCCTATACAGAAGTAAATAAAATAGATATAAGAACAGCTCATTTAAATACTGATCAGACAAACAAAATTAATAAACTAGTTCAGCAATGTCCAAATCTTTTCACCGAACCTGACCAAAATTAACATTCACCACAAGAATAAAAGGAGAAATTCGGACAACTTCTGAGACTCCTGTATATTCTAAATTTTATCCTTACCCTATGGCATTAAAAGATGAGGTCGAAAGATCTCTTAAATGACGGAATTATAAGACCATCAAGATCTCCATACAATTCTCCCGTATGGATAGTGCCAAAGAAAGCTGATTCTTCAGGCAAGAAAAAGTATAGAATGGTCGTAGACTATCGGAAACTCAACACCATTACCATTCCTGATAGATACCCGATACCGGAAATAAATGAAGTTTTAGCGCAACTAGGTCAAAGTAAATGCTTTTCCATTCTAGACCTTAAAAGCGGTTTCCACCAAATTCCACTCAAAGAGTCGGACATAGAAAAAACAGCTTTTTCCGTGAACAACGGGAAATATGAATTCACGAGGCTACCGTTCGGATTGAAAAATGCTCCTTCAATATTTCAAAGAGCACTCGATGACATTTTAAGAGAGCACATTGGCAAAATCTGCTACGTTTATATCGATGATATTGTGATCTTCAGTAAAGATGAAGACACACACCTCGAAAATCTTCGGAAAATTTTCCACACGTTAGAGAAAGCAAACATGAAAGTCAAACTGGACAAATGGGAATTTCTTCGAGACGAAGTCGAATTTCTTGGATTCATTATCTCAGCAGATGGAATTAAAACAAACCCATCTAAAGTAGAGGCAATAATAAATTTTCCATGCCCGAAGACGTTAAAGCATCTCCGATCTTTTCTTGGTCTTGCAGGGTATTATCGCCGCTTTATTAAAGGATACGCTAATCTTGCGAAACCCCTTACAGCCCTTTTAAGGGGGGAAGGAGGGAGAATTTCAAAAAATATGTCCAGTAAAAAAAGCATTAGTCTTAATGACGAAGCGGTAGAAGCTTTCAAAAAAATAAAGAATTCCTTAGTATCAACTGATTTGCTGCTCGCTTACCCAGATTTTAATAAAGAATTCCAGCTAACAACAGATGCCTCCGACTACGCGATAGGAGCTGTATTAGCGCAGAACGAAAGACCCATAATATTCATTTCAAGAACTCTTAACAAGACAGAGGAGCATTACGCTACTAATGAAAAAGAAATGCTAGCCATAATTTGGGCTCTAAACTCGCTAAGAAATTATTTATACGGCACAGCAAAGGTTCAAATATTCACTGACCATCAGCCACTGACCTATGGTAGTAGTAAAAACACGAACAATAAAATGAAAAGATGGAAAGCTATACAGGAAGAGTATAAGTATGAGCTTAAATATAAACCAGGTAAAATGAACATAGTCGCAGACGCCCTTTCTAGACCTCCAAAAACATCCTGCGTAAATTCTGTCACCGCTACACAACATAGCAGTGAAAGTTCCGCTCATGATCTCATTCCAGCTACAGAGGTACCCATTAACGTATTTAAAAACCAACTAATATTAAAAACAGGTAACGAAACCAACTATCAGTTTAAAATCCCTTTCCCCACTTATCATAGACATCTTTTCATACAACAAGAATACTCCGACGACAATTTAATATCTTTGTTTAAAAGATACTTAAATCCAAGTGTAATCAACGGACTGTTAACATCAGAAACATTAATGGGAAAAATACAACGAATATATCCCGTCCACTTTAGGAATTACAAAATTCGATTCACGCAAACTCAAGTGGAGGATCTTGATAACTCAGACCGACAGGATGAGGAAATCCTGAAAATACACAGAAGAGCACACCGAAATGCGCGTGAGAATAAAATTCAACTTCTGGAAAAGTTCTATTTCCCAAGAATGAACAGTAAAATAAATAATCTGGTTAAACAATGTACCATTTGCAAAGAACAAAAGTACGATAGACACCCTAATAAGCCCGAACTGAAACAGACACCAATCCCCCAATACCCAGGAGAAATCCTACATATCGATATCTACTCCACAGAGAAAAAATTGATGCTAACTGCCATCGACAAGTTCTCTAAATACGCGCAGGTGAAAATACTCAAATCACAAGCGATCGAAGATATTAAAACCCCGCTTCGAGAGCTGCTTTTCGCTTTCGGCGTACCTAGAATAATAGTGATCGACAACGAGAAGTCACTAAATTCCGCTTCAATTAGTTTCATGGTGAAAGATCAACTAGGAACCGAAATATTTAAAACTCCTCCCTATGTTAGTTTAGTTAATGGCCAAGTAGAAAGGTTTCATTTAACACTAACCGAGATACTACGGTGTCTCAAATCAGACAGTACACCCAGAACTTTCCGCGAACTACTCGACACGGCAGTGTACGAGTACAACTTTTCCATACACTCGACTACGGGTAAAAGACCGCTCGAAGTCTTCTTCGGTAGGAATGTCAGCGTAAACCCTGACGATTTCGATAAAGCTAGGCAGGAAAACATAACCAGGCTAAGGGAAAAGCAAAGAATTGACATTAGCAACCACAACAAAAAGAGACATCCAATAAAGGATTACACCCCCGGAGAAATTATTTACGTAAAATTAAACAAACGCGTAGGTTCGAAATTATCCCCAAGATATAGAAAAGAAACTGTTAAGGAAAATAAATCAAAAACTATAGTTACAGAATCAGGCAAAGTTGTCCACAAGAATAATATTAAAAATTAGTATTCCTTTCCAGATTATATGTAGTCTTTTGCTCTGCAGAAGTGCAAATCCTAGACTATTCGAATTCAAAAATAATAACGCTGAATACCGGAACCTCAAAGCTACAGACCGGAACACTTAAAATAGTCCATGTTATCGAACTAGAGACCTATGAGAAAACACTACATGATTTGGAAGCTAAAGTTAAAAATGATGTCACCAGCGATCACCCCATGTACCCTTTCCTCATACATGAAACCACTGAGGTCATATCTCTGCTTAATCGTTTGAAGCCCAAAACAAGATCAAAGAGATGACTAGATTTCTTGGGAAGTGCATGGAAATGGCTAGCTGGAAGCCCAGACCATGATGACTTTCAAATACTAAAATCCAAAATAGACGACGTATTGGAAAACAATAATAAACAAGTGATAATCAATAAGTCGACGATCGATCGAATTAACGAGATAACAAATATTACTAACAAAATTCTAAAAGCATACAAAAATGTCGAAGATATGAAAAACGGTATCGCAATGAATATTAAAAATAAATTAGACCTAGTTGAAGAAGAAATAATAAACGTTGATTACGCCTTGCATTGGGCAAAGGCCGGCATTGTAAATTCCTTTGTTTTATCAAATAGTGAAATAAATATTGTAAAAGAATTGTTTGAAAAAAATAACGTACCATATCTTAATCTAGAAGAGGCCATCGACTTTGCCGACATCAAAATCGCCTCAAGCAATTCAACATTATTGTATATTGCAAGCATACCAAGCACAACGAATGAAATATGTAGATCAATGTTAATTAGACCAGTAAAAAGAGGAAATTTTGTAGTTAAATTACCATTCGAAAAGGTATTACAATGTGAAGACCAAATGTACGGAATAAGAGAAAAATGTCTAGCTAGTAATAAGTTAACATTTTGTAATAGGAAAAATATTGTAGACTTAAGCTCATCAAGCTGCATTCCAAATCTGCTCACCAGCAAACCTACGAACTGCACCGAAATTGATAATAGGCACATCCCGGCTACAGAGGAAATCTTCCCAGGAACATTGCTACTAAACCAATTTAATGGAACAATTCTTATCGACGGCGAGGCCCTAGATCTAACAGGCACATTCGTCATACAATACCAAAACACAACACTCATGATCAACAAACAGCTGTACACATCCCAAGAAGCCTACAGGATAAAACCACTTCCTCCAATAGTACAACCCGACTCCTCCTTCAGGACATTCGAAGAAATCCTAACCCTTCAGACAATGAAAGAACTGCACCTAAATAATACGGGACAAATAAAATTAATTAAAAATGAAAGCCGGACAGGATACTTTACGAACTTTGGCTTAACTACTCTGATAATACTTTTTTTGGCAACAAAAATAATCATGAAAATAATTAAACATTGCAGAAGTAATCATCTACCCACCAACACTGTATTAGAAACAGTCACTATCATACCAACGGTAGAGTCCACCGCAGATCATCATGGGACAACATCATCCTTACCTGATACCACAAGGATCAGCCAAATTCCTTATTTCTGAGGATGAGGACATCCTCATTTAAAGGGGGAAGAGTTAACGCCGAGTAAGCTAAAATCTGGAAAACATAAAAATTGCATTCGCACAAGTAAAAGTTCCCACGAGCCGCAAGCCATGTCAACGACTCGACACATGAACCATCTAAAAGTGCTGACAGCATGTCTGCGTTACCTATGCAACGTGAGCAGCCCAATTCATAATTTAGCTCATAAGAATTATTCTGTTTAAGTTAAGTTAAGTTAGGATTCGACATTGAGTGAATAAACACCAGCTTCGGCTGATAATTAAATAAAATTTTATTTTTTTTATTTTATGAAATTTAAATAAATTTAACTTATACATTAGTGTTACCCATAGCCATAAATCTCTTATATTTTTTCGTTTTCCATTACGTAGAAACAACTTAAATGTTTTTCCTGATTTTATTATTTGATGATAGCATAAAGGTTATTGAGACTAATATTTTCATAGCTCGAACCCCTACTTAGAAATTCACTGCACCTTAACTTAGTGTACAACCGAAAAAAGAATTAGACGGGAAATTACCACAACTATTTTGTTAGATAGTTTTAGAAAGAAAAAGCGTTTACTAACGAATTTGGAAAAAAAGTCAATATCCCAATAGAGTGAACATTATTAGAGGCATGTTCTTAATTATGCACTATTCATTCCTGCCACAAGTATCTTTAAACAACAACTAAATCTTCAATAAATCAATAATTGTAAATGCCTATTGTGAAGTTTAAAACATTGTTAATATATTAAATATGGTACTGATATTGTACGGGTATTTTGATTATATATATATATATATATATATATATATATATATATATATATATATATATATATATATATATATATATATATGCGTAAATATGTATCGTGCAGTAAATGATATTAATTCAAAAGGAAAAAAAAGGTTACCTGGTCGCAATAAAATAAAATTTTAGAATTTTGGCTATACTTAACGTCCCAGATCCTTTTGGGCGGCTTAGCGGTCTTCCTCGATGAGGTTATGACTTCCGCGTTTTTTTTTCTATTCGTACCAATTTATTTCCTTTTTCTTTTCCTTTTGTTTAGTTCTTTTTCCTTTAAATTTGTTTCAGGAGTGGAGATTCCTTTTCAAGAAAAAAAATTTTTCCACGATTTTTTTGGTCAACTCCTTCTCGGAGATCTGCACTTTGTCGCCACCAACTTAAAAAAAACACCAGATGCATCTCTCCCAGTTGTTCTCCTCTTCCCATCCCCCACAGATTTTGTGTGCTACCCTATGGCGGTACTAGGTTGGCCATATCGAGGTGTGGTTCGGAATAACTCCGAATAAGCGCGCTACATTTGAAAAATAAACCGAAACGTCAATTATGGATAATTTTTAAGAAGGCAAGAGACAATTTAATTTAATAAGAATTATAATATTGTTAAAGCTATTGTAGTATTTGTACTAATTGAAGGGTTAACTGTAGCAAATTCATACGTCCATCCGAGTTTGGCTGAGCAATTTTTACGCATATCATCTCGTACCATAGCATAACACGATCCTGTACGTTGCTGTACGTCAAGTTGACGATCCGTTTAAATAGATAAGCCCTGCGTGTACTAATAAGTTTGGTTTTATTTATTAAATTGGCATTGCATGCTTTGCAAGAGAACAGCTTTAAGTCTCCCATATGCTCAAGAAAAGTGCGACCCATTTTTTCACTACCACTTTGCAAAACTCAATTTAACACTAAACTTGCAGCAAACGTTGGAATGCACGGAAAGAATCCTGAACTTTCTACTTAGAGGAACTCTTTAAAGATGTTTTATGCACAATATACACTAGGGAAATGCTTATTTTAATATATCCACTTCCTAGCTAGCACTATGTCCGCGGTTCTTTGTTTTCATTTCCTTTTTGGCCCATTGCTCAGCCGTTCCGTTGTCTCCTGTCACAACTAGTTTCACAGAAAGTTACTGCCTACGGAAAGAGAAAAGCTTGATGTAAAATGTGTTTGGGGCCCACGTGTGGCTCGACTCATGCCCTGAGATAGACTGTCTCATGTCTACCGACTCAGCTAGCCGGGCTTATATTCTTTTGTGATTAGACTGTATATGCTAATTGATATGTGTTTGCGTATGTAGCGGATTGTGGTTGAGCCCTTATCGATGTCCGCAAAGCAGGACTCTGTCATGAGTAGTTATGAAATTTCGCGTGAATCATCGAGATGAGACAGGTGCTAAGTAATTATAATTGTTAATTATGATATGAATATGTAGGAGTCGTATGTGGTATGCGATGGATGCGTGTGGAATCGCTGAAGATAGATATTAGGGAAGGAACATACCTAACAATTCGTCCATAACTACCATAGTCACTGATTGAACCTGATCCGTACTTTGACGTAACATGGGTCATATATTTTAGAATTTGAGAATATTTACGTTACGAACTAGTTTCACACAGTACCCTTTTTGAACAATAATTTGCAACCTAAGATAACATTCAATAAGAGTTAATGGGTCTTCTTACCGAGAAGTTTGTTCATCTATTCCAATTACCTGGTATTGTGATCATAACTATGTAGTTAACTACTATTATCAGCTAAATTACCTTGCCTCTAGTACTTGTTTAAGTAACTTAATTAAGATATCTTAGTCTATATATGTTTGACTATGCGTTCGATACAATATCTTAGCAGTTACCTTACCGACTGTATTATAATCTACTATTTAAGATACGTTAAAATGAGAAGACTGAACTAACTTAGTTTGCTGTTGTTGGTCGGTGCAATCAATGATGCTTGAATGGTTCCACTTTGGTTCGTATGGGGCGCTCGTTTACTTATTAAGTCCAAACTTTCCCCAGCCCTTGAGCGTACGCAATGTGCATCCTCTGTCTGACATCGCTTTACAGTTTCTCATATAGTCGGTCAAACGTCGCTTCCAAGACTACTGATGATGTTATTTCTGGAGTTCTGTTTAGTTCTCAGCGTAACGTAGCCTAAGTTCAATCCGTGGGTCGTAATCTGGCTCCTGATAGGTCGGACGGTCACGTGAATCACACCTCCTCTTATGGGTTATGAATTGTGTGTTTTCTATGAGAGTTGTCTGCGATGTTTTATTTTGTGGTGTTATCATTTGGTGGCTCAGGTTGTCAGTCATTCAGGCCCTGGGTCACATCACAGGTTATTATTGGTTTAGCTACGTATGAAGCTACTTGTCTTCGGTTCTTATGTGTATTCAGCCGGAGCGATCCGTGTGAAGCTTTCATAATTGGTCTGATTTGAATGAGACTAACTAGTTGACCATTGTGATTTTCAGACTTACTCTCATCATAGCTCTTCGTTGATATTTACATTTATCTGCGGTGTTCCATATTTTGTTCGCCCAGCTCGGGCTTCCAGTCCGACTAAATCAACCCAGAGAAGAATGAACAACCTTAGGAAGTGTGATGGCGGTTCGAATTCGAACGGATTCTTCCTTGTCTGACTACATTATTAGAGCGAAGAGAAAACACATCTAGATCGTCGCACGTAACTCACGCTTTATGCAGTCGGGATAATTTGACGGATTTCTTGGACACTATAACCGACTCATGAGAACCGAGCGCTGACAGGAGAGAACGTCCACACATCTAATATGCGGCAGGGTGTAAGATATTTTCAGGTCTCCCAAAACGTTCTCGACGAAAACGTTATAAAAAGGAAATAAAAAATAGTAAGAAAGAAATTATAACAATAAAAAAAGGAAAAAAAATGAAATAATAAAACTAAGTCTTAAAGGAAATTATAATAATGTAAATCAAAAAAATTCTTACGAAATAATAAAAAAAAATAAGAAAATCTTAATCAGAAATAATGAAGTGGGAAGATTAATGATGGAAAAAAAAGGAAGGAACCTGGCCGTATCCTATTGCCGAGTTGAGGTCTCTTTTTACTATTCAGCAATTCCACGCGCCCAAAACCACATTCAAAATTCTACTGATATCAATCTGAACCAAGGACTATGTGTTGTGTTTAATTTACTCGATTATCTGTTTTAGTGTACCGAAAGGACTTGTTGTTTATTAAGCATCCGCACCTAACACCGCGTACATACGGAAGGGCCGAAACACAAAAAAAAATTATTGCGTTAGACAAGGGATTGATGATATGATCAAAGCAAAGTGAGTCACAAAACAATACGTATTTATGTGTATATAAGGTATAAAAATCAAGAATACTAAAGGGATTAAGATTAACACAATAAAGGGAACAAAGGGAAAGTTAAATACATGAACTCTACGAGACATTTGCTCCTGTTATATGTTAGCTGGATGTAATAGTATTGCCGCGTTGACTTTGAAAGTGGAATACTCCGCCGAAGGCGATTATTGACCACTGGAGTCTTTAATTCATGAGAACCTGATTTGGGGTCAAGGCGCAGTGAATCTGAGCTGAACCTCTGGGGTAGTTTCACCAGGGCTGGCCCGACGTCCTAATGAGAGACGCGTACACGCTAGTGATCCCCCCCCCCCCCCACTGAGTAGCCGAGATGCTTCTCGCAGACTGGACCATGGTGTATGTGTACCTCCCTCCTTCAGCTCAAGTTTACACTTCCTCTCCTTTGTCAAAGGAAGCTTGGTTACATAGACATTTTTCATCATTAGAAGGGGAGAACACACACTCCAGTGTGGCCAGACTCACAACCCCACTCCTAACAGGGTTGTCGCTTCAGGAACGGATATCCTTGGCGTGGTATATTCCGATTAGTTGCCCTTGTAAATCCTCTAATTCGTATAAATTGTTGCCCTTTCTAGCTCGTATTCTACTTTTTATGAACTTTTTAGCAAGTTTGGCGTTCGTACCCTTCTGAAAATCACTAAGCGAAAAATTACGCCGATAGACTTCTTGGCCTGGCCGAAAAGTAATGGGTCTAGCTCTTGTAGTATAGTTTCGTTCGTCCTGGTGAAATGTACGGTCCAGGTTGGCGTTAACGCTGTGTGTTTCCGTCCACGTACCAAGTCTGCGCCGGAGCTCGTAGCTTGACGCATGCGTCACCATATGCTGTCCGTATAAAACTTGGTACGGGGAAAATCCATTCGCCTTGTGGGTAGAGCTCCGTAATGAACTCGCGACAGTACTCAGATGTTCGTCTTATTTGTCGTGGTTACCTGATAAGTAGGCGCGGATGCCGGCTAGAATGGAGCGGTTGACTCGTTCAGCTGCGTTGGCCTGAGTGGAATATACAGCGGTATACATATGTTGTATTCCATAACGTTTCAGCAATTGATTGAAAGCCACGGATTTGAACTGGGGGCCATTGTCCGTGACGACAGTTTCTGGCACCCCGAAGACGTGGAATACTTCTTTCTCTAAATATTTATCAATAATATTGACTTTCGCAGAGGCTTGAGTAGAGGGAATTTGGAAAAGTGATCCAATATAATAAGGATCGAAGTGCTTCCGCTGTATGCCAAGGGCGTTCCGATTTTGGCGGCTGTCCCATGAGTGGACGGAGGACGGAGTTTGGAGCCTTGGTCTCCTTGCAGATTTGACAGTTATTAACATATGCTCTAACTTGTGTTGTCATTTTAGGCCAATACAAGTATTGCCGTATGCGTTCCAGTGTTTTGCCGAGGCCGTGTGCGCAGCAAGAGGTGGGTCATGAGCCTGACGCATCGTCTGCTCAAGGAGTCCCGCAGGAATCCGCAGCTTCCAGGCCTCATCCTGCGAGACAGAGTCGCCGGTACGTGGCAGCTTACGGATGTACACATACTTTGCAGAGACCAAAGGGCATCACTGTGAATTGATACAGGGGTTGTCCTGGCACAATGAATGCCGTTTTTTCGCGGGAACTGCAGTATTTCCGGAAAGGCATCCTTCAGGTCCAGTACTGTTATGTATCTCGCCGACGGAAGTCTTCCAAGGATGCCCTCAATATGCGGCAAAGGATAAGCGTCCTTTGTCGTCACCGCACTGACTTTCCGAGCGTCGAGGCATGGTCGGACCTTTCCGGACTTCCTGACAAGTACCACTGGGGAGCTCCACGGACTTTGGCTCTCCTCGATAACACTTAAGCTTTTCATGCGTTCTAGCTCTGCGTCCATCAGTGCCTGTACCGCTTGCTTAACAAGTTCGAGGCGTGTGTGTTGTTCGCTGAACAGTTGATGTACATTTGAATCACCAGGTGTTTCGGTTTCGATGGACGGTGTAAGTGAGCCGATGATGTCCGGGGCCAACTGGAAGGCTTTCCATAAATCTACTCCTAGATATAGGTTCGGCGACAAACTAGGTATAACATATAACCTAATGATATGTCGGTTGCCGCGAAACTCTATATCTGTATCCAAGTGACCGCATACCTGCTGAGCGGTTCCATCAGCTGTTTTGAAGAATGTTGCGTATTTCTTATATGTCACTTGGCCTTCTCGGATAATCCTTCGAGCTGCTTGTCCTCCCAGACAGCTCACACTCGCTCCACTATCTAACAGCCCATTGATCTCCTGTCCCAGAATCTTGACAAGAGCATACGGTCGAACATCTCGTGATACTGATTTTATGCGTGAGACTAATCGGCGTCTTTTGGCTTTGACGTCGCCAGAATTCGCGAAGCCTCCTGGTGGACCGTTTGGGCTTCGTACGTGAATTATGAATTTTCATAATACTTTCGATGGACTTTGCAAAAATGCGCTGTCTGGCATCTTTATATTCCTGCAGCCTGACGTGATACGGCTTAAGGGGAAACACGTTAGGCTTTCTCGAGGTGGCTGTTTCGTTAATGGCTACCGTAAGTCGTCCCGGAGCTGGGGTTTCTGTTAAAGTCCGTGAGAGGATATTGGCGGAACTATATTCGTTCGTTGAGGTGACTATTGTTGGTCGATTGCTCGACGGTTCTAGTGGGACGGAGGCTGACTTCGGCGGGAGCTGGTGGTGTTGTTCCCGCCTCGACGCGAGTTTTTTTTACTGCATGCCCTACAATTATTTATATACACGTCGCGCATCCCACAACCGTAGCAGTATATCCCCTTGTTGGGTGAAGGGCATTGCCGGTGCCAGTCTCCGACCTGACTACAGTTCCAGCAAGGATCTTCCCTTGACATCACAGAGCAATCTTCCGATTGGCTGTCAAATTCGGTATCGTCACCGACGTGAGCCGTGACGAGGAGCGTGTCGGGCTGCCACTGTCCCGACGGTTCTACGTTCAGCTCTTCGAATCGCCGGGCGTTATATGGATGCCTAGACCTCGTTCCACGAAGAGCTGCTTCGATTGGCATCACGAGAGCTTGCAGTTGTGCCATACTGTATATATAATGTTGACAGATGTGCGGTCGCGTGGTTGCCTAAGGGCAACCGGTTCGGGTGGTGTCCAATCTCTGCGAAACACTAATTTTAGGTCGTCCCACCGGGTTCTGGTTGTGAACGGAGATACAACCAATACCATTCCGCAGGCCTATCCTTCAAAAGGGTCTAAGTTTTCGGCCATTAAATTATAGTCACCGCCTAGCGTATTGCGAGCCATCACTTCGGCTCGGAATAAAAACTCATCTGCGAAGAAGCATTAGTTATCCCCGTCGTACACGAGCTTTCACTGCCGCATGGGGCTGGCCGAACGTCGTCTATATCTGGGGTTGCTTTGTCGAGCGTTATTGACCTTGCCGTAACGACCTTGTCTTTGTCCAGGGGGTCTATAAGTAGGAGCCGGAGACTGATCTGTCGCGTTATAAGATCAGATAGCTCTCATCTCAATCCTGCTAGTAAGGCTTGCACGCTTGGAGAGGGCGGCTGGCTTACTTGTTCAGGGCTTGACTCCTGCGTTCGCGAGCTGGAAGGTGCGGCCGGAACAGTCCTGTTCAACAGGGGAGTGGGCGCGACCGCAGGTGTCGTGAGCGGCCTTCGGGCTCGTGACTTAGTCACCATGCCTTCCGTATTGGTGCGTGGCACCAACCCGCTGCTAGGATGTTATGCCCTGCTTTCCTCAGGCGAACAAGCTCGCCTACATATTGGGCAGCTAGGCTGTCGCTCTAGCCACTGTGCCAGACATTTCTGATGAAACACATGCGCACAAGAAGTGACGACAGGAGAAGTGCTGGGATTGAAATCACCGCTTTGGCACACTGAGCACAGTGGCAGAGTCGTAGCTCCTGCGACTCGTTCTGGTGGTGAACGCAGCATTCTTTCCTATCTGTACTTCCCCAGACGAAACGCTAAGCTCACTTGACACTGAGCCAAGGCCAAGTAAAATAGGGAAAACAATAAAACGTATGTAATAAAGTTCTACTTGTCAGAAAGTTAAATATAGAAGAAATGGGTCCATAAACTAGAAGAACTAAAGAATATATGAACAAACAAAAAAAAGCGCAAAATAATTGGTATCTCCAAATAATCAAAATAAAATTGTTGTGGCTTGAACACAACTGCTAACAAAGCAATCAATAATTGGTACATACCAACAAGCAAAACGGTTATCGTAATATGTTGATCCAAGACAAAAAAAATGGTATAAAATATGTGATCGCGTTCCTCTCCAACCACTCTCTCAATCCAATACCAGAAGACCGCCGATGAGGCGCTTTTCCGTCAGGTGCAGATGGTGGCTAAAAAAAATTTAAAGGGAGGGAAAAAAATCAGGAATCAAACCTTGTCCAAATTCCGGCTGACTACTATGAGAAGACAGAGTCATCCAGACAAGAACGACGGCTATCAAGCCAAAAGCTTGTTGTTCCGGAATGGCTGTGAATTCTCGATTCAGTCGTCCTTCAGATAAGTTCGATTAGCGGGATAGGAATCGATTGAGTAGGAACGCCAGTCCACGGAGAGGGATCCAGGAACAAATGGTAGCTCAAAAGAACTGAAGCTAGCTACAGGGTTATCTGCATTGGCTAGTCCCAGCCAAAGGACACAGTTCCCTTGTAGCGCTTCAGCCTTTGAGGCCCTGGATTCATCCACTGGACTGTCAAAACATAGTCGCCGAGTCAATAGGGAATAAATATAAAAAATTTAAAAATATAAATTCAGACAAGCCGTGAAGGTAAACGGGTACTATAATGTGCATATGACTACTATGAAGTCCGTTCAGGAAGGTCAATATCGAAAAAGTTGAGGGCTATCCGTTCAGGGAAAGTAGAAGTGTTCAAGCCGTGAAGGCTGTAACAATGTACTACTAACTCTTTTACTTCGGGAAATCGGTCCGAACAACCTGCCAAAGCAAACAAGGAGGACGTAAAGTCTCCTGAGATCTGCGTGTAGTCTAGAGAGGGAATTTTACTTCCCTTCTAGGTACTTATACAGGACTAGGCACATACGTTGGGCGTCATTTGGTTATGGTAAATTTTAGGAGAACTCATGTACCCATGATGCCATCAAGCGGTAGCATGAGGACATGAATTGGATGGAGGGATGTGAGAACCCCGACTAAGTCTGGGCTCACACCCAAAAAGGATAAGAAAAGGTTCAAGGGACTACAACGGTGAGCGTATAGATAGCCGTGCAGGCTGAGTTGCATTGCCGAAGAAGTGAGGGGCCCGCTTAGTAGCCGTACTAAGCTGGTCATATTGGGGGGGGAACTTACCTCCTTCTTCGGCTCACTCACCCGACAATTAATTTGCGGGCTCTCTTTGAAACGAAACTCCAGACTATGGGAACGCAAAGCGAAACTAGGGATAATGGAAAAAAACTTGGAGAGAACTAACAGGGGTTATGCCACCTGACAATGAAGCCGCATATAAAGTGGACAACTGTCCGGAACCAGGGGAAGGAGAGAAAGAGGTTGGAGGAGTTAGGGCTACCTAATCAGGTCTTCACTGCATTATGACCAACATAACCCAAAAAATAATGTAATTATAACTCTATCGCATAAGTAACTTGCTCAGCGTTACTGAGGATTCAGATATTTAAATTATTTCAATAATAATTGTAAAGCTAAACCGCCAAAACGTGATAATGATAATCTGTAATTTAATTTACGAGATACAAGAATATTATTTAATATTCTTGATTCGTAAGCACCTTATTTGAGTATTGCAATTCAAAGATTTGCTTTTTTTTTGTTTTTACTTCATGATCTTTTTCCTTAATTGATTTGTTCAAATTCTTTTTATACTATTTTAGATGTTACGGAATTGCTTTAATTAATAAATACGTTGGAGAACGTATAAAGAAAAAAAGAAATACCTATTGTTAATACGAAGATATGGAACGATATAATAATTCATCGAGTTTTTATACAATTGCAAGTCGATTTTCTTTTTCCTTTATATTTGTTTCACCTTCCACTGGTTTTAACTCATTTCCACTTCTTTTCAAGAAAAAAAATGTTTCCACGATTTTTTTGGTCAACTCCTCGGAGATCTGTACTTTGTCACCACCAACTTAAAAAAAACACCAGATGCATCTCTCTCCCAGTTGTTCTCCTCTTCCCTTCCCCCATAGATCTTATGTGCTGCCCTATGGCGGTACTGGGTTGGCCATATCGAGGTTCGGAATAACTCCGAATAAGCGTGCTACATTTAAAAAATAAAACGAAATGTCAATTATGGATAATTTTTAAGACGGCAAGAGACAATTTAGTTCAATAAGAATTACCTTTTGTTAAAGCTGGTGTAGTATTTGTACTAGTTGAAGGGTTAACTGTAGCAAATTCATACATCCATCCGAGTTTGGCTGAGCAATTTTTATGCATAACATCTCGTACCATATGTTGACCTTTTAGCATAACACGATCCTGTACGTTGCTGTACGTCAAGTTGACGATCCGTTTAAATAGATAAGCCCTGCGTGTAGCTCTTGTACTAATAAGTTCGCTTTTATTTATTTAATTGGCAACGCATGCTTTGCAAGAGAAGAGCTTTAAGCCTCCCATATGCTCAAGAAAAGTACGACCCATTGTTTCACTACCACTTTGCAAAACTCAATTAACACTAAACTTGAAGAATTTCCTACCTAAAGTGCAATTAGGTGGTCAGGGATTTTTAAGGATGCGATTTTTCTAAACCTTCGTCTACTATGCCATTTTGCACCTTTTTGGAAAGGTAATTAAATAGAGGTGTACTTATTACATGAATTTCGGAAAAAAATTGGAAAAATGCTGAATTTTAGGTAATCGAAAACCATTTTTTTCACTTTTGGAAGTGACTGTACGTGCAATGGTAGGAGTAAGATCAGCAGTGTTGACAGTTTTGGAAAGACCATTGAAATAGTAGTTTTTTAAGCGTTTGTTTGACGTGGCTGTCTTGGGTAGATCAAGAGATAAAAACAAAAGAGTAATGTGCATACCATGAAGTATTGATGAATCACCCTGTAACGCCCAAACGGTTGAGATTGCCCCCCCCCCCCCCAGATATTTATTCCGATTGTGGTACAGATATTTATTCCGATTGTGGTACAAGGGTTTAAAGCAAGCTATCAAGGAATCCCCATACCACACAACACGAAATGTTGGCAGCGGTGAGATGCGTGAAAGTTTCAATAGTTTTAACTTCGTTCTTTGATAATTAATTAAAAGTAAAAGACAAAAAAATTTTTTTTGCCTTCTCTTTCTGTCATCAATATTTTGCATAGATAATTTGTCCTATTTCTTCAGTTTCACTGAATTTATCTTTGAGAAGTGGAACAAAAATTAAACGTCGTTCTAGTACAGGATATATTAGTTCTGAAATAAATAAGTTTAATAAAACTCAGTCCGGTCAAAGTCCTTAGCGGCCTCACCGGGTTCGTCCTCCAATTCTATAATATCCTCATCGGACATAAGTGAGAGAGCAGACAGGCTGACAGGATTAAATGTCCTGATCCATGAGCATGTCTTCTGCCGTTTGAGGGCTTGAGTTAGCCTCTGGAATTAGAATTTTTAGAGTGGTGCTAAGCTCCCCTTGGCCACGCATCCCTCGGCGTATGTTGTTCCACCTTGCATTGGGGTATCTTATTTAAGCGAGTACCCTTGGATCCTCCTTAAGTTGCACTGTACTCAGATAAATACTAACCTCCATTGAAAGAATAGCTGACGATTGTTTTAAATTATTTTAATGGTATGAAGAGTTATCTATAAAAGTTACATTGCACCTGAAATGATTTAACATCAATTATTTTTATACAGGTTGATAGGGCTGACGTATAATCCCCCATGATCTATGCAGCTGACTTTTTTGTAATTATTTTTATCATATGAACATTTTTTGTGCAAATTTTCAAATGTGCTTAAGTCATTTTTGGATTTTTTTCGACATAATTGATATTCTTCCACAACCAGGTTCACCGTTACTAAAGCAGCTGATGCTCAGATCATCAAATGACTACCCATTAAGAATGATTAGTCATAACAATAAATGATTGTGTGATTTGCAACGGTATTTCCCGGAATAATTATTTATATACATTATTACATTATTGTACTAAACAAAATTATTATGGAAATGGCTTCAATATTGGAGGTATGAAATAGGATTTCAGCCATGTTTAAAAATTCTAATTAGAAAAATAGAAAACTACAAGAATACACTCTATTAGAATATTTTAAAACTTAATTATCTTGAACCCAATAAATATGTGGGTAAAGTTGTATTGTTAGTTCTTGTTAATGTGCTGATCCTGATCGCGAACCAGATGAAAAAGAGATAGCTAATAGTAACTGTGAATTTATGGGCAAAACATTTTGTTCCTTTTCTTCCAATTTTGAATGATATGAATGAGATGAATAATGGATAAATCTGACTTGTCCTCTCTCACCACCTCTGTAAGTACCACCATTTCTTGGGGCAACTTTGATATCTTCTCTTAATTTTTTTCTTGTTCTTCTCGTCCTTTCTCCAGAATAAGATGGCTATGCTCTTTTTCATAATTAACATCTTCAACAAATCTTTGCAGTCCACGAAGTTCATCCTCATTATATATGATGGACATTGAATTTGTTGTTGAGGTTGAGGTTGGAGTTGAAGTAGAGTTTTCTGTATTAGCAGTCCTTGTTGATGTTCTTTACCTTAATTATAAGTTATTTGATAGATTAACTGCTAAATAAATGACATTATTAAGGTCGAAAGTAGCATCATAATTCTCTGAGCGATGCGTTGATGTAACTGGCGGTTTTCCTGCAAGAATGAATTATTAATTAATGTGTTAGAAATTAATTTTTAGATTAAGTTTTCATAGAAAACCTATATTAATTCGCAGAAATTCTTTGTAGGTTAATACATGACCTTCTCCTTGAATTGTTAAGTTGGCATCCTGTGATTTTTCGAATGGCTGACTGAATATATCGATCTCTTCTGGTTGAGTCTGCTGTATATCTGCTTCTGAACTCATTGTCTTAACATTTCTTTTTTATGAATAAGAGCTTGTAAGTATATCACTTTACCCGAAATTTCGTCGCTAAATTGTATAGAGCGGAAACACATTGCTTATGAACATTTAAGAAAATGGAAAAAATCTATCGGATAATTAAAGAATTGTATATTTTCAATAACAATGCCTTCCAAGTGAACAATGTAATTTATTTTCAATATCTTAACTATTTTTGTTATTGCGTTGTTCTTCAGGTAGTAATTAATTGATACCTTTTTTGAAAATAATAACCTTTTGACTTCAATTTCCGAGCGGAAATGTTGCGAAATTAGATTTTTTAACCATTCTTTTAATTTAGATGAAGATGGAGAATATTAAACGCATATGACATGTTATCATCGACAAATTAAATCTGGTATTTTGTGAACAAAATCTCGCAAGTATACCTCAGCTCTATGAATATTTACTAAACAGTTGAGTCCATCATTCAATATTCTCGTGGCCAGTGATAAAGAGGTATAAAGGAGATTTTGTCGAAATTCGGTAGCTTACCATCTATCTACATCTTTTGCTGATCTGGGCTTTCTGGAAATTTCCGAAGTTTCCACAAGATTTATGCAATCTTTCTTTAAGAATTTCGAGGAAAGAATGAAAAAGCTTTTATATAAGATTTTTAAATTGAATCGACTTACATAGTGTAACGTAAATGGGGCTCTTCGGGCTCAACGGATTAATTAAGACACTTCAATCACAAATTTTCACAATTTTATTCACTTCACTTAGTTAATTCGTTTAACAATTTTATTTACATGTTCTCTTCACAATACACTGTTTCACTTTACAAATTAGCACTTATCACTTCGCTGGTTAAAATACAACTAACTCACTAGGCTGCTGGCCAGCCCTATTTATATTACTTAGCTTGATTCTGGAAAGTTCAGCAACTTAGTTCTAGCAATTTCCGTTATTTATTTTCACCACACCAAGTCACCACAGGTTCGAGTTGGCCTTGACTTCACACGGCATCTGACGTTTTCCTGGTTTTCTAAATTAATAAATGCTTTTCTGGCAACCTCGTTGACATAATCTTGGCTAAACGTGAGATAAACCAAGTGTGTCAACCTTTCTATGTCCTCACATAACAGCTGTAACGTCTCTCCAAGCTTCTGTGTTCGCCCCGCAGCTGTAGACGGTAGACGTCTTGCATGTGTTGGTTGCCGTATCGTAATTCTAAGGCTTGTATTAAAGATGAATAATTGTACCTTAGCTCTGCCGGTATAGTCTGTAACAGTTTAGCGTCTGCTCCTCTGAGTGCCAAAATTAAAGCTGTAGCTTTTTCCTCGTCAGTCTAAAAAGTTCTTTACCGCTGCTGTCTCGAACTGAAGTCTGTAGGTTTGCCAGGGCGTTTGGCCGTCAAATGTTGGAGGATGAAGTCTTTTATTTACGGTTACGTCTGTAGATAAAACTCCTGATTGGTTTTTCTTGACGCTCTCCAGCTCACTCCTTATTGTTTCTATATCGCCTTTAACTTATTTAATAGTCATTTGTCCAGAAATTTCTACTTCTTCCAATCTCTTTTCTATATCTGACTTTAACTCTCCCATTTTGTTTTCCACTTGGCTTTCCAGATTGACTTTTAAAGAGTTTTCTATGGTCTCCAGTTTCTTCTCTACAGTTGACTCCAGACTTTCAAACTGTTTTTGCATAGACATTTCTATTTCAGCTTTCACTTCTTCAACAGAGGCTTTATGTTCCGCTACCGATGACTTCTGTTCTTCCATTGCTGATTTTAACTCATTTACGGAACCTTCCATCATTGATTTCAACTAGGCTAATGAAGTCTTCTGCTCTTCCATTGCTGACTTTAACTCAGTTACGGAACCTTCCATCGTTGAATTCAACTCAGCTGATGAAGTCTTTTTGTTCAATCATTGCTGCTTTCAACTCGGCTCATGATGTTTTCTGTTCTTCCTTGGTAGATTTCATTTCACACATCAGAGCATTTAGAAGATCCATCATGCTTTGAGTATTTGCTTCTTCTTCTGGCTCGGTTTCAAAAACACAAGCTTCTGGATCCTTTCCTTCTTTTTCCTTGGCTTCTTGTAGTAACGCTACCAGGACACATTTATTTCCAATTGTAGGTAGCCAACGTTTACTTAACTCCCCCTTCAAGTCTTGAACACATAAATCTTTCAGTTTACGCCCCATATTTAGATTGACTGCACTATTTCACTTTAATTTCACAGTCACACTTTTTTTAAGTTCACTTTTTAGTCTTTAATCCCACTTCTGACACCAATTGTAACGTAAATGGGGCTCAACGGATTAATTAAGACACTTATTTTCAATCACAAATTTTCAGAATTTTATTCACTTCACTTAATTAATTCGTTTAACAATTTTATTTACACGTTCTCTTCACAATACACTGTTTCACTTTACAAATTAGCACTCATCACTTCGCTGGTTAAAATATAACTAACTCACTAGGCTGCTCAGTGTTGCCAAGTCGTCGATGAAGAATGTCACTAGATAGAGACTAAAAAGGACACTTTTTTTAAAAAAGTCACCAGATACAAAATAATATATTTTTTTCAAAATTTCTTCCAATATAATATTAGAAATTTCTAAGTAACAAAAATTTAAATACTACTGCTCAATAAAAGACTGTATTAACCTGAACCACAAGCGTATTTACCTTTAATTGGTGCTCATTAACTTAAGCGTCGTGTAATTTCTTCCTTTCAATTTGTAAAAGGAAAGGTAGGAGAAACAGAGAACTATTAGAATGTGATAAAGTTCTAATTTTGTGGGCGATCCTCTTATCGTAAGAGACAGAAAATGAGTAGCGTTGAAAGTGTCAGGGTCCCGCTGGAAAGTCATGAAGTCTCACAGGAAATTGTTCGAGTTGTTTTACACATGCATTTAGTTTAACAACAAAAGCATTAAATGGGCCCTCTTGAATGTGTGGTGCAACACCGGTTGTAACTGAATTAAGTAGTAATCCAGCAAATATGTACAAAAATAGTCAAAAACAATGAGAAATGCCGAATATTTACGTTAAATCGTTAAAGAGTGGGAGAACATTTGGTGTCATCAGAAGAGTTTCAAAATCACAGTGTCGCTAAAAAAATATCAAAAATTAGAAAGGTATTCGAAAACACCAGATTTGGTGACAAAGTCCATGATTTGGCATCACTGCATTAAAAGTCACCAGAAGTCACCGCTGTGGAAGTTAAAAATCACCAACTTTTAGACGTGTCTGAGAAAACAAAATTCTGTCACTAGGAAGGTGTTCGAAAACACCAGATTTGGTGACAAAATCACTGAATTGGCATCACTGAGGCTGCTTCTCAGCCCTATTTATACTACTTAGCTTAATTCTAAAAAGTTCAGCAACTTAGTTCTAGCGATTTCCGTCATTTATTTTTACCACACCAAATCACCACAGATTCGAGTTGGCCTTGACTTTTTCCTGGTTTCCGAAATTCGGGACTTGCGCATTGCACAACTCGATTTCGTTTTTGTCACGTAGCCTTTTGCAGACTACAGCGCATGTTACAATAGAAAATACCATATCAAAATTATTAATGCACTTTCAATTAAAAGAGTCTCGCACGAAATGGTCGCATTTTGAGGTGACGCTTACAGTTATTGTATGTCCGATATACTTGCAATAAGATACTATCAATTCCTTTTCAGAAGGAAGAGGAGAAAAAGATGTGTTTCTTCTGTTTATTCTTATAGCTCTTTGGAGGTGGTTTTCTTTGTTGCAGGTCCAGCATTCAAATCGACTCCGTCTTTCTGATTTATTGACACGACAGCAGGTATCTTCTATTTCGGTTACTTCTCTTAGGCGAACGGTACTTCTTGAGGCTTGTTTTGCTGCCTTATATGCCAGAGCGTAAGTCAAAACCTCAGCGTTGGTATTTTTTTCAGCCAGTCCAGCAAGCAGGTCTGGATCAGCAAGTGAATTAATAAATGCTTCTCTGTCAACCTCGTTGACATAATCTTGGCTAAAAGATGTGTTTCTTCTATTTTCTTCTTATAGCCAGCAACGTAAATTTAATTCCTATTGAATTTTTCTCCTCCAGTTAATATCGCTGAAGCTATAAATATATGATAAACGGATTAAATAAACAAAATATCTTCCTATTGTTTGCTGAGTACAACATAATTTTACCTCCACCAAGTTTGACAGAAGGTTGAACACATCGGTCTTGCAAATGATCATAAATTTTTTTTTTCACTCCCATCGTCCTCCATCCAGACCTCTCACTTTAATTTTTTACTGATTACTGAAGGTAACAATCGACCATGTATATCAATGTAAAATCTTTGTGAATTTGAGTTCTAACCATGTCTCTTAAAAAAATTTTTTTTACTTTAGTTCTTCCTTGTGAACTTTCACGTTGCAGACAATTTGAAATAGTTGAATCAGTGCAATTGTGCAAAGTGTGATGTATAAATCAAGAACTTATGTATTTCGGTAGCAGTATTTATCTACTGCTCTGATCTAGACGTGCGATGTATCGAGTTTTTGTTTTAGTAAAATAAATCTGGGACGAGCTCGAGGCATTGCGAAAAGTTCTGCCTGCGCAGAATGTTTAGTACTTCTTTGCGTTATGGACTTGTTAATGTAATAATTGCCACAGATAAAATTATTTCGGAGAGAAGAGAGGAATGTACTCTGCCTTTCAGTCTGTGTTTCTAAGTTTTCTGCTGTCTATTCATAAACTGTAAAAACATGATTTTTTTTAGCTCATACAATTTAATTTTAAAATTCTTGCTTGTAAAATGTCACCTGTATCCTTTTTGTGCATATGGACACAGAGACGCCTCTTTTAAACTTTTTCCACTTGGCAACGTTGCTGCAAAATTGCTGCTGTCTTTCACGGTCATCTATTTCGTAAAGAACATAACTAGCAGACAACAAATTGTTTATCGATTAGGCCCAAAATAAAAGAACGTATTAAAATTTTGAGTACTTATTATTTCAGAGACTCTCTTAGACGCTATAAAACTTAAAACATATCACATATTTAAAAGGCTGTTATTTGTCTGACACTGAAGTTATACTGATATCTAAAACAGATTGTAAGGTTCGGCTACAATTCGTTCCGATATAAATAAGGGTAGGAAGGGTATATGCTGAAACGGTAAAAGCGGAATGGCCAACCGTTTTACAAAATTCTTACTCAAGCACCATGGAGTGTTAAAATCACACGCATGCTTCCAATCAGGCGACTGAGGATTTCGATGGAAATTCCGGGGAACGGCATGGGAGAATTACAGATCATGCCACATTTATTCGTTGCTATGAAATTATTTGTTGTCTGAAGTCAACCAAATTGTGTGAGAATCGCTACCAAGGTATTTTAGTCAGAGATTGCTTATTTCAAAATTTACAAAACATATTTACCAATATTAATTTTTTTTTTATAAATTGAAGTTTTATGCAAATAAATTGACAGACTCAGAGCAATAGTGAGCAAAATCCAAAAAGTTTATTATGTGTTTTTTAAGAAACTTATTTGTGTTTTTTTACTTAACTATGTATGTACAGTTGGATAAACTCTGGGTATAATCCAAACCTGGTTAGGTGTCCTTCCGGCGAACATTTACAAAACAGTCATTTTTCTTTTTTGCGTGAGGGGTGAAAATCTTCCAAAACACCAGGAGACTCTGGTAGTGTGAGATTTTTACTCACTAAAAACACCACACTAGGGATTTGCCAAATCAGACCACTTTATCCGGGTCCCTTTTTGTCCCTACACCTTGCGATCTCAGCGAGAGAGACCCGGATTAATCCAGTTTTCTTCCCTCATCTCGATTCCTCGGGTCAGCGCAAGCGTTTGTTTATAAGACACCTCTGCCACTCTTCCTTCTTCCATCCAGTGGTGTCCCATCAGCTTTCTTCTCCTGCTTGCTAGTGCAAACTGGCACACTATTTGTGCCGCCGTCTTTTGCTCCTCCAGGCTTAGCCTGCAGGTATCATCCTCGAGAATGTTCATCTTCTTTAAATGACACCTGAAGTTATCATTTTTTGTTAGTAGTGCTGTTAGTTATCTCAAGGTCCTACGATCCATATACAGGACCTTCCTCTGTTCAACACTTCCACTGTTCCACTGTTCCCAGTGTTCCCTCGTGGCCCACGTTCTCAATAGGCCCTCTGCCCCTGCTTAGCGCGATGAACGGCTCGGGACCTTGGAAACTCGAAGCAGCTCCTAGTTTTGCCAATACGTCCGCTTTCTCATTTCCTTCGACCCCTGCGTGTCCTCGGAACCACGTCATCTCATCTCGAACCCAGTGTCATCTCATTTGATGAGGCACACGCGTTTAGTTTACGGATACACTCCAAGGTCAGCGCTGTGTTGAACTCTGTACCGTCCATACACCTAATCACCGCCTGATTGTCGAGTGCCACCACTCTCTTCTTGCCCCTAACCCGACTCTCCAGCATGTAATCGAGTGCGTAGACCAGAGCCAGCATCTCTGCGTGAAATACTGAGGTGTAAACCCCCAGCCAAAAATAGGTGTTCAAATCAGGTCCTCACTGAAGATTCCTGCGCCTGCTCTCCCATCAATTCTAGATCCATCCGTGCAAATTGTAACGTCGGTTTTCAGGGAGGTACCCATCCCTTATAAGCGTTTCGTGGTGTTTATCAATTACCTTACTTTGCTTATACCCTTGGTTATTACGAGATCTGTACCAGTTTGCGCCTCGATCTATGCGAAGAGCTGTTGATGCAGAAGTTCTCTTCACAGCAAGCTTAGTATCATTTCTAACGCCATTATCGGCGTGGTTCTAAAGGTCCCTATTATCGCCAGACACGCTAGCCTCTGAAGCTTACTCAATTGCCTTTTTAAGTGGACTTTGAAGCGCTTGGCCACCAGACCACCGAGGCATATGATATAATCGGTCTCACCATCATAGTGTAGATCCAGTATGCGGCCGTTGGTGAGATGCCCCACCTTCGCCCACACATTCCACATTGATGTTCGCTCTTTGGATTTTCTCCTCAACATGTCTTTGCCAGGTAAGCGTTGAATCTAGGAATACCCCCAGATACTTGACCGAGCCCGAGACCGACAGTTCTTCCCCAAGGAGTTCTACTGGTCGAAAGTCTATATTCTTCCTTTTCCTAGCGAAAAGGATCAGATCAAACTTCTTTGAATTTATGAAGAGCTGCTGTTCCACACACCATTGCTTCACCACCCCCATACATCTCCTTATAGTGTCTGCTACGGCGCGCATGAACTTGCCCCTTGTCATAATTGCTATGTCGTCGGCATACCCCACGTTATGTATGCATTCTTTCTCAAGTCGAAGAAGTAATGAGTCAACAGTAATGTTCACTCCTCCCTGTAGACATCCTCTGCCTACCCTTCCTCGCAATCTCGATTCACCTATCTAGATGTTTACTGCTCTTGTCTTTAACATATTGCCAATCTATCTCCTTACGGTAGGATTAGTTCCACGTACGATAAGAGCATCGTCCAGTCTTCCGAAGTTTATATTGTCAAAAGCTCCTTCAATGTCCATTATTGCGGCCATCGCTATGCCTTTGCCATTAAGCTCTTCTTCTGCCACTCGCACAACTTGATGGAGTGCCGTTTCGGTAGATCTCACAGGACAATAAGCGTGCTGGTTCCTACTTAGTGGATAACTAGCGAGCGTAGTCCCTTCGCTGTGGTAAGCCACAGTCCTTTCCATTGCTTTGAACAGAAAAGACGTCAGACTCATGGGTCTAAAGGACTTTGGCTCAGTATAGTCTTTTCTTCCCGGTTTAGGTAGAAATATGAAATTGCTGTGTATGTTCCCCTAAGTATTGGTACTACAATCTCACTGCACCACTGAAGCAGGGATGGGAATATATCATCTAAACCTACTGCCTTGAACGGTTCAAACGATCTAATAGATCGTCTTACCCCCTTAAGCGTCGCAATCCTTTCCGCCTGAGAGCGATCCGTGGCATTCGCACCCTATTTCCTCAGATGCCACGGCATGTCCGATTTGTAGCTTCCCGGAAAATGAGTTTCCAGCAGGATTTCATTTGTTTCGTCCCAGGTCTCTAACATCTTTCCCGTTCTGTCCCGAACCAGTCCGAGTCGGGAGACCGGGTCAGTTAAGACCATATTCTAAAGTCGGCAGACTTCAGATATATTATGCCTGAAATACTGAGGTGTAAACCCCCAGCCAAAAATGGGTGTTCAAATCGGGTCCTCACTGAAGATTCCTGCGCCTGCTCTCCCATCAATTCTAGATCCATCCGTGAAAATTGTAACGTCGGTTTTCAGGGAGGTACCCATCCCTTATAAGCGTTTCGTGGTGTCTATCAATTACCCTTACTTTGCTTATACCATTTTAGTAATGATGACTGTTCTATTGTTGATGTTGAACGTCACCATCTACCAATGAGTAGAGATTCGTGGTCTTCCGTAATCGCTAAGCTCCACGTCCAATCAACGCTCGACTGAATTGATGAACTTCCTTCTAATATTTTCCTTAAATATTTTTCGTCTCGGTTGGGTCACAAGACTTCGTCCACAGTCCTACGAACTGAAATTGTCTCAAGAGCGTATAGCTCCGGAGGACTTTAAAAACTCGCCTTTGTTGCAAGGACTTTTTATTTGAATTGGCAACCAAATGGTTGCCAAGAAATATTGCAATAATAAAAAAGAATTCCGTTACTAATCGAGAGATATTTATTTTAATTTTAAATTACATCTATTGCGGTTGAAGACCTGAATTCAACTGATTAGTTTTTTAAACATATTTTTTTGACTTAAATAAAATATAACAAAATTCATACACAATTATTTCAACCTACTTAGATAACCTTTACAACAAGTGAATAGGCAACGTATTTGGAACGAACGAAACCTAAAATGAAAACAAACATTATAAATGTTTCAAAAAATTCTTGAAACCATAATCCGAACTACTATGTGTCCCCACAGTACTCCCCTGCTAGCGAATCCTTAGGATTAAGCGAAACGTTTAGGAGGGTTAATGGTTCGCCCAGCTCTTGTTTTTCTGTAAGGAAACAATGTGTTTGCGTCTTCTGTAAATGTAATTTTTTTTGTTTTGTTTCTTTTTCTATCTGTTTCCTTTTTATTTGAGTTTGCCGAAGTTGTCGGGTTCTCCAGCACTGGATGGAAAGACACCCTTTTATAGATTCGGACTGGTTGTGTCTGATCGTCTTGCACTGGTTCTAACGACCTTGTGGTTTCGTGTGGTCTATCGTTTGGTGGTGATGAATCTTGTGTTAAAGTGGGATTCGGCCAGTGATTGTGTTTCGAATTTGGGTTGTTTCCTTGCACTGGCTTCGGACAAATACTCATTCGATTGTCTGATAAAAGATTATTTTGCGCTGGCAAACTTGATCTTTGTGTTATAATAGGAGAATGTTCATTTGAGTTAGTTGTAGTGCTTTGAGTTTTATTAAGATATGAGCTAAGAAATGCAGGCTTTAATCTGTTTATGGAAACGTTAATCTCTTTACCTTTTACGAGGAGTTTAAAAAATTTTTCGTTTCTTTCTAACACTTGATATGGACCTTGGTATGGAGGTTGTAAGCATGGTCGAGAACTGTCTACTCGGATAAAAACAGAAGGACAATTTTTTAAATCTTTGAAAATGAAAATTTTTTGTGAGCTATGTCGTGATGCTGGTGCTGGTTGAATGTTTTCGAATTGTTGTTCCAGATTTTTTATGAATTCCGATTGATTATTTAAACCATTTGATTTGTTAAAGAAATCTCCTGGTAAACGCAAATTTTCTCCATAGACCAGCTTTGCGGGAGAAAATTGGAACTCGTCACTACTGATTGCTCTGAAACCTAGGAGGACAAGTGGTAAGTATTTTGTCCACTGAGAATTTTCATAGCACATTAGCGATGCTTTGAGCGACCTATTCCAACGTTCAATAAAACCATTTGTCTGCGGGTGGTACGCCGTTGTACGACAACGTTTTATACCTAATAATTTTGAAATTTCTTTGAACAATAACGATTCGAATTGTGTGCCTTGATCTGTAATTATGGTTGATGGCACCCCGAATCTGGCAATCCAATTTTTCAATAATGCGGATGCTACTGTTTCCGCGCTGATATTTTCGATGGGAATAGCTTCCGGCCAACGCGTGTATCGGTCAATTATGGTGTCTCATGTTGAAAGTCGGACAAGGGAGCGTTTACATGCCTTGAGATTTTGGCTCTTTGGCAAGCTATACAGTTTTTGCTCCATTCCTTGGTATCCTTTTTAATTGATGGCCAAATGACTCTATTTGTTAAAAGTTTAACTGATGCTTTACTTCCGGGCTGGCTTAAATTGTGTATTGCCTCGAAGATGTTTTTACGAAAATTTTTCGGGATATATGGACGCATTCTGTTTCCAGAGACGTCACAGAAAATTTCTTTATCTGAATTAATTAATTTAACTTTAATTATTGTAAGAGAAGAATGTTGAATCAGATATTGAAGTTCCGGATCATTATTTTGTGCGTCAGCTACATCTTCAAAATTTATGGCTCCCATTATATTTATTTCATTGAGTCTTGATAATGTGTCAGCCACGACATTATCTTTGCCTGAGATATGTCTTATATCGGTGGAGAATTGACCTACGAAATCGAGATGTCTTGTCTGCCTTGGTGAAGCTTTGTCAGGGTTTTGGTTGAAAGCAAATACCAATGGCTTATGATCGGTGAATATAGTGAAAGTTCTTCCTTCTAACAGGAATCTAAAATGTTTAATGCTATAATACATTGCCAAAAGTTCGCGGTCATACGTACTGTATTTTGATTGTGCGATAGATAATTTTGAGGAGAAGAAACCTAATGGTTGCCAAATGTCGTTACATTTTTGTTGTACGACCGCTCCAATACCTATATCTGAAGCATCAACAACTAAAGCCAATGGAGCGCTACCAGATTGGAATGCTAGTAAGGTAGACTCACATAATTGTTTCTTAGTTGCTTCGAAAGCCCTGACCGCTTCCTCTGTCCAGTTTACATTTTTCTTGCCGTCCTTTTTGTTGCCTGTTAAAAATTTGTTAAACGGCATTTGAATGGACGCGGCGTTCTTTAAGAATTTCCGGTAAAAATTTACCATTCCAAGGAAACGTCTTAACTCCTTCACCGATTCTGGGAGTTTCATTGAATTTATGGCTTCAACACGTTCTGGCAGTGGTTTAATTCCATTAATTGAAACAGAGTGTCCTAAAAATTGTACCTCCTCTTCCATGAAATTACATTTCTCTAAGTTAATGGATAAACCATATTCATCGAATTTTGAAAAGATTTGCTTAAGGTGTTCTAAATGATCTACTTCAGATTTAGAGGCTACCAGAACATCATCCAGATACACAAAGCAAAATGGTAATTTACGTAAAACAGAATGGATGAATCTTTGGAAAGTTTGTGCGGCATTACACAATCCGAAAGTCATTCTGGTAAATTCAAAGAGGCCAAAAGGGGTACAAATTGCTGTTTTGGGTATGTCAGAAGTTGCGACAGGAATTTGATGATATGCTTTGACTAAATCAATTGTTGAAAATATCGTACTGCCCTCCAATTGATTTGCGAAGTCTTGGATATGAGGAATAGGATATCTATCGGGAGTTGTTCTGGCGTTAAGCCTTCTATAGTCCCCACATGGTCTCCATTCACCATTCTTTTTCCTCACCAAGTGAAGCGGAGATGACCAGGGGCTATCGGATGGTCGACAGATTCCTTTCTCCAATAGGAATTGGAATTCCTTCTTGGCTGCGGTGAGCTTTTCACCTGTTAAACGACGAACCTTAGAAGTTATTGGATGTCCTTCAGTGGGTATGTAATGCAGTACATCGTGTTTAGTTTGAGCTGTGAAATTGCTTTCTGTCGAAATAGAATTAAAATGTTTGAGCAGTTTCTGTACTTGATGATTGATAGCAGGGTCAGAATAAATTGCTAGTGATTCTGAAACTCCTCTAATTGTTTTAGCGATGGACTGAATTGAAGTTAGGGGATCAATGAGTACCCTGTTCTTCAAGTCAACTAACAATCCATACTTTCGTAAAAAATCAGCACCGATTATGGGCTTGGAAACATCAGCTATTATAAATTCCCACTGAAAATTTCGACGTAAGCCTAAATCAATGGTTAGTAATTTTCTACCATATGTGTTTATTATTGATCCGTTTGCTGCCAAAAGTTTCATACCATCAGGGTTAATGAATTGTGTTTTGAATTTTGGGATGACGGAAACATCTGAACCGGTATCAATCAGAAAGTGTTTGTTGGTGGATTTATCAAAAATGTGTAAGCGACTTTTGCGTATGTCCAGTTCCCCCGTCGCTAATGGGGACTGACCAATTAGTTTGTCGAATGTTTGGGAATGGTTGTGAATTTGCACGGTTGAGTACATTTGTTGGCTTTTGTACCAAATTTGTAATGGTACCAGCACCACTCTTTACCTTTAAAACGACTACGATTACGAGATTGTGTTCGAGACTTTGACCTTTCCATATTATGATGATAAGTAGGTCGAAATGATGAACGAGAAATTCTTTTGACATTTTCTGCCAGTTCGTTGATCTGATTTTGTAGTGACGTTATAGCTGAAACTTCTGGCTTTGATTCGTTTGAAACCGAAAACACCTCAGTTCTACTAGTCGCTTCCAAAATCTTATCGGCCATAATGGACAACTCGTCTAATGTACTCGAACTGCAAGCTAGAATAGCTTGGATGTTTCCGGGTTACCTTTGTAGCCACAAAGATTTTAATATTTCTTCCGAGATTTTGCCTGAGTTCAACGTCTTCATTTCCCGTAATAAATATGAAGGACGAGAATCTCCTAAAGTCAACTCATTTAAGAGTTGCTTTAGTTTAACATGCTCGGAGGTAGAAAGACGCGCAATTAACGTTTCCTTAAATCTTGTGTATTTATTACATGCTGGCGGATTTGAAATGATATCGCTGATATCTTTAAAAATACTCTCATCTAATGCACTTAATAGGTGGTGAAATTTTGTTTCTTCCGATGAAATATTTGCTAGCACGAACTGTGATTCTAGCTGGAGGAACCATGCTTGCGGATTTGACCGCCAAAATGGTATGGTTTTCACAGACACCGCATTTACCGACAACGAAGCAGAGGAGAAAAGTGGGACAGCCAATTGACTCGGGTCAGAAACGCATGGCTTATTGGTTGTTTCGCCCAATAAATCGCTAAACTCGTTCATTGCTAATCAGTTGTTGTAAAGGTTTTAACAATGTGAGGTTTTAACAAATTTAATAAAATTTTATTTTAAATATAATAATTTAATAAAGAAAAGGTAAATCTTAAATAAACTTATCTTTTTATGTAATTCACCAATTTCTGACGTCTTCTGTTCTAGGCTGGTTTCTGTTGAATTTTGGTTTCTTTGAAGTGCCGTATTATCTGCTGCTTTCTTTTATTTGAATTGATGTGTTCTTGACAGCTTCCAGTTCATTCACCGTGTGTGTTGGGTTGAAAAGCTGTAATCTTGGGTTTTACGGGGTCTTCAATTTAGTGAAGTTAATAGGTACCTTACCACTGGTGGCGGGTACCTATACATTAAGCGAGAGTATGGCTTTGTTAGAGAGTGCCTTACCACTGGTGGGGGGCACCTCTGTAAAACTTTTGGCGTTGTCAACGAAGAGTTTTGTAATGTTATTTATAAGAGCGTGCCTTACCACTGGTGGGGGGCACCTCTATTGCACTTAAGTGCTGTAACTATGATATACGGAGTTTGATAAACACGGGCCTTACCACTGGTGGGGGGCACGTCTATCAAAGGTATATGTTACAGCTTCGGAGATCACGTCGGGGTCACCAATTTAGTAATGATGACTGTTCTATTGTTGATGTTGAACGTCACCATCTACCAATGAGTAGAGATTCGTGGTCTTCCGTAATCGCTAAGCTCCACGTCCAATCAACGCTCGACTGAACTGATGAACTTCCTTCTAATATTTTCCTTAAATATTTTTCGTCTCGGTTGGGTCACAAGACTTCGTCCACAGTCCTACGAACTGAAATTGTCTCAAGAGCGTATAGCTCCGGAGGACTTTAAAAACTCGCCTTTGTTGCAAGGACTTTTTATTTGAATTGGCAACCAAATGGTTGCCAAGAAATATTGCAATAATAAAAAAGAATTCCGTTACTAATCGAGAGATATTTATTTTAATTTTAAATTACATCTATTGCGGTTGAAGACCTGAATTCAACTGATTAGTTTTTTAAACATATTTTTTGACTTAAATAAAATATAACAAAATTCATACACAATTATTTCAACCTACTTAGATAACCTTTACAACAAGTGAATAGGCAACGTATTTGGAACGAACGAAACCTAAAATGAAAACAAACATTATAAATGTTTCAAAAAATTCTTGAAACCATAATCCGAACTACTATGTGTCCCCACACCATTAACAGGAATTTTTAATTCCGGAATCTCATCTTTGACAAGTTCCAGTATTTTCCTATGCCCTTGGTTATTACGAGATCTGTACCAGTTTGCGCCTCGATCTATGCGAAGAGCTGTTGATGCAGAAGTTCTCTTCACAGCAAGCTCAGTATCGTTTCTAACGCCACTGCACCACTGAAGCAGGGATGGGAATATACCATCTAAACCTACTGCCTTGAACGGTTCAAACGATTTAATAGATCGTCTTACCCCCTTAAGCGTCGCAATCCTTTCCGCCTGAGAGCGATCCGTGGTATTCGCACCCTATTTCCTCAGATGCCACGGCATGTCCGATTTGTAGCTTCCCGGAAAATAAGTTTCCAGCAGGATTTCATTTGTTTCGTCCCAGGTCTCTAACATCTTTCCCGTTCTGTCCCGAACCAGTCCGAGTCGGGAGACCGGGTCATTTAAGACCATATTCTAAAGTCGGCAGACTTCAGATATATTTCTCGTGTTCGAGCAGAAGTCCCTCGACGATTCTCTCTTCTTTCTACGCAGATATTTTTTCAACTCTTTCTTTAAGGCCTTGTATCTGCCCCATGCTTCCACATCCTCAGTCCGTATGGCTCGATTGAAAGCCTTCCTGCACTCCTTTTTCCGTGCTTCCAGTTCCCTGTCCCACCAAGGGGTTGGATCCTGGTCCACTACTAGCTTTTTGTAGAGTGTGCAACTGCCTCCTTACATGCAGTGTGTTTTTGGGTACTCTGGGCGTCCATGCCAACAGTTTCTCCATTAACATCTCCATATACTTTTGGCTGTTGGTGTTCTTAGATAGTCTGATCAGCCTCCTACTCTGCCTCTCGTTTACCCTATATCGAATGTCAAAAGTTATGGCTCTATGATATGACAGCTTCATCACAGCACTCTATCCAACAACTCTATCCAACAACTTAGTATTGCTAAGGGTGACGTCAATATCCTCCTTACTCCTTCCATCCAAAGAGGTTTGTTCTGTCCCCCTGTTTAGAATTGCCAAGTTGTTACCTACCGGTAATTCCAGTAAATCTTCGCCTCTCGGATTGCCGTCTGTGCTGCCCCACACTGTATTGTGGGCGTTCGCGTCGCAACCTAATAGTGGTCCCACATTCCCTGCAGTATCTCACCAGACTCACGCCCCTGCCCCGGACCTCATAAGATCCACAACAAGGTCTGACGCACTGAGTTGTGGCAGTAATACCGTCTGAACTCCCCGCCTGACGAAAATTCAGGATCTCGTTCTGCTATCTGAATTTACGTAAAACAGATTAGCGATTCTCTCCGGGAGCCCTTTTATACTCTTTTGGAATAGCCAGGGTTAATGCAGCAGCGCTATGTCCAGCTTCTCTTCCACAAAACATCGGCACAGCATATCTGATGCCGCCTTACTGTGTTGCAGATTGAGTTGCCAAACTTTCAGGGTGTTTCCACCCACCTCCCTCGGTACGGTACAAAACAGCCATAGTTTCCTCCCCTACGCATAGCAAATCGGGGAACAATTACTAATTGGCGAGATCAAATCTTGAACCTGGGATCATGCGCATGATATTCCACTGTGCTTCCAGTGACTGTTTCTGCGTTCTAAAGATCTTTTTCGTGCAGAAATTTCAATCCCACAGCTCCAACCAACCTGTCATGAGATCTGTCCCGAGATATCCAACTTTACAATTTTATGTCTTTTTAAATTAAAAAATTTAAAATTCTGACACTTTAATTAGGAATCGGAAAAAATTAGCAAATGAAACGTGAATCGATGACCATGCGCACGGTACACCATCACGATAACCATTGGGTTGCGGGCATTGTTGATTTTTCGTTTCAAAGTTTTTTTTTCATGGGGACGCCTCGATCCCAGAACTCTACCAGCCTGACTTGATACCAATTCCCAGATAGCCAACTTAGCAACTTTCCTCCTTTTTTCAATTGTTGATGTGATATTAACATCGTGTGAGGTCTTCTTCCACACGCTTCTAACACTACTTAGTAAGAATCGGAGAAAAATTAGCAACTGTCGGGATCGAATCTTTAATCGAGGGCCATGCGCATGATAGTGCATTACCCCAACCACTGGGCTATCAGTACCGTTGCTGATTCTCCGTTTGAAAGTTTATTTCATGTAGAAGCCTCGATAGCACATGCATGTTAGTAAGGAGGCAGTTTTCGAGGCGATTAAGCTTCATGGGGTAGGCCTACTTTAAGCGGGCAATTTAGCTGGTCATGTAAGCGTACATATTGAATTCATAGACAAACCAAGCGAAGGAGTATCACTTCGATTTACCAGTCAAGGTGATTATCCGAGATAGGGGCATTGCAGGGGCGGATACAGTAGGTGGATGGGGGGAGGGAAACGAAAACGTTCCATGTTTCGTATTCAACCATTTCCACCATGTAGAAAAACCGTCAGGAAATACACAGGACTTTCGAATCGAAATCGCTAAAAGTAAAAGGAGTGCGATATTCGCAATATCTAAATAGGAACTCAGAGAATTGGGATGATTTTTTATGTGTAGACGATGAAGTTACTATGGTGGAAAAAAAGCAGTAGAAGAAACTCCAACCGAAGTACGACGTATTAATAATAGTTAACAATATAATTTTATTTTAATTGCTCTGAATAAAATATTTTAGTTGCATAATAAATTTTACGTAATTTCTAGCTCCAACAAATCACCAATTTTCTTTGTAATTGTTTTCTTTATCTTATTGGAGATTTTCTAAATTTTTTAACTCTGCCACTTGATCCAACGACAGTTTTCATCTTCACTTCAAAAGTCTTTTAACGAAACTTGTCCATAAATTAAGGTTTTAATTCTACTTTGCATGTTTATATCTTGAATTTAGAAGTAATTTGTTTAATGTATTTATCAGAAAACGGCTTTGTACCATGCTATTTCTAATTATTTGGGTATGGGCAATAATTCATGCTGCTCTATTTAAACAAGTATTATCTCTTTAAGCATGTTAGTTCAAACAATGTCACAAAATAGTGTCATAAAGCTGTTTTTACAAATTGAATATAGTTTAATTTAAGTCATCCGAAAAAACCTCTGACAGTCTCTTATACTTTTGTCTCACTGAACATATAAGAAGGATAGGAATTTAACACAGGACAGTTCTTCTAGTTCTATATTCTAAGCAATGCAGACAACACATACTTGATACAGTAGGCTCAAAATTTAAAGCATAAAAAAAGCTTAAAAAGCGAAAATTTTTTCGTCTACACGTCAACTTTCGAATGCGGGGTGTCGTTAAAAAAAACAAAAAAGTGAAACTGGAGCACTGGATAACATTTAGTAATTGGTTAGGGGAATTTTTGGAAACACCAACATCGCGGTTCCAATATGTAGCCTAAAGAGGAAAATTCCATGAATTATTGAAACAAATGGTTAATTATGAGGAGTGAGAAAACCCCTGTTTTAAATTCCACGTAAATTAAATTGCAAATATATTTTCAGTGCTTACGGTAATGTAAAACTACAGCTAGGATAAACGCGAAACATTTTTGCTGATTAACTAAAAAGTGCATGAGAAAATTACTTGAATTATGTTGTAATCGTTCATGTAATTAGAAACCAATAGATAACCACAGCATAATTCTAGACAGAAGGCAAAAATGTTTCGTGGGGAAGACTGTAGATTGGTAAAAATGTTTACTTAAGCAAATTTATATTATAAAAGTTTTGTTTTGAACGAGAATGTTACAGATATTCAGCCGTTTATTTTCTCTTGGTAAGGCTGCCAAGAGCATTGTATATCGTAACTAGTGCACAGGTTTTGTACTTGCGCACATCTAAACATTGCATAGGTTTGTACCTAAGCAACGAATAGATAGAGCCGTTGTACAGGTTTTGTACCCGGGCAACAATCAAACAGGCGGTGAATAAAATATTTCATCGCGATTAAAAACATTTGGTGACCCCGACGTACTTCTTTAGAGACGATTAGAGAATCCAACAGCAAGCTTCAAAGCTTCATCTTCATAGCATCATTGAAATTGGGCAACGTACTTCAATAAGTAGACTAGACTGTTCCAGGCGCCAGGATTCCGGAAAATTGTTAAAATTGAGCAACGTTTTTTGAGAAAAGGCAGAGTTAATGGTACTATAACACATCTTGTTCAAGAGATCGAGTCAAGATCAGGGCAAGAACTTTCAGCGGCATACTATGAATTGAAGACAAAGTTACTTCAAAATTACCAAAGCGAAATGTCCAGTAACAATCAACTCATCTGGGAAATGTCAGTCGATGAGGAAATAGCAGACTATCAAGCTTCATAGTTCTATGATATAGACGACTGGGTGCAAGACGCTATTGTATCACTTCAACAACGGTTGTGAAAATTAAATCAGTCTTGCTCAGCAACACCAAAAACCAACATCAAGCTACCAAAGATCGTTTTGCCAACCTTTAATGGCTACTATCTCCAGTAGACGCAATTCTACGACCTATATGTGCATTTAATCCACAGTCAACCAATAAGTAAATTTCAAGAAATGTTTTACTTAACAACCAATTTGACTGGAGAAGAAAGAGCATTGATCAAACACCTTCCGGTATCAGATCATAATTATGAGGCCACCAGTTATGCATCACTTGCATGAAAAGTGGACACTCAGCAAACACTTGCACTTTAAAAGGTTGTAAGAAATGCCTCAAGAAGCATAACACCTTCATATATCCAGAACGTCACACAAAGGCAAACCCAGGGATGCAATATGGCCCGAAATCTTCGGGAGTCAAGAGCCACTCACCAAGAAATGCCATAGAAGCAGAAGGGTTCGCGGAAGAATTGGCACAATTAAAGGTTTCGGGTAGAGTGAACACTGTAAGCTCCATAAGCAGCCTAAGTCCATTTCTGGACGACAAGGACATAATAAGAGTAGGAGGCCAATTAGAACAAGCGCAGCTATCATACGATACCAAACATCCCATGCTATTACCTTACGCACACAACATTACAAAACTGTTAATGCAAAACGTTCACATTAGTAATCATCATGTAGGACATCAGGCATTACTAGCAATGACCAGGAAAAGATTCTGGCCAGTAAAGGGAAAGATAATTGCCAGGTCTATTATTCAAAATTGTGTGCGTTGCGTAAAAAGCAAACCAAAACTGTTGAAACCACTGATGGGCAACTTACCAGCTAACCAAATTCAACCATCGCGACAATAAATCATAAATGAACACCGGAATAGATTTCTGTGGTCCAGTTTTGATCCACTTCAAGGATAGAGGCAATAAAAAACCCCAGAAAGCATACGTTGCCATATTCGGTTGCTTCGCCACGAAGGCTGTACACATCGAAGTCGTAATTGACCTGTCAAGTGACGCCTTTATTAGAGCATTGAAACGCTTCGTCAGCAGAAGAGGAAACTGCCAAAATATCTACTGAGATAATGGCACCAACTTCGTGAGAGCCAGAAACAGAATTGTAGAACTTCAAGAGATGCAGAAGATTTTTTACGCACAGAAAGATACAGTTCCACTTCATACCGCCCCGAGCACCACATTTCGGAGTACTGTGGGAGGCCGCTGTAAAATCAGCAAAGCACTTCTTTGAGAAGAGTATGACCGCTGCTTCACTCACGTATGAGGAATTGGAAACAGTAATGACTGAAATCGAAGCTATCTTAAACTCTCGACCCCTGACGCCAATGTCTTCAAACCCAGATGATTTGTCGGCTCTAACACCAGGACATTTCCTAATCGGTGAACCTCCGACAAGCATTGTTGATCCACACGCAGAACCAAGCAAGACTGGATTACTTCAGCGGTGGAAGAAGGTAGCTCACTTAAAGAACGAATTTTGGCAACGGGACAGGGCTCTTCGAAATATCGGGCATTTACTGCTTATTGGTGTTATCAGTTTTGCAGAACATGCAAAGTGTTTTTTTGTCGCAGTTTTTGGCAATATGACCTTCAGCCCCACATCTTCGACATTGTTTTGAGCTATCGAAAAAAATTCTAAAGGAGACGAAAACATCAACAGCGCTGAAGCGAGCCATTTCCAAAGGAGCTCAAAAACTATGAGGTCACCTGGATACACACCATCTCTAACATACAATGAGGCTCAGCAAGGAAAAAGCGACGAAGCTGGCATCCGATGAGAAAGCAAAGGAACCGGTTAGGAGTAGCAAGTCCTAGCAGACGTCACCGTGGTTTAGGGCGGCGGAGCAAAAACGGAAACGGGATCCCACTGCAGAAATGTCGGGTGCAACGACATCGATGAAGTGACCACCAGAGAAGACAGGCAATAAGCGGCAATAAGATCACAGTTTAGAATTAAAGAAGTCACCGCTGGGGGCATACTAAACCCGAGAAAGGCGTATGGAGGAACTCAAACAGCAATAATTAGCCTTTCCACCGATATCGCAAATAAGCTTCTGGATGCAGGGAAGATTAAGGTAGGCTGGGAAATCTGCCAAATTAGAGAGCAGAAACCGCTCACGAAATGTTTCAGATGTTTGGAATTTTGACACTTAGCAAGACATTGCAAAAGGGAAATCGGCAGCTCCAAACAATGTCGAAGATGTGGGGCTGAAGGTCATATTGCCAAAAACTGCGACAAAAAAACACTTTGCATGTTCTGCAAAACTGATCACGCAAATAAGCAGTATATGCCTGATATTTCGAAGAGCCCTGTTCAATAAAAGCAAAAGATGAGGATTGCAGATTAACTTAAACCACTGCGAGGTAGCCCAAGATCTGCTAAAACAAACAAATAAAGAATATAGGATCGATTTAGTTTTAGCAATTCGAAAAGTGATAGCTGAGACCTGTTAGAAGTCGACATCACTCATACAACGATCATCCTTGGATCATTATCCCCAAATCAAAGTGGAACGGACACATAATTGCTATAGACTTTAGACCAATATCCTTTCGTTTTTTCTTTTAATGACATTGAGAGGAATCACATATGTGCTCGTAAAGAACGCTCTATACGCGAAAGAAACCCCTAAAAAAGGAGTGGGAAATTAGCCCCCGTATAGTTCACTGGATGTATACGTTGTTGATGAGACCAATCCTAACTAACAGGGCCTACAAAGACGTAGTGAAATATGCTTGTTAACCTACCGTCAAGGCGCTCGACGTTAAGCTGCCGGAGCGATCTCCAAAACTTGGGACTTTACAAAAGTTAATTCTCTACCATAGTAATGTATTGGGTAAAGAGGCTGCCGATGTTCCGGGAAGTGAGGAAGTGATTCTTCGCAGCTGAATGCCTCACAGACGGTAAGATCGACCTTATATTAGTACAAAGAGGAATCGACCTAAAAGCTGTTCAGCTCGCTGAACACAGATGGAGCAAACTGACAATCTGCGACCTATCGGGAAAGATGTGGCCTAAGTGGGAGAAAAGAGAACACCGTTTTTATTGCGGGCAACCGCCGGAATCTCCGTTATATCACTGCGGTTATAACGGATCACTGCCATTTGGTAGACACGCAGTTAGGAGACGTATTCCTGCCAATAACTTCTATCGAAGATACTTGGCTAGGAGAAATTTCACGCAAAGATCCTTATTTGCGGTAACCTAATGACCGAGATAGCGAGATAGACCAGTCTTAGATATGTTGAGTTTTAGTTTATCGGTATTAGTGAAAAGAGCATTTTTTCAAAAATTACGTAACTGAGAAAAATTCGGTTAACTATTTAATCCACAATTTTAGATTGACAAGAACGATTTAATGCATTTTAAAGAGATATTACATTTTACAGCAACATTGATATGCTGCAAGCAGTTTGTTGAGAAGTGCTATTGCTTTCTCATTATCTTAAAGAAGAAAACCGTAAGTGTCGTGATGACTGTGTTTTCATTTATAGTAACATTTTCTTAAGTTTAACTTTGACAACACTTTTCATTTAAAGCAAAAATTTTCTTAAATTTGAAGTTGTGGTGATATGATAGATTTGATATCTATTGAGGCATGACGCATGAGTATTTACTTAAAAAGAAAGTCTCATCGTCGAAGAGTATGAAATTACTTATTCTTTTATTGCTATAATATTCGAACTATAAATTACATAGAGCTAAGATATGTTAGTTGGCGGCCACCGGTAGTAAACCAGTGCATCTCACACAAACCTTGATATGGTCCATTGTGATACCACTACGATGGAACGTTACCTGGATCGATTTAGCACTGTCATACAGTGATCAGTTGAATCGGCCGCAGCTATTTAGGAACCTGTTCAGGTTTTTTAGCTCCGCGCTGGCTAGGTTAGAGCTAAGCTTCTGGTCAATAATGGATTTGAGATTGAGGTATTTGCGCGGAAATGATATAATAAGTGTCGGGTTCCACTACATATTCTTATAATAACCACTTAAAAATTCTGCAAACTTAAAATTTGTATCGTTATTATTGTATTTGTTTTTCAGCCTAAACCACAAACAATGGATCCAAATATGCAAATGCAAGAACAACAGCATTTTAATACATATAATCAGATGCCAATGCAAATGCAAGACAATATGGCGCCAGTTCAACAAAACGAATATAAAATGAATATAATGCAACAGCAACAACAACGGTCTTTGGGAAATATTAATTCACAACAAACTATGGTAAGTGTATTTATATATGCTTTAAAAATAAAAATTACTTATCTAATTCTTTCTTAACGAAACAGTTCAGTTGTTTACGAGTTACAAATCAAAATACTGAACTTGGTTTTACTTTGATTTATTTCACTCTAAAATACATTAATTGAAGTACCATATTTATATTTACAAAAACGATGCTAAGCTGGTATCGTTACAGTAAACTGCGTTCTTAGGCGGTGCAGTGACGGAAGTGTTAATGACGAATGATTTGTAATGCAGTGATCATCATTAATAGCATAAGTAATACATATTTCCGAACGCCATATTAAAAAATCAGTACAGATTGTGTCTAATACTAAAAACACTGCTTTTTCCTATGCAGATAGAACAGTTTAAAATCAACTTTTGCTTTTAGTTTTATTTATTTATTAAGTCTACAGAGAATCTCTTACAGACTATGTATTTCTTAATAACTAATGAAATTTAATAAAGGAAACATCTAAATTCTAAATAAACTATATAAACGAACTATAACAAATTTACATTAGGAGCATTTGGAAGCAACGAGACTTTAAAATTTCAAGCGATCAAAAGCTAAATCAACATCATCATAAACTTCGTTAAATTTAATTGAGCAATATGTTATTGGTTCATGCTGACCATAAGATATACGATGATGTGAAATATACAGAAAGCTACGAGATCTGAGAGATGTACCAGGCGCATAAATGCAGAATAAAGAAATGAGATCCAATGAGAAAATTCTATAACATATAATATCTCTTACAAACATTACACTGGCTATTTTCCTCCGCGATTCTAAGAACTGAAGGCCAATTAACTTACACCTAGTATTAAAGGATAACATATTGTCAATATGGAAAAGTTTTCTTAGGGCATAACGTGTAAAATACCTCTGAATGGATTCGACTCTATTAATAAGATATTGAGTGTACGGACACCATACAACGGTAGCATATTCCAGAATTGAGCGGACCAAAGAAAAATATAAAACTTTCACGGTATATGGATCTTGAAAGTAAACGGAATTACGTTTTATATATCCAAGCATCTTGGAAGCCTTTGTACAAACATAATCAATGTGTGAGCATGACCCCATTCTACTGTCAATAACAACTCCAAGATCAGTAATTTCACCGGTACGACCAAGTTTCATGACATCGATGGTATAATCTAAATAAAAAGGCTGATGAATTCAAAAGAAACTCAGTATTTTGCACTTTTCTACGTTCAATCTAATTCCATTAAGAACACACCAACGACGCAATTTTTCAAGGTCTGACTGAAGAAGCAGACAATCAGAAGGGCTTTTTATGGAAGCAAACAATTTAAGATCATCAACATATAGTTGACATCGCGCAAAGGAGAATACATTAACTACATCATTAATGAAAATTATGAAAAATAACGGGCCTAAGTGACTACCTCGAGGGACACCAGAGAGCGTCTTAAAAATACGGGAGCTTACACATCCAATCCTCACACATTGATATCGGTTATTAAGATAGGAAGAAAACCATTTAAGAAGCGACGAATGCGTACAATTTCTTTATAAGTAGAGCTATATTAACACGATCAAAAGCCTTCATAAAATCGGTGTAAATACAGTCCACCTGTGATCCGTTTCCATATGATAAAGGCTATAGTGTTTAAAAAGGACCAGGTTACCAGTTGTAGATTTACCACTTAAAAAACCATGTTGCTGTTGACAAATATGTTCTTTTACATGAAAATAGAGCTTGTCTTTAACTATACTTTCAAAGCATTTAGGAATAGGCAGAAGTTTAGCAATAGGTGTATAATTAGAAATTAAATGACGAGGACCAGCCTTATGCAAGGGTTTAATATAGGAGAACTTCCATTGCTTTAGAAAATAACCCGAATTTAAAGAATGATTAAAAAATTTTGTTAAAACAAAGGTTAAAGTGTGGCTAAAATTTTTTAGCTAAATATTTGGTATTAAATCGTCTCCACAAACAGTATCATTATCCAGACCTCGTAAAGTATTTTGGACATCAGACTCTAGCATTAGAAGCGAGCTAAGGTCGACTGATGTTTCTGCGTTATGCATAATATTGTAATGTATGTGTGTGCGGATGAGCAACGTGAAGTTGCCGCAAGTTGTTCAAGTGGCACGCGCTAGCTGGCAGCACGTCCTAGCTCGTCGGTATGGGGTGTGAGTCCTTGAACATCATCACACATCTACAATCAGAATTCCGCGTGCCTGTGGCGAAAGAAGGTTGTGGAATCCTTCCTTCAGGTGTGCCACGAGAAAAAAACCAGAAACAGAAAAACAGAAGGAAGAGCAACATGTCTGGTGTCACCTGTTACCCTCAGCCGCACTAAACCATGTTTAAATTCGCAAAAACAAGAAACAAACTACCCCCATATGCGATGGTTCAGTCACTAACCCACGCCATCCCTGTACCTGGCTAGGGTACAGGCCCAACTTATAAGGTGTGCTGAAACAAAAAAACACCAAAAAAATTAAATCAAAAACATTGGGATAGAGGGAGAAGGGAAGAGGAAAGCAAGAAGGGGAAGAAGCGTTAGGAAATTCCTGAAACTAAAAGAAGTTATTTATAACATATTTAATTCAATAGGACATAAAAAGGAAAATTAATATAAACCAAACTTAAACAGGTTAACTGAGCAGTCCACTACTAATATACACTTTTAATTTTTAATGCTGCTTAAATCCTTAATTAAACATTATTTATAACCTATATATACCTATACGAAATTTAAATACGTTTTGATTGATAAAAAAATGAAGGTTCGATCTATATCTATTATCAATATTTGTTTGTTAATATTTCGTGTTTATTTATACGGCCTGCATGCTATTTGCGAATATTACTTAATCCTGGATAAAATAATATAACAATTTTCAGGGTCAATTCATTCATGTAAGATTTATTTTTTTTCTTCTTTCTTTCATTTTTCTCGGTTTACTCTTTACTTGTTGGTTTTAGACCATTAGGTGTACTTACAAAAAAAAGGGAAATAGTTTACTTGAACAATTGATTATCCCTTTTATAATGAAATTACATCTTTTAAATGTCAGGCTGCAATCCGGTATTGATGTTTGTGCACAAAATGAATAACCTTCACCCATATAAAGGCTCTAAACTCATTTACTTCTATCTAGATATACTTTACAGTTTCGCTGTTTAAACTTCCTAAGAATACGGTCATGAATGAAATATTAACTTTTAACAGCATCCATATATAAAGGGGGGTGGGGGTAGGTGTATGAGCTCTCGCGTCAACCTTAACTCGTCTGTCATCTATTTCCATACCTGAGCACTGTGCCCTTGCAACTTTGGTATCTTCATACAGGGGTTACATGGACCATTACTGCTCTTGGATTCGATGAGATTGGAGGGGCCTTTCGTGGTTAGGATTCTCTTTTTCCTTTTTTTTGTGCTGTTGGGCTTTTTTCCGTCTTTATATATCGGGCCTGGATTACGCGTGCGGGAGGACGGAGAAATGTGGGATCTGCCTGACGGAGCGTTTTTTCTTTCTTTCGTATCTCATTCGTACGACGAGCAAATTCCTGCCCCGTTTTTATATGCGTGTGGGGATTTTGGACCACTATGATCCAACTGCCGGGCGTTATGCCTCCGCGCCTATGGCGGCCATTCTCTCTAGGAGTTCCGAAAAAGGGAAAATTTTTGCATATTTCACTCATAGTGCAAACTTGCAAAATTACCTCTTGTATACATGCATATGTATATTTATGTGCTGTCTGGTAAAAAAAATTACAGGACAGTGGTTGCGCTGTGGAACGTTCTTCGTTTTTCTCTTTTGGTTAGCTAACCTGCGCAGGCTTTAAAGTTATTGGATATAGTCGGATCTTCAAAAAAATTGTAAGCAGTGGTGGCAGAAATTTGATATTATGCGCTGAAATGTTCAAATATTGCACTTTTCCGAGATGGATGGCTCGAATAATTATAGAAATTATTTATAATGATTTGCCACTTACCGCTACAAATGTCGTTTTCAGGCAGCTGACACGGAATGTATGCCTCTTCTTACCAAAAGCACAGCATTAATGGCAGCTTAAGGAGACGAAAAGTACAGAAGTACTAGGTAACGGAGACGGAGTTGGATCAATGCGTTGAGCCGCACGACCACCATGCCACGGGCCCCGGGTTCGAGACCAGATGACCCCGTGAGCTTTTATTAAGAAATTAAAATATAATCCACTCCGTCTCTGGGCTGTTGTCTAGCTCGCAGCAATGCAAAAACCAGACTCAAGTTTCCTCACTTCCCTTAACCTAATTCCCTTCCGGCCAAAACCATGCTAACGCATCAAAGGGTTGTCCCCTAGGATTTGGCCACAACGTATAAAAAAAAAATTATTTTTTGTAAAAGTGACTTCCCACTTCAGCACACAGATGAAGCGAAATAATAGGGAAAATGGCTCACATTATAATATCAGCATTATTTATACCACTATCCCGACAGTAGTTTGATTCAAAGAAATTTGCAAATAGTTCGCAGCTTTCTTGAAGGTTATTAGATAGAACACCATCTAAATTCATTTGAATGGGAAAACCGGAAAAAGATCGTTTATTGTTAATAAAGGACCAAAACGCCTTGCTATTCTTTTTGATGTTATGAAGTATATCATAAACTTAAAAATACTTTTTTATTTTTTTTTTGTTAATTCGAGCTAATGTAAAAATACCTGATATTTGCGTAAAACACTTATTTAATTTGAGCATTTGGCATGTAATAATAGAATTTATAAAACCTCAAAAACACAATAAAAATAAAATAATAAACATGTGATGTTGGAGTTTGCAGGGTGTAGTTCCGAGATCATCTGTGATCAGTAGTTCAATTTACGAGGGATAAGCTAATTTTCTGATTAGACTGTTTTATTTCAAAGGAATTGCAATTGAAAAAAAAATGAAACACACTTGGTTGGCTTAAATAATTCGAAGTAATTTTATTTCTGATACAATTCAAACCGTAAGAATTAATTTTTGATTTAAGAAATACGACCGATTTCTAAGTAACTAACGAAGTGAAGTTTTAATTTGTTCTGTTCAAATTGCATGTAAAGAAAAGAATTTCAATCCCGTAGTTTCTGTATTCTTTTAAAACCGTTTTATTTTTTTCTGTTAGCACAACCCAAATTCTGGAGAAATCTTTATTTACTCTAGTGTAAAGTAAATAAAGATTTCTCCAGAATTTGGGTTGTGCTAGTAGTTCTTCTTAAGCTTTTCTAATGACCAACAGATGTCGTTAATTTGTTATGTTGTAGACAAAACAAAAAAGGAAAGGCAAAGTCAAATTGTCAATTTTGTTTTGCGATAATTGAAAACACGATGTGCAGTGCTAATTTCATTACTTAACTGAAATGGTAAGTAAACACTTCTTTTACCTTTTAGAGTGATAATTACATTGATTCTCAAATAACATAATATTGAAATTTCGTTAGCGCTTGTCTGAAATCAGTCGTTTACAATTTTGGTTATGTTTTTACAAATAATATTAATTCTCAACCATTCTATTCAATTTAAGATGATGAATTACAGATTATAGGATCTGGTGAACATATTTCTTAAGACGGACGGAAAATCGGTCAGTACAATTTAGGTAAGTATACCATATTACAAGAATTGTTCTTTGTGAATGTTTTGTCTTTTCTTTCAGGTGTCATCTGGAACATTCTCTGCCTCCTTGGATCCTCTGGGTCCAACAGATTTAGATGAGTAATGGAAGTAGTGCTGTGAGCAGTTTAGAAGTCGGATAATGTTTTGTGTCATATTGTGTTGTATGTGATGATCAGGAACTGCAAATAAAAGGGTAGACCGAAGGATGAAATTATATTTGGAATGGGTAGGAATGAATAGGCTTTATATAATTCAGAAATGCACAACATGTGAAGCAAATATTCACATGACCCGAGTGAATTTTTAAACTAAAAATCAAAATGAAATCGTCTTTTTACTAGGTATATTATTTATGTATATTAGTTGTACTTCGATTGTATAGTATTGGCCGTATTTAATTTTTTTCATTTTCACCTAGTGTATTACTAATTGACGTATCGTAATTATTCATTCCAGTGCATTATTATGTGATATTTGGATGTTTCCACTTTTGGTGCTATTCTTTTAAGGGACGCTGAAGAGTTGTCTAATCTTGAATACTGTGTGTCCAGCTCAGATCCAGTTTTGAGATTGCATGGTGTATATCCTCTGTCTGACGACACTTTTACTGTACTTTCCATGATCAATATAATTTCGTTTCCTATACTACGTAGAACTTTCTTTTCAAAATCAGATTCTATTTGGTTTTTAACATAGCGTAAACTAAAATCTGTCAGTTGGCCTAGATCAGTTTTTTTTATACTTGAATTAATTACGGAAATCACGTTTCGTTTTAGATTTCGTGTCTGACAATTTTTTTTTGTTTTCAGTGAGGAAGGGTCTTTGATGTTATATTCTGCACTGTAGTAAATTAGTAGCTCAGTACATTCAACGCCGAAGCCAGGTGCAATAGCAAGATTTGTTGTTTATTGCCTACATGCGTTTGTACTGACCGGCGTTTGAAGTTTGTCTTGAATGAAGTCCGACTTAGTTGCGATTACTGTAAATTATCTCTTGGAGGAGTTAATATCTCTAGATTTTCACATGTATCGGTGTCGTCTGCAATAGCTTCATCACCACTTAGTGATGACGTCTGTAGAACCAACCTACAGTATTACATTATTTCCTCAATCCGACTAAGGACCTTAGCTTCTCTTCTGCCTATTTTAACATTCGGGTGAGAATGAACACAATTATGAGGTGCATTTGAACCAAGAGAGAAATACATCTCGACCATCGTAATGTAGTACATGTTTCAGTAGAGCTAAGCGTTGACCAGAGCGGATAGACATATTCAACGTGTAAACCAAAATTGAAGGTATTTTCAGATGGCCTACTTGCGTAGTAGTCTGAACTATCTGAAGGTTTTCCGGTAAGCCAAATCCCTTCGTTTATGCGCCAAAAGTTGTTATAAAAGGACACTGGTAGAATATACTCATTTATGCAACATCAGCTTTTACGAATGGAAAGATTTCCGATCCCGTGACGGTTTTTACTGAAGTAAGCCCCTGGTAGTATCCTTTTTGCGTTATTGCGTTATTCAGGCTTGATCTTCGTTAAAAAAAAACAAATATATATATATATATATATATATATATATATATATATATATATATATATATACATATATATATTTTGTTTTTTTTTAATTCATTGTTTTTTTTAGTTCATTGTTTTTTTGTTTTGAATTCATTGAATTTTGGTTTTTTTTTTTAAAAAGACGTTATAAAAGGAAAATGAGAGAAAGAATGAAATTATAACAATAAAACTAGCAAAAAAAATATTATGAAGTAATAAAGAATATAAGTCTTCAAAGAAATTATAATAATGTAAATCAACAAAAAATATTATGAAATAATAAAAAAACTAAATATTAAAAGAAATTATAATAATGTAAATTAACAAAACAAATTTAAAAAAAAAGAAGTAATGAAGTGAGAAAAAAAGAGGAACCTGGCCCTATTCTATTGCCTACTTTGGAGGGTCTCTTCTAATTACCTTCAGCCTTTTCACACGCCCATACGACATCCATAATTCATCTATATCGGGTTACGACAAAGACTATGCGTTGTGTCTGGTTTATTCGAATGTCTGTTTTAGTACGTACTCTATCTGTTTGTGTCCCACCTGACCTCGATGACTTTAGTTCTCTTCTCCGACGCCTTCCTGACTGGTATCACACTGAATGATGAACGGCCTGCGGAAATCAGGGCTAACGAGCAATGGGGCTGTCGTTAATTTTTGTTTGACGGCTATGAATGCATCATTGGCTTCTGCGGTCCAGGTGAATTTGTTGCTCTTCTTTAAAGTGTCCGTGATCGGGGATGATATCGCCGCGTAGTTCGAGAAGAACTTTCGGTACCATCCTGCCATGCCTAGGAAACGACGTACCTGTCGTTTTAGGTGTGGGATATTCTACGATCGCGGATACCTTATCTGGATCCGTCTTGATGCACCCATTTCCGATTAAATATCCGAGATGTTTAATTTCCCTCAAACAAAATTTGCTCTTCTCTACGTTAATTGTAAGTCCTGCCTTCCGCAAGCATTCCGTCACTCGCGAAAGCGTACCCAGGTGTTCCGGGAAGTCCTTCGATACCACGAGGAGATCGTCCAAATAAACGAATACCGATTCCTTTAGGTCTGGTGGTGTGACTTTGTCCATTAATCGGCACATAGTTTGTGGAGCATTACATAAGCCAAAGGGCATGACTGTGAATTGATACAAGGGATGTCCTGGCATAGTAAATGCGGTCTTTTCGCGGGCACTGCTCTCCAGTGGTATCTGCCAGAAAGCATCCTTCAGGTCCACTCCTGTTATGTACCTAGCGGGTGGAAGTCTTCCGAGGATGCCGTCAATGTGCAAAAGGGAATACGCATACTTCGTCGTTACAGCATTAACCTTCCTCGCATGGAAACATAATGGGACCTTTCCGGACTTTCTGACAAGTACCACTGGGGAGCTCCACGAGCTTTGGCTCTCCTCGATGACTCCTAAGCTCTTCATCCGCTGCAGTTCAGCATCCATTAAGGCTTGTACAGTCGGAGAAACAGGATAATGTCGCTGCTTGATAGGTATAGCATTTCCGACGTCAATAATATGCTGTAATACTTGTTTTTTCCTAAGCCTTGCTTCGCGTAAGATGCAAAAAGACCCTTAACTAGCTCGAGTCGTGTGTGCTCTTCGGCAGACAGATGGTGGGTGTTTGGGTCAACGGCCACCTCTGGTTCAAGCGACGGAGAAAGCGAGCAGATGATGTCTAGGTCCTGAGACAAACTAGGTATGACATATAACTTAATGATATGTCGGTTGCGCGGAACTCTATATCCGTGTCCAGGTGACCGCATACCTGCTGAGAGGTTCCGTCGGCTTTCTTGGAGAAGCGTTCGAGCTGCTTGGCCTTCCAGGCAACTCACGCTCGCTCCACTATCTAGCAACCCGTTGATCTCCTGCCCTAGTAGGTTGACTCGTGCATACGGGCGAATATCCCGCGGTATTGATGTAATGCCAGACACGAGTGGACGTCGCCAGAACTCGCGAAGTCTTTTTGTTGAACGTTTGGGCTTGCGGATTTTAGGGGTACTCTCATATTCCTTTAATCGAAGATGGTATGGTTTTCGTGGAAACATGTTAGGTTCCTTTGCCTTGATGTTTCGGCTCGGGGATAATCTAATTGGCGCTGAGCCTGGGCTTTCGGTCGATATCTGAGTAGATGTTTCCGGCTGAATGAAGTCGTTGCTGGTTTTATCTAGTTTTGCTCGATTGCTCGACGGTTCGGGTTGGGTGGTAGTTGATTCCGACGGGAACTGGTGGCATTGTTCCCGCCTCGACGCCCGTTTTTTCGCCTATAATTCTCACAATAATTTATATAAACATCATGCCGTCCACAGCCATAGCAGTATCCGCCAGTATTGGGTGAAGGACATTGCCGATGCCAATGTCCAACTTGGCCACAGTTCCAGCATGGGTTTTCCTTTGATACCGCTGAACAATCGGCAATTCCCATGACGCTATCGGAGTCGTCGAAATTCAATGTATGTCGGTTTGCGTCCGATTGCCAGTGAGTGGTTGTTTTGCCATCTACCTCTTCCAATCGCCGGAAATTATTATAATGCCTCATTGCTTTGGTCCTGTGCAGGACCCCTTCAATGAGCATCACTAATGCTTGTAACTGTGTTACGCTGTAAGCGGGATGTGTTACGCTGTTGCGTCGCTGGTAGTAAATTGTCTCTTACAATAACAACGAACTCCGCTTCTGGCATGTGTAGTTAAAGTCTTTGCCTTAAGGATTGAAGGTCCTGTAGGTAGAACTGGAAAGGTTCACCTGGTTGCTGCCGACGGGCCAACATTTGGCGTAGGGTGTCTGAGTCATGGACCGGGGGCGTCCAGTCCCGTCTAAATGCCTGTTTCAGCTCGTCCCATCTAGGTTCCGGATTGTAATGCAAGTATTGCCAAATCCATTCTAAAGGCTTATCCTTTAGTATGGTGGCAACATTTTCGGCCATCACCTGGTAGTCTCCAGACAAGGTGTTGCGCGCTATTACCTCTGCGCGAAACAGAAACTCCTCAGCCCGTAAGCGCGAATTATCCCCGTCGTACAACAGTTTCCAACTTCGGATTGGACTCGCGGATCGCCTTCGATATCGTGGATTGTGTGGCCTGTTGACGGCATAGGCTTTTCCAGGGCGAGCGGGTCTTTTGTTCAGTGGTCTATTGGCGAGTGTAGGAGCCTGGGGTTGGTGGTAGGGTATCCGATGTGCTGGAGCCGCGTTATTAGGTGGCTGCTGAAGCTGTAATCCTTGCAGCTGCTGACTGATCTGACGTGTTATCAGGTCAGATAGCTCTCCTCTTAGCCCAGCTAATAATGCCTGTACACTTGCATGTCGGTGTTCCGGAGGGAATTTTTTTTTTGTAAGTTTTGAAATTTATAATTTTTGGTAGCCTCTTCCGCGACTACTCTCTCTCTCTAAAATTCCAGACAACTGCCAAAGAGGTGCTTCCTCGCCAGAGACAGGTGGATAAGAAAATTATCGGGAAGTAAACAAAATGAAAGTCAGACACTTGCCCGAATTTCGGCTGACTACTATGAGTCCACAGAACTACTCCGGACAAAGTCACTGGCTATCAAGCCAAAGCTTGTGGACTCCGGAATAGTCTGCGTACTCCAGTCAGTCGTCCTTCGGCCAAGGCTGACTGCAAGGATGGGAATCAGTCAACCAGGATTGCCAGCTCAAGGAGAGGGATCCAGGAACAGATGGTTGCTCCGAAACTTGGAAACGAGCTCCAGAGATATTCAATTGACTTTTCCCAGCCAAAGGATATCACTCTTTGGAGTGCTCCAACTTCAGAGGCCACTGACCTGGATTCATCCATCGCACTGTCACCCTCTAGTCGATGAGGGATCGGGAAAGAAAAAAAATTTTAATTGTCAGGTAAGCCGTGCAGGCAAGCAGGTAGCCTAACATACGTATAACTACTAAGAGGTCCGTTAAGGAAAGTCAATTTGGAAAGGTGTAGAGGGCTATCCATTCAGGATTATGCCCAAGGAAATTTGTCCGAACAACCTGCCGAAGCAATCAAGGAAAACGTGAAGTCTCCTGAGATGTGCGTATAATCTAGACATGAATTGGATGGCCAAGAACCCCGACTAAGTCTGGGCTCACAACCAAAAGGGATAGGGAAAGGTTCAGGGAGCGTCCAGGGTGAGCGTAATAGTTGCCGTGCAGGCTGATTGATATAACCGAAGAAGTGAGGGGCCCGCCTAGTTAGCCGTGCTAAGCTCGTCGAATTGGGAGTATCTTGCCTCCTCCTTCGGCTCACTCACCCGACAATTAAATTTGCGGGCTTTCTTAAAGTCCTGAAGTACCTAAGACCGTACGAAAAAAAGGGAAGCACAACTATGAAAGGATAAAAAAAGAAAAGGGATAAAATGAATGGACACTATTATGCCCCTGGCGAAAAAAAAACTACCTCAGCCTCAAGATTTAAGGAGGCTTGTAAGGCTATCCCTCCCCAACCTATGACTGAACCTAGCCCATTGTTTGGTACAGTGCCTTTTATTCTCGGACAGTTATCCGGAAATATAGGGTTAGAGAGAGAGATCGACGGAAGGAATCAGGTCACCGTCTACTACTCCATCATACCGTATCAGCCACTGGAGAATTCATACAAAAAATATCCAAGAAAGTATTATGCAAATATATATTTATCAAATTCACAATGGTAAGAAACTTAGACCTGAACACCGAAGGTGACAGGTTCTATGGATATCAGAACGCAAAAACACACATTTAGAATTTCTAAAGATTAGATTAGATTTGCTCAAAAACCAAAAGAATCGACAGAAAGTTTATGTAAGATTCCAAAATGTCTTGCTTAAATTTTATATCTTTTGTCTATTCATTCAGTTCAAACTTTTATTGATTTGTTAACTCTAGTACAAAAATTTACACGATGCAATAGTTTTATCACCCATTTGAAATTACTTTATTGCTTAATTGCCTTGCATTTGTTCGCCTTTTTAAAAACTGCAGTAAATTATTACTGAGATTAGAGTTTTCCTATTAAAGTGTTAGACATAAAAATTAATTCAATCGCAGCTTTAGTTGAATAGAAGATACCATTGCGCAAAACTGATGAGATTATCAACAAAGTAAATGGATATTTCACAGCATTGCAAGTTCTGTAAGCACTTATAAAATGAGACTGTGACTCCCATCGATCGGAACAAAGACAATATCAATGTTTTGTTTTCAAATTTATTTCAAAAAAAGTTAAAAGTAAGAATCTACAGCCCACAAGTGGAGGACCGATTCTTCAATACAGATATCGCTGTTAAGTGCAACCTAATCGTCATTATTCATTCTTCCCTCACAAAAGCGTTCATAGCTTCACGTTTAGATTTATTCCCAAAAAATATATTTTGTAGATCTATATTTTACCAAAATTTCAGCAAAACTCTTTAGTTCAGTTTGTGACTTTGCGTTCAAAAACAAACTTAATTATGTAATTATCAATTTTGAGCGTATTTCTTCAAAGAAATGTTTACGAATAATATTCTTTCTTATATTTATACTCTTTCTTTCCTAAGTTTATATCTACGAATAAAGGAAAGGAGGCTCAACGCAAAATGTCGTGAAGCATTACACAAATACTGAAACACTTTCCACCACACGCACATATTCATCATGGCAGTAGTACAATTTTTTTCTTTCAAGTGGGGGTTCATTATTAAATTCTTTGGATAATTAGTATTTTCAAATTTTCTTTTTTATTGAGAATTAAAAAAATATTTAACCAATTCCATATGACATTTATATATTTTACTCTTGGGAATCTATAACAAAAATTAAATTATTTTAAACGCTTTAAACAATTATTAATTAATTTTGATAATTTATTGGCCTCTCAAAACCGAATATTTAGAACGTCTCTGCACCAAAATACGCTACTTACTGCAAGAAGAACACAACTTGTAAACAATAATAATATTTAATTTTTTCTTCTTTTCTGACTGAAACTTCATTAGAACTTGCTTTTGTTGTGTTACTATGGAGCTATCTTAACATTTACATTAAAAAATTTAGCGAAAAAGATGTTCCCGGCAGTCGGCAACGGAATTTATTTCCACAGTTTGGCACTACACAACTTAATATAGTTTGTTTCACACACTTTTTAAATGTTTTTTACAACTAATTATGTTCAAAAAATCTATTTAACTGCACAATTTCACGACTTTCGATATCGGAAAATAAATTTCCAATTAAATGACAGCTCAGGTTCCTTATTCTTATTGACGAATCTACAATTCCCCCCACATCTCTTCCACTTCGCCTAAAAGCTTTTTGCTTCATTCACATATATGACTTTTACGAGTTAGGGCCTTTCCTTTAGCTCTTTATTCGTAGGTTTATATATATTGTGAGTAGTAGATATTCAATTGATTATAATATTAGCCCTCATTTAGAGAAACATGGAGAGTGAGGTTATGTAGCCTATGTTTTTCTTTTCTTTTTTTGTACATTGGAATTTATCAAGCTTAATTATTAAAACAATTAACTAATGATTCATATTCGAATTACCTTTATATGAGGATTTTCTTTATACGTAAATCTCCATTTTAATAGCTCTCTACTTACTCGCACGGCGCCCTCGCTACCACTTTCGTTTCCTTTCCCTTCAATATTTCCAGAATTCTCCTTTTTTCTAGTCGAAATCCTTAAGACACCTTTGGGTTAACTATTCATAGGGGACGCTCCTCTTTTACGCCATTACTTCCAGATTTCAGTAAACTTTCACTCTAAAAAAAAATGGTTTTTGATCTTTTGTATACAAAACTTCACTTGATAATCGCCGATTTGTGCCTTTTAATTTTTATAATTTCGTTCACGATCACTTTTTATGATTCCTTTTAAAACAACACTAATCAAGTAGAGCCTTGGGTAATATAATTCAACGAAGGAACGTAAAAACACTTCTGGAATTCATTGACTATTCTTCCGACGAAGTCATATTTGTCTTTTAAAACTTTAAACACTTAAACAAAATAAAGTCGAATTGAATAAACGCCACACCAACCAATTTGCCCGTATGCCAATGGCTTCTGCTTATGTTTGGTCTACTTGTTCGGCCGTTCCCTCGTTCGTGTATGGCATATTCACAGTGGCCACCATGGATTGCTCGTATTGGGTGGACCAAATGCACCATGGGTTTGTGCCCGCGGAACAGCTTAAATGGTGTTTTGGCGTGATGGGTTGGCGAAATTTAAAATCTTTCGTATTTAATATTAGGTTACCGTAAAATGGGTCCTGTTTTGCAACCCCCTGGCGCTTATGCACCAAAATCTCAAGACCGTCAAGATATCGGTATATGATCGCCGTCCGGGCATTTTAATTGCTGGAACAACTTTTGTCTCTAGTTTACAATAGTGACATCTGTCTGATAAAATGTTAATGTGTAATTTTCTTGCTGATTGAGACGCACTTAGCTTTGCCAAATTACCAACAGAGGCCCCGGTCAGGCCTATCTCTTTGGATCAATGCTCACATAACATTTAGCTTTTGAGGTCAGTGCTCCTCCGCTTGTCTTAACCAATCTGGGCCTTCCCACCAAATCTTCCGTTCTGTCAGTTGACTAGGTGATAATCCTCCACAATTTGCAAGATTGTCCTTTGTGGGAACATGCCGCCAAAACGTTGTGGGTAGATTTGCCTGAATTTCAGATACACGATTTCCAAGGAAGATTTCCATCGACCTGGATGTTCTTGAAGCCCCGAAATAAAAATTTTTGAGTATGTCCAAGCAAATATTTTACAATTAATTCGAATTGATTGCTTAACGAAAAGGTATAACCTTGTGAGTAAAGCAGCTCCACAAAGTTCCAAACGAGGTAATGTATTTTTTTTTAATTGGGGCAACCTTATATTTTGCTATGAGAAGTCCTGTGTGGATATCTTCCTTTTTTGTAACTGCTCGTCCATAAATTGCGGCTGCATATGCAAGAAGTGAGGCATCACAAAAGCCATGCAATTCAGAGCTGTTTACTCCTTCGTGATATTTGATTCACCGTGGTATCATAAAGGACTCAACATCCTTCAATTCTTGTCTGAAATTCTTCCAACGTTGGAGTATGTCAGTAGGCAATTTTTTTATTCTTCTGAGCCATAGTGACCGCATTAGGATTTTCAACTGTATTATAACTGGAACTTAGAATCCCAGGGGATCAAAGATTATCGATAGGTCTGATAAAAATTCTCTGTTTTGTGATATTATTGTTTGAAATATCGCTCAGAGATATTTTATAATTGAAGACATCACCTTTTGGGCACCAATAAATTCCTAAAGTCTTTATTCCAGTTTGTAAGTCTATAGAATGTAGTTCGTTGGAAGCCTTACTTCATACCGCACATCTTGAAGACGTTTGGTTCGTTTATAACATTGATTTTCTTCTAAAGTTTTTTTGTTTTGTTTTGTATACGTTGCGGCCAAATCCTAGGGGACAACCCTTTGATGGTAGCATGGTTTTGGCCGGAAGGGAATTAGGGTAAGGGAAGTGAGAAAACTTGAGTCTTGTTTTTGCATTGCTGCGAGCTAGAGAACAGCCCGTTGGTTTGATCTCCTCTAATTCCCACAATTTGCGTAGTTGTTCATCCAAACTGATTTGAGTATGTAAATGTAGTACTTCTAAATCATTTTTTCTTTCAGCTTCAAGTTGACCGAATAGTATCCATCTAAAATGTGTATTTTGAGCAATGGGTGAGCCTTCAGGACCAAGTTTCAAGCCGTCAAGGATAACCTTGCAAAATACGTCTGCTCCAATAATCATCTTGACTCTGCCGGGTTTATAATATTGGGGATGTGCGAGTATCAAATCATTTAAGTGATTTCACGAAGTCTTCCGCACAACTGACTTAGAGGGCATTATGCCAGTGAGTTCTGATAATACTAGAGCTTGAGCCGTTAATTTAAAATCCACATTGATTAAGGATTGGAGAGTTAGCGATACAAAACGTCGTGACAAAGCTGGATCCTGATTCCCGATACCTTTAATTCGTGCTGAAATCGGCGTTCCTTTCAGATTTAATTTTCGAACTGTATTTTCTGTAATCAGCGTCATTTGAGAGCCAGGATCAATCAGCGCTCTGAGTACCACTTTGTTTCCTTCTTCATTGCTTACGTTTATGAGAGCTGTTGCTAAAAGTATTTCGTGCGTGGCAAATACATAGCTGACTAACATGGAAGCTATTAATTATGTTACTGTTCGTACTGTTCGAAGATTCATCTGCTGTTGATTGCTGTGTATCAATTTTGTTTAAAATTGTATTCTTATCATGTAATAATGTATGATGCTTGTATATAAAATAAAGCATGAATTCTTACTAGGACACTTTGCTGATATATGTCTAATCCCTAAACAATTGGAAAAAAGAGCCTTTGGACTAACAACAGTTCGTCTGCTCTTATGATCTAGTTGTTAAAATTGAGACCATTTTTCGAATAGGATGTGGCCTCGGACAGTTCACGCAACTGTAAGTTTTCGAAATGTGAAATGACGATGTCGAATGATGTCCTTCTTTGGCTTCCTTGTATGGGCTAATATTATTAGATTTCAGTTGTTTAAACGAGTTATAATTGGACCTTTTAGGTGCATATCCACCTCCTAAAGCTTCCAATGCTCTAAATTGACCCTCTAGAAAACGTTTCAATTCGGAATATTTCGGAAAATCTCTTTGTGAACCAATTGTTTGTTCCCAAAGTTCTTTTGTTTCAGGAGGAAGTCTTTCGGTTACGAGATGTGTTAATATTATATCCCAACCATCAGTTTAATATCAACTTTTGCTTTAGTTTTATTTATTTATTAAGTCTACACAGAATCTCTTACAGACTATGCATTTATTAATAACTAATGAAATTTAATAAAGGAAACATCTAAATTCTAAATAAACTATATAAACGAACTATAACAAATTTACATTAGGAGCATTTGGAAGCAACGAGACTTTAAAATTTCAAGCGATCAAAAGCTAAATCAACATCATCATAAACTTCGTTAAATTTAATTGAGCAATATGTTATTGGTTCATGCTGACCATAAGAGGTACGATGATGTGGAATATACAGAAAGCTACGAGATCTGAGAGATGTACCAGGCGCATAAATGCAGAATAAAGAAATGAGATCCAATGAGAAAATTCTATAGCATATACTATCTCTTACAAACATTACACTGGCTATTTTCCTCCGCGATTCTAAGGACTGAAGGCCAATTAACTTACACCTAGTATTAAAGGATAACATATTGTCAATATGGAAAAGTTTTCTTAGGGCATAACGTGTAAAATTCCTCTGAATGGATTCGACTCTATTAATAAGATATTGAGTGTACGGACACCATACAACGGTAGCATATTCCAGAATTGAGCGGACCAAAGAAAAATATAAAACTTTCACGGTATATGGATCTTGAAAGTAAACGGAATTACGTTTTATAAATCCAAGCATCTTGGAAGCCTTTGTACAAACATAATCAATGTGTGAGCATGACCCCATTCTACTGTCAATAACAACTCCAAGATCAGTAATTTCACCGGGACGACCAAGTTTCATGACATCGATGTTATAATCTAAATAAAAAGGCTGATGAATTCAAAAGAAACTCAATATTTTGCACTTTTCTACGTTCAATCCTATTCCATTAAGAACACACCAACGAAGCAATTTTTCAAGGTCTGACTGAAGAAGCAGACAATCAGAAGGGCTTTTTATGGAAGCAAACAATTTAAGATCATCGGCATATAGTAGACATCGCGCAAAGGAGAATACATTAACTACATCATTAATGAAAATTATGAAAAATAACGGGCCTAAGTGACTACCTCGAGGGGGACACCAGAGAGCGTCTTAAAAATACGGGAGCATACACATCCAATCCTCACACATTGATATCGGTTATTAAGATAGGAAGAAAACCATTTAAAAAGCGACGAATGCGTACAATTTCTTTATAAGTAGAGCTATATTAACACGATCAAAAGCCTTCATAAAATCGGTGTAAATACAGTCCACCTGTGATCCGTTTCCATATGATAAAGGCTATAGTGTTTAAAAAGGACCAGGTTACCAGTTGTAGATTTACCACTTAAAAAACCATGTTGCTGTTGATAAATATGTTCTTTTACATGAAAATAGAGCTTGTCTTTAACTATACTTTCAAAGCATTTAGGAATAGGCAGAAGTTTAGCAATAGGTGTATAATTAGAAATTAAATGACGAGGAACAGCCTTATGCAAGGGTTTAATATAGGAGAACTTCCATTGCTTTAGAAAATAACCCGAATTTAAAGAATGATTAAAAAATTTTGTTAAAACAAAGGTTAAAGTGTGGCTACAATTTTTTAGCTAAATATTTGGTATTAAATCGTCTCCACAAACAGTATCATTATCCAGACCTCTTCAAGTATCTTGGACATCAGACTCTAGCATTTGAAGCGAGCTAAGGTCGACTGATGTTTCTGCGTTATGCATAATATCAGCATTAGTAATACCACTATCCCGATAGTAGTTTGATTCCAAGAAATCTGCAAATAGTTCGCAGCTTTCTTGAAGATTATTAGATAGAGCACCGTCTAAATTCATTTGAATGGGAAAACTGGAAAAAGATCGTTTATTGTTAATTAAGGACCAAAATGGCTTGCTATTCTTTTTGATGTTATAAGTATAAAAATACTTTGTTTTTTTTTTTTAATTCGAACTAATGTAAAAATACCTGATATTCTCGTAAAACACTAATTTAATTTGAGAGAAAGTTCAAAGGATGGGTGCTGTTCCAGATGACACCTGAAAGAAAAGGCAAAACATTCACAAAGAACAATTCTTGTAATTTGGCATACTTATCTATATTGTACTGTCCGATTATCCGCCCGTCTTAAGAAATGTGTCCATCAGATCCTATGATCTGTAATTCATCATCTTAAATTGAATAAAATTGTTGAGAATTAATATTATTTGTAAAAACATAACCTTATATATACAAAATTGTAAACGACTGATTTCAGACACGCGCTAACAAAATCTCAATATTATTTTACTTGAGAAGCAATGTAATTATCACTATAAAAGGTAAAAGAAGTGTTTACTTACCATTTCAGTTAAGTAATGAAAATAGCACTGCACATCGTGTTTACAATTATCGCACAACAAAATTGACTATTTGACTTTGCTTTTCCTTTTCCTACAACATAACAAATTAACGACATCTGTTGGTCATTAGAAAAGCTTAAGAAGAACTACTACTCTAGAGAGTTTGCAAAGTAAATAAAGATTTCTCCAGAATTTGGGTTTATTATTTTATTTTTATGGGGTTTTTAGGTTTTATAAATTCTATTATTACATATAATGAGCCAATAATGAGTTTTATTATCCCATTGGCTATCGTTTGACTAACGCAATTTTCAAAATTCAAAAAATTCGCAAAATAGTCGACATTTAAAAAAAATGTGTTTCATCAAAAACAGAAGTAAAAATTGTTAAAATGTAAAATTTTCAAAAAGCTTTCGTCAGATGATAGCGACAAAGATTTGAGTTAATCGATCAATTATTTTTCGAGATATCATGTCAACCAGTTGGAAAAAGGCAAATTTTGGGAAATCTCATTTAAAGATGTTCATGGAAGAACATGGAAGAATTGGACAAAAAATTACTAACGATCAATCTGTTTCCGAGAACAAGTTTTCTTTCAAACTGAACGAACCCACAAATATACACATAGATTACAGAAGAAACACACACAGCCATATACAGTAAACGACAGAGCGTTATAAACACGCGGACTATCTCTGACATCCCGAAATAATAAGAATTCCGTTTTATCATTTCCAGGGTATGTATGAAAAATGCAAAAAAAAATTCGATTTTTTGAAACCAACCTCTTAATGGTTTTCTTTCGTTTTGTATTCCCAGGCGAAAGACGATGTATGATGCTAAAAAGTTACTAATAAGGCATCTTTGCTGGAAACGAGTTTTAGTTTCGTTCCTTATAGCTGATATGTTTACGTAGCACTTTTAAATGTTACGGTCAAGTTTACCAGCTAGCCAGTACGTAAAAAAAATACTTAATTTTCTCCTAGGATATGATCTTTCGTATTTGCTCATATCCGTAGCTTATTATTTTCCTTAGGAATATGCACAGGGCGAGGTGTGTATGAAGAAGCCAGTTTCAAAACCAACTGAAATCATTATGTTTCTTCTATTACAGATAAATAAAAATGGCTTAATTTAGTTTTTTATTTATTATCAAAGTTAAATCATCGACAAAAAATTTAAAAATAACTATCTAAACAAATTTTTTTTCAATTAAGAAAAGTAGAAATCGGCTCTTTCATAACAATCTGTTGAAAGAGCCGGCTACTGGTATATGAGATAAAAATAGCATTTAACAAAAAACAACATCTTCTAAATTCTAACTTTTTCGAAACTGTAACTTGTGATAGAAAACTTAAATAATATTACTAACATTTTGACAGTATAGGTAATTAACAATTTATTATAAATTTGTTAAATCTTAAAAACTAATAGCAGCAATATAAAGAAACATTATTTAAAATATTTAGAAACACTTTTGACAGAATAATTAATTACACCGCAATTACGCATTGGTACCATTCTACCTTGCTTTTAAAATAATAATTATTACAAACTGCAGACATATTGTTACTTTTCTGCAAAGATTCCTTAAGCTGTCGTTTTTCCATTAATTGTGAAAGAGTTATGTCACCTTCTGAGTTTATCAATGAATTATTATCATCGTGCAATGAAATATTAATACTTGTTTCACTTGAACCATCATTTTATTTGTTTTAGTTTCCGATTTTTTATTAAGCTTTTTAATATTTGTTTTAGTTCTCGCAAAATTGGTTGCTTTCAGACAAGGTCTGTTCGCGGAGGCCACTCCGAGTGGCGCAGATCTCGGCTCGACTCTACTCCGATTCAAAAAGAGCAGAGTATAAAATAGCAGCGCACAGCTCTACTCTAATCCGAGTAGCAAAACCAGATTGGATGCAATACTCCACTCTTAACAGCTGACTGTCACTTTGTTTTGAATATAATTATCATTCAAAAAATTTTAGACAACTAATCCTTTTGCAGTATTTGGCGTGCATGTCACATAAATATCTTCCCACAAGAATTTAACATTGTTATTTTCTGCATTTTGCAGCACAATACTTTAATTTTTTAATTTGATTAACAAAAAGTCACTTTCAAATCACTCGATCTTAAACGTCAAAAAGCTGCACCTTATTTAAAGCAGGAGCAGAAAAGTTCGCTCTAAAGTAATCTAGATTGCTACTCTTTTCTCAAAGAACAAAAAAGGAGTGGAAAAGAGTATGACTCTTTTCTCAAAGAACACAAAAAGCGCAAGAAGATTGCCACTCTTTTCTCAAATAACACAACTAGTGTAAGAAATTGCTCTAAACTTGACACATTTATTCGTTGCTATGAAATTTTTATCTGTTGCCACAAAATTTTTTGGACATGCGCTTTATTTATTGAAATGGTTTGGTTGTCTGGAGGCAACCAAATTGGCTGAGAATTTCTGCCCTGGTTTTACAAAAGGAGCTATAATATGTTGTTTAGGGTGATGATTGATTTCAGGATTATCATGGGAAGAGCTAGATTTTGGTGGTCCGGGTTGCAAATTCTCTGATGTTGAGTCAGCTGTTCTCTCAGAGCCGGCTTTGCTTCGCATTTGTGGATCCCGTTCGTCAGTCCTTGTGTTTGTGTACGGTTTTGTTTTGTTTTGGGCAAATTAAGACCGGGAGTATGCAAAAATTTTTATTTAATTTTTGCAACATTCGTGGCTTGAAAAGTAACCATTTTTCGGTTTACTGCCACTTGATCGCGGAAAATCCGGCTGTTTTTGCACTAAGCGAAACCAAGGTTGTTTCCGATTCTGATATTAATCAGTATCACATCCCTGGTTATCACTTAGGGCCACTCTTCTCTCCTCAGAGGGGAATCGCCGTTTATCTTAGAAAAGATGTGCCATTCCCCCATCTCCCTCAATTCTCTTGTACTAATCCAGAATTTAATTATGTCTGGATTAGATTTAAACTCTATCGGCACATCATTCATTTTTGTTTTTTATACCGCAGCCCGAATATGTCTGACACTGACACTGTGTGTTCCTTTGATAAGTTGTCCTCCGATATTGATAAGATTTTGGAAATATCCCCCTCTTCTGAAATCGTTCTTGCTGGCGATTTCAACGTCCACAACACACACTGGTTCAGGCATTCTTCTACCACAAGCTCGTCTGGAAGACACGTCGAGTTATTTAGTGAGTCTTTTAATTTACAGCAACTGGTTGAGTGTCCGACTCGTGTTCCTGATACTTTGGGGCACAACGCGCATCTTTTAGATCTATTTCTAACATCGCATCCTGAAAAATACTCCGTTTCGGTGACGTCTCCCTTGGGTAATTCAGACCATTGTCTAATCTCCGCCCAATTATCTATCTCCTCTCTGACAACCACTAACCTAAATTCCACCAGAAGATTAGTGTGGCATTATAAAAATGCTGATTGGGCGGGACTTAATAAGTATCTCAGAGAGCTGGATTGGTCCGATTGCTTTTCTGTGAGAGACGTTAACAAATGCACCGATTATATCTTAAACATCCTTTGGTTTGGAATGCATCGCTTTATTCCTCATAGCTTCAAGAACATTAAACCAACTAACACCAATTGGTTCAATAATGACTGTTTCGCAGCCATTAAAAATAAGGAAGCAGCCTTCCAGGCATATAAATTGTTCCCAACAGAGGAATTGAGACGTATCTATAGAGATGCGCGGACTATTTGCAACTCAGCAATTAGTCGGGCAAAGTTCAATTTCCACCAGAACATCAGACGGAAGGTTTTTTCTACCCAAAAGGGTAGTAAGGGCTTCTGGTCTCTAGTAAAAACCGTAAAGAACAATTTCACCTGTTCGTCAACACCACCACTCATTTATAATGTGAATGCTTTTACTGACTCATTGGACAAGGCCAACCTGTTTGCTGCTAATTTTGCTGCTAATTCATACTTACCACCTTCATCGCAGCCAGTTCCATCTCCATCACAATGTACTAGTAGGCAAAAGACGCTACACTTTCGCACTCGCGAAGTTTTTAGAGTACTTTCAAAACTCGACGTGTCCAAAGCTACTGGGCCTGATGGTTTCTCGCCCCTTGTTTTAAAATGCTGCGCTTCTGCTTTGGCTAAACCTCTGCGCAAACTTTTTCACCTGTCATATTCAACAGGAATGTTTCCAAGTGTATGGAAACTTTCTCATGTCCAGCCGATACTTAAAAAAGGAGAGGCATGCAACCCCTCTAACTACAGACCAATTGCACTAACCTCAATCATATCTAAAGTTTTTGAATCACTCATCAACTCTTAGTTGTTGAAATATCTAGAAAACAACCATCTTATCAACGATTGTCAGTACGGTTTCCACACTGGCCGCTCAACCGGAGACTTACTAACGGTTCTAACGGAACGTTGGAATCATTGTCTTCATAACTCAATGCTGTTTAATTTCCCTTAAAAAAAGCCCGGTTCTCCCCCAACCCATTAAAGTCGACGGAGTGAATATACCAAATTCGCCCTCCCTAAATATCTTGGGTATCGAGATATTCAGCAATCTTAGCTGGACTGATCATATATTTGCAATCGCTAAAAGTGCGATGAAATGTTTGGGTTTTCTACAGAGATGTAAGAAATATTTCACCCCACCTGACTTAGCGCTGATCTACAAGTCCCCCATTAGGCCTAGACTTGAATATAATTCCCATATTTGGGCAGGGGCCGGACACACCGCACTGTCCGCGTTAGACAAAGTCCAGCGTAAAGCTATTGAACTTATTGGCGATCCCTCAATCTCTGAGGGCCTTGACTCTCTGGAGCATCGACGGAATGTCGGTTGTCTCTCACTCTTCTATCGTTATTTCCATGGAAGTTGTTCTAACGAAATTGCTAGCCTGATTCCTTGTAGACACATGGCTACGCGTGATACAAGATCTACAAATCGCCTCAAAAACCTCCTTCACCCAACCTCCTAACCCATTTTCCTCACCCTTAATTCCTTTCCTGCCAAGGCTGTGCTTAAGCATCATGGCATCCCCTGAGCTTTGGCATCATCATATATAAAAAAAAGAAATCTGCCGCTTCCGTTTCAGGATTGGGTCTATCCGTCATATACGATGTCGAAACATCATAGTCATTAAATATATTGGAATTCAGAGGGTGAATCCCAGTTTTCATAAATCCTTGCGTTACATTTTGCAGGCTCAAAGCCTGCAAATATGATTTTCTAACCAGATGCGCTACTTGGTAAAAGCTAAAAGTTTTGCCACCATTTTAGAACATCCACTCATTTATGGCGATGCAGTATCTGGTTTTAAAAGGCCCTGGAATCCTATTTGTCTCATCGTACACGATGCGTTTTATTTCAAGGCGGTCTCTCCGACATTATTTAAAATACTACAGGTGTCCCACAAGGCAGTCATTTTCATTATTTATCTTAATGACATGTCGACTGTTATGGATTGTTGTAGGATTCTGTTTTATCCTGACGACGCTCAAATTTTCCGTATGGTTTCTGATGTAGCCGATTGTGCTCTGCTGAATTCCAACCTGAACAATTTCCATAAGTGGTGCTCCACTAATTCCCAACCACTCAATATAGACAAGTGCACTACTATTTGCTTTTCAAGTAAGAAGAACCCATTGGTTTTTAGCTATACCATATCTCGCTAAACGGTCGCTCCTCCTTTGATGACCACATTGGCGCAACAGTCAGGTGTGTTGTAGGTTAAAGTGCGGAAATTCATGCACCTATGCTGCCATCAAGCGGTAGCATGAGGACATGAATTGGATTGAGGGCTGTAAGAACCCAGACTAAGTCTGGACTCACAACCAAAAAGGATAGAGAAAGGTTCAGGGATTACCAGCGTGAGCGTTATAGCAGCCGTGCAGGCTTGGTCGGTGACCGAAGCGGTGAGGGACCGGCCTAGCTAGCCGTGCTTAGCTCGCCGGATCGGTGTGGGATCTTGCCTCACACTCCTCGGTACACTCACCCGAACACTATTGCGGGCAGTCTTAAAGTCCTGATGGACCGAAGACTGTACAAAAATACGGAAGCACAAAATATTACGGGATTATTATGAAAAGAGGATAAAAGAGAAATGACTGCACATCGCCCATCATTTGGTACTCCGTTAAAATCTCAGACAGTTGTCCGGAACTATGGGTTAGAGAGAGAGGGGGTCGGAAGGAATCAGGCTAATTTCTATCACTCCATTATTCACTGCAAGAGATAGTTGAATTCATGGTAAACGAAAAAGGTGCATGAAAATATGCGGAATCAGTGAACTTCAAATAGAATTACGCATACTACATATATAAACTAAAGGAAATCGAAATATTGCTTAACACGCTCGACGAGTTTAATACCGACTTAATGTCCTCAATGCCCACGATTTCCAATTCATTAAATAATAGGCCGAGCACGTTTATTAACTTAATAGGATGATCTTAAACAGTTCATCTTCATAACAGTAGTTTGAAATCGCTATGGTTGATGCCGATTTAACGACCTCCAAATGGTCAAAGGTAATTCAATAAATTGAGATCAACTAATATATTAAACGGAAATAAAATTGATAATAGCGATATACAAAAAGGTGTGTTTATTATATAACTACTTTTTGTTTGTTTTTTATACGATGTGGCCAAATCTTAGGGGACAACCTTTTGATGCGTTAGCATGGTTTTGGCTGGAAGGGAAGTGAGGAAACTTGAGTCTTATTTTTGCATTCCTGCGAGCCATGGCATGTTGGTCTTGCCGCTCAACGTATTGATCCAACTCCGTATCCAGAGAAGCAGAGGAAACTTACATTTAATCGTCACATCAAATACTTAAATCCAAGTTTAATTATATATATGCTGATTTTCGAAAAGTTAAGTTCAAAAGTAACTGCAAATGCACTGTAAATTTAGTCGGTATCATGTCCTTATTACTTTTGAACACGGGGTTTCTAATGACCCGACAGAAGTTCGTCCAGTAGACTTTCGTTTTTTCTTTTTTAAGGTTGTAAGCTTTAAATAGCTAAAGGCGGGTTTCAATATTTTATGGTTATATTTGTTGAAAACTACCCTATACTATACATAGCTCATGGGGTATTTTATTTGTTTCTATTGATGAACAAAGGACCTTCGGTCATAAGGAATTATAAAATATATTCGAAAATGTCTGTGATCTGTTCCGTAGAACAAAATCCGTACAAAAAGGTAAAGATCTCACTAAAGCTCTTCTGACCGATTAATTTTATAAATCTGTGGTGCAATTCAATAAATAAAATAATTATTAATAAAATAAATTTATTTGCAAGCAATGTAACTAAGTGATTAACGATGCTTTGAATACTTAAAAGAACTTAATTCAAATTAATGATAGTATTCCAAGTTTTCAGTGTTTGTTTTGACTATAATATACTATTTGATTTGTTTACTATTTACGACTCAATTGACTTGATTTTTTTTGATTTCTTTGCTTCAAAATAAATGAAATCCATAAGAAGTAGATAATAAAAATTAGGAAAATTGCTTAAAACTATAAAGATATTAAGATCTACGATACTTTCTTTTATCATTTCCAATATGTTTCTTAGAAATATAGTATTTTTTGTTCTTTTATTTTTCTCGTACTACTTATTCAAAGAAAAAAAATACTAATTAATACTAATTGTTCATTTGAAATGTGCTCGATCGCTCCACGAGCTAAATTAAGAATTCCTCACTGTCTTTACTTAAATAATAAATAATTTGTGTAGTCTGACTATCTGCAGTTTATGTTAATCTAAGTTTTAAACAGTTTCTTCTTCTTTTAATTGTAAGCGTCTTGTTGACTTTTGTAATTGGTTTTTGAATCTTCTGTATTCTTTTCTGTTTCATCGTTTGATTTGTTTCTTCTAGCTATTTTGCAAATTTTCTTTGTATTTTTTGTTAGTAGTCAGCAAGTTGACGAATATTGTAAATAAATAAATGAAACGTAATGTACGACAGGCAATCTCCAGATTTTTTGATCCATTGGTGTTCCTTGGTCTATGTGTTATTGCATTCAAAATTTTGTTGCTTGCTTGGGAGTCGTGTTATTCAGGGGTAGGTTATTTGAAGGACTACATCATTTCGAGATGCATGTGGAAGAATTTAGTGTCCATCAACCATGAGCTCCATCTATTTTCCGCTGCCAGTCTTAATAGCTATGAGCAGTTGCCTATATTGATTATATTATATACATTATTATTGATTATATATTATACAGGGTGTAACGTTTCTAGAGGTCAATACTAGTTTAAATGGTAGCTCTCACCTAGAAAACAAAAAATTGTCTTCTGGCAAGGGGGGAGGGGGCAATCTCGACCGTGTGGGAGTTACATAACTTTCAGTTTTTCGTGGTATGCACATAACTCTTTTATTATTACACAGTGACATCAAACAAACGCTAAAAAACTACTGTCCCAATGGCCCTTCCAAAATTGTCAACAATGTTTAGCTAACTCTTTGCGTTGCAGGTACACTCACTTCTAAAAGTGAAAAAATGGTTTGCGATTACCTCAAATTTAGAATTATCTCAAATTTTCTCCGAAATTCATGTAATTAGTACACTTCTGTTTTATTTTTATTGGTTTTCTCATCTTATTACCTTTCCAAAGAGGTACAACATGGCAAGGTAGAGAAAGGATTAGAAAAACCGCATCCTTAGAAATCCCCAACTACCTAATTATTTTATTGCATTTTAGGTAGGAAATTCGTTAAACAAACAAAATTTTTAAGATAAAGAGTCGAAAATGTTTGTTTTGGGTTAACAGATAATTAATTTTAATTATTGCTGTAAAAAAGTTATAAAAATGTTAGTACAATTTTGTTTTATTGCCCATACTAGCTAGTGTTAGCCAGAATTCACACCCTTGTATCCTGGGTTCTGTTACTCGTACCTGATGGAAATTTTGCTATAAAAAAGGGTCAGTCAGCAAGAATACCTACATAGTTTAAAAACAAATCAGTAAGTATGGGTGTTTTTAAGCAAAAATTATTAAAAAATGGTGGAATTTACTTTTGTGGAATACGCGGATATTATTTACATTTATGGTGTAGTAGACGGAAAGCAGAGAACGGATGTACTGGAATATCAAAGGAGATCGGGGAATCGGTGAGCACCACAAAGGGTGGTTACGAGAAACAGGAAGTGTAACTTCACATAGGGAGACAGGACCCAAAACTTCGGGAATTTCTGCCGACGTCGAGCAGCAAATAATCACCATCGTGAGGCAAGTCTCAGGTTTCGCTGGCAGTCTCAGTGATGATGAAAGATGTTCTTGAATATAAATGAGCTCTTTATTGAATGGACTTGGCGCCAATAGATAAGGGTTAATTTTCGCTTGATGCGTATCAATTAAGACGTCCCACAGAATTGATGGGATGCGTTGATAATTGTTAATAGCCATCACTAATCAAAGTGATATTGTTGTAAATATCTGTTATTTTTTGCTGATGGACTTCATGCGCTAGGTTGTTGAGTTGAGAGATAGTTGTGTTGAAAAATTTATGGAATTTCATGAAATGGGTTTCTGTTCTTTCTTGCGAACTTTTTATTTCATACGCAGTTTGGTTTTTAATGAGCTCTAAAAGGTAGTGATCACCGCTCTTCAATTTGTCAATTATCTCGGACATCCGATCAGTTTATTCTGAATCCAAGACACCAAAAAAGGAGTTGGCCAGACTGCCTATAATATTTAAAGGAGCTCGTTTTGTTCTTGACCGCACCTTCTTATGGCTGTGAAGTAAGAGCTCACTACCATTTTACATCTCAGTTAGAAAAACTTGAAATTGATCCAGGACAGGTTCCCAGGATACTTTATCAGTAATTATGTTGCAAAGATTGCTCAGATTGCTAATGCCACATCGTATCGTTTCATATTATTCCCAAACTGGGCTCATATTGTAGTGCACTACGAGCGTCCATTCATTGGATATGAGGCGAGCATTGCCCATAGGTTCAAAATAAATACCGGGCTGAGACTTGAATTGGTTAATTTGTACCTGACAGAACACAGTAAATTTGTTGCACTGTTCTGACGATGTCTTCTTTTGTGGGACCATGAACCTTCTGAGGTTGATGCTGTCGATGTTGAAGGAGCGCTTGACGGAGTTTTACGTTTTTGTGTTGGTTCTGAACATGACGTTTGTTGTTTTGCATCTTCGGTCAGCGGATGATCTGGTGTTTCATGGGTTGAATTGATGTCATCTTTTGCAGGTAGTGGCGCTAGTTTATGTATGGGCCTTCTTTATATGCCTGATGGTGTTCGTACGTCTGCAACTCTCACTAGGCCATCTCGTCCCTTGATCACTTCCTCGATTCTGCACAATTGCGATTGTGCTGCGGGAAGGTTTTCCCCTTGATGACCACAATCATTCCTGAGCGAGCATTATTGGATTGCTGCTTCCATTTGTAGCGATGTTGTAATTGACTCAGGTACTCCTTGGACCATCTTTGCCAGAACTGATTTTTTAGAGGGAACATTTGTTTCCATTGCTGCGAAAGGCTGGATCTTGACATTTAGAAAAACAAACCAAAAAAAAAAAAATCTCATGAGTTGGATTTAAAACATCGAATTTTGTTACAACAAAGTTGCAACATATTCAAATCCAACTCAGTAACACATAAAAATAAGAACCAATAAATATTTAATGGGTTGGATTTCGTACACCGAGTGCATTGCAACAAAGTTGCAAGGTACTCAAATCCAACTCAAGGAAAACAACGCGCTCGGGTCTACATTCCTTTCACACGGTAGCCCAATACACGATAAGCAAAAGAAATTTGCTTAATCAGCGCGAAAAACAACGATCTACAGCGGCTTCGCCCAATGACAACAACATCAGGGGCAAAAGCCAAAAAACGAAGAAAAGAACGAAAAGCTTATTTACCAAGTATTGTAAAGTTTTTAGTAAATAATTCATGTTTATAAAGAATTATTTGTGGAAAAGATTAACTAAAAGTGTTTGCGACTAAAAATAATTAAGAAGTTCATTTAGCAATTACCAATTGTTGTAGTGTTAAAATATAAGGAGTAAAGTGTGTAAAGAAGTATTTAGTAAATAATTTATGTTTATAAAGAATTTTATTTGTGGAAAAGATTAACTAATTTGCGACATTGAGCGCACTAAAAATAATTGAGAAGTTCAATTAGCAGTTACCAATTGTCGTAGTGTTAAAATATAAGGATTAAAGTGTGTAAAACACTATTTTAATAATTAATTTATATTCATAAAGAAGTATGTGTAAAAAAAAAGATTTAGTAAATAATTTATGTTTATAAAGAATTATTTGTGGAAAAGGTTTAATAAATAATTAATGTTTATAGAGAATTATTTGTGATACAGACTAATTCAAAGTGTTTGACTACTGTTTCGTTAGGTGCGATTGGCGTAATACGTGTCAAATCGTATAGGCCGGGTAGTGGAAGGGGGCTCTCTGCTTAACTCGACAAGAAAAGTTATAACACAAGTTCCACATATGTCAATGAGGCTGATCTGATGCTTCGTTGAAGGAGGTATTTAGCCGACTTCACTGCGGCCGATAGCGCGTTGATGGAAAATATCAAACAACGCACGAAGGTAATTAAACAAGCTGTTCCAAAATCTCGTAAAACGAGATCTATTTTTGACGGCAACGGAAACGCCATGCACTACCTTTTCGGTACCATGGATAGTGCAAATGAACGCGAAGTCTACAGTCGCCTAGATGAGTTGAAAACTAACCATCAGGTACTCGCTGATTTGGAGAAAGAACAAATCAGTGTAGTCAAGACTGCGCTCAATACAATCCAAAACCTTTAAATTCACTGGTCGAAAGACAACGGCAAATAGCCTACCAGATGAATGATTTGTATAATTCAACCGACAAACTAGTAGCAGGGCAATTGAGACAGGAAATAGTCTCTTGCTACAAATAGTCTGTTGCTACAAATGGTAGAAATTGAGTTTCGACAGCAGGCGCTACTGGATATAATAACCTCTAGCCGAAGTAATCAAATTCATCCCCTGCTGATCGCCCCTGATTCGCTCATTGAGATTTATCACAACTCTCACGCCACGTGTTCAAACGTCCAGAATTGTCTATCAATTCTCCACCAAACGGCAGTATTACGAACACACCTGTTGCAAGAAAAATTGGTAATCAGAATTACATTACCAATCTTCATTCTCCCAACGAACGAATCAGGTGCTTCTCTATACATACGGAAGCAAATCATTCACTAGTCCCGGAAATAGAATATTCGCATATAGCGAGTCAACTTTCGACTCAGGAATTTCTATTACTTAAACCGGAGAACATGAAAACATATCGGAAAGTCACTCGAGATGTCGAAGAGGATACTTACGCTGGTTTGCTGAATACGCCAATAACAAAAGCAGCACAAACCCCTGAATGAAAACCCTAGGTGTTCGCTAAAGGTGCAAATACCTCCCAGGGACATTTTAATTAAATTAAATAGGCCAAATTCCTGGCTGTATGCATTGAAGACGACCACCATTTTGCATATTACATGCACCCAACAATTGCTTATGCATCGCCTCTCTGGACAGGGAATCTTGGTCATTAACCAATCCTGCCACTTAAAAATAGGACCACGTACCCTATATTATGAGGCTGAAAATACACATCCACTGCTTTTCACGCAACCGGCATACTTTCCTAAAACAAATGAAACGGCAAAAGAATTAGATTCCTTCATGGCTAAATACGGGCAGCATTCTAGGACAGAAGTACCATATACAAAGCTACTACTAGGTGACAACACTAACGAAATATTGCACGAGAATACGCAATCATTGGACCAAATACAGGCCAAAATACAGGAGTTACATTTACACTCCCGGGTGAAAGCACCCCACATACTCTCAACAACTTCATTGTCACTTACGGGTCTAATGCTTCTGTTCATCGTCATTTACATGACAGCCAAATACGCCATACCGCCATTGAAGTCATAGACCACGCGGAGTAATCAAACGCCCATGCCCGAAATCTCCCTAGAAGAGGCAGCCTCAGGACCAAAAGAGCGGCTTCAACGGCCACAAACACTGCCCAATCTCCATACAACTGGTCTAAACAATAGACGCAAATAAATTTGAAGTAGGTCAAGATAAAATTTATTATCGACCCCTAAATTAATAAAGAAACCTAAATAATGTACAGAAGATAAAGTAAAATTTTACGCGCCGTGGAGTACTACCACAATCATCGGTCGAAAAAATACCGAAGCGCAAGGCACGTACTAACCACTACTAACCAGGGATAAAAATACTATAAAAAGTAGAGAATATTAAGATACAAAAGTAAAATTTTACGCGCCGTGGAGTACTACCACAAACGACGGTCGAGAAGAGACCCGTAGCGCAAGACAAGTACTAATATAGATAACTATAAGGAAGTCCAAGTACAATAAATATTAGCGTCAATAACAGGAATGCGCGTCGGATGTGTTACCACAAACTACGGTGGATGAACACAATAACAAAAACCAAACAACGTCGCAAGTAGAGAATTCACAACACAAAAATGAAATAACACACACAAAGAAAAACACTACATTAGTCTGAAAAGAAAAACCCAAAACTACAAATAAGAAGTCAATACAATTGTTAATTTTGATTATGGTTTATATAAAAAGAAAATTTTTTTTAAGAACAAATGGTCCAAGTGCGGATATGGTGAGGCATTGGAGCATTAAAGCATTAGAACGCCATCACCAGGCTTCCTCCTCCTCTGTGCCCTCTCCCTCATCGATAGCGATCTCACCCTCGGGGTCGGAGGCTGGGCTAAGGGTCCACTGTTCCGGAGAGCCAGCGGACTCTTCAGGGCCCGGTGACCGGCCCGCTGAGTGGTTGCGCCCTTGGGGTGGAATGGACGAAAGATACGGAGGCAACAGAACACAGTCGAGACAGGGGGCCATCCTCCCAGAAATCATCAACCTTCTGCCTGGAAGAAAGGGAAAAATCACAGTTAGTGAAAGATGTTTTGGGGTTTAAAGCAAATCTTACCAGAGCTGTTCCAGGTGTCCCCATGATGCGATAAGTAGAGGTCGATGAAGTGGCAGGAATCCACCCCGCCCCGACTGGCCCAAACACAACGCGAACGGCCTTCGGGAGGGGACCACCACAACCGAACGACATCACACGGTAGCCCAATACACGATAAGCAAAAGAAATTTGCTTAATCAGCGCGAAAAACAACGATCTACAGCGGCTTCGCCCAATGACAACAACATCAGGGGCAAAAGCCAAAAAACGAAGAAAAGAACGAAAAGCTTTTTCTTCATGTAGATCGGTTGTGAATAATTCGTTGTATGTAAGTTTTCGAGTTTTGCTCTGGTCGCGATCGAGGCGGGTCGCGTTTTAAAAAAAGGAGTCAGTTTTAAATCGTCGAGGTACTGAAACGCGGAGTTAAACTGCGGTGCAAAGGTCGGTTCAATCGCGGTGTATTATTTATTAAGTATCGTAAAGTTTTTAGTAAATAATTCATGTTTATAAAGAATTATTTGTGGAAAAGATTAACTAAAAGTGTTTGCGACATTGAGCGCACTTAAAATAATTAAGAAGTCCAATTAGCAATTACCAATTGTTGTAGTGTTAAAATATAAGGAGTAAAGTGTGTAAAGAAGTTTTTAGTAAATAATTCATGTTTATAAAGAATTTTATTTGTGGAAAAGATAAACTAATTTGCGACATTGAGCGCACTAAAAATAATTGAGAAGTTCAATTAGCAGTTACCAATTGTTGTAGTGTTAAAATATAAGGATTAAAGTGTGTAAAACACTATTTTAATAATTAATTTATATTCATAAAGAAGTATGTGTAAAAAAAAAAGATTTAGTAAATAATTTATGTTTATAAAGAATTATTTGTGGAAAAGGTTTAATAAATAATTAATGTTTATAGAGAATTATTTGTGATACAGACTAATTCAAAGTGTTTGACTACCGTTTCGTTAGGTGCGATTGGCGTAATACGTGTCAAATCGTATAGGCCGGGTAGTGGAAGGGGGCTCTCTGCTTAACTCGGCAAGAAAAGTTATAACACAAGTTCCACATATGTCAATGAGGCTGATCTGATGCTTCGTTGAAGGAGGTATTTAGCCGACTTCACTGCGGCCTCCAAGAGACCTCCAAAGTGCGGAGCTCTAGGTGGAATAAAGTGGAACTGAATCTTCTTATTTGTGCAATATGAAGTTATTAATTGTTGTGAATTTTCATAGTGAAGGTTCTCTTTAAGTTCATTGTGCTGGTTCCTTGCTCCCACGAAGTTAGTGGCGTTGTCGCAATATAGGTTGCTGCAATTTCCTCTTCTTCCAACGAAGCGCTTGAGGCATCCTATAAATGCTGCTGTGCTTGCTACTGTGTAAGTATACCGTCTTTGTTGCGAAGCAGCGGAAGACTGCAATATATGTCTTCTGAGGACGTTTTCCCTTCAAATTGAAGTGAATCAAAATTGGGCCCAATAAATCTACCCCAGTGTTTGTAAAAGGTCGAGCTGGTTGTATTCTTTGAGATGGACGATTCTCCATAAATTGAGTGCGGAGCCTCAGCTTGGCCCTGGCGCACCGGATGCATTTCCCAACTATTGATCGAGCAATCGTCTTACCCTTAATGGGCCAATAGTTTTGGCGCGTTGTAGCCAAGAGTGTCTGTGGTGCACAGTGTAGATTGCTTTCATGCAGATGTGTCATCAAGAGCCTAGTCGTGTGCATATGGAAGTAGTTTCGGATGTTTTACATCAAACGATAAGTTAGATGCCTCTAATAGTCCTGCTACTCTAATTAGACCTTGGTTGCCTATGAAGGGAGTCAAGCTGCTTATAGGACTGCTACTGTGAACATACCCAGTGCGCTGTAGTTGTATTAATACTTCCCTGAAATCCCCTTGTTGAATGGACTTGATGATAACTTTAGTAGCATCTTCGATTTCCGTGATTGTTATTTGCTGGTTTGTATTGCGAGGTTACGAATATTGCGACAATTTCGTGTGAATTTCAAAACGTAACCAACGAATCGTTGCCATCGGCTCAAGCTGTATCGATGTTCAATGTTGAGTACAAAGTGATCGTCCCCGCTAAGGACTGTAAGAACAGTCTTTGGTCGCCTTTTTTCTAGCTGCGTGTCTGATTTGACGTATCTTGGTGGCCAATGGTTTTCTGTGCCATAAAGGAACAGAGGGCCATAAAACCAGATATCCTGGGTTTGCTCCCCGCGATACCAGGTCTGCCGGATTCTGGTCTGAGCTTACATGTCCCTATAGGCCCGGCGATGATATTTCTTGAATAGCAGCTATACGGTTGGCGATAAATGTGTGACATAATGCCGGATCGGAGTTTATCCAAGCTAATGTGATGTTTGGGTCAGTCCAGTAGAAGCATTGGAAGTCCCTCAAGTTTAACTCGGCTTGCTAATTCAGCAGTCAGGTTTTGCTGGAGCTACTCTTGACTTAGAGCATAAGAGCCGCACGATTGTAACTCTGTCTTGGTTGATGGAACGTATATATATTGCAGCACCATAGGCCTTCTCAGACGCATCAGCGATATCTTGGAAATTTGATCTTCGAGATATATTGAAGTTCTTGATGAAAGTTTATCCAAAATGTGTGCAGGTCCATGGGAAGGGCTGCATCCCAATCAAGCTTAAGACGTCATAATTTTTGAAGGAAGATTTTGGCAGAAACGATTACAGGGCCTAAGATGCCTAGCGGATCGACGAAGTGTGCAATCTGTTCTCTTTGTCACCTTGCCACGCTCAGTTCACAATGTTTTAATGCAGAATTCATCTGAATGAGGAGTCCAGGTCAATCACAATGTTTTTATGGATTGGCCGGAATCGTCAATGTCTAATTGTAGAGCCTTGTCTTTCCTTGAGAAATTTTGCAGTAATTTCGAATAATTGGCGCACCATTTTCTGATCTTGAATCCGGCACCCTTTAGAGCTTCTTGCAGCTGTCTCTGTAGCTGCAATGTTTCAACTAGACTATTTGTCCCAGTCATTAAGTCGTCCACGTAAAATTCTCTTTCTATTGCTGCAGATGCAAGTGGATAAGTCCCTTCGACTTCCCTTGCTAATTGTTAAAGTCATCTAGTCGCAAGGTATGGTGCTGATGTGTTACCATATGTAACTTTACGCAGACTGAAGCATTTTATAGGTTTGATGGTGTTATCTCTCCAACAAATTAATTGAAACTTCTGGTCTTCTGTGTCCACTAATATTTGCCTGTACATCTTTTCGATGTCGGCTGTGAACACAAACCGTGGCGTGCGAAAAGGAAGCAATATTGAAAATAAATCGTTCTGTATGGTAGGCTCAGTTGACAAAATATCGTTTAAGGAATTGCTTGATGATGATTTGCACGTGCCGTCGAAAACCACTCATAACTTAGTTGTAGTGCTGTCTGGCTTTACCACGATATTGTGTGGCATTAAATAATATGGCTTGGTGATGATGTTAAAATCGATCTCTCTCATGTGGTCCAGTTCAATGTATTCCTTCATAAAGTCCATATATTGTGTATGTAATAATGGAGTTCTTTCAAATCTTCGTTCTAGAGCTAAAAATCGGCGAAAGGCTACATCCCCTGATTCACGGTGGAGTCTTGACAAAAGGATAGTTTGACAATAAAACGCCCAGTGTTGTCACGCTTGACGGTATTTTGAAAGTGTTGTTCATATCTGGCTGGTTCTGCTGTGAGCGTTGGCGAAACTATTTGTGCCTCCTCTAATTTCCAGAATTTTTCCACCTGAGCCTCGCAAGTTAATTTCTTCTACAGTACTGCAGTAGAGATGCCATACGTTAAAATTTGCTGGGATAACTGGGGTGCTGTTCCTGGAGCCACCCAACCAAAAACAGTATTCTGCAGAATAAGCAAGTCACTTCGAAGTCGTATTTGACTAATCGAAAGAAGTTGGTGATAAAGGTCAGCACCGATGGGTGGATGCTTAAAGCTTGGATCCGCTAATTCTATGTTGCGAGGAATGGGCCAAGATTCCACTTCTATTTCGTGAGTTGGCTGTGAGGAAGTTATTGCGGGAAAAATTAAGGCTTCAGTGCGTTCTGTGAAGTTATTAATTCGCGACATCACTTGCAAACTTATTCTATGCTGAGTGCGTTGCTTGATTTCCCCCTATACCTTGTATAAGCATCACTTCTGATGATTTTCGTAGGCCAAGTTTTCTTGCCAAACGTTCCGTTATGAAGTTTAATCGCGATCCTGAGTCGAGAATCGCTCTGCATTGGATTGGTTCACCGTTGCTGCTTGGCACCATTATTAGCACGGTCCCAAGCAGTACGTAGCTTATTTTCAGAGTCCTTGTTCCTGCTACCAAACTTGCTGATGTCTCCTTGCTGCTTGCTGTTGGACCTACTTGTTGGTTGTGGTTAATATTCTTAACTGACTGATGGTCAGATTTCTTGGATTGAAATTGTTGATGAAGTAATGTATTATGCCTTTGACTACATTTTAAACACCCCCTTGCCGGACACTCTGTTATTTTGTGGGTACTCTTCAGGCAATTTCTGCATACCTTTAACTGATAAGCCATATTGCGACGCTCCATAGGTGAAAGTTTTGGAAATCTATGGCATGCAAATAATCCATGTTGCTTCTGATATGTTTTGCAAAGTAGAGTGTTGGCTCCTGTGACCAGTACTGATTATTTGTTATTGATCCTGAAACCGAAGTTCTAAGAATTTAATTAATTCTTCTACTGATTGTAAATCTCTGGGTGCCTGCAATCCTAGCTCATACAGCGCGTGAGTTGATTTATCTACCTTTTTTAGGAGAAAGTGCAGCAATATTGGATCCCATGTGTCTGTCGAGATTCCAAGATTGTTCAATGCCATGATGCATTCCCTTGTGGTGTCGTGTTATCTCTTAATTTATGTGGAAGATTCTGTTGTGGTGACTGGTTGTCCTAACAGTTTTTCCAATAATGTTTTGGTCAGCAATCGTTTATTGTTGTATCGACTTGTAAGGATATCCCAGGCTATAATTTGCTTCTGATATTGGTAAGTGTCTGATCAAACGCTCTGCTTCGGCAGTTAAATTGGTTTCAAGGAACCACATTTTCTGAGGTCCTCCAATGTCTTGTTCATGAACCATTTGTGAAAAGAGGTGGTGTGATGAGCACTGAACGTTTCTTCGGTACTCTTCAAAGATTAGACTCCAAGAATTCTTGAAGTCTTTTAGGCGAGAGCTTATTCAAAGTAGTAAAACGATCTAACCTTGCTTTGACTCTGAACTTTATTAAAAAATGACTGAGCTTAAATAATAAAATTATTGCTAACATACATAATTAGGAAATATTGATTACTTGACAAATGTAAAATTCACGCTAAGTTCATTGACTCATGCATAATATGCATGAAAAGCAAAGTAAGCAAATTGCTCCTGCGAAAAGAGCTCATATTGCAGAGATTACTAATTTTCATAAGTAAATGAACTTAGCGAGCTCATATTGCAGTGATTACAAATTTCCATGGGTAAATGAACTTAGTGCGTAATGAATGAGCGAAATTATTGTTCTACTTTTCTTTAGCTGATTGTTCAGGCTTGAACATGCTGGGGCCCGCCAGAAAGCATAACGTTGTTAAATTGTTGCTGTAGTGACTCCTGTGCGACGGAGGGTCTTCCTTGAATGGGGTTCACCTTTTTTCGATGACATATATGGCAGCAGTTTAATGATAATGACTTGATATTTGACCAGTATTTCCATATGATTAGTGCTAAGATGAACAAGAGTGCGATTGTTGATGCCGTTACGGAGTGTAAAATTAGAGTTCTCTTCAGGATTACTGAATGTAAGTTAGGTTCCATGCTGAAATCTAGTATTTGCTTATTTGATGGTACTTAAACTCCAGATATCATCAGTGCAGGGGGCTTGTTGAAGTTCAATGTTGCTGCTTCTGGTACCACTTCTTTTAGTTGACTGGAAATAACCCTTATGCTTTGGTCCAATTTCGTCTTTAAGGTTATCTCCTTTGTTTTCAGATAGCATTCATCCTGAAGGTGGATAACTCCGGTATTGTTTAAGAGCAGTTCTCTTCTTGAGCCTTTACAAATTACTGCGGCGACCTTGGTCTCATTGGTTATGTACATCCAAGTGTTCCTTGTCATTAAGTTCTTCCAAACTATGCCACTCAAACTTATTTGGTGCATTTGGCATATTGTTTTAGGGTGACGATCGTATATTTCGTCAATTATACAGGACGGACTGTCTGCTATACTATAAACGATCGATGGCGTGCAGAGATAGGTCTTTAGTTGATTCAATGCGCAAGCTTGTAGTTGATATTCTTCGAGGGTGAAGTAATCCTGGTGGTCAAAACTTACAGCAAGTGTTGTAATTTTTAAATCAGCTATTGCAAATCTGTTGTTTGCAATCATTAAAGGAGTGGGTGTCACATGTATTAAATCGTATATGGTTGTTTCCACAATGTTCAAATATCCGTACAGCAGTATACTATTATTCCTTGCTTCTACGTCCAAATGTATCTGTGGTGTTGACAATATTCGGAGATTGGTGCCGATATTATGTGACACATTTTGAATTAATGAAATAATGTCCTGTGGTTTGATGAAGTTGAATAAATGTCCGTGTTTGTGGAGTGCGTTTAACCAGCTTTGATATTTTTCTTGTAGGTCGTTGTAGTAGTCTTCAGTACTGATAAATGTAGCGAGTACTTCTATGCCAATTCTGTTGTGATCCGCGCTGGTGTACCAGGTGGCCATTTCCCTGACAGAAGAAATAACTTGGGACAACCTATCGTCAAGGTTTTTTAGTTTTTCGGATATAACAGATATTGATTGATTGATCTTTGTGGATAATAAAAGCATTTGCTGATTGCTGGAATGCAAAAGGTTTTGCTGATTTTCTTGTAAAAGCTCAATTTCAGTGTAGACTTGGTCGTTCACTCCAAAAATGCTGTTCAAAAGACTGCCAAGAATTCCCCTTTTACTTCTGAATTTTGGTTCGCTTGTTTGAATAATTTCTTCTAATGTGTTTAGGAGTTGAGTTTTTCTTGTCGATAAATGTTGAAAGAGTACTTCACAGTGTGTGAGTTTCGTGAGTTCCTTAGTTTCTTCGCACATATCTCTGACTTGCTTCCAAGAATTGATGATATTTTTTTGATCATTGATCATCTCTTGCCTTGAAAGTGTAACTTGCAGTCGAAGGTTCCCACGTTTTATCTGTGCGTGACCCAGGTTCTCCAGGAAAAGTCCGGGTTTTGGTTGTACTATTTGATAATCTTGGGCGAAGGCTACTGTTAACCAGTAAATTAGAGACAGCGTTGCTAAGAATAGTTTTTGAGCCCAAGTGGCAGGGGCAATTCTTATCTTTTTCTTCCTTGTGGCGGTTGTAGAAACTGGGATATAACTTCTCTTTGAGTCGTTTGATGAAATTTTATTAAATTGATTGGGTTGCGACCATAATTCTGGTTCAGGTTGAGGGGTGGAGCAAATTTTCCTTTTCTTTTTATTTTGCTCAGGATTTGTTTTCTGTTTTAAGTAATCCACCTTTTTCATTACTAAAGTGGTCATAGTTTTGATGCAATTTGGATCTGGGGCTGTGTCTTCGGAATTAAGTATTGCGATGGGTAGTTGGCAGATTTTATGAATTGGCCGTTTCTTGAGTCCGTTTTTGTATTGTACGGAAACAATCCGGACTATGTCATCATCGCCGGAATGTAATTGGACAATTCGTCCTAGAGGCCATTTTTGCGGTGATAAGTTATCATCTTTTACTAAAACCAATTCTCCGATCGCTGGATTCTTGCCCATCGTCTTCCATTTGCTTCTTTGTTGAAGTAATGTTAAGTACTCTTGAGACCAGCGTTTCCAAACGTCTTGGTGCAGTTTTTTAACTAGTTTCCATCTCTGCTTCAATTCTTGAGGAGCTACTTCAGACTGCGGTGGTGCAATGAGAGGACGTCCAATCAAAAAATGGCCTGGTGTCAATGGTTCGAGGTCTCTGGGATCACTGGAATGCTGGCCTATTGGACGTGAATTCAAGCAAGCTTCTACTTGGCACAATACTGTGCTAAATTCTTCATACGTAAGTAGTGTATCTCCCAGAACTCGTTTGAGATGTCCTTTAACTGATTTTACACCAGCCTCCCATAATCCACCAAAATGAGGGCTAGCTGGGGGGATGAACTTCTAATCCGTGCCATCGTTGGCTGTAATTTCTGCAATTTGCTTTGTAGAATGATTAATAGCTGTTTGAATTTCCTTATCCATTTTGTTTCGGGCACCGACAAAGTTGGTGCCGTTGTCGCTAAATATTTGCTTGCAGGCTCCCCGCCGAGAAATAAATCTTTTGTAGGCCGCTAAAAAGGCATCAGTGGTAAGATTAGATACTAGTTCGAGGTGGACGGCCTTCGTTACTAAACAGATGAATAAGGCAATGTAACCCTTGTTTGTTTTAATCCCTCTGCCCTTTGAGGCCTTCGTGAGAAACGGGCCGGCATAGTCTATACCACTGTGAGAAAATGGCGGTGAAGGAGTAATTCGGGTTTCTGGTAAGTTGCCCATTAATGGAGCAGCAGAGTTCTGTCGGAATCTTGCGCACCTTATGCATTTATGGGTTCTTCCTTGGACTACTCTTTTACCATCAATTATCCAGAAACGCATTCTTATGTAGTTTAAGGTCATTTGGGTACCACCATGTAAAGTTTGCTGATGGGCGTGGTCAATAATGATATTTGTAATATGATGCTTCTGTGGTAAAAGTATTTGGTGCTTGGTATCCATTGGTAATAGGGAATTTTTTATCCTGCCGCCTACACGCAAAACGCCATCCTTGTCTAAAAAGGGATTCAGCGAGAGAAGCTTACTAGTTTTCTTTAATGGTTTATTTTTGGTCAATGCCTCCATCTCATCAGAAAATTCCTGTAATTGCACAATTTTGATGACGCGTCTTCTAGCTTCAAGGAGCTCCTCAGATGAGAGGTATCCAAATTTTCTTTGGCTTTTCGGTGTCTTACTGTTTGTTATAAACCTTAGGCTATATGCTATTATTCTTATTTGTTTTGTGTATGTTGAACAGGTAAAAATTTCTTCCGATTTAATAGCAGTTTTAAATGGTTAGACTCTGTTTTTTACTTCTTTTTCTGTGATGGTATTGAAGTTACTGGAAGGCCAGGCTTTGGCGGACTGAGTAAGCCAAAGTGGCCCCCTCCACCAAATATCTTTAGAGACAAGTTTTGTTGGGCTAATTCCTCTTGATGCTATATCTGCAGGATTTTGTTCTGATGGTACATACCTCCATATGGCTTTGTCAGTAATTTTATGTATTTCCGAAACTCTATTCGCTACAAAGGTGTGCCAGGTGTTGGGGTTTTTAGCGATCCATGCCAGCACGATTTCAGAACCGCACCATGCAAATAATTCTGGTGAACTGATATTCAATGCCTCAATGGTTGATTTTAATAATTGTGCTAATAGTACAGCACCACAGAGCTCTAAAGGAGGTATCGTGACTTTTTGTTTCAAAGGAGCCACTTTGGTTCGTGCTGCCAATAGTGTTATGTATGCCTTTCCTGAAGAATCCATTGTACGGGAGTATACTACTGCCGCATATGCCCTTTCGGAGGCATCGCAGAAGCCGTGAAGTTGAATCTCTTGTCTTGTGTGGTAGTTTATCCACCGTGGTATTTTAATGTCTTGCAAATGCTTTAGTTCTGCTTCGAGTTTTCTCCAAGAATTGGTTATGCCCGCAGGTAGATTCTGGTCCCAATATACTCCGGCTTTCCACAGTGATTGCATGAGGAGTTTGGCAGTTATGGTTACGGGTGCAAGGTACCCAAGGGGATCAAATATTGTTGCAATTTTTGACAGTAGCATGCGTTTGGTTAATTGTGAATTGTCGTCTTCTAGATTTAGTTGGAACAAGAACTCATCTCTGTTGGGATTCCAGTGTATCCCCAAAGTTTTGATAATATTTTCTTCGCCAATTTCTAAGATACCTTTCTCGATTATTTCGTCAGGAATACACCTTAGTAGTTGTGCGTTGTTGGAGGTCCACTTCCGAAGGTTGAAACCCCCTTTATTAAGGAGAGTGAATATTTGGCCTTGTAGTTCCTTAGCCTCCGTTATAGTATCTGCACCGGACAACATGTCGTCTACGTAAAAATCCGTCATTAGGACCCTTTTCCCAACGGGGAATTGATGACCTTCATCCATAGCAAGCTGTATTAGGACCTTGACTGCAAGATATGTGGCTGGAGCTGTTCCATAAGTAATAGTGTTTAGAACAAACTCTTGAATGCGCTCTTCAGGATTTTTTCGCCATAATATGCGTTGGTAGTTTCGGTCTTCTTCTGCTACTAGAATCTGCCTGAACATTTTTTCAATGTCTGCAGTAAATACAAAACGATGCTTCCTCCATCTTAATAGGATTTGGCTCAGATCTTGTTGCAATTTTTGTCCAGTATGAAGTAAGTCATTGAGGCTGAATCCAGAATCAGTTTTACTTGATCCATTGAACACTACCCGTAATTGTGTAGTTGTACTATCTCTTTTGAATACCGCGTGATGAGGCAGGTAGTATACCTTATCCGCAGCACCGTTGTAGGTTGCTGCATGGCTCATATGTCCCAGCGCAAGATATTCTAAAAGAAATTTATTATATTCGGCCCCGTCATCAGGATTTCTTTTAAACTTGTTTTCCATTTGTAGAAGACAGGCAACTGCTTTATTTTTTGAAAAACCTAATGTTCCTAAATCTTCTTTAAATGGTAAACGAACAATGTAACGTCCGTCTTGGTTTCTTTTGTGCGTTTTATCGAAATACGTTTTACAATGATCTGCTGACTGACTGGAATGGGCGTTGTCTCCTATCTCCCAAAACTGTTCTAGTTTTTGATCTATCTCGGGTATTGAAAGAAAGCTCGACACCTTATTCGTTTCCTGACGAGCAGTGGGAATGTTTCCAAATAAGATCCAGCCCAGTTTTGTGTTCTGTGCTGTTGGTTGACTTTGCTTAACACCGTCTAAGATTATGTTTGCATAAACATCAGCTCCAAGGATCAGATCAATTTGGCCAGGTTTATTAAAATTCGGGTCTGCTAGAACTATGTTTCCATACTTGGTTGTATTCATCTCTGGTAGTGTTCCGTCTGGAAGTAAAGAGCTTAGTTTTGGCAGTACTAGTGCCTCTACTTTAAGGCAAGAGTTTTTGTAATACGGGAAGAGTATTTTGAAAATAACTTTGCTGGAGGATTTTGCAGTCTTAGCATCACTGACTCCCATAATTGTTGTTCTTATACGTTCCTTAGGTAGTCTTAAATTTTGTACCGACTCTTCAGTAATTAAGGATACTTGTGAGCCAGGATCAATTAATGCTCTTAGAAGTTCTGGTTGACCAAATGTATTTAATACTCGTACCATTGCTGTTGGAAGTAAAACATTTGGGATCTTAATTTTATTATGAAGTGCTGTGACATCCTCGTCTTTTAAAATGTTTTGCCTTGTAACCCCATAAGTTGTTTCTGGGGTTGTTGATTTTCTTTTGTTGTGCAAATTTTCATTTGCTGCCGTGGAATTGTGTAAGAGAGTATGATGCTTCTTATTGCAATAGAAGCAAGTTCTATTGGTTTTGCATTTTTCCGATTTCTTGTGAGATAAGCAATTTATGCATAAAGCTTTCTTAAAAATGAATGAATTCCTCTCTTGCGCATTAAGTTTCTTGAACTCTGCACATTGGTATATATTGTGCTCCCTACCACAAAATTTGCATATATTTTTGAATGTGGAGTAAAAAGACTTTTTTTTGCTTTGAATTGTAGTATCCGGCTTAACTTGTTTTGAGCTTTTTATACAATCAAGTATTTGATAGCGTTTTTCAAGAAACTTGAGGAGCTCATCGATTGTTGGCATTTCTCTGGGATTTGACAGGCTTTCTTCAAATAGCCGCAAGCTTTCTGGATCGAGCTTTTTCATTATAATGCATACAATTATCGGACCCCATTCTCCTGTATTACAGTTTAGGTTATTCAACGCTTCTAAACATTCTCTTAGTGTATCATGAAGCATTATAATATCTTCTTGACATCTATATTCTATTTTCTTTATGTCCATTATTGTGTTGATATATGTGGTAACAATTTTTCGGTTATTGTTATATCTCGCTTGAATGAGGTGTAAAGCCGTGATATAGTTATTGTTACTCAGCTGGAGGTGGCTTATTACCTTTCTGGCGTCACCCTCTAGGTGATAGAGAAGATACTGCATCTTTTCTACGTTGCTTAAGCAGGGGTTACTGTGGATTATGTTATTAAACATATCAATGAACGGCTTCCAGGTTTTATGGTCTCCTGTGAACTTTGGAATCTGCATTGGAGGTAATTTCGGAAAATTGTTCATTCTGCTTGCCTCTAAGTAAGATAGAGGAGAAATGGTTGAGTGGGTCGGGTCGCAGAGATTTGCTTCATTAATAGATGCGGATGTCTGGTTTTGAAATGTGGCGGCAAAATCGGATGGCAATGTACTTACACCTTTCTTAGTTGTGGATGGAGAAACGGATCTGGCACTGGTCAGAGGCGCTGTTGGAATTTTGACAGTATCGACTTTGTTGGCGTAGTCTTGTATTAACTGTAGTGTGGTTTCAAATACCTTCTGGGCTTTTCCATAAAGCTCTTGCGTGAAGTAAGAATGATCTTCATCTAAAGAAATTTTTAGATCATTGTGTATTTTATTAAATTCCTCCCAATGATTTTTCAATTCATTGCGTTTGGACTTTAGATATTCCGAGGTCTTTCGCGAAGGGCCGTCCTTTTTGAAATTAATCTGAATTTTCTCAAGTTTTTCGGCCAATTGGCTCTGATACTGTAAGAGCTCGTCTGAATTCATTTCTTCGTAGTCGATTATAAAATTGACTTTTTGAGATTTGTCAACACTTTAACTACTCTTGAACCTGAAGTGTATCAAGTACTCAAAGTCTCAAACTTAATTTGAGTCTTGTTGGCTTGCGGTTGTGTGGTTTAGCTGTTGTAACTGGTTTCCGTTAAGCACTCAAACTTAATTTGAGTCTTGTTGGATTTCGGATTGCAGCTGCGGGATTTTAACTGTTGTTGATTGATGGCTGGCGTTAGCTTTCTCAAAGAGTTCTTTGAGATGCTTGTCAATTTGATTCAAAGCTTGTTTGAATCACGGCTTAATGTTTTCCAATTTGCTGGTTTGGTGGCTCGAAGGACCATGTGATGAGCACTGAACGTTTCTTCGGTACTCTTCAAAGATTAGACTCCAAGAATTCTTGAAGTCTTTTTGGCGAGAGCTTATTCAAAGTAGTAAAACGATCTAACCTTGCTTTGACTCTGAACTTTATTAAAAAATGACTGAGCTTAAATAATAAAATTATTGCTAACATACATAATTAGGAAATATTGATTACTTGACAAATGTAAAATTCACGCTAAGTTCATTGACTCATGCATAATATGCATGAAAAGCAAAGTAAGCAAATTGCTCCTGCGAAAAGAGCTCATATTGCAGAGATTACTAATTTTCATAAGTAAATGAACTTAGCGAGCTCATATTGCAGTGATTACAAATTTCCATGGGTAAATGAACTTAGTGCGTAATGAATGAGCGAAATTATTGTTCTACTTTTCTTAAGCTGATTGTTCAGGCTTGAACAGGTGGTGAAATTGTTTCCATTTAATTTAATCACCGTCGAATTGTTACAACGTGATTTTTGGCAATTTCATTTCTGACAACATGGTTAACCTGGCTTGATCCATATGTGGGGTTGAAATTTCCTCGGATCTTTGCAGTAATTTCGCCAGCATATCTTGCGTGGCTTCTTCGACCTCATAATATTCTTCTGGATCATATTGATGGCAGTCATGAACGTCTTCTGCAGATTCCCAAATAGATTGATTCATGCTTTTTAATTACGACCAATACTCATTGACTTTCTTGGTCTTGACAGTGTAGTATGCCCTCGAAATTTCTTGCATGTTGATGCCTTCCAGTACTCTTTTCATTGCCTCCGTAACTGCCAGTTGTTTACGGGCAAGTTGTCGCAGCGTATCTAATGAATAGCTCTGGATGCTGTGTATATGACGTTCTGTTGCCATTGGAATTTTGGGCTTAGTACCAGTGGACACCTGAGCTGATGGCTGGTATGTTTGCCCTGACCTCTGAATGTTGTCAACTTGAAGTTCTTCTGCAATTGCCCTTTTAGGCTTTGTACTAGTGGACACTTGAGCTGATGGCTGGTATGATTGACCTTAATCTTGATGTTCATTGCCTTTCTTGAGTTTGAGACTCAAGTCTGCAGTAGGAGGTTGCAAGGGTTGCTGAACTTTCTTCTGAAGCCCATGAATATTGTTAGATATTTGCCCTCTGATGCCTTCGTTTATATTTGTTGAAAATACTTGATTGAGTTGATCTGCGAAATTTTCACGAAGCTTCGTAAACTTATAAGGTCCTACTAGCAATGCGTTGCTTTCCATAGTTTGAGATGATTCTCTCAATTTCGGCTTCTGTTGCTTCCTGTTCTTTGACGTGAAATCTCGTCGGGGTCACCAAAAATGTTTATATTGCGACCAAGCTATTTTGCCTTTCCGCGAATTTCATTTTTTTGTATATTAAGGTACTCAACCTTAATAGTGAAGTATTGTTCAAAGGTACTCAACCTTCGAACGTTAATTTAATTTATGAAGTTATGTTATCACAATTATAGTACTGAACCAATTCACTCGAACTACAATAAATCCACTTTAACACTGCAACTTTGACACAACTCTTACACTTCCGAGAGGTTAAAACTAATTCGATTGTCGACAGAGGGTTTGATCTAAATTGAAACACACGACGTCTAATGAACAACTGATAATTTATTTGCAGACCCGTTTGTTTTTATGAAATTTACTTAAAGGTAAGTCACAGCCGCAATTCAACCCGCTCATTTCAATGAAATTAGAGTGCATGCAAAACAATTTGTTGCTCCGCATGCTCCCATTATAATTTTCTCTTGTTTGTTCTGAGAATTATGATGGGAAAAGGCAAACATTTTGAGTAAGCTAACTTGCAGTTATGGCAGGTGTAAGTTATTTGCTTACAGCTAAAAAAATTAAAATTGTAATTCAATAATTACAATTTTTATGTTGCTAGAAATGGACACCATGCCCAGCGCCTTTTTTATTAGGTCGTCCACTGTTGTATCTCCTATTGAGAGGAGATATTGACACAAATGCCGACTACTTCCTCCGCTTTTCAACGCAGTCCTCCAACTGGGTCTTCACTATCGATGCTGCATTGCAGTATTTGGTGTCGGCAGCTTCTTTGCAAAGAACCAATAACTGTTTGAGTCTGGTCATATATGTGTTTAACTGTCGAGTTGTGATGAGTTTCTTCACTAACTCTTTGTATGTTTCCCTAGGCAAATATGCCCTATTTAGACGCTCCTCTACTTCTTTGAAGGTGAATGGAATGTCTGAGGCAAAGAGTTGAAACGCTTTACTCCAGAGTCTGGTTGGCAAAACCTGTAGGAAAGCCGGTTGCTCATTTGCGGTTAAACATTGCTGTGTATGTTTACAACAGCCTATAAACGTTTGGAGCTCTTGGCTCAAATAACTGGCTAACTGGCTATTTGCGGCAGAGAACAACTGAACGAGTTGTGTCGTTAGTTTGGCTAATTTGGCATAGTCGACGTGGCTGATGTCCGTGAAGGATGCTTCCAGCCAATTGTATAGGAAGTCCTCGTCGGTCGGTTCTGGATGGGTCTGGTCGTCGGTGTCTTTATCTAATGTGGCTTTTACTGGCCTCTTCACTATTTACTTCACTTAACCTTTTCAAATTTTCTGCCTTAACTAGCTCGAGCGAGCGCGAGAGTCCCTTAAATTCTGTTCTGGGTTAGTTACCCAAGGAATGAGAGTGCTTTGTTTTCTCACTCACAGTTAAAATATTTTTATTTCATATATCGTCTATTGACACAATTTTAAATTACTTGTACATGATTTTCCTTTTGACCTCTTACTTTTGCGTTAGGTTTACATAATGTGAATAGGGAGAAACACTCTAGCTCGAGAACTTAATTAGTTTTTAAATTTTTCTAATCATCTATCAACTAACAATTCACAACCTTCAGCTTTCACATTAACTGATTTAACTGACTAACCCATTTTTATATTAACTTCAACTTTAACTCACTAATTCCTACTGACTGACTCACTTTTACTAACCCTGTAAACGAAGTTCGCCGGACTACTTTTATCAAAATTGTCCCACCGTCAATTTATCGATGGAAGAAACTGGTCTACATTAACCAATTACAGGCTTTGTTAAATCTTTTCCAGGGACGATTGTACATGCAGCGTTTATTGGGTATTTTCCCAATTCTGGTGACACAATTTCTGTGTTGAAATTTCAGCTTGTTATGAAAAAGGGAATAAAATCTGTGGTTTGCTTATGATGTAATGTTCGGAAATTGGATAAGAAGAATTGGGATATTTGATTTTAATTCTTTTTTTAGAGGTCATAAATTTAAGTTTTTCATGGTATCCACATTACTCTTTTATTTTTATCTCTTGATCTACCCAACACAGCCACATGAAACAAACGCTACAACTATCCTAATGACCGTTCCAAAAATGTCAACACAACTGATCTAACTCCTACCATTGCTCGTACAGTCACTTCCAAAAGTGAAAAAATGGTTTGCGATTACCTAAAATTGTGCATTTTCCCATATTTTCTCCGAAATTCATGTAATTAGTACACCTCTTTTTTATTTTTATTGGATTACCCATCTTATTACCTTTCCAAATATTTGCAACATGCAAGGAAGACATAGGATTAGAAAAACCGCATCCTTAGAACTCCCTTAGTACCCAGTTATTTTATTGCACTTTAGGTAGGAAATTCTTTAGAAAAACAAAATTTTGAAGATAAAAGGTCGAAAATGTTTGTTGTGGGTTAACAGGTAAATAATTTTAATTATTACTGTAAAAAAGTTATACAAATATTAGTGTAATTTTGCTTTATTGCCGATATTAGCTTGTGGTAGCCAGAATTCACACCCTTGTATCCTGGCGTTCTGTTACTCGTACCTGATAAAAATTTTGCTATAAAAAAGGGACAGTCAGTAAGAATACCTATCATAGTTGAAAAACAAATCAATAAGTACGGGTGTTTTTAAGCAAAAATTATTAAAAAATGGTAGAATTTACATTTGAGGAATACGCGGATATTATTTACATTTATGGTGTAGTAGACGGAAAAGAGAGTGCGGCTGTACTCGAATATTAAAGGAGATTCCCTAACCGGCGAGCACACCAAAGAGGGGTATTTACACTGACTTTCCAAGAGAAACAGGAAGTGAAACTTCACATGATATGGAGACACGACCCAAAACTTCGGGAACTTCTGCCGACATCGAGCAGCAAATAATCACCATCATGAGCAGGACCCTGAGACGAGCACGAGACGAGTCGCAAGTCGATTAGGAGTGTCGTCATCTTAGGTTTGGAGGGTTAGCAAAAGTAATACTGGACGGAGATTCTGAGAGAAAACTGAAACTTTGCACTTGGTTTCTGGAACGCGACATTGACGACGAGCGTTTCTGGACAGATGAATATCAATTCATCAGGAATGATATCACGAACTTCCATAACCTCCATACCTGGTCGAACAGGGCAAAGGTGACCTCATTTCAGCAGAGATTCAGTGTCAATGTTTGGGCTGGTATCATCGGCAACCATTTGGTAGGACCATTCATTTTGCCGCAAGTGCTCAATAGTGAAATTTATGCGGACTTATTGGGCAATACACTGCCAGAGGAGAACCCTATGGATAATCTTAGGGGATAGTTTCAGCAACACGATGGAGTACCAGCGCATATGGCTATCATTGTGAAGGTAATACCAAGTGAACAATTTCCTAACCGCTGGATTAGACGAGGTGCATCGATTCCTTGGCCTGCTAGATCTCCAGACCTTACCCCATTGGACTTTTTCTTATGGGGAACAATTAAGGATGCAGTTTATTCAATCCCAGTTAGTAATAGGGAGGATTTAGTTAGCCGAATTGGGAATTCAGCGATGAAAATACGGGAGAGGCTGGCTGCAATACGCCTTAAACAGGGACTTAGAAGGAGATTGTTGGCATGCATCCAAAGTAGCGGTGGACATTTTGAACGGCTCTTGTTACTCATCAAGATTAATTTTAATAATTTTTAAACGCAATAAAAAGCCTTTTAGAATTAATTTGAGTTTAATTTCTTTAATTTGTTGATTTTCAGAATATTCTCCGATAGGATTTCTACGTATAACTTTCTACATATTTTTTCTACGTGGACATCTTGCACCTTTCTGGAGAGGAAATAAGAATGGCAATCTAGTAAAAATAAAGAAGGGGTGTACTAATTACATGAATTTCGGAGAAAATTTTGAAGTTTAGGTAATCGCAAACCATTTTTTCATTTTCGGAAGTGACTGTACCTGTAATGGTAGGAGTTAGATCAACATTGTTGACAATTTTGGAAAGATCACTGGGATAGTAGTTTTTCAGCGTTTGTTTGATGTCGCTATGTTGGGTAGATCAAAAGATCAAAAGAAAAGAGTAATGTGCATACCATGAAAAACTAAAATTTATGAATCACCCTGTAACTCCCAAATGCTTGAGATTGCCCCCCCCCCCTGCCATACAATTTTTTGTTTGTCTAGTTGAGATCTATCACCCTACTCATTTTTCAATAAAATAATTAGGTAGTCAGAATTCTAAGGATGCGGTCTTTCTAATCCTGTGTCTACCTTGCCCTGTTGCCCCTTTTTGGAAAGGTAATAAGATGAACAATCCAATAAAAATAAAAAAGAGGTGTACTAATTATATGAATTTCGGAGAAAATTTTGGAAAATGCTGAATTTTAGGTAATCGCAAACCATTTTTTCACTTTTGGAAGTGAGTGTACGTGCAATGGTAGGAGTTAGATCAGCAGTGTTGACATTGTTGGAAATACCATTGAAATAAAAATTGAAGAGTAATGTGCATACCATGAAGTACTGAAATTTATAAATCACCTTCCCAAATAGTTGGTATTACGTATTAAAGGGAAGTGGTATTTTGATTTCGAAAATGATTTTTTTGTTTATACTAGCAGTACTTATGTAACTGATTTGATATAATTGCATTACTGTGTTTTCAGTTACAAAGACTCACAGATCCTAAGCAATGGCGTCACGTTGGTTCCAAGCAAAACCCGGCAGATGTGCTATCACGCGGAATCACATCTGAGAAGTTGAGGACACATAATCTCTGGTTCTATGGTCCGCCCTTCTTGCATGGTCAAGAATCTTTGTGGCCCCCCGTATATTGCAAAAGTCTTCATGATTCGTGTGAGCTAGAGAAAAAACGCACAGCGTTAACTACCAGCTCTGCAGCAACAGAGATCCAAGAATCAGTTAATCCCCTTTATCGCATCCAGCATGGAAATTCCTTCAGACGACTGCAACGGATTACCGCCTACGTGCTTAAATTTGCTAATCGGACCAGACGGCGGACTATAACAACCAACGAAGGAACCATTTTAAGCACAATTGAACTCGACTCCGCTCTCTATGTTATCATAAGGACAATGCAGGAGGCACACTTTGATGAGTAAATTAGTCAGCTGCAAAAATATATGGAGATTAATAAGACTAGCGCTTTGAGCAGCCTCGCACAATTTTTAGATGATCAGGGAATAATTCGTGTTGGAGGACGGTTGGAAGCGTCAAATATCACCTACGATGCCAAACATCCCATGCTTCTTCCTTATGAGCACACTTGGACGATTTGAACGATTGAAAGATTTTGGCCTATTAAGAACAAGACATTAGCTAGGTCAGTGGTCCAACACTGTGTACGTTGTGCGAAGGCAAGGCCCAAGGTCTTATCGCAGATGATGGGCAACCTACCTGCTCACAGAATTCAACCAGCGAGGCCATTCATAAATGCAGGTGTCGATTTCTGTGGGCCACTTTTGGTGCATTATCAAATTAGGGGCAAACAGCCCAGAAAGGCCTATGTAGCCGTATTCTGTTGCTTTGCCACAAAGGCGGTACACTTAGAAATTGTCGGAGATCTTAGCACGGACGCATTTATAGCTGCATTGAGACGCTTTATGAGAAGACGAGGCCATTGCAGGAATTTGTATTGCGATAACGCAACAAACTTTGTTGGAGCATATAACCAACTAAGTGAACTGAAAAATGCAATATATTCTGATTATTCCAAGAGAAAGATCAGTTCAACTTGCAGCGCAAGCGGCACAGACTTCCATTTTATACCTCACAGAGCGCCCCATTTCGGTGGTCTTTGGGAAGCTGCGGTAAAGTCAGCAAAACACCTTTTAAAGAAGAGCGTGGCGTCAGCGTCATTGACGTACGAAGAATTAGAAACTGTTGTGGTCGAGGTAGAAGCCATATTGAATTCCAGACCTTTAACATCCATGTCTAGTGATCCTAATGATCTGATGGCCCTAACCCCGGGTCACTTTCTGATTGGAGAACCACTTACAGCCTCTGTGGACGCTTCTGCCGAACCTTGTAAGGCTAGTCTCTTGAAACGAAGTTAGTCTCATATGTTAAACATGAATTTTGGCGGCGTTGGTCTCGTGAATACTTGAATGAACTTCAGTACCGCAATAAATAGAAAAAGGGATCCCGGAACGTTGAACCAGGTACTATAGTGATCATAAAAGAAGACAACACCCCTGTCATGAAGTGGCCATTGGGCCGTATAATAAAAACCAAGGCGATCACCGGAAAATCACAATCTTGCTCCAAGAAAGAAGGCAAAAACATCTTTTGGATCCTTGATAATGTCAACACTGCTGGTCTGTCTGTTCCTGCCAGCTATCAGAGGTAGTCCTTTTGAAATAAATAAATTTCATAAACAACCAGGGATCCACTTCGAGCGATTAGGAACAACAAGAATAGTGTCAACTGAATGGAATCTGGTGGCCTATTATGATCTTTAACCATACTGGAAGGAATTCAATATCTTGCAAAGTGGAATAGGAGCACTTAATCACTTGTGCAATCAAATTAAACACAAAAGCTCATGTAATCCAGTTATTACCCAATTCCAACACATTAAAGAGGAGCTAAGTAGCGATAATGAGCTATTATCAATGCAAGCACCTGCCAACAGAACCAAAAGAGGAGCAGTTAATATTGTGGGTAACATTGCAAACTCTCTCTTTGGTATTCTGGATTCTAAATATGCAGAGGATATGGCCAACACCATCGATGCGGTCAAGGCAAACGAGAACCATCTGCAGTCGCTTCTTAAGAACCAGACAACGATAATTGACGCAACGATCAATATAATCAAGCGGGACCAAGTGGACAACGACAAGAAATTTCAAACATTAGAGAGCCAGTTGACGCAAGTGGTCAACCGACTCAACGGCATGGAAGAAGAACAGTTTCAATTTAAACTAACATTATTGTTTTCATCACTATCCATTCAAATGTCCTTGATCGCAACCAATCTACATAGAATATCCACGTCAATTAGTGACGCCTTGACCAATTCTCACCATGGCCAAATTACTCCTCAGTTGCTTTCGCCGTCTTAACTAAGACAGGAGAAATATCTCATTCAAAACCACTTGCCAACCAATTTGCGGCTTCCCACGAGTCAGGAGAACATTCTGCAACTATACAGACTAATAAAGGTGGCAAGTCGACCAGTCAATACTTACGTTATTTTCAAACTAACGATTCCTCTAATCAATCTCGAAGAATATGATTTATTCAGAGTGATTCCAATCCCACTGTACATAAACAATAGCATGGTGGCGATACACTCCTGTGCAAATTATCTAGCAATTACTGTGCACAGGGATCAACATTATCCTTTAACGGATCAAGAGCTAGCAGGCTGCACTATAACCAAAGAGAACACTTACTTATGTGGACAGCATCACCCAGTTTACCACCGAAGGGCCAACGTCTGTTCTTGCGAGATTGATTTCTTGAACGGAATATCCAACCCAAGGGTATGCAGGCTACACAAATTAGACAATCACTCCGGATTCATTCAACTATCTCATGCCAATCAATGGATTTACGCCTTGAACGAAGACACATTGCTAAACGGGGCTTGCTTTAACGAAACTGCATCTACCATGATCAGCGGCTCCGGACTTTTGACGCTGCAACCATATTGTACCATCAAACATGAAGTCGCAACTCTTCAAGGCCGTCAGATCTATTAAAGCGAAGCCAAATTAACATACACCAAGTTTAGTGATCTCCTCAATATAACAACCTCCGAACGATTGGCACCAATTCTTCAAGAACACATTCAGCAACATCTACCAGTAGAGGACCTACAAAAATTACAAAGGATAATCAAAATGCAAGATTTTAATATGCCAAGGGATATCGAAGCAAACCATACGCACAGTTTAACCGTCAGTTATACCGGACTACTCCTGTTTATCATCATCGCTATCTGGATGATCTACAAGGCCCGTGAAGACATCTGGAGATGCCTGCGCCCAAAACCCAAACCTCGGCCAAGGAGGCACATTACCCACGAAGGCTTCGTCGTCAACATAGAATGCGAAGAAGGCTGAACCATTGGTTCGTCGCAGGGAGGATGTTAAGATTCATCATTTGAGAATCTTTGTTGTTAAATTTAATCTTATATCATGCACATATAAATTGTACATTCCCACGAAAGCTTTTGCAACGTGAGCAAATTTGCACGTACGATCACGGTAATGCTCTTGCAATGTAAACAATTTTCCGCGGACGGTGACGAAATTCAAAGCCGTGCTCGAGTATTAACATGTTGGCTCGTGAGATGGCTTTCGTGGGAACAATTTTGTTTGTCCAGTAATTTTGCTAATAAGGCATTTTAAGTTTGTAAAATTTATATATAAGAAATTATGGAAGAAAAATACAGTGAGTTGTCTTAATCGTTCGTTCAGTTCCAGATTAATAAGGTGTAGTGGTTTCAAGTGCCGCATATATCAACTAAAATAAGTCAAGGTACAAGAACCTTGGCTAGAATTAGTGAAGTAAAAGAACTTCACCCTAACAATGGGAGTAGGGTATGTGATGTTAAATTACTTTGGATATCTTTCAATAGTTGTTTAATTTGATCTGCTGTAATTATAGATGTGCGTGGTTTTTCATGTTAAACCTCAATCAATATTTCCCACTCTATAACTATTCTGTGTGAGTTTACTTCGTTATTCAAGTAATTTACGGAGTTATTGATTCTTTTTAACTTATCCTCGATATTGTCGACTTGCTTTTCTATGTACTTTCTAATATGACAGTTTGGCTTTTTATGAGATCTAATACATAAGTATTATCTTTAATAAGCTTACGAATTTTTTCATCATAATTTTTGGCAACATTTTCATTTAGTGTGCCAAATCAGGTTTTGCTAATTGTCCCTATAGCTTTAAATAAACCTCGTTTAACCCGAGTGCTACCTTGTTTTACCAGTTGCTCTCTAAGCTCGATATCTCAAAAGGTGGTGTTGATGATTTGGGGTATTCCTTGGCACTATTGAAGTTCCGGAATTTCTTATTTTAGATAAGTGCAAAGTGTGGTATTACGCGCTGCATATTTATGTAAGATAGATGTCTCAGTTTCATAATGCAAGTTGCCCAGGTTGAAATAAGTGATGGCCTTCCATTCGTTGCTTTTAAGTTCGACATACCCGATTTCCTCAAAATATATGCCGGCCTTAGTATCAACCTGTAATGAGGATGTCTCTGTTCTTACTTAGTCGGCAAATAACTAAAGGTTATTGTTGTGGACGGTCTTATTTCTATTTCTTACCTTGATGGTTGTGTTTTCACATGAATTTATTTTTATTACTTCATATAGACCTGACCAGAGCGGATCGAACTTTGTTTTTGAAGAGAAATTTTTTAAGAGAACCTTTTCGACAATATTAAATATGTTGGGCAATGAATTCTGGTCCTAGTTTGACTTTGCTGCCTCCTTTTTTCAAGGAGTGCTTCTTTGGCTATTTTGTACCCGTGCTGCAATCGTGATCTAAGCTCGTTGGCGTAGTTGTCGTAAATATAATAAACCTTTGGTTCGGATCGTGTTATTGTTGAAGGTTGGCTGGAAATCCATACAGAAGCTCGTAAGGAGTATGATTGGTACTGGAGTGGGATGTCGTATTGTATACAAACATATAGTACGGGTACCAAGTATACCAAGTCGCAGCATCTCTGTTGACGTAATGGCGGAGATAGTCAGCTAGTGTTCTATGAGATCGTTTTAATGCTCCGTTTGTTTGGGGATGATAAGGTATAGCTCCAAGTTTACTAACTTAAATACCTCCGAGAACATTTTACTTATAAAATTTGAGCCTTAATCTGTGAGAAGTGACTTAGGCATTCCATGTTGATAGACTATATGTTTTACGAAAGCTTCTGCAATGACACGTGCCCGGGTGTTTTCTAAAGGAACGGCACAAGAATATTTATTGAGATGATCTTGGAATATGAGTAGATATTTATTGCCGGTATGGCTAACAGGTAGGGGGCCAACTAGATCCAAAAATACCTTTTCGGCGATATTTTCATTGGAGTTTCGAACCAACTTGTTTGCTTGACATTTCTCTATATATTCCTTCAGGTCTTTACTCTGTGTGGGCCAGCCAACTATAAAATTTACGTAACTGTTTTATAGTTCTTTCTACTCCTTGATGTCTGCCAAGTTGGGACTCATAAAAAGTTCTGAGAACGTTCTTTATATCATCAGGATCAGTCAGTATTATTACTTTGGCTGAATATATTATTATTTCAGTAGTCGGAAACGTATGATTTTATTCTTCCAAGTGTACTTGTGGGAGTGATATATGAAGCTCATTAATCTTTCTTTGTATAAGAATATCATGCATTTTCTGGCATGGTTGAAGCAGTATAACAAAATCAGACTTTGCCTTAAGTGGTAGTCTTACCTTTGCGACAACATACGTACATTTCTTATGTTATTTAAGAAATTTCATTGCAAGAAGCGGTGTTTTCTATAACTTCATCGTTAGATAAAATATAGAATTTGTGTGGAACGCTTTGAACTTGAGCCAAATCATGTTGATTTGTCGTAAATATGGTGCTCGTATCACACTGAACTGATGACACGTAATCATTGTACAATTCATCAACAGACTTTGCCTCTTGGCGGGTTACTATATTGACCTTTTTATTTTGTGTCATATGTAGTTTCCGGAATAATTCTACTTTGTGGGGTTTGGTTCATATGAACTAAAAATAAAATCCCTAATTAAAAATCCCTGATATCAAATTCTCTAAAAATAAAATCCCGAATGACAAAATATCTAAAAAAAGAAAACCATAATAAGAATAAAAATTCATAATTCAAAAAATCCCTAATCAAAAAAGCCCGCGCGGATTAAATTCAAAATCTTTCTCTTATGAAATTCATAAATTGTATAATGTGTGTATTTTTTTTAATCATCTCCATGTGAAACTCATATATCGTCTTGTATACTAATTTCATCAAGATCTTTTGGTTCTGAAATTCAGCTCATTTTTCTAACTCATTTTATTTTCTGCTTTTGAGCTACAACTTTTAGCATATAAACTCTAACATTTTCCTTGCAATGTGATTCTGATTTTGCAACAATAGTTGCAATCTTGGTGAAGAGTAAATGTCTGTAAAAAACCGATTAAATCGAATTATTTCGGGAGAGGAAATTAAAACTCGTCTTGAATATAAAAATAAAAAATAAATAAAAAAACGAAAGATATGATATGAGAGACATGAGAAATCAGAATTGTCATATTTAAAAGGAATTGTATTAAATACGAATTTATTTTGAAATTTGTGTTTTATTCGATCCTTTTAATTTATGGATTTTTAGGATTTCTTCTTTTTTTTTAGAGATTTCGTCGCTAGGGATTTTTTTGTTTTAGAGATTTCGTCGTTATAGATTTTTATTTTTAGAGATTTCGTTTTCGGTGCTTTGGCTTAGGGATTAATTTTTACGGGATTGTGTACTGATCCCAACTTAGTGCTTCGGCATTTGCATTAAGCTTCCCTGCTTTTTGGACGATTTTGTAATCGTACTCTTCTAATCGAATCCTCCAACGTATCAATCTTGAAGAACTGTCTTTTATACTCATTAACCATTCTAGTAGCTAAAGATCTGTCATTTTTGTGAAAGTTCTGCTATAAGCATATGGTTTGAATTGTTCACAAGCATATACAATGGCAAGCAACGATTTTTGAAATTGAACTCACATTTTTTGAAACTGAATTTGCACTTTTATTTAAATCTGAACAAGAAAGCAACTTTGCTGTAGTGATTTCACAAAAGATTAGTAACCAACTTGCGTCACATTTCACGTGTATTACAGTACAGAGGAGAAAAAGTTTTTTCTGAAGAAGTAAACACTTTTACAATTTATAGAGGGCTAAAGTTATTGATAGGGAGAATTTTATATATTTATAAAAAAAATTCTTTCACAAATAATCTTTGATTTACATACATACATATATTTTCTTCTTCTTGAGATTGATGTATTCGCTGAAGCCTTGCGTGCTCTCGTTCTCTACGGCTGATTCTTCGAATTTGCGGATCTGCTCCTCGATCTAGCGAATCTCTTCCTGGAGTTCTTTGTTTTCTGACTTTTATACACTTGTATTCGTTGGGGGATGCCTATTTTTTCAGGACGATCTCAGTTCACGTTGGGCAAAACCCTTGAGCGCCTGACTGAGGTTTGCCTTTAGAAATTTCTCCTTTCTTGCTCCTTTTAGTCGAGAGCAATTTTTCGGGGAACATCCCACCAAATGTTCTGGGTGAGTTGCCCAGGGACTGAGAGTGCTTTCTTTTTTTTCAAAGGGAAGGTGCACCAGTCCTGAATTAATCCCAATCACTCACAGTTAAAATATTAGTATTTGATATATCGTCTATTGACACAATTTTAAATTACTTGTACATGATTTTCCTTTTGACCTTTTAGTTTTGTATTAGGTTTACATAATGCGAAACGAGAGGAACACTCTAGCTCGATAACTTAATTAGTTTTTAAATTTTTCTAGACATCTATCAACTAATAATTCACAACCTTCAACTTTTACTTTAACTGATTTGTAAAATCTTGCATTCTTAAATTAAGCAAAAACATCTAAGCGAAGAAAATAATTATTTTACAAAGCAATTTTCTTGACACCTGATCAGCATTATAAGGTGAGTGCACTCAGAGAGGTGTTAAGTTTCCGTTCTAAAGCATAGAACCTTCGCAAAGCAATCTCCTTTGACTCTCCCAACGTCTTTGGATCTTCTAAAAATGGAAGCCCAACCATAAATCGCCCATCTGGATTTGTTTTTATTGTTTGATTGAATATCTCTTCGCACTGTTTTTCTGCCAATGTTAAAGATGTTCCTTGAGTTTCATCAGAATCTTCTATCTGCCAAAATCTCTCCAATAGAGAGTCTATATCCATTTCATCAGTGCAAACTCCGCACATTGCTGTGGACTCTGCAGTCTGCTTTAGCCTTCCAGTAACAACCCAGCCGATCAATGTATGGGAACTCAAGGTGCACTGGGATGCGTCGCTAACAGAAGAATTATACACGACATGGATGAACTTCCGGAAGAATCTCTCCGCATTAAATGATGTTCGCATTCCAAGGCATGTATTTGCAGGAAGTATTCCTCGGGTCATACAAATCCATGCATTTTCGGATGCATCAGAGAAAGCTTTTGGCGCCGCAATATATATAAGATCACTAAATAGCCAAGGAAGGGTAATTGTCCGCCTTCTTTGCGCCAAATCCAGGGTTGCCCCAAAGAAAAAGTTATCAGTGCCCAGACTTGAGTTATGCGCAGCCAAACTAGGAGCAGAGCTTCTACAACGAGTAAAGAGATCTTTAAAATTCGAACAAACAGCAAGTTATCTCTGGTGTGACTCAGAAATCGTGCTAGATTGGATCAACTCTACATCTACCTCTTATCAGACCTTTGTAGGCAACAGAATAGCTGCGATTCAAACAATTTCTCTTCCCCAACAATGGAGACATGTCAAATCAGAAGACAATCCAGCGGATATTCTCTCCAGAGGCCTATCACCGGAAAAATTAAGTTCCTGTAATCTCTGGTTTTATGGACCACTTTTCTTACATGGGACCGAAGAGATATGGCCTCCACCCTACACCAAAGTGTCTGAATGTGATCTGGAAAGAATGCGAGCAGCACTCTCTATAACTATAGCGAAAGACGAAGACAATAATGTACATTTCATCGAAAGAATTGATCATCAAAACTCATTTCAAAGACTTAAACGAGTAACTGGATACGTTTTAAGATTCGTCTCAAGGTCCAGATCTAAACAAAGACAACCAACAACGACGACATCAACGTTAACTGCTTCAGAACTAGATGAAGCTCTATTCACCATCATCAAACTCATGCAACAAAAGGAATTTCAAGAAGACATTCGTTGTCTTCTGCGATACAAAGAAGTATCTAAATCAAGCCCACTAGCCACGCTGGCACCCTTCCTGGACTTAGAAGGGATCATACGAGTCGGAGGACGACTTGAGGATTCTGGACTTACATACGACTCGAAACATCCAATGCTACTGCCTCATTCGCACGAACTAACGAAGCTCATCATGTCAGATTATCACAAAGAGAACTATCACACAGGACCACAAGGACTTTTATCAGCAATTCGACAACGTTTTTGGCCCATAAAGGGAAAGAGTATTGCGCGTTCAATAGTTCAACATTGTATTCAATGCGCTAGGAACAGGCCCAAATTGATGACACAAATAATGGGCAATCTACCGGCAGCCAGAGTTCAGCCAGCACGACCCTTTATCAACAGTGGGGTCGACTTTTGTGGACCCATCTGGATTCATTTTATTGTTTGATTGAATATCTCTTCGCACTGTTTTTCTGCCAATGTTATAGATGTTCCTTGAGTTTCATCAGAATCTTCAATCTGCCAAAATCTCTCCAATAGAGAGTCTATATCCATTTCATCAGTGCAAACTCCGCACATTGCTGTGGACTCTGCAGTCTGCTTTAGCCTTCCAGTAACAACCCAGCCGATTTTCTTCGCTTAGATGTTTTTGCTTAATTTAAGAATGCAAGATTTTACATGATTTAACTGACTAACCCATTTCTATGTTAACTTTAACTCACTTATTCCAACTGACTGACTTTTACTAACCCTGTAAACTAGGTTCGGCGGATTGCTTTTATCAAAATTGTTCCACCGTCATATTATCGATGGAAGAAACTGGTCTACTTTTCATTGACCAATTACAGGCTTTGTTAAGTCTTTTACGGGAAGGATTGTACATGCAGCGTTTATTGGGTATTTTCCCAATACTTTGGTAAATAAGATTTTTAATGCATGTGTCGATCCCCTTCTCCCACCTACAGTTAAATTGACTTTGCGCTCTGCTGATTCTGGCGATGGACGATACCTCTTGTCCCGTTTACGGGACCGTCGCATTTATGACAACGTACGTCTATTTCTAGCCTATCTCCACGACAAACCGAACTCCGTCTGTGTTGAAGGTAAAACCAGCACCAACGTCATGTTAAGTATACAACAAGAAGGCCTGCCCACAGACCCATCAGTCTTACTCCAACTTTTCACAAAATACCATGAATCATTCAATATACCTTCCCATAAAGTTTCAGAAGATCTATCCACCTATGCTGCGTACGTCAGTTCTCGCCGTATTTCCCATCTTCAAAAAAGTCGTAACGACTCCTTAAACTACTTTCGTTCCTAACCCCCTTGATTTCCCTATTTCTGACTTCCCCTCTATTTCACCCGCGGTTTCCGATCAAGATCCTCTCCCCAACAGCTTGTCGGTCTATTACCAGAACGTAAGAGGACTTCGTACAAAAACATCCAATATTTTTCTTAACTCCCACAAATTCCCGCACGATATCTTTGCCTTAACTGAAACCAATCTAACACCAGGAATTCTCGACAACGAACTATTCCCTCCAAACTATACCATTTTCCGTGTCGACGGTTGTATAGGCACCAATGATCCACCAGGTCGCGGGGTTCTCATAGCTGCTCACAACCGTTATGACGCCACCCTGCTAAAGACCTCCGACTCTACAATATCAGAATTTGTGTGTATAAAAATAGCACTAAATAAGTGTCTTCTGTACATCCTCTGTTGTTACATTCGCCCCTCTCAACCTTTAGACGCCTACGAGCCTATAATTGAAGCGATCGATACCCTGCTTGAGAACGCTAACGCGTCCGATGAATTTATTTTATTGGGTGACTTTAACCTCCCCCGTATCCAATGGTCATTGTCCGAGGACTGTTCTCACTTTGTCCCCCTTAACGCATCTTCGGCCAAAGAAGCCTTCTTTACCGATCAGCTCTCCGTTTCAGGTCTCTTTCAAGTAAGCGGAGTCAGGAACTTCCTGGACAGACAATTAGACTTAATCTTTTCTTCAGACCCAGTTAACTCGGCTGTCGCAGAAAGCAACCATCTTCTCTCCTCCCTCGACCGTCACCATCCTCCTTTGCTCCTCGTTTTCTCCTACGAACACCTTCATGCCGTTTCAGGCTCCGAGTCTTCTTTATCCTTCAATTTTCGTAAAGGTGACTTTGACAAATTAAATCACTTGCTCCTCAACTCTAATATTGGGGATATCCCTCAACATCTCCCAGTTGACGTCGCTTTAGAGGCGTTCTATTCGGAAATACACGCTTGTCTTACACAATCTATCCCTCTTCTTCCTCGTAAAAACTACTCCTCATCCCCCGTATGGTACGACAAAGAATTACGCTCTCTTCGCAACAGGAGAAACAAACGTTGGCAAACTTTTCTTCTAACCCAGACCGAGTCTGACTATTCTTCCTATCTATCTGCTTATACCTCTTTTTCTGAACGTTGTGATACCCTCTACCATGAGTACCTCCAACGGATGGAAACTAGCCTCATATCCGACCCCAAGCGTTTTTATAGCTTTATTAATTCTAAGAAGAAATCCAATGGTTACCCTTCCACCCTAAAGCTCGAGAGTACCTCTTCATCTGATCCTAAGGTTATCGCTAACCTCTTTGCACACTTCTTCAGTAAATCTTTCAGCGACAATTCTCTACAACCCGACCTTAACTATTTTGCATTCATGGACAAATGCACTCAAACATCGTTTTCATCTTTTGACCCTGATCCTGAACTAGTCGCCGCCAGTATTAATAGGCTTGAGGACGACTTTCACCCAGGTCCTGATGGCATTCCGGCCATTGTTCTGAAAAAGTGTGCCATACATCTAGTCCAACCCCTTACTTTGCTTTTTCGTCTCTCGGTCACTCAAGGGGTTTTCCCTCAATTATGGAAAAATTCGTATATTATTCCCATCTTCAAGAAAGGTTGCAAGAACGATGTGTCCAACTACAGACCCATTGCTAAATTATCATCCATACCTAAACTATTCGAAAAATTGGTCTATGATTCCATGTTCTTCCACTGTAAGTCTATCTTCTCACTCTCACAGCATGGCTTCCTCAAAGGTAGATCTACAACCACCAACCTTACTGACTTCGTCTCTAAAACCCTATGTGCCCTGGAAAACGGTAAAGATGTTGATGTTATCGCCACCGATTTTAGTAAAGCCTTCGACAAGATCTCCCATAACGTTATCTTGTTCAAACTTGATCGCCTAGGCTTCCCCCCCAGATTCATCTCCTGGATCCGATCCTACCTCAACAACCGTCAGTACAATATTCTTTTCAGTTCATCCATTTCTAACCCTATTGTCGCTCGTTCCGGCGTCCCTCAGGGCAGCCACCTAGGTCCATTGCTTTTTATCCTCACAATAAATGATGTTGAATGTGTCATCAAACACTCAGAGTTGTCCATTTATGCCGATGACATGAAAATAATCAAACATATCTCCTCCACTACCGACTCTCTTCTCCTGCAAGAAGACCTCGATTCATTCATCACATGGTGCATGAAAAACTTTCTTGAGCTCAATGTCTCCAAATGCCAGTCCATCTCTTATTCCCGCAAGCGTCTTACCGCCACCCCGAGAGTCTATATGTTAACCGACGTACCAGTCCCTATCGTTACCTCTTTGTGTGACTTAGGAATAATCTGTGATAGTGAACTCAATTTCCGTTCCCACATTGACAGCATAATTAACAGAGCTAACTCCGCGCTAGGGTTTGTGAAGCGCTGGTCTAGAGAGTTCTCCAATCCTTATGTTTCCAAATCTCTCTACGTCTCCTTCGTTAGACCTCTCCTTGAATATGCCAGCCAGGTATGGTCCCCTACACTAACAACTCACATTAATAGGATTGAATCTGTCCAACGTAGGTTTATTCGCTTTGCTCTACGTGATCTTCCGTGGGTTGACAGATTCAACCTTCCTCCCTATGAAAACCGTCTGAAACTGATCGACTTACAACCTCTAAGCAAACGTCGTGATGTTTCCGACATTCTCTTCATTTATCAATTATTAACTGGTGCCATAGACTGCCCCTCAATCCTGCAATCTTTACCCATCTATACCAATCCCCGTAACCTTAGGTCCACTCCCCTTTTCCGACTCGATCGCCATCGCACAAACTACGGTCAAAGCGAGCCAATTACCAGGATGTTACGAAAAGTCAACGACCTTTCCTCTTTTGACTTCCATCTGAGTAAATCATCACTCCACAAAGCCTTATATCTTGACCCCGCCCATCTTGATCCTGATCGCCTACTTTAATTCTTCTTCCTTTCGCCTTCTGCCAGTTACCAATATATATAGCTCATATTGTAGCTTATACTTTTTATTTATTTATTCCTAATTATTCATTTATTATATTCTGTAGAATTAGTATTAAGTTATAGTTTGTATTTAATTTTTTATTTTTGTATTTTTTATGCAATAGCTTGTATTAAGCTTAAATAAATAAAAAAATAAAAATAAAAGAAACATAACAACGAATTTGTTTATGTTTGCTAGTGACCCAAAATTTCTCATGACCAATTGATGTAAATGGGTGGTTCTACAGTAATTGAAGCAAAAGTGTAGTTTTTTAGCAGGAGTATAATTTGAAAAAATAGTCGTTCTCAAGCACTTTTCTGTAACAGATAGTTCTCCTGATCACACCATTTAAAGGAACCACTCGTCTTGTTATTTAAAGAGTTTTTACCAAACCATGGGAAAGACAAGACGATTCATTTCAGAATGCTTATCCATTCAAAAATACTTAAATTAACAAAGGTATATATTTCCTTCGATTAGCAAAATAATACATATTATATCAGCAATTATAACAGTCTTTTTTAAATTCATTAATTCGTATCATTTTAATTCATATCATAATCTGATTTGAAATTAATTGGCACTTGGAAAAATTAACGGCCTAGTTCATTTGATAAATTATTTAAAAATAATTGTTATTCATCTACAGTCTTTTAAATTCATTAATTCGTATCAAATTCATATATCATTCGATTTAATCACCAAATGATGATGTACTAAAAACATCCTGGTAGCGAATCTTCACTGATCCAACAGCCAGCATTCCAATATTTCATCACAAGAATATTGGTCATCTTCTTTGTATATAATGTCACTTGTAATGATGAATGAATATGAATGATTATAATAATTAGAAGATTTTTCTGTTCTGTGGAGGATAAATGTCCACAGTAATGACGCCACGGTAATGATAATTTTGAAGTTTCTTTGCAATTCACGTTTTATTTTTTAACACAGTTTAAAATTTATATCGTATATTTAATTAAACGAATAATATTTTGAAGCGAATATAAAAAAATACTTCATTTAATACGAAATAAACAGAAAAGTACTTACCATGGAAATGACTGCTCAATATGTTCCGTTAACAAACTCTAATTTTCAAATTCACTTTCTGATACTGTACACTTTACTTGAGCTGTGATTGTTGACGGACTTAGGAAAACCAATATCCCAGCTTTATCTCTTCCCCATCCGTAAGAGAAACATATCATAAAAGAGAAAATTTTTTGCTATTCTTTGATATAATGTACAGATAATTTTGAGTTAGTGAATTATCAGGGGACAGAAAACTTTAATGATTTTTTTTTAAAACGTTGATTTTTTTATTTATTTTTAAATGGGAGTGGGAAAATGCATTTACGCACCTGGGTGACCAATGTCACCCGTGTGCCGGACTCACCTGGCCACTGCCCAGTCATACCGGCTAAAACCCCCCTCCCCCCTCCAGGAGGACCACCACGGAACCGTCTAGGAGACATTACCTCGCGGTGGAGTCCTATAGAACAGCATCCTACGAGGCCCGCGAGTCAACCGGGCTCCTTCGCTAGTGGTCCTTCCCCTGGAGCATGACCCCAACTATATTTTCCGGGGTTAAGCTGCCCGTCTCCGCCTCCAGCTCCGCCCTCCCCGCTCTCCAGCGGACACATTCAAAGAATGTGTGGAGAGCTGAATCCGATGAGGAGCCGCAGTATATACAGCACGGGCTCGGTACCTTCCCTATGCGGTGGAGGAAGGCCCGGAAAAGCCCGTGCCCCGTCAGCATTTGGGTGAGGTAGTAATCCACCCCGCCGTGCCGACGGTTCAGCCAAGTGTCCAGCTGAGGAATCAACTGAGCTGTCCACCGGCCCCGCGACTCCCCATCCCATCTTTCCTGCCAGAACGCCATGGTCCTGGCCCGAGCCACTCTCGCGGCCTCTCCCCCCAGAGTGAGTTTCTCCCGGTGGACGAACTGTCGCTCCCTGGCTAAGAGGTCGATGGGTATGACCCCTGCTACCACTAGCACCGCCGGTTCCGAGACCGTGCGGTAGGAACTCGCGCTGCGGAGCGCCGCACGACGTTGTACCGCAAGTAAGCGCTTGTATTTCCCACCGCATCGCGTCGGCCTAGACTTCTGCTCCGTACAACGGTATGCTCTTCTTTGAGAGAAGGGCGATCTCGGTCTTGGCGAGCGCCAACTCCAGCCCGTGGTCACGCAGCCAGGAGCTTACCCGACGCATCACCTGATTGAGCCTCATCTGAGCCGCCGCGACATCTCTAGCGGCAATGACCGCTGCAATGTCGTCAGCATACCCAACCAGGAAAGACCCTTCCGGCATTTCCATACGGAGAATCCCGTCATATGTGTAATTCCATATGTCGGGGCCCAGTATGGAGCCCTGGGCCCCCCCCCCTGCCGAAAGAACCCTCATTTCCGGTCCATCCTCCGTCTCAAAGGTGAGGGTACGATCCTTCAGGTAGTCCCTCATCATCGGTAATAGATACTGAGGGACCCCGAAGTCCCGCTCTAACGCCCGGAGTGCGTCTCCCCATCTTACCGAGTTGAAGGCGTTGCGAATATCCAAGGTGACCAGCAGGCACGCCGGGCGAGAATAATGGTTCCCGCATTCGGTGGCCCGGGCCGCGTCAACTACCTCCCGGATAGCATGAACCGTCGACCTCCCTTTCCGAAAGCCATACTGCCTCTCAGAAAGTTCCCCAGCAGCCTTGACGGCCGCTTGGAGGCGAGGCTTCAGGAGCTTCTCCAGGAGCTTGCCGGCTGTGTCGAGCATGCACAGCGGTCTGTACGACCCGGGGGACCCTACTGGCCCCTTGCCCTTGCTGACAAGCACCAGCCTAGCTGCCTTCCAGCGGGAAGGAAAAACTCCCGCCTTCAGGCAGGCGTTATACATCTCAAGCTAGAGCTCTGAATGGCTCGCCGTCAACGCTTTCAGCACCTCTGCTGGGAGCCCATCGGGTCCTGGCGCCTTTTTATTTTGGAAGCTTTGCGAGGCCCTCGTAAGCTCCTTCATGGTAAACAGAGGCGCGTTGAGTACCTCGCGGACCACGTAGTTAGGCTCCAGCGGATGGGTGGGGAAAAGGGCGTCCACGATGGATCGGACCGTCTCCGCAATCAGGGGAGCGTTCGGTAAGAACGCGCCTAATTTGCGGAGGACGATCATGTACCCTAGTCCCCAGGGGTTCTCGTTGAGATCCTCCCCAAGCCGTTGAGATCCGCCCCCATCGGCGCTTACTCTTTTGTATGGCCTTACGTAGGCTCCTCTTAGCCGCCTTGTAGTCGGCAGTTCTTTGGGCTACGTCGGGATCGCGGCGGTCAGCTCGTTGAGCCAGCCGCCTGAGACGGAGAGATATCCGCCTCAGTTCCGCGATTTCGTCCGTCCACCAGTACACAGGGCGGCGTCCCTCTCTGAATCCTCTTTTACGCGGCACGGCCTCCCGGCAAGCCTTATGGATCAGACTCATTGTGGAGTCCACCACCCGAGCGGCTCGCTCGATAGCCGGAAGTCCTTCCGGAATCCCGTCAATTGTCCGCTGGCCGCGTGTGATGGCTTGGGACAGCTTTTCGACGTCCATCCTGCCGACATCCCATCTGGGCGTACCCTGCTCACGCCGGGCCCGCGCTGGCGCCATATCATGCACGCGGAACGTGATATATTGGTGATCGCTGGCTGTATAGTCCTCGATCACCTGCCAGTCGTGCACGCGTGCAGCCAAGATTTCTGTCGCCAGTGAGACGTCAATAATTGTCTCCCTGTACCCGGGACGTCGAAAGGTGGGCGTCGAGCCGGTATTTAACACCACCAACCCTGTCCTAGAAGCAAAAACTAGGACTCGTTCTCCCCGGGAGTCGGGCATGCACTCACCCCACTCCAAGGCCTTCGCGTTGAAGTCTCCAGCCACCACCAGTTTCCCATCCATGCCGCGGACCGCATCCTCCAGGCCATCCAACTTGGCCTGGAAATCCGCTATTGGCTCGTTCGGAGTAAAGTAGCAGCTGACATACGTAATGTCCCCGCTCCTCACCCAAACGAAGCCAGTACCCGCGCCATGGTCCGCAACGCTAAAGCGCCGCAGACCGGGATCCAGATCGCCGCGGTGCCCAGAACATCGCGGCGTCCGTCAAGGCGTCCGAGAAGGCCGTCAGGGTCTCTAGGGTGCGCTGCCCGAGCTGGAGCAGGACCTGGCCAGACCTAGTCTGCCGGACGGCCTTCACTCTGACTCCGCAGCTCTCGGGGTTAACCGCCTTGCGGACAGTACTTAGTACCTCCGTCAAGGTCTTCCCCTTTGCGGGCTTAAGCATAATGGCCTCAGGTCTGGCCTTTCCGGGGGGAGCAACTGGTCGGTTGGGTGCCGGAGTCGGAGCCGCAGCCTTTGCCGCCTCCTTTGCAACAGCGACCTCCTTCTTTTTGCTCTTCTTCTTTTTCTTCTTCTTTAATGTGCTTTTTGCCTCCGCCTTGTCCTTGCGCCCTTCCTCCTTTTCGGTGCTGGTCCTCCTTGCCCTTCTAACTACTTCGGACCAGGTTTCTTCCCTCTTTTTTTCCGTAGCCTCCCCCTCCGTTTGGAGCGGAGGGACATCGGCGAATCCCCTTAACCAGCTGCCCCGACCAACGCAGTTTGTGTGCCCAGGGATAGACTCTTTCCCAGTACCGACGAAGTAACTTCGCCTGCCGTCTCGACCGGGGCAGTCTGCGTGCCCGCAGATTTCAGGGTTTTCCCCTAGGGAAGACCGTAGCGAACCTCTGCGTACGCCCTCCTGGTCGTGTCCAGGTCGTCAATCGCCTCCTCCAGCAGTGGGAGACCGTCCTTGACGACCTTGGAGATGTTCGGCTGTTTCTTAAGAGCAGCCAGCATCTCCTTTATGAGGCCACTCATTAAACCGAACCCCCTCTCCATGCGGGCCTCCACAGCCTCCAGGCTGGCTGGCTCCAGGACTTTTGGAGGGAGGTCCCCCCTAACTGGTTCGGCAATCGGTGTTTGGTGTGTCAGCTCCGCCGCAATTTGTAGCACCGGCGAGCGGAGCACTCGTGAGCTCCTCCTGAAGGGGTTAACCGGTGCGCTACTCTTTTTCTCCGCAGCCCCTACTAAGTCTCCTCCGCCAGGATTCCTTTTTCTAATTTAAGTTCACAGAGATGATTTCTCCGAATGCAGCCATGGAAAATAAAGGTGGAATTACAATGAGCGCAGCGCCTGTATCAAGTGCTTTTGACAAGCAGCGCGTTATAGGCATCATTATGAATGGAGTTACAATTTTTGCGACGCGTTGTTTTGAAATTTCATTCATGTCTTAGTTTTTAAGTTATTATTTTTATACTCCATATTTTTCTTATTATATAAATAATTGCATTTCTGTACAGCGTTAATTAATTTCTTTTTGAATAACTCCATTTTATTTCTTCAGGTACTGCAGTTATCAATTAACTTGTCAAATGATGCTCCTGCCGCAGAGAAAAGTTGAACATTGCTCAACTCTAGCATCACAAGCATCGCCTGCGTCTCCTACTGTAACAGGTTATATTGATTTTCTTATGTTCAACTTGGTTGTCAAAGCATGCGATGCATGCGCTGCTCTCATTGTAATTCCGCCAGTCCAAGTTCCAGTTCCAAGTCACAATGCCATGATTATTATATTCTAGAGAAATATTCTGTCATTCCCGTGGAGGGGGACATCCATGGAAATGACAAAAATAGAACTTTACATCAAAATAATACCAAAATAATTATTATTAGTATACCTTAAAGTATGGTGATAAAACAGTATAATTTGGTGCTTTGAAAATAAATCCTCTTCTTAAAATAAAATTAAGAATTATCTTAAATACATACTCGAGATTCGAAATGCGTCAATTACCGTAGAACTACCCAAATAACAGCTGGTCAATTATCTTGCGTTTATGCATTATGCATATGTGCTTGCGTTTCATTATCGATTCTGGTAACAGAATTCCTGTGTTGAAATTTCAGCTTGTTATAAAAAAGGGAATGAAATTTATGGTTTGCTTATGATGTAATGTTGAGAAATTGGGGTATTTGATTTTAATGCTTTTTTAGAGCAATTAAGATATCGTATGAAATGCAACATACATACATATGGTACGCATTAAGAAGGAATGTTATGTTTGAAGCTGCGGAAAGCAGTGAATGCGTAATGCGGTAAGTATAAAATGTGAAGCTGCGTAATTAGGGTGTAAGGGGATCGCTTAAAGCGGCCGTTTACAACAATTCGGCGATATCTTCCTTAAATCTCTGTGTCTCGTGCTTTCTCGAGAACCCTATCTTAATACTTATTTAAACTTACTGTAGCGGCTATCGGTATTGAATAAACTGTGCCTTATGAACTTTACGTCAATTGGCTATCAATGAACAAAACAAATTTCCGCGCGCATCTAAGACTTTACTTACTGACTTTTATGTCGATGACTTGTTAACTGGCACTGATTCAATTCTGGACGCAAAATTCTTACAAAAAGAGTTAAATTAACTAATGTTTTCAGGGGGATTCACACTGCGCAAATGGTCTTCCAATCAGCAGTCTTTACTAAATACACTTCCTGATGCACTTAAAGCAAAACAAGTCGAGGAAATCCGTGATACTGATACAATCAAAACTCTGGGCTTTCAATGCTCCCCAAGCAACGACTATTTTACATTTCATACAAACTCAGAGGAATTGAGACGTATCTATAGAGATGCGCGGAATATTTGCAATTCAGCAATTAGCCGGGCTAAGTTCAATTTCGACCAGAGCATCAGACGGAAGGTATTTTCTACTCAAAAGGGTAGTAAGGGCTTCTGGTCTCTAGTAAAAACCGTAAAGAACAATTTCACCTGTTCGTCAACACCACCACTCATTTATAATGGGAATGTTTTTACTGACTCATTGGACAAGGCCAACCTGTTTGCTGCTAATTTTGCTGCTAACTCGTACTTGCCACCATCATCGCAGCCACTTCCATCTCTATCACAGTGCATTAGTAGGCAAAAGCCGCTACACTTTCGCACTCGGGAAGTTTTTAGAGTACTTTCGAAACTCGACGTGTCCAAAGCTACTGGGCCTGATGGTTTCTCGCCCCTTGTTTTAAAATGCTGCGCCTCTGCTTTGGCTAAACCTCTGCGCAAACTTTTTCACCTGTCATATTCAACAGGAATATTTCCAAGTGTATGGAAACTTGCTCATGTCCAGCCGATACTTAAAAAAGGAGAGGCATGCGACCCCTCTAACTACAGACCAATTGCACTAACCTCGATCATATCCAAAGTTTTTGAATCACTCATCAACTCTCAGTTGTTGACATATCTAGAAAATAACCATCTTATCAACGATTGCCAGTACGGTTTCCGCGCTGGCCGCTCAACCGGAGACTTATTAACGGCTCTAACGGAGCGTTGGAATCATTGTCTCCATAATTTCGGTGAGTCCGAAATCGTCGCTCTTGATATTTCAAAGGCTTTTGATAGAGTCTGGCATGCTGCCCTTTTAGCCAAACTTCAAACATTTGGTCTGCATCCTACCCTCGTTAAATGGATAGAGAGCTTTTTGTCAGGCCGTTCAATCCGTGTAGTTATTGACGGCGTTACATCTGCATCCCACGAAATAAATGCCGGTGTACCTCAGGGTTCAGTTCTTTCACCAACTTTATTTCTTCTTTTCATCAATGATCTCTTATCCCTTACTCTCAATCCTATTCATAGTTTTGCCGACGACAGCACCCTTGATTTCGCGTACTCATTTGATTCTGTAATGAATTCACGTGGAAATGCTACAGAAGTCAATCGGGAACGCATGTTTAGATCATTAAACAACGACATTTCTAAGGTCCTTGCTTGGGGCAGAGCAAATCGTGTTACGTTTAATGCATCCAAAACTCAATGCTGTTTAATGTCCCTTAAAAAACGCCCAGTTCACCCCCAACCCATTTCAGTCGATGGAGTGAATATACCCAATTCACCCTCCCTAAAGATCTTGGGTATTGAGATATCCAGCAATCTTAGCTGGACTGATCGTATATTTGCAATCGCTAAAAGTGCGATGAAATGTGTGGGTTTTCTACAGAGATGTAAGAAATATTTCACCCCACCCGACTTAGCGTTGATCTACAAGTCCCACATTAGGCCTAGACTTGAATATAATTCCCATATTTGGGCAGGGGCAGGACACACCGCATTGTCCGCGTTAGACAAAGTTCAGCGTAAGGCTGTTAAACTTATTGGCGATTCCTCAATCTCTGAGGGCCTTGACTCTCTTGAGCATCGACGGAATGTCGGTTGTCTCTCACTCTTTTATCGCTATTTCCATGGCCATTGTTCTAACGAAATCGCTAGCCTGATTCCTTGTAGACTCATTACAACGCGCGATACAAGATCTACCCCCACCCCTTTACTCTCCGCTCCCACCCCTTTACTCTCCGGGTCAAATTTGGACGTACCGTCAAATTTCGGGAATCTTTTCTTAGCAGAACAACACGAATGTGGAACAGTTTACCATCTTCTGTTTTTCCCTCGTCTTATGAGCCTGAAACTTTCAAACGGGGCGTACATCGACACCTCCTTCACTCAACCTCCTAACCCATTTCCCTCATCCTTAATTCCTTTCCTGCCAAGGCTGTGCTTTAGCATCATAGGGCATCCCCTGAGCTTTGGCAACATCATATATAAAAAAAAAAAAAAAAAAACTTTTCTCCTCAAAATATCGCTCCTACAAAGCGAATGATACTATCGGATACAGCGAAGCTTTTTGATCCTGTAGGTTTTTTGGCACCGGTAATCATTAAAGCCAAAATCCTGATGCAAGAATTATGGAAAATAAAGGTAAACTGGGATGATCCCCTATCAATTGAGCTCATACACCAGTGGAATTCAATTCGAGATGAACTCATAACAATTCCATCCATCAAAATACCACGATGGATAAAATATTCAAACGCTTGCCACTCCTTGCAGCTCCATGGCTTCTCCGAAGCTTCGGAAAAAGCCTACGCAGCAGTAATTTACACTAGAGTAGAAACTGCTCAAGGTGACATTGTCATAACAATGCTAACTTCAAAAACCAAAGTAGCACCTATCAACAAGGGCACTACATTACCAAGACTTGAGCTTTGCGCGGCTGCCCTACTTGCACAACTCTTTCAAAGAGTTAAAGTATCCCTAGGCATAAACGACCTAAACTCGTATGCCTGGACAGATTCCAAAATAACATTGGCATGGATTCAAGGGGAAAAGAAAAACTGGCCCATATTCATAGCCAATCGGGTCAAAGAAACACGATAACAAATACCACCACAATCCTGGAGGTATGTGCGATCGGAAGATAATCCAGCTGATTGCGCAAGCAGAGCTATAAGTCCCTTAAAACTAAAAACACATCCACTGTGGTGGACAGGCCCTCAGTGGCTAGTATTACCCAAAACAGAATGGCCGAAGCATGAAAAAATTGATTTTCCACACACAGAATCTCCGATAGAAGTAACTGTATGCACTAGTACCAATCACCCAATAGACATTTCCTCGAGATTTTCTGATATTACACAAATGACACGGATTCTATCCTATTGTCGAAGATTCGCAAACATATGTCGTTATTCTCAAACACCACCCAGTGGGTATCTTAAAACAGAGGAAATCCATGAGACACTTAAACGAGTATTAAAAACCATACGTCATCTTCCTTCAGGTTCGGTCTCGCGGTCCGTAGGCGAGAGGAGTTGTCGTTCGCTTTGTGTTGGGGACGTCCTTTCTGCTGGAAACTTTGTCCTCCGTGCTACTTTCGGTGGGGAGTCACCTTCTGACTCCGACTTACACTAGTGGATGCTGGTGGTTGCAAGGGGAGCTAGTAGCCTTCTTAATTACTTCCTTTCCGTAGATCGCTGCTGTTAGAGGGGCTACTTTAACCATTGTTAATTTTTTTTTGGGCAGTAAAAACAGGCTTAAATAATTTAATTAGTAGCTAAATGAAGGTAGTTTTATCTTGCATTCTTTTTTATTATTTGATTTAATAATAACTAAATTTTTATTTAGATCTGTAACGTGTTCTGCTTTTAGCCCCCCCCCCCCCCCCCCCCATCCCTACCCTATTACAGCATTACTTACCATTAATGAAACTTTTAGTCACGTTTTGCCATCCCTGCTAGCCTAAGACTGATCAATTTATTTCAGCAGTCGTTCATAATTTCTTAGTATGCTTTTGAAATTTGCCCACAGATTTCCTAGAAGGTTTAATTCGAGGTCTGTACAGGGTACTTTAAAGGTTATAAATGTTGCTCATAATTTTTAAACAATTAGTATTCTGCCGAGGTATTATTTGGTTAGCTGGACTAGTGCATTTGTCAATGAAATTTAGTAGATGTTGATGCATAATGTCTAAGACATAATTTTAAATAATACGAAGTAAACTAGCACGATTTTACCTAGTAAAACAGGCTTCTCCCTTTTCTCTATTTCCCGTAAACTCTTGTAGGGTATGGGGTAGGATAAGAACTCGATTCGAAACAACGAATGCAGGTGGACCTATAATGTGCTTTTTTATTTTATATCTTGTTAAAATCTTCGTCATAGCAGTTAAATGTAAAATTTAAATAACAGTTCCCGTGAAAAATAGTCTTTTTTTATTAAGACTTTTCAGGAATTTGCCATATCTGCACCAATTTTCCTTATTTAAAAAAATTCGAATTAAAAACTTACAACTATTAAAATTTTCCATTAAAAACTGAACAGAAACTATAAACATGCAAAAATAACTTCAAAATTTGAAGAATTTGTGAAATTGGATACCTATTTTAATATTCATTCAAATGAATGGTATATTTTTACAATTATTTTTATATTAATAAAATTAATAGTTAGTAAGAGATAACATTAATTTGGACCTACGAGTACATTAATAAAAAAGAAGAATAACAAACAAAATTATTAAACCATAACTACAATATAACTACATATGTGTACTATCTATAATAAATAAACAAAATACATATTTTTATTATAATTTCAGCAGCAGAACCAAACAGTACCACCGCAGCGGATGGTGCGGCCAATTATGTCAAATAATCCAGGGCTTCGCCACCTTCTACAACAGGTAACTGTAATATGTACATATATATGTACAGTGCTTTTTGATATGTATTTTATCTTCCCAGCAACAAACTGCTCCGCCAAATCAATATAGGCCAACAATGGGAGCGATGCAAAATCCTAATATGGGTGGTCCACACGTGCCCACAAGGCCAAATACATTTGATGATTCTAACTTTGATTTTATTTAAATCTAAAATTTATTATAAACGTAAATAACAATTTTTTTTTATAACTAAAAGCATCATTCAATTATTATGAATATTTTAATGAACTTAAGAGATTTATTTATTTGTATATTCTATATATAATGTGTTTCTATTTGTATACTGTATGTGTTATCTCATCGAATTTGTTTTCCAGATTTTTTAAAAGTTTTCTTAAACTTTGTCACAGCCTCAAACATAATCATTGGCTTAGTCAGGCAAAGCAGTCGACCCAACTTCAATTTTCAATGCAGTTTTTGTAGTTGTTTAAATTTTCTAAGTACTTTCCATATTGTTTTGCGCAAGTCCATGAACTTGATAAATTACAGAAATTTAAATAAATAAATAAATAAAAATTAAATATATTTTTATATTCTTTTCATAAAAAAGTGCATTACCATCATAATTTATAATCAGGATCTCTCCTTTCTCAGTTAATTTAATTTTTCTGTATCGTTAGGAAGAATACATGATCTAAAATTCTTGTGCATAATTCCACATGCATGATCTGAAAGATGCATGGGGTACAGTGGCATTTATTTTATTCAAGTTTCAATTGTTTTAGTGTTTATGATTGAAATGCTTATATTTAATCATCATCATCATGCACACGGTCATTTGATTTTATCAAAGAATATCAAAAGACTCAAATAATTACTGTTTGGGCCTAGAAACCATGATCGCTGGAGTACCTAAAAAAAATTAACCACAAAGAATCACGTACTTTACTAAACTCATTTATAATACTTATCTTAAAGATTTGTTTCCTCAAAAGAATAATTTCCAGTCCATCGTAGTAAATTAGTTTCCTAGAAAATATAAATAAAATTAGTGGAATTGATTTGATAGGGTAGATAGCAAAATGTAAACAAACTTGGATTGCAAAATGGTAACAAACTGGTTAGACAACACTTACCAATGACGAAAATGATTTCACGACACAAGAGCATACATTAAATATTGAAAAACAAATATTAACGAATATACATAAAACCAACATCACCAATAAAACACAAAACATTTGATCAATAATCACAAACTTAAAAAAATGAAAAGTAAAAACGCTTGTTTTACTTCCACAAATAGGAGTGAAAATTTGTGTTTTGACCTTTCGTCATGGATGTCCGTGGTGAAAAGTACAAGTACCACGCTGATGATGACCAGCTTGTACTTTTGGTCGAACCATCCATAATTTTTTCTTTGAGCGCTGATATTTTTCAGCGATCACCATCCCAAAGAAAAATGTTCACTCCTTGTCGCAAGTCGACATAAAATTTACCAAAAAAAATGAAATTAATATAATTTCAATGGTAAACAAACTTACTATACTCATCCAGTCCACGTCCAGAATCCAAGTTCCCACGGTGATAAATCTCCTGCACAAAGTTTTCCTCCTAAACCTGACAAAACCCCACAAAGAATCAATAATTATTAAAAATTAATAATTATACTTATCTGAACTGCTAAATACACAAATAAAATCAGCTGTTTCTTGACAGCACAGACACTTCTGTCACTAAACTTAAAGTGACAAACAATACGACAAAAGTGCCGCCTATACGTCAATAATTAAAACTTTAACTTATTGCTCAGTGCAATCTTGCTCTGTTGCACTTGTTGACAGCAATGCTGCGCTAGTCACTCCTATAGGAGAAAAATTGTATAAAAGCCGCTGCAGTTGCTGGAAAATTTAATTCTGGTATCGACCGAGTTCAAGGCAGGTATTCACCGCAAAAATTCCTCTTCCTAGTTTATTCTGGTTTACGCCGAATAAACTTCTTCCTATTTTATTCTGGTTTTCACCGAATAAACTTTTGTTCCTATTTTATTCTGGTTTTTTACCGAATAAACTTTTTCTTATTTTATTCTGGTGTACACCGAATAAACTCATTCCATTTTATTCTGGTTTACACCGAATAAACTTTTTCCTATTTTATTCTGGTTTTTCGCCGAATAAATTCCTTCATATTTTATTCTGGTTTACACCGAATAAACTCTATCCACTTTTATTCCGGTTTTACATTAATCTCGTTCATTTTGGTATACACCAAATGAATCCTTATAATCAAAAAATATAAATTATACTAACATTTGTTCTGGTGTCGGCCGAATAATTGTTAAACGTAAAACGTAAAAAGGCTAAGAAATTGACTTCAAGTTGCTAATTTGAGGTTTCTACCCAAGAAACGTGACTTGACGTAATTTTAAAGCTAACAAAATACATTTCGGGATAAAAAATAATCTAACCCTATTTACTACTGGCTTTGATCCGTAGTTAAATGGTCTTTTAATTGTGTTGCCACTAGTAAAATTAAACAAAATTTGAATTCTTTAAAAGGGAGATATTAAATCATTTTTTTTCTCTTTTGCAGATATTGCTTTTTACGTATCATTTTGGATTACTCTTTATTTTTGAATTATTATTTTTATATTTTGTTGAATTAATATTTCTTATATTGCTTTATTTTATTATATGATTTCATTTATATACTTGAATTTCAAATAAAATATTGAATTTACTTTACAAAAAGACTTGTTTTCAATCAAGGTGTGTTTCAAGCCTAGTCACCTCCTTATAGTTCCGGCACCTGCTTATAATTTTACGCTACAGCTATTAGAGGCTGTAACATATGGTCCTTCGAGCCGGATGACATAGGCCAAACACATTTTCTTTGAAAGAAGTTTTACTGGTGGCAAAAAATTAAATCCGCGTATACGTATACTAATAATTCTTTTCTTGAACATGAACAAATTAATAAAAGCACAACGAACTTTAAAGAAGTCCCTTGATCAAGCTTATACAAATTTCAAAAAGACAGGGGATTCACGAAGGAAGCCTGCATATTTATCCGAACGATTAAAGGACATCTCCAGTCTCTGGGCAGAGTTTAAAATTAATCATTTTGCTATAAACATAGCAGATGATGAAGAAAGTACCATCGCAGATTTGAAGATCAAATATGAAGATGAAAAACTATACGAAGAATTTGAAGGGACATACTTTGAATTTTATGGAGAGCTGGAAGATCTACTAGAAAGGAAAACCAGATCAGAAAACTTGGTCGACAAAACTAAGACAGCAACTCAAAGCCAGCTTGGAGGAAAAGTTGACGTAAAGTTGCCCCGGATTGATCTACCTAAATTTAATGGGGATTACAAATCATGGAGATCATTCCACGACATGTACACATCTTTAATACACACAGACGCCAGAATTCCAGATGTGCAAAAACTACACTATTTAAAATCTTGCTTAAACGGAGAAGCAGAACGTATCATTAAACAATTTGACATGGTGGAAACGAATTATGCAGCAGCCTGGCAAATGTTACTTAACAGGTACAACAACAAACGAATATTGGTATCGTCCCTGTTGAAGGAACTGTTTAATCAGCCTACAATAAAGACTGAGTCGAAAAGGTCTATCAAAGACTTATTGGATAAAACCAAGGAATGCATTCATGAACTGAATGCATTAGACATTTCTACAAAGGACTGGGATCCCATTATTCTTTATCTAATGGTACAGAAACTACCACATGAAACACATAAACTTTGGGAACAGGACGTCTCTAAACAAAGAGATCTGCCCAAATTAAACGATATGTAAGAATTTTTGGAATCCAGATTTCGGACATTGGAAGCCATATCTGATCCAAACATACAAAATTATTCTAATACGCTGCGAAAGACAAATAACTACCATGTCAACGAAAATACAAAATGCATCGTATGCAAAAACTATCACACTCTTCAAAATTGCAGAAAATTTCAAAGCTTAAACCCAAATGTCAAACGAGACATTTTGCGTAAAAACAAAACTTGTTTTAGCTGTCTTCAAAGACACGAATTCGGAAGCTGTCAACTTACAAATTCCTACCTAATATGTAAGAATGCACATACAATGTCAAAATGCAATAAATTCAGACAGCTTTCAATTGCTGAGAAGAAAAAGCTTGTAGCAAAATTCAATTTATGCTACAACTGCTTAACTTAACATACGAATATAGCCTATCCAAGCAATCAAGGATGTTTCAAATGTGGTAAACGTCACCACACTTCTTTGCATGATGAGGCGGGTGACAAAGAAAGAAATTATTGTGAAGTTGCAAACACAGAACAACAATTATTAGGACAGGAAACAGTAAAGTGTCATTACAACAAAAATCAAACACAAACACTTTTAGCAACGTCAATAGTTACTGTTAAAAGTAATACAGGAGTTTCTTTGTCTCTTCGTGCTCTCATCGATTTGGGTTCCCAAAGTTCCTTTATAACAGAGGCAGCATTTCAAGCACTTCAAATAAAGGGGAATCCAACTTATTTACAAATTGCAGGGCTTGGATCAACCAAACTAACTACATCAAAAAAGGAGACTTCGTTTACAATCCTTTCAAATACAACAAAGTTTGAATTGCCAATAAAGGCTTACGTAATTCGGAAAATAACGAGTGTGGTGCCTCCAACTTATCTTTCCTCAACGAACTTAACTTCAGACCCAGAATTTTCAAAACCAGGCAATATTGGTTTACTTCTGGGAGTAAACGTCTACTCAAAAATAATATGCACAGGAGTCATCCAAGGAGGAATCGGATCACCAACTGCTCAAAATACTAAACTAGGATGGATCTTATTTGGAGAAATGTCATCATGTGATAATATAGAGGAACGCTCTAGCTTTTCAGCCTTCATCAAAGAAGATCCTTCGTTAGAAACACTTAATAATCAAATGCAGAAAATTTTGGATGTGTGAAGAACTTCCTCATACACGACTCACAAAGGAAGAAAGAGACTGCGAAGAATTCTATAATAAAACGGTGGAACGACTACCAACTGGAGAATATCAAGTGCGCCTTCCTTTCAAAAATTACACTTTGCCGTCATTAAGAGATTCAAAACGACACGCCATATCTCGCTATCTTCATTTAGAAAAAAAGTTACAACAAAACGAAGAACTTCAACAGGAATATAAGAATTGCATGGATGATTACATGAAACGTGGTCACATGGTACCATTATCTGAGCAGGAAACTTCTTCAAATATCTGCAACTACTACTACATGCCACACCATGCAGTTGTTAAAGAAAGTACAACTACAAAGGTCCGAATAGTATTTGATGCTTCTGCAAAATCAGCTAATGGTTTGAGTTTAAATGAGCAAATGATGAATGGACCCACTATCCAACCAAAACTTTTTTCAACTTTGTTAAGCTGGCGAAAACACGAATTTGCAATGACGTCAGATATTCAAAATATGTAGCGCATGATAAGAATACATCCTTATGATCAAAACTACCAAAGAGTGGAGAGATAACACGACATCATTAATTAAAGAATACAAATTAACAACAGTAACCTTTGGTACGACTGCTGCTCCATACTTAGCAATACGAACACTTCATCAACTTGCGAGTGATGAAAAGGTAAACTTTCCAAAGGCTGCAGAGATAGTTCTACGAGACTTTTATGTAGATGACCTGTTAACAGGCGCTGACAGCATTCATGAAGCAATACAGCTACAGCAAGAACTGTTAACTTTACTTAAATCAGGAGGATTTCATCTGCGTAAATGGACAGCAAATAATGATGAATTATTGAAGCGAATTCCAAATGAAGACCAAGAAGTCCAATTGCCCTTAAAACTTTACGAGAACGATCAAATTAAGGCACTTGGTATACGCTGGAATCCAGCCTCGGACAATTTTTCATTCAATATTGAACCATCGGACTTCAAAAAGCCATCCACTTCCAAACGAAATATTCTTTCAGAGGTTGTAAAGTTTTATGATCCCCTGGGATGGTTAGCACCTTGTGTCATTATCGCAAAAATTATAATGCAAGAACTCTGGCTATGTAATTGCTCATGGGATGTTTGTTCAATAAACAAAAAAATAATAATAATAATAGAATTGGTGTTTATAAAAATAATAACTCGACTCGTCCCGCACTTAACTTTATTGATTCCCCTTTTATTCTCAACTGCTCGGAATTTTATTACAAATTGTGAAAATGAATACAATGAATAAAAATAAATGCAACTCCTGCAATTCGATGGTCAATGATCGATCGCTGCTCTGGTCACGTTGGGGATGGCGATGACCTGGTTGAGTGCTGTTTGCAGCACATACCGATGTTGACCGGATGTGTTGGAGTGGGTGATGACCTGGAAAAGTCGTGATGGCATCGCATTCCTTTGGTGACTATATCAGAGGGCGATGACCCGACTGAACATTCTGCCCCCTTGAAACCGTTGGGTTTAAAACAGATGGCGTTGATGCAGGCTCCAACAGGCATTGTCCAAAACGTGTAGTTACCAACCACCAGCGGCATTTCCTCCATGTCTGATCATTGGCAACCCTGATGTTGAGAAGTTTTGAGGCGCCTCGACTCGCCTTATATTTCATATGAGAATATTCTGGAAGTATAAAATAAGAAGAGACGATTAAGGTGTAAAGGGTAGGGACATGAAATAAGGAGCGGAATGATGAGGATCAGCTTGCTTTACATTGTCTGAGATAATTGTGGATATAGGGATGCAATCCTTTTAAACAAAACGGCATCATTGTTAGCTTGGTTAGGTGCTCCTTCTGTCGCTGTCGAAACAGGTTGCTGCTCGTTGGCGTGCGTGTGGCTGTCAGAAGGTTTTCCGTCATTGCTAGTTGCTTCATGGTCGGTGATTACTTCTTGGAGAGTGATATTGCTATGTTGCTTTCGTCTGTGTTTATGTACCATGTGATTAGTGATTGAGTTCCATAAGGCAGCTATTAGTCTCCAGCTCCATCCGTAAAGTGTTTTTAGTATTCGAACGTTGAGGATAATATCACATGCATATTTCAATAGTTTTCCGATCAAGTATACAACGAACATAATTGTGCAAATATCACCGATTTCATTAAAAATTGTCCATATTTTTGTTCGCATGCTATTTTCTAATGCTTGGAACATATCAGTGGGGATTAGTTTCCCTGTTTCTAGATTCTGCTGATCAATTTCGTGGCCCATTTACATAATATCCTGGGCTTAGAAATTCTGAGCAAGGAATTTCTGTTCCGCGTTCGACTAACAAGTGCGTGATAGGAGTCATGAAATATTCCTTGTCTCCATATGATACTGGGAGCTCGGAGTAGCATCTGGTGGTTTTCCTGAGCTTGATATCAACAGGTTGACATTTTACCAAGTAGATTAATTCTCCTCTTGGTACAGCAATATATCCCGGTGTTTTTGTTTGCATGAAAGCGAATTCCGCTGGATGGTGACTGGCCATTGACAGTTTTGTTTGAAGGGTTTCTCTCTCAAGTTCACACTTCTTCGCTAGTAAATTTGTGTACAATTTTTCAACTTGCGTTTTCATATGACGTGTGGTGTAAATAAATTTGGAATTTATATATGTGAATAAGTCAAGATTTCTCACATCAATAGCCTTTTTTGTGAACGAGTATTCTTGAGCTGCTCGTGGCACAATCACAAGGCGGGGATGTTCAGTTTGATATCCACTGAAGCGACAGACAGAGATTGGTTTTTTAACCTCTAGTGCAAAAATTATGTCTCCGGCAGTAACAGTGTACATCGCATTGTCCCCTATTATATTTCCGTGGTCATCTATCTTATTAATTTTTGTTGCAAAGCCTTGCCATAGAACGTCATAGTTCACATTCTCACAGGAATGGTCTGAAATCAAATTCCAAAAACTCATGTCATAATCAGGATCGGTACATGTGCCCGCTAAGTATGGGCAGGCAACATTGTTCCGTAATAAAACCACATCATCTTCAAGCCTAACAGAGCCTTGGTAATCTGTTATAGTGAATTCTAATGCTTGCATTACGACTACATCAGTCCAGGAATTGACTCCTGACGTGTACGAACTTCCTTGACAGTTTCCAGTAGTGTCAATGGATCCTGCGACAACTTCACTATGGGATACTGTAGCATTATTTTTCAGGTCACCAATAATTCTTCCATTTTGTAGTTTGAAGGTATGATGAACTTGTATGGTCATGCATTCGTCGCGACTAATCTCCAAGAGAAATGTAGTCAACCCTCCAGATACTAGCGACTGATGACTGAACATTCCGCAGCGATAAACAGTTTGAATCACGTTGATTTTACACTGATAAATGTGTAGTGTTGCTACTTCACTCATCTGTAGAAGTTGTATATCTTCTTGTGTATTGACGATTGGTTGGTTATGAGTAGAGCATGTGCCTATATTTAGTAGAGATATTGCCGTAAAGTTTATTCTCTCATGTCCACAATCGTAGGCTATGATTGCTGTTACATGTAGAAATGCAGCATTGAAGAGTAAAAGCAGTTCGAGGAGCATTATATTTTCTGAAATTGAGTTACGCATTTATCTTCATATGTATTTATTGAAACAAAGGAGGTAATAACTATGTAAATTAATTGTGCTTAGATAAGGTTATATGTATGGTTAACTATTGATTTAACTAATTACTAACGTATCTTCTTGATTATTAATTATCTGGGATGGATAATAAACAAAGTTTTGCAATAGGGCGTTTAAAAATGGCTTCTTTTGTTTTTAACGTAACAACACGCACCAGATTATCTTTCCCTGGATGGATTTTTAATACTCGAGCAAGTAACCATCTTGCTGGTGGTAGCCTTTCATCTCTAAGCAATACAAGATGACCTTCTCTGATATTAGGAGCTACTTGTGCCCATTTTGATCTTTGCTGTAGTCTTCCAGAAATTTTGTAACATTCTTTGACAAAGTTGCCAACGGCTGATTGCATTGATATTTAAATCTAATACATTTCGTTCAGGAGGAGTGAGAATAGCATCACCGATTAAAAAATGGCCTGGGGTTAGTGCCGTAAAGTCGTTTGGATCACTGGTGAGAGGACACAATGGTCGGGAGTTGAGGCACGCTTCAATCTGTGTCAGTATGGTCGATAACTCTTCATACGTGAGCAATGCATTTCCTAGTATTCGTTTCAAATGATGTTTTACTGATTTAACGCCAGCTTCCCATAAACCACCGAAGTGTGGGGCAGCCGGAGGTATGAAATGCCACTGAGTACCAATTACAGTAAGCTTGTCCTTTATTGTTGCATCTAAGCCATATTCACTGGATAGTCTGGCCTGTATTAATGCCTGATTAACTCCCACAAAATTCGTACGACAATCACTGTAGATATCACTACAGAGTCCTCTTCGGCTTACAAATCGACGAAATGCTGCTATAAAATGAATGATTACGATGAATAATTTCCAAGTCCAATGGTTGGACTTTACTGCTGGTCAAAACTGTTTTACGTGCTTCTAATTCCGTTTCAACTTGAGATGTGTTGTTCTTTGGCCATTTAGCTTCAGGTTCCTGTAGCCATGGAGGTCCCGTCCACCACAAAGGATGGGTTACTAATTCTTCAGGCATTACTCCTCTTGAAGCACAATCAGCAGGATTATCGTGTGATCTGACATATCTCCATTGGCTTCCATTTAGCGTTTCTTGTATTTGGCTCACACGATTTGCCACAAATGTTTGCCATTGGCGAGGGTGGCCTCGCAGCCAAGCTAGCACATTCAGGGAGTCTGTCCATCCATATACCTTAACATTTGCGATCTGAAGAGAGTCCCTTACATGAATTATCAATTAACTAAGAAGGTGCGCCCCGCAAAGCTCTAGTCTAGGGATGCTGACTTGTCGGATAGGCGCTACTTTAGATTTTGCTGCCAGTAGGGTTATGATTACTTCTCCAGTAGAAGTTATACATCTTGCGTATACCACAGTTGCATATGCAAAGCTGGATGCGTCACAAAATGCATGTAATTCAAGTGCTACATTTTTTGTGGTATATTGAAACCATCGAGAGATTTTAATTCGCTCTATTTTGGGCAGCTCGTTACGATACTCTGTCCATTTTTTATGTAACGTTGGCGGTAGCACATCATTCCAGTCAATGTTCTGAATCCATAGTTTTTGAAGCATTATTTTAGCTACGATAATGGTTGGTGTTAACCAACCCAGTGGGTCGAAGAGGCGAGCGATTTCTGATAGTAAGGTGCGTTTTGTAAACAGACCAATAGGGGGTTGCAGGGATACCTTGAATTCAAATGTATCTGATTTTGGATTCCAATGTATACCTAGAGCTTTGATTGTTTCATTGAATTCGATATGAAATGTTGTGTTGACTTCTCGATCTTGCTCCGGTATATGATATAATACTTCCTCGTTATTGCAAACCCACTTGCTTAGGTTAAAACCTCCTTTATTAAGTAAGTTCCTTAATTGCCGCTGTAGTGAAATGCATTCTTCAATAGTGTCAGTTCCTGTCATCAGGTCGTCTACGTAAAAGTCGGATAAAACCTTTTCACTTGCTGTCGGAAAATGTAACTTTTCATCATAAGCTAATTGCATTAAGGTTCTAATTGGTAAATATGGAGCACATGATGTACCATATGTAACAGTGTTTAATTTATATTCCTCAATCGGGTTGGAGGGATTATTTCTCCAGAGAATTTTCTGGTATTTACAATGGTTAGGGTCTATGTTTATTTGGCGATAAATCTTTTCAATATCCGCCGTGATTGCCACACGATATTTTCGCCATCGCATCAAGATAGTACATAAGTCCCTTTGAAGAGGTTGCCCTGTGAGTAAGCAGTCATTTAGGGCTGGAGAATTCGTAGGTTTGCATGACGCATCAAATACTACTCTTAATTTAGTGGTCGTGCTTGATTCTTTAAAAACAGCATGGTGAGGTAGATAATATTCATTCTTTTCAGAAGTTTTATCAGTAACGTTGCACGATCTGATTTTTTCCATATGACCCAACGATAAGTACTCTTCTATGAATTTTTTATATTCCTCAAAAAGTTTAAGATTCCGGGCAAATTTTTTCCCCATTTGAACTAAACGTTTCTGAGCAATATCTCTTGAGTTCCGTAATTCAGGTGGTGTATTGTTTTTAAGTGTAAGTGGTACTACATAGCGGCCATCATCTCTACGATAATGATTACGGGAGAATATCTCTTCACATAACTCTTCTTCGGGATTAGTCCTTTTACAATTTGGGGGTTCTTCTATCTCCCAAAACTGTCTTAATATTTTCTCTATTTCCTGAATCTCGGTGGAAGAACATAAAAGTGAGACTTTAGGAGTTGGATAGGTTAGTTTATATTCATGGGGCACTCTACCGCTTACAATCCAACCTAAAGGCGTTTGCTGCGCCACTGGATATCCCTGAGGTCCCTTGATTAACCCTTCTTCTATTATTTTGGCATATTGTTCTGCTCCCACAAGCATATCTATGTTACCCGGATGCACGTAATAGGGATCCGCTAAAGGTATATCGTTCAGGTAATCCAATGAAGAAGAATTCAGTTTATGATTTGGAAGAACTCCAGTAATTTTTGGTAATACGTACGCCTCTACGAACATTCTGAAAGTAGGGCGCTGGCACGATTGAATTACGCATGTAGTTTTATTGCGTGAGAAACCTGATTCCGTGGCCCCTATCCCAGCTATCATTGCATGCGTTGGTTTCTTATTAAGTCGTAGTCTCTGCACAGCATCTTCGGTAATAAAGGATGCTTGAGAGCCTTGATCCAATAATATTCTAATTTTTTGTTCTCCTAGTTTAGGCGTTATTATATTGACTATTGCTGTTGCTAATAGTACAGAGGCTTCCTGTCGACTATCTGCTAGATGAATTTGTACCATAGCATCTGTCTCATCAAGTGGTGGTTGGAAGGTATTCCTAGTGCTTACCTGCGTCTTTATCGATTCAGAATGCTGCTGCATTGGGGTGGCTGCTAGGAGATTTTCGGTGTAATGTGATTTGTAGTAATTTTTCTTAAGAGGCTTGGTTGGTGAAAATTTACTGTATCGGTTACTGTATATTTGTTCACTTGTTCTTTCTGAATTGCAGATGTGAAATGAAGTAACGAATTATGCCTTTTACCACATTGTTGACAGTTCATGACATTAGGACACTCCTGTATCGAATGAACCTTAGATAGGCAATTTATACATCTTGACTGACTTTTTATAAAGTCATATCGGTTTTTCGGACTCATTCCTAAAAATTTGGGACATAGTTTAAGACGGTGATCTTTGCTGCAGATGGGACATAAATTGACAGTACTAACGGTGAGAGAATGCGTGGAATGATCGTTACTGTTACTGTTATTCAAGTTTGACTTGGTATTGAGAATTTCTTTATGACCTTTTGCTCGGTTAATGGCATCTAATGTCCTAAATCTTGAATCCAAGAATTCAGTAAATTCCGCAATCGTGGGCATAACAGAGGGATCAACTCTATTGCTTAATGCATGTTCCCAATGTGTTATAGTGTCACGACTTAGTTTTTGGACAAAAAAGTGAATTAGTAATGGATCCCATGTCGAAATATCAACTTTTAGACATTTAATGCTTTCCAAGCATTCGTTTATGTGATCTAAAAATTTTTTTACATTGGTTGGGGTTTCGTTTGTTTGGGTAGAGATGTTAGTGAGTCTATGCAATTGTGCATTTATAAGAGCTCGCTCATTATGGTCCCTTTTTTTTAATAAATCCCACGCCGGTACATAATTAACTTCTGAGATACTTAAATGTTTAATTAACTGCTTTGCTTCACCGCTAATGCAGGAATGTAAGTAATGCAGCTTTTGAACATTTGTTAATTGTCTGTTATTGTGGATTAAACCTTCGAACAGAACACGAAAGGTTATCCAATTCTGATAACCTCCATTAAAATTGGGTATATTAATGCGAGGTAATGGGATCTCAGTGCTCCGGGTTTGGTGAGTCAGTGGACTTTCAAGTTTAGAGAATTGTGTGTTGCTGCTGTCGCTTGCAGCGATAGATTTAAGTAAATCAAAAATTATGCCATGGGCATTGAAATATAATTCTTCTAAGGTGCTGTGAATATGCGTGTTTACCATCCTCATATTCTTTTAATAACTTTCGGTTTGTTAATGCACATTTTTTGCAGATCTCTTCTAATATTTCTTGACGTTTTCGAAGATGGCCTTCTGTGCGACGGTCTTTTGGTGTTTTTTTCAAGTTTATGCAAAACTTTTCGAGTTCTATTTGATTCACGCTTTGTTCTTTAAGTAGTTCATCCATATTATATTATGTATGACTATCACTTTTATATAAGTAATTGGTTTTGTTAATTTTACACTAGAGAATTAGAGCTTTTTAACAGCCGTGGATAAAATTTCCGCGAATTAAATTTTAGAATTCTTGTATTCGGTAAGGTTTTCAATAGGTTTTCAATAGAAGCCAATAATGTATAAGATTAGGTTATGTGGTGATCAAATAGGTTTGTAGGTAATAGGATATAGGAATTAACTTACTCGTTACCAGATGTTTTACTTGCTTAATGATGTTTTAGTCTTTAACTTTTTTTTTTTTGATGATTTTTTAATAGTAATTACACAGTTCACACACAATTCGTCACAGTTTAATTCCTGTGACAAAAACACAAACAGCAGCACTATACTTTTCTAATAATTAACGGCTCGAAGGACCAAATGTTTGTTCAATAAACAAAAAAATAATAATAATAATAGAATTGATATTTATAAAAATAATAACTCGACTCGTCCCGCACTTAATTTTATTGATTCCCCTTTTATTCTCAACTGCTCGGAATTTTATTACAAATTGTGAAAATGAATACAATGAATAAAAATAAATGCAACTCCTGCAATTCGATGGTCAATGATCGATCGCTGCTCTGGTCACGTTAGGGATGGCGATGACCTGGTTGAGTGCTGTTTGCAGCACATACCGATGTTGACCGGATGTGTTGGAGCGGGTGATGACCTGGAAAAGTCGTGATGGCATCGCATTCTTTTGGTGACTATATCAGAGGGCGATGACCCGACTGAACATGGGATGAACCTATACCAACGGCTATTGGAAATGAATGGAAAAGGTTTAAGGAGGAAATTACATACTTCAACAACATCAAAATACCAAGGTGGATTCGTACAGGTCAGTTAGTAAAGAGTTGTCAACTACACGCTTTCTGTGATGCATCTACAAAAGCATACGCAGCAGTAGTTTACGTAAGAATAGTAGACAAAGCCAACAACATTCATGTCAATCTATTAACTGCAAAGACAAAGGTAGCACCTATTAAGCCTGTTTCGCTACCAAGATTGGAGTTGTGTGGAGCAGTTCTACTATCTCGACTTGTTAAGGAGGTCAAAACGAACATGGACTTAAACACTGTTCATTGTTATTGTTGGAGTGACTCAAAAATTCTTCTGGCTTGGATCAAGAGTTCTCCGAATAAGTACCAAACATTTGTTGCCAACCGCATAGGTGAAATTCAGGACAATATCACAATTAACTCTTGGAATTATGTGCGAACAAAGGAGAATCCAGCAGACATAGCTACTCGTGTAGTCTCTCCAAAAACTTAGTAAATTGTACCGAGTGGTGGAATGGACCCAATTGGCTTCAAGATTACGCAGAAAATTGGAAAATGGAGGCAACCTTGGAAAACTTGGAAACAAATCTGGAAAGAAAACAAAACCATAAAATAGTTTTGACAGCCACACAAGAAGAAGAAGTATTTGAGAAATTCTCTACGTTTGAAAAACTGCTACGCGTCATTGCATACTGCCAAAGGTTTATATACAACTGTAGGAAGAACAAAGAAAACAAAAGGTTGGGAATATTAACTATTGAAGAAATAAGATCCGCAAAACTTACTATCATTCATTGGCTACAGCAAAAAACCTTTTTCAACGAAATTTTACAATTTAAAATGAAACAGCCAATTAAAAATTCAAGCTCTTTATACAAGTTAACGCCGATTCTCGACCATACAGGAATCCTACGAATTGGCGGAAGACTATCACTGTCATCACTTCCATTAAACAGTAAACATCCTATTATCCTGCCCAAACAGGAACACATTACAAACCTTATCATTCAATACTATCACAAAATAACACTACACGGTGGTCCACAATTAGTTTTGACAACTTCAAGACTTCATGGATATTGGATCATAAACGGCATGCACGCCATTAAAAGCAATATCCATAAATGCACAAAATGCATTAGATTTGGATCAGCTCAGCAGACACAAATAATGGGTGAACTACCAGAAGTTCGGGTAACACAAGCCTGACCCTTTCAAAACGTCGGCTTAGATTATGCAGGTCCAATTACACTAAAGATGTCTAAACACAGAGGAGCAAAGACTTACAAGGGATACATATGTGTATTTGTCTGTATGGCGGTTAAAGCCATACACATAGAAGTCGTATCAGACTTAACCTCTGACGCCTTTCTTGCCGCCTTCAAGCGATTTATTTCAAGAAGAGGACTTTGTTCAAACATATACTCCGATAATGGAACAACATTTGTTGGGGCAAATAAATACTTACAAGATGAAATAAAAAAGGCAACTAGTTTCGCGGCAGAGAAAACAACAATAGATGGAATCAAGTGGCATTTCAACCCACATATGGGAGGGCTATGGGAAGCCAGTGTTAAAAGCATTAAACACCATCTAAAAAGAACTTTACAAGACAACATTTTAACCTTTGAAGAATTGAACACTCTTTTACTTCAAATAGAAGCTTGCGTCAATTCAAGACCACTCAATACTTTAACTGGGGATGCAACAAATTTAGAGCCATTAACGCCAGGACATTTCCTAATCGGAACAGCAATATAAGCACATCCTGAACCTCAGTGAGAAACTATCTATACAAAATAGATGGAAATATGTGCAAATGTTACGGCAAGGATTTTGGAAAAGATGGACTAGCGAGTATCTGTTAGAATTACAAAAAAGGCAAAAATGGTATACTACTAAACCTAATATTACAATCGGACAAATTGTAATCATCAAAGATGATAAATTACCTCCCTTAAAATGGATGTTAGGACGAGTGGAAAAAGTTCACACTGGTAACGATGGCAGAGTCAGAGTAGTGACACTACGCACTTCATCAGCTATTTTACAAAGACCGATATCCAAGTTGTGTCCACTTGAAAACTAACCTCGTGCTCGGTATGACGTGTGGTCTTGTGACGTACAATGGCTATGGGTTGTGTGTGTCATGTTTTGTGTCGTTTTATTTACAAACGCGTCAAATTAAATTTTTTATTATTTTTTAATTCAATAGGAACAAAGAAACAAAATGGACGACGTTCTAGACATATCGGTGGAAAACGACGAAATCGGTTGGGTGAGCAGGTCTCCACCGCTAACTTCTCCTCACGTAGCAAATACGTCAACTTCCTGGGTGAGCAGGTCTCCACCGCTCACTCCCCCTCATTTGGAAAACCAATTGGCTGAGCTACCTCCAACGCCGGGAAAAGACATCGATTTGGCCGACTTAATCAAGCCTGAACCACAACTAGAGGCACCAAGGAAATGTACACTTAACAAGGCTCAGTGTTTGACCTCTCGTCAAGTGCAAGAAGATTTTAGTTGTTGCGTCAGGAAGCGGACACAACCGGCAAAGGTCTGGAGTGGAAAAGCAAAAAAATCCAGCCTACGTGTTTCAATCCCGTGTACACGGTTAAATAGTGCTGTATTCAACAGAATTACAGGGAAACCCCAACAGGACAACACAACACCGGCTGTCAAGAAGTTGTTTGGAACGGTGCGAAGAAAGGCTCCTAGTCCAGTACCGGATAAATCAGGGCAACAAAGTTCTCGTATGCCGACACGAGCGGTGGATCCACCCAACAGACCATGTAAAGCTACACCACCACCGATGTCTATTATGTCTCAACATAACGCTGAGACAACAAGCGTTATCCCTAAAACCGACAATTTACATCCGGCTGTCAGCTCGGCTTTACGAACAGTTCCTCAAATAAAAAACCCAAAGGAAAGCATATTCCGCTTTCAGACGGTTGAGGGCATTCCCTTTCAAATTACGTTAGAGGAACTGCAGCAAATTCCGTATGACTCTATACGGAACACAAAACGACAGCGATTCTCAGTCTTTCTTCAAAACGGAATGAAGGTTAGGCTGAAGATCTGTGGAACAAGACTCATTTGGTTCAATCTATCAAAATAGTGGGTAACTATATTAAATCTTTATCTCAACTAACTGCCGGGGGAGGATGTCGCAAGTGGACATAAAATTTACCTAAAAAAATGAAATTAATATAATTTCAATGGTAAACAAACTTACTATACTCATCCAGTCCACGTCCAGAATCCAAGTTCCCACGGTGATAAATCTCCTGCACAAAGTTTTCCTCCTAAACCTGACAAAACCCCACAAAGAATCAATAATTATTAAAAATTAATAATTATACTTATCTGAACTGCTAAATACACAAATAAAATCAGCTGTTTCTTGACAGCACAGACACTTCTGTCACTAAACTTAAAGTGACAAACAATACGACAAAAGTGCCGCCTATACGTCAATAATTAAAACTTTAACTTATTGCTCATTGCAATCTTGCTCTGTTGCACTTGTTGACAGCAATGCTGCGCTAGTCACTCCTATAGGAGAAAAATTGTATAAAAGCCGCTGCAGTTGCTGGAAAATTTAATTCTGGTATCGACCGAGTTCAAGGCAGGTATTCACCGCAAAAATTCCTCTTCCTAGTTTATTCTGGTTTACGCCGAATAAACTTCTTCCTATTTTATTCTGGTTTTCACCGAATAAACTTTTGTTCCTATTTTATTCTGGTTTTTTACCGAATAAACTTTTTCTTATTTTATTCTGGTGTACACCGAATAAACTCATTCCATTTTATTCTGGTTTACACCGAATAAACTTTTTCCTATTTTATTCTGGTTTTTCGCCGAATAAATTCCTTCATATTTTATTCTGGTTTACACCGAATAAACTCTATCCACTTTTATTCCGGTTTTACATTAATCTCGTTCATTTTGGTATACACCAAATGAATCCTTATAATCTAAAAATATAAATTATACTAACATTTGTTCTGGTGTCGGCCGAATAATTGTTAAACGTAAAACGTCAAAAGGCTAAGAAATTGACTTCAAGTTGCTAATTTGAGGTTTCTACCCAAGAAACGTGACTTGACGTAATTTTAAAGCTAACAAAATACATTTCGGGATAAAAAATAATCTAACGCTATTTACTACTGGTTTTGATCCGTAGTTAAATGGTCTTTTAATTGTGTTGCCACTAGTAAAATTAAACAAAATTTGAATTCTTTAAAAGGGAGATATTAAATCATTTTTTTTCTCTTTTGCAGATATTGCTTTTTACGTATCATTTTGGATTACTCTTTATTTTTGAATTATTATTTTTATATTTTGTTGAATTAATATTTCTTATATTGCTTTATTTTATTATATGATTTCATTTATATACTTGAATTTCAAATAAAATATTGAATTTACTTTACAAAAAGACTTGTTTTCAATCAAGGTGTGTTTCAAGCCTAGTCACCTCCTTATAGTTCCGGCACCTGCTTATAATTTTATGCTACAGCTATTAGAGGCTGTAACATATGGTCCTTCGAGCCGGATGACATAGGCCAAACACATTTTCTTTGAAAGAAGTTTTACTGGTGGCAAAAAATTAAATCCGCGTATCCGTATACTAATAATTCTTTTCTTAAACATGAACAAATTAATAAAAACTCAACGAACTTTAAAGAAGTCCCTTGATCAAGCTTATACAAATTTCAAAAAGACAGGGGATTCACGAAGGAAGCCTGCATATTTATCCGAACGATTAAAGGACATCTCCAGTCTCTGGGGAGAGTTTAAAATTAATCATTTTGCTATAAACATAGCAGATGATGAAGAAAGTACCATCGCAGATTTGAAGATCAAATATGAAGATGAAAAACTATACGAAGAATTTGAAGGGACATACTTCGAATTTTATGGAGAGCTGGAAGATCTACTAGAAAGGAAAACCAGATCAGAAAACTTGGTCGACAAAACTAAGACAGCAACTCAAAGCCAGCTTGGAGGAAAAGTTGACGTAAAGTTGCCCCGGATTGATCTACCTTAATTTAATGGGGATTACAAATCATGGAGATCATTCCACGACATGTTCACATCTTTAATACACACAGACGCCAGAATTCCAGATGTGCAAAAACTACACTATTTAAAATCTTGCTTAAACGGAGAAGCAGAACGTATCATTAAACAATTTGACATGGTGGAAACGAATTATGCAGCAGCCTGGCAAATGTTACTTAACAGGTACAACAACAAACGAATATTGGTATCGTCCCAGTTCAAGGAACTGTTTAATCAGCCTACAATAAAGACTGAGTCGAAAAGGTCTATCAAAGACTTGCAAAGACTTGCAGCAAACTGGAAAGACATCAGATAACCTGTAAATAATAAACCACAAAGTATCAATAATTATAAAAAATCATTTATAATACTTATCTGACAGATTTGATTGTAATATATGCTTCCATTCCATTCCAAATAATTTATTTGCCTAAAAAAAATATCATACACATAATCAGCTAAATTGGTTTCATTTGTATGTAAACACAATCAGTAAATGTAAACAAACATGTTAGACAAACCTCACCGACGACGAAGATGATTTCACGATACACGAGCGTATGTTAAAATATTGAAAACCAAACATTTACGTATATGCACAAAACCAATATCACCAATAACACAAAACATTTAATCAATAATTACAAACTTACCTGCAATTCAATCACCTCGTCCACTTGACATTTGTTTTGACTTTGTTATTGGTCATTGCCACCAACATTTTAAATTAATGCAAGCCAGCAGTCCTAGCAAACTTAAATGCTACATATGCAAAAAATTACATCATACCATATTACACAATGAACAGATTTCCTCTGATAGTCAAGGAAGAGATAATGAACAGTCGCGTGCTTTTCTGAACACTGTAGAAACATCTTCAAATACAAAATCCTTTGTCGTAAATCGGTCATCGAAATCTCAACATGTTTTATTAGCTACAGCATTGATTCCTATTGTTACATCGCACGGTCAAAGGAAAATCTGCAGAGCTCTCATCGACCCTGGGTCGCAAGCTTCATTTGTGACAGAGCACATCACACAAACTCTACGGTTACCTCGTGAATTCGTTGATGTAGACGTTTCAGGCTTAGGCAACACTTCTACAGAAAAGATAAGATCACGAACAACAATTACACTATCAACAGGCGGGACTGAAACTAACATCATTCGAGTTGAGGCATTTATTGTAAAAAACATTACAAATGTTTTACCGAACCATCATGTATCAGTCACAAACTGGGTACATCTAGAAGGATTGCATTTAGCGAATCCCACGTTTGATCGGCCAGGACGAATTGATCTGTTGTTAGGTGCTGACATGAATCCGTTGATCATCGCAGATGGTGTGCGTAAGGGACCACTTGGAACTCCAGTAGGTCAAAACACCATATTTGGTTGGATATTATCAGGAAATGTTACATCTTCACCTTCTCAGCAGAGCCATCTAAGAAATTTCCATATTAACTTAGATTCAAATGAAAGCTTAAAAAGGTTTTGGGAATTAGAAGAGTTACCTCTGAAGCCACTTTTGACGGATGAAGAGAGTCGCTGTGAACAACACTTTATCCAGAACTACGTGCGTTGCGCTGATGGACGATACCAAGTAAGATTGCCGTTTGAAAATAATGAAGTAAACCTGGGTTCATCTAGAAATATGGCCATTGTGAGGATGATTCAAATGGAGAAACGTTTTGCTCAAGACGCATATTTAAGGAACGAATATAAAAGTTGTATTAAAGAATATCTTGATTTAAAACACATGGAACTCACCGATACGACAGAATTTGACTGCATGAAACGGGACGAACATGCTAACATGTTTTACACTTGCACATATTTGCCTCATCACGCGGTACTTAAACCGAGCAGCACATCTACAAAGGTTCGTGTAGTTTTTGACGCGTCGCGACGTACAAGCAACGGCAAATCTCTGAATGATGTTCTCCTGAATGGACCAGTTATCCAAGAATCGTTATTCGCAATCCTAATGAGATGGAGAAGATTTAAAATTGCATTCATGGCTGATGTACAAAAGATGTATCGTCAAATCCGAATGCATCCAGAGGACGCTGAATACCAGAGGATAGTTTGGAGAGATTCACCAGATGAAGCATTTCGAGAATATAAATTGACCACGGTAACCTTTGGAACCAAGAGTGCACCGTTCATTGCTATTAGAACGATGCAGCATCTTGCTAAAGACGAATGCCATAAATATCCTATTGGAGCAGAAGCAGTTCTTAATGAATTTTATGTCGATGATCTGATTTCTGGAGCCAACAGTTTAGAAGAAGCCATGCTCAAACAATCTCAAATTCGTTTGCTTTTGGAAAGTGGTGGCTTAGAACTCCGAAAATGGGCATCTAACAATGAACTAATTCTCCAATCTGTGCCTAAGGAATTTCGAGAAATCAATCTGCCACTGTCAGTCAACTCAGAAACCATTAAGGCTCTCGGAATATACTGGAACCCGCGAGATGATTTCCTACACTACAGCATCAATATAGACAGCATTACAAATAAATGGACGAAAAGAAGAATTCTTTCTGAGATAGCTAAATTATTTGACCCTGTTGGATGGTTGTCTCCTGTCACAATAATTGCGAAAATTCTAATACAGACTCTCTGGTTAGCAGGAATCCAATGGTATGATGATATTCCCACAGATATTGAAGATCATTGGAAAGCATTTCGAAGAAATCTTCTGGACTTGCAGAATATCAGGATACCTAGATGGATTCAGACAGAAAATTCATCGACTAAAATAGATCTGCATGGTTTCTGCGACGCATCGATGAAGGCATACGCGGCTGTCGTTTACGTAAGAGTCGAACAAGACACTGGAGACATAGATGTACACTTAATATCAGTGAAGACAAAGGTGGCACCCATCAAAACTATATCATTACCGAAATTGGAATTATGTGGTGCTACTCTGTTAGCAAAATTATTGGCACAAGTGAAACAAGATATTCACTTGAATATACACGAAGTCTATGCCTGGACAGACTCCACCATTGTATTGGCATGGCTGCGAAAACATCCATCGAATTGGGAAACGTTTATTGGTAACCGAGTCTCCACCATCCATCAATCATTAGAGTGCAGCTTGTGGAATCATGTGCCAACTGAAACCAATCCTGCCGACTGTGCTAGTAGAGGAATCTCGCCTGAACACTTGAAGTCTCATACCCTTTGGTGGAACGGACCACAATGGTTGAGGAAATCTAAAGAAAATTGGCCCGGAAAGAAAGACGACATCCAAACAACGTTAGGTCTGCGTAAAATTAATTGGAGAAACTAAGGGGATTCTCATTTTGACATCTCATGACACTCGAGCAGAAATCGGCGTTGCGAAAAGTTGGAAACCGTGGTATAAAATCGTTTTGATATCTAAACAAGTTTCTTGGAAATCAAATTGTTTGAAATTCGAATTCGTGGAAAAGTGAAATCATTTTCGACGTTGAGTGACAATTAAATTATTAAACTTCTTAGAGTTCGGTAAAATTTAGTGATAGAATTGAATTCAATAAAATATTAGTATTTTAAAGTGGTGTTAATAAAACTGAATTATATGGAGACAGTGGCTTTTAATCTCTTGTAAAGACAATTTTCTAAAGTGTAATTTGGCGTAGTGGTGAAGACATTGGGCAGTGCTTCTAGTTGGTTTGGGTTCGAATCCGCGCGTTGTGACTTTTGAGTTTTGTTTCACTTTTTTTTTTGCTACAGGTGAAGTAATTCTAAATAAAGTACTTAAATAATTATTTTTGATTTCTGCGCCTGGAAAATCCTTTGAAATCGAACACATTCCACGACATGTTCACATCTTTAATACACACAGACGCCAGAATTCCAGATGTGCAAAAACTACACTATTTAAAATCTTGCTTAAACGGAGAAGCAGAACGTATCATTAAACAATTTGACATGGTGGAAACGAATTATGCAGCAGCCTGGCAAATGTTACTTAACAGGTACAACAACAAACGAATATTGGTATCGTCCCAGTTGAAGGAACTGTTTAATCAGCCTACAATAAATACTGAGTCGAAAAGGTCTATCAAAGACTTATTGGATAAAACCAAGGAATGCATTCATGAACTGAATGCATTAGACATTTCTACAAAGGACTGGGATCCCATTATTCTTTATCTAATGGTACAGAAACTACCACATGAAACACATAAACTTTGGGAACAGGACGTCTCTAAACAAAGAGATCTGCCCAAATTAAACGATATGTATGAATTTTTGGAATCCAGATTTCGGACATTGGAAGCCATATCTGATCCAAACATACAAAATTATTCTAATACGCTGCGAAAGACAAATAACTACCATGTCAACGAAAATACAAAATGCATCGTATGCAAAAACTATCACACTCTTCAAAATTGCAGAAAATTTCAAAGCTTAAACCCAAATGTCAAACGAGACATTTTGCGTAAAAACAAAACTTGTTTTAGCTGTCTTCGAAGACACAAATTCGGAAGCTGTCAACTTACAAATTCCTGCCTAATATGTAAGGATGCACATACAATGTCAAAATGCAATAAATTCAGACAGCTTTCAATTGCTGAGGAGAAAAAGCTTGTAGCAAAACTCAATTTATGCTACAACTGCTTAACTAAACATACGAATATAGCCTGTCCAAGCAATCAAGGATGTTTCAAATGTGGTAAACGTCACCACACTTCTTTGCATGATGAGGCGGGTGACAAAGAAAGAAATTATTGTGAAGTTGCAAACACAGAACAACAATTATTAGGACAGGAAACAGTAAAGTGTCATTACAACAAAAATCAAACACAAACACTTTTAGCAACGTCAATAGTTACTGTTAAAAGTAATACGGGAGTTTCTTTGTCTCTTTGTGCTCTCATCGATTTGGGTTCCCAAAGTTCCTTTATAACAGAGGCAGCATTTCAAGCACTTTAAATAAAGGGAATCCAACTTATTCAAATAGCAGGGCTTGGATCAACCAAACTCACTACATCAAAAAAGGAGGCTTCGTTTACAATCCTTTCAAATACAACAAAGTTTGAATTGCCAATAAAGGCTTACGTAATTCGGAAAATAACGAGTGTGGTGCCTGCAACTTATCTTTCCTCAACGAACTTAACTCATATTGAGAATCTCCAACTGGCAGACCCAGAATTTTCAAAACCAGGCAATATTGATTTACTTCTGGGAGTAAACGTCTACTCAAAAATAATATGCACAGGAGTAATCCAAGGAGGAATCGGATCACCAACTGCTCAAAATGCTAAACTAGGATGGATCTTATTTGGAGAAATGTCATCATGTGATAATATACAGGAACGCTCTAGCTTTTCAGCCTTCATCAAAGAAGATCCTTCGTTAGAAACACTTAATAATCAAATGCAAAAAATTTTGGATGTGTGAAGAACTTCCTCATACACGACTCACAAAGGAAGAAAGAGACTGCGAAGAATTCTATAATAAAACGGTGGAACGACTACCAACTGGAGAATATCAAGTGCGCCTTCCTTTCAAAAATTACACTTTGCCGTCATTAAGAGATTCAAAACGACAAGCCATATCTCGCTATCTTCATTTAGAAAAAAAGTTACAATAAAACGAAGAACTTCAACAGGAATATAAGAATTGCATGGATGATTACATGAAACGTGGTCACATGGTACCATTATCTGAGCAGGAAACTTCTTCAAATATCTGCAACTACTACTACATGCCACACCATGCAGTTGTTAAAGAAAGTACAACTACAAAGGTCCGAATAGTACTTGATGCTTCTGCAAAATCAGCTAATGGTTTGAGTTTAAATGAGCAAATGATGAATGGACCCACTATCCAACCAAAACATCAGACATCAGATATTCAAAAGATGTAGCGCATGATAAGAATACATCCTGATGATCAAAACTACCAAAGAGTTCTGTGGAGAGATAACACGACATCATTAATTAAAGAATACAAATTAACAACAGTAACCTTTGGTACGACTGCTGCTCCATACTTAGCAATACGAACACTTCATCAACTTGCGAATGATGAAAAGGTAAACTTTCCAAAGGCTGCAGAGATAGTTCTACGAGACTTTTATGCATATGACCTGTTAACAGGCGCTGACAGCATTCATGAAGCAATACAGCTACAGCAAGAACTGTTAACTTGACTTAAATCAGAAGGATTTCATCTGCGTAAATGGACAGCAAATAATGATGAATTATTGAAGCGAATTTCAAATGAAGACCGAGAAGTCCAATTGCCCTTAAAACTTTACGAGAACGATCAAATTAAGGCACTTGGTATACGCTGGAATCCAGCCTCGGACAATTTTTCATTCAATATTGAACCATCGGACTTCAAAAAGCCATCCACTTCCAAACGAAATATTCTTTCAGAGGTTGCAAAGTTTTACGATCCCCTGGGATGGTTAGCACCTTGTGTCATTATAGCAAAAATTATAATGCAAGAACTCTGGCTATGTAATTGCTCATGGGATGAACCTATACCAACGGCTATTGGAAATGAATGGAAAAGGTTTAAGGAGGAAATTACATACTTCAACAACATCAAAATACCAAGGTGGATTCGTACAGGTCAGTTAGTAAAGAGTTGTCAACTACACGCTTTCTGTGATGCATCTACAAAAGCATACGCAGCAGTAGTTTACGTAAGAATAGTAGACAAAGCCAACAACATTCATGTCAATCTATTAACTGCAAAGACAAAGGTAGCACCTATTAAGCCTGTTTCGCTACCAAGATTGGAGTTGTGTGGAGCAGTTCTACTATCTCGACTTGTTAAGGAGGTCAAAACGAACATGGACTTAAACACTGTTCATTGTTATTGTTGGAGTGACTCAAAAATTCTTCTGGCTTGGATCAAGAGTTCTCCGAATAAGTACCAAACATTTGTTGCCAACCGCATAGGTGAAATTCAGGACAATATCACAATTAACTCTTGGAATTATGTGCGAACAAAGGAGAATCCAGCAGACATAGCTACTCGTGTAGTCTCTCCAAAAACTTAGTAAATTGTACCGAGTGGTGGAATGGACCCAATTGGCTTCAAGATTACGCAGAAAATTGGAAAATGGAGGCAACCTTGGAAAACTTGGAAACAAATCTGGAAAGAAAACAAAACCATAAAATAGTTTTGACAGCCACACAAGAAGAAGAAGTATTTGAGAAATTCTCTACGTTTGAAAAACTGCTACGCGTCATTGCATACTGCCAAAGGTTTATATACAACTGTAGGAAGAACAAAGAAAACAAAAGGTTGGGAATATTAACTATTGAAGAAATAAGATCCGCAAAACTTACTATCATTCATTGGCTACAGCAAAAAACCTTTTTCAACGAAATTTTACAATTTAAAATGAAACAGCCAATTAAAAATTCAAGCTCTTTATACAAGTTAACGCCGATTCTCGACCATACAGGAATCCTACGAATTGGCGGAAGACTATCACTGTCATCACTTCCATTAAACAGTAAACATCCTATTATCCTGCCCAAACAGGAACACATTACAAACCTTATCATTCAATACTATCACAAAATAACACTACACGGTGGTCCACAATTAGTTTTGACAACTTCAAGACTTCATGGATATTGGATCATAAACGGCATGCACGCCATTAAAAGCAATATCCATAAATGCACAAAATGCATTAGATTTGGATCAGCTCAGCAGACACAAATAATGGGTGAACTACCAGAAGTTCGGGTAACACAAGCCCGACCCTTTCAAAACGTCGGCTTAGATTATGCAGGTCCAATTATACTAAAGATGTCTAAACACAGAGGAGCAAAGACTTACAAGGGATACATATGTGTATTTGTCTGTATGGCGGTTAAAGCCATACACATAGAAGTCGTATCAGACTTAACCTCTGACGCCTTTCTTGCCGCCTTCAAGCGATTTATTTCAAGAAGAGGACTTTGTTCAAACATATACTCCGATAATGGAACAACATTTGTTGGGGCAAATAAATACTTACAAGATGAAATAAAAAAGGCAACTAGTTTCGCGGCAGAGAAAACAACAATAGATGGAATCAAGTGGCATTTCAACCCACATATGGGAGGGCTATGGGAAGCCAGTGTTAAAAGCATTAAACACCATCTAAAAAGAACTTTACAAGACAACATTTTAACCTTTGAAGAATTGAACACTCTTTTACTTCAAATAGAAGCTTGCGTCAATTCAAGACCACTCAATACTTTAAATGGGGATGCAACAAATCGAGAGACATTTCCTAATCGGAACAGCAATATTAGCACATCCTGAACCTATTGACCTCAGTGAGAAACAATCTATACAAAATAGATGGAAATATGTGCAAATGTTACGGCAAGGATTTTGGAAAAGATGGACTAGCGAGTATCTGTTAGAATTACAGAAAAGGCAAAAATGGTATACTACTAAACCTAATATTACAATCGGACAAATTGTAATCATCAAAGATGATAAATTACCTCCCTTAAAATGGATGTTAGGACGAGTGGAAAAAGTTCACACTGGTAACGATGGCAGAGTCAGAGTAGTGACACTACGCACTTCATCACCTATTTTACAAAGACCGATATCCAAGTTGTGTCTTGTGACATACAATGGCTATGGGTTGTGTGTGTCATTTTTTGTGTCGTTTTATTTACAAACGCGTCAAATTAAATTTTTTATTATTTTTTAATTCAATAGGAACAAAGAAACAAAATGGACGACGTTCTAGACATATCGGTGGAAAACGACGAAATCGGTTGGGTGAGCAGGTCTCCACCGCTAACTTCTCCTCACGTAGCAAATACGTCAACTTCCTGGGTGAGCAGGTCTCCACCGCTCACTCCCCCTCATTTGGAAAACCAATTGGCTGAGCTACCTCCAACGCCGGGAAAAGACATCGATTTGGCCGACTTAATCAAGCCTGAACCACAACTAGAGGCACCAAGGAAATGTACACTTAACAAGGCTCAGTGTTTGACCTCTCGTCAAGTGCAAGAAGATTTTAGTTGTTGCGTCAGGAAGCGGACACAACCGGCAAAGGTCTGGAGTGGAAAAGCAAAAAAATCCAGCCTACGTGTTTCAATCCCGTTTACACGGTTAAATAGTGCTGTAATTAACAGAATTACAGGGAAACCCCAACAGGACAACACAACACCGGCTGTCAAGAAGTTGTTTGGAACGGTGCGAAGAAAGGCTCCTAGTCCAGTACCGGATAAATCAGCGCAACAAAGTTCTCGTATGCCGACACGAGCGGTGGATCCACCCAACAGACCATGTAAAGCTACACCACCACCGATGTCTATTACGTCTCAACATAACGCTGAGACAACAAGCGTTATCCCTAAAACCGACAATTTACATCCGGCTGTCAGCTCGGCTTTACGAACAGTTCCTCAAATAAAAAACCCAAAGGAAAGCATATTCCGCTTTCAGACGGTTGAGGGCATTCCCTTTCAAATTACGTTAGAGGAACTGCAGCAAATTCCGTATGACTCTATACGGAACACAAAACGACAGCGATTCTCAGTCTTTCTTCAAAACGGAATGAAGGTTAGGCTGAAGATCTGTGGAACAAGACTCATTTGGTTCAATCTATCAAAATAATGGGTAACTATATTAAATCTTTATCTGAATTAACTGCCGGGGGAGGATGTCGCAAGTCGACATAAAATTTACCTAAAAAAAATGAAATTAATATAATTTCAATGGTAAACAAACTTACTATACTCATCTAGTCCACGTCCAGAATCCATGTTCCCACGGTGATAAATCTCCTGCACAAAGTTTTCCTCCTAAACCTGAAAAAAACCCACAAAGAATCAATAATTATTAAAAATTAATAATTATACTTATCTGAACTGCTAAATACACAAATAAAATCAGCTGTTTCTTGACAGAACAGACACTTCTGTCACTAAACTTAAAGTGACAAACAATACGACAAAAGTGCCGCCTATACGTCAATAATTAAAACTTTAACTTATTGCTCAGTGCAATCTTGCTCTGTTGCACTTGTTGTCAGCAATGCTGCGCTAGTCACTCCTATAGGAGAAAAATTGTATAAAAGCCGCTGCAGTTGCTGGAAAATTTAATTCTGGTATCGACCGAGTTCAAGGCAGGTATTCACCGCAAAAATTCCTCTTCCTAGTTTATTCTGGTTTACGCCGAATAAACTTCTTCCTATTTTATTCTGGTTTTCACCGAATAAACTTTTTCCTATTTTATTCTGGTTTTCACCGAATAAACTTTTTTTCCTAATTTATTCTGGTTTTTACCGAATAAACTTTTGTTCCTATTTTATTCTGGTTTTTTACCGAATAAACTTTTTCTTATTTTATTCTGGTGTACACCGAATAAACTCATTCCATTTTATTCTGGTTTACACCGAATAAACTTTTTCCTATTTTATTCTGGTTTTTTACCGAATAAACTTATCCTATAATATTCTGGTTTTACGCCGCATAAATTCCTTCATATTTTATTCTGGTTTACACCGAATAAACTCCATTCCACTTTTATTCCGGTTTTACATTAATCTCGTTCATTTTGGTATACACCAAATGAATCCTTATAATCAAAAAATATAAATTATACTAACATTTGTTCTGGTGTCGGCCGAATAATTGTTAAACGTAAAACGTCAAAAGGCTAAGAAATTGACTTCAAGTTACTACTAACAATATGACGTAAAACGTCAAAAGGCTAAGAAATTGACTTCAAGTTACTAATTTGAGGTTCTACCCAAGAAACGTGACTTGACGTAATTTTAAAGCTAACAAAATACATTTCGGGATAAAAAGTAATCAAACGCTATTTACTACTGGTTTTGATCCGTAGTTAAATGGTCTTTTAATTGTGTTGCCACTAGTAAAATTAAACAAAATTTGAATTCTTTAAAAGGGAGATATTAAATCATTTTTTTTCTCTTTTGCAGATATTGCTTTTTACGTATCATTTTGGATTACTCTTTATTTTTGAATTATTATTTTTATATTTTGTTGAATTAATATTTCTTATATTGTTTTATTTTATTATATGATTTCATTTATATACTTGAATTTCAAATAAAATATTGCATTTACTTTACAAAAAGACTTGTTTTCAATCAAGGTGTGTTTCAAGCCTAGTCACCTCCTTATAGTTCCGGCACCTGCTTATAATTTTATGCTACAGCTATTAGAGGCTGTAACACTCCTATTTGTGGAAGTAAAACAAGCGTTTTTACTTTTCATTTTTTTAAATAAATTACTTCCACCAAGTGTTGCTCTTTCTGATCACAAACTTACCTTTCATCCAATCATCTCGTCCACTTGACATTTATTTGACTTGTATTGTTAGTCATTGACGCCAACATTTTAAATTAATGAAAGCCGAAATCTGTCGATAACTTTGGGCGAATTCCAGATTGGAAAGGGACAACATCTATAAAAAGAAAGTGTAGTTGGGGTAATGTGAAAGGAAAGGTCTAGGGGTATTGACACGTCTGAGGTGTTCTGTAAGAAAATAAGTGGGCAGTCAAAGCCCTACGCATCCTTCTTGTTGTGGACTCCTTCTAAATTGGCTGATACTATGCTTGGTGATAATTTCTGGCCCCAGGATGTATTTTGTAAGACCTTCGTACTCAATTCTCGCCGCCGCACCAAGCCAGGAGCACTTCAGTCTCCTAGTTCAAAAAACGGGACAAGCTCTTTCTTTACTACCAGAATTTGAGAGGACTGAGGACCAAAACAAATAATTTTTATTTCTCATCTAATAACTGTGACTTTGATGTGATTGCTTTATCTGAGACGTGGCTACACCAGGGTATTTCGGACGCGGAGCTGTTTAATGGCTCTTATCAGGTTTTCCGTAGGGATAGGCATGTTGCCTCGACCGCACGCTGTGGTGGGGTTCTCATAGCTTGCAGGAATTTTCTTAATACTAATCATTTTGACACTCCTGTCGGACGTGCTTGTCGATGAGCTCGACAGCCAATATCATTTTAACTTTAAAGCGGCCGATTTTGTGGCTTTGAATGATTATCTTGGTGAGATCGACTTCCACACTTGCCTGTCTGGTGACGATATCGACAGAAACGTATCCGGTCTCTACGACGTTTTGTATGAAGCTTTCAGCAGGTTTGTTCCCTTAGTTCGGGTTAGGGGTAGAGACTCCGCTCCACCATGGTTTGACAGAGGATTGAAGACTCTTAAGAATAGGAAGAATAGACTTTGGAAAAAGTATCTACGTGTTAACAGTGCGGACGCCTGGCATGAATATAGTATTTCCCATGAACAATTTATAAGCCGTTCTCGTTCTCTCTATGAAGAATATCTTCAAAATTTAAAGAACAGATTATTCTCTGACCCCCGTGCATTTTGCGAATATGTCAACTTGAAGAAAAGGTTGATAACTACCCATCGACTATGGAATTCGGGGAGATCTCCAGCAATGATTCTAATATTATTTGCAACTTATTTGCTGAATCTTTTAAGGGTGCATTTGAATCATCCGATTTCATCTCAGATAATGGAAACTTTTCGCACATTGATAGCCGAATTTTACCCATGGGATCAGTTCCATTTATCACGGAGGAGATCCTGTTGAGGCATATTACTGCACTTCCAACTGACTTCTCTAGTGGTCCTGATGGGATTCCTCCTGTAGTCATAAAGAAATGTGCTTCGGTGTTATTATGGCCTTTGCTACTACTATTCAGGAAGTCTCTTTCACGGGGCCATTTCCCAGCGCTCTGGAAGATATCCTATTTAATTCCTATTTTCAAGAGTGGCAATAGAAGAAACATTTCCAACTACAGGCCAATTGCTAAATTGTCTTGTATTCCTAAGCTCTTCGAACTTTTGATTCAATCCCAATTATCCGAAGTGTGTAAGGGCTTGATCTCCACTCGGCAGCATGGTTTTCTTCAGGGTAGGTCCACAGTTTCAAACTTGGTTGAGTTTGTTTCTAGCACTGTGGGCGGATTCATGGATGGATGCCAAACTGACTGTATTTACACTGATTTTAGTAAGGCCTTTGACAAGCTGTCTCACTCTATCATTACTTTTAAATTGGCTAAGTTGGGTTTCCCGCCCTCCCTTATTGTTTGGATTAAGTCAGATTTGTCTGATAGGATTTATAGAGTGCGTTTTCGTAGCGCATTCTCTGATGATTTTGTGACTCATTCTGGCGTTCCCCAGGGCAGTCATCTGGGTCCATTGTTATTCATCTTATCTATTGATGATATTTCATATTTGCTTCAAAGATGTAAAATTCTTATATATGCTGACGATATTAAGATTTTTCTTCCAATAAAATCTAACGCTGATTGTGAGATTTTACAATCAGAGTTGCACATTTTCTATGAGTGGTGCTGCAACAACAATCTTAAGCTGAACATTGAGAAATGTCAGGTTATGTCCTTCTCGAAGTATCGCAGCTTCCGTACTTTTCAGTACATGTTTGGGAGCACTGGTATAAAGCGGGTGGAAGTGGTGAGGGATTTGGGAGTGTATCTTGATGGTAAGTTGAACTTCATCTCCCATATTAATAACGTATTAGCTAGGGCAAACTCTATGCTGGGATTTATTCTTCGTTGGTCCAAGGAATTTCCAGGCCCTCATATAAAACATCTTTATACATCCCTTGTTAGGCCCCTGCTTGAATATGCCAGTCAGGTATGGTCTCCATTTTACGGAACACACATTAAACGTATCGAGTCCGTCCAGCGCAGATTTGTACGATCGACCCTACGTTCTTTCCCTTGGAATGACCCTCTAATTCTGCCACCTTATGAGGAGCGCTTGGGTTTGCTGCAACTTGCTACACTCGAGAAGCGACGTTGGGTTGCTGATTTAACATTTTTGCATCAGCTTCTGCAGGGAAAGTTGGACTGCGCTATTCCCTACGTAATAGAGCACCTTTACAGATTGCTTTTTCGCGCACTAATTACGGAATTTTCGAGCCTGTTAACCGCATGTGTAGGTCTGCTAATGATATTGGAGACGTTTTTGATATTAATGTGGACAAAGTGACACTTAAAAGGAGCATCTATAATTTGTGATTCGTTCTTTTGCTTGCAATGGTTTTGGTTTTAATTTTTCTTTTTTGTTTGTTTTGCATTTTGATGGAAACACTATTTTTATTATTATTATAAAACGCATGTATAGAGTCGTGAATGTGTGTCTGTCTTTTGACCTGACTCTTATTAAGGATTTGCTTTAGTGATCTCTGTTGTCTTTGAACCCCAGATTGTTGTGTGTGGGCGTATTTAGTATTTTTAGTGTGAAACATTACCATAAATGGTAATGTTTCTAGAACGTAAAGTTACTTTTCCCTTTACATTACCAAATATGGTAATTTTTGTTCAATCCGAGAAGCTAAAGGGATTCTATTTTCGACATCTCATCACCGTCAAGTAGAAATCGACGTCGCGAACCTTTGAAATCGTTCTTTCGAAATCTAAAGTTATTTTTTAAATCTAAATTTGAATTTAAAACATTTTGAAATCATTTTCCTCGTCGTGTGAGTTTTTTTACTTTTGAATTATGTTCAAAATTTATTGGTGTATTTCGGAATTTTTGAATTGGACATAGTTACCTTTGAATTGTGTAAAATTGGAGGTGACAATAAATAGTGAATTTATACCGACATAGTGGGTTTTATTCTCTTTCAATAACAATTTTATTAAGTGAATATTGGCGTAGTGGCTAAAAACATTGGAGTGTGCTTCTTTTGACTTGGGTTCGAATCCTACAGACAGTGACATTTTCTTTTTACTTGTTTTTTTTTTGCTAAAGTGGATTAAATTGGCTTATTTTGAACTGTTTTAAATTCTGGTCCTGAAAACACCCTTTGACATCGAACAATTACTATCCTTTCAACATATTTTACAGAGAAAGTTTAAAAAACATTTTCAACAACATGCCTTGTGCAAGTTATACTTGCGGAATTAGTGTTTCGCGCCGTAATTGCGAAATTTCGATAAATTTCGTTGTCTCGAATCGGGTGAAGTGAGAAAAAATCTGCCTCACATCCACTTTTGCTTTACAATATTTTTCCTAAATCTGTTACAGATTGGATTCACTTATCTGTCAATCTGTCATTGGTAAACAAAAGTCGTTAAAATTCAATGAGTTGGATTTCATATATCGAATTATGTTGCAACAAACATATTCAAATCCAACTTATGAAAAAACAAAATTAAAAACCGACAAATATTTAATGAGTTGGATTTCATACACCGAGTTACGTTGCAACAAAGTTGCCATGTATTCAAATCCAACTCATGATAAACAACGCGCTCGGGTTACCGTCGACATTCTTTTCACACGGTAGCCAAATATACGATAAGCAAAAGAAACTTGCTTAATCAGCGCGAACGAAACGATCTACAGTGACTTTGTCCAAAGAACGAAGGAAAGATAAAGAGCGAAAGCTCTTTTCTATTGTAGATCGGTTGCCTACGTTTTTATACAAGAAGAATCAGTGAGTTTGTTTTTGGCACCAAAAGGAGTTGGTCGCGTTTAGGTTGGTCGAATTGTAAACGATATTGTCCATCTAAAAGTGGAAATAATTGTATTATTAATAAAAGATATTGTGCATCTTAAACGTAATTGTGGTTTGAATTAAGAACAAACATTATATTATTAATTAAGTGAAGATTAAAATTATTATTTTAATAAAAGATATAGTGCATCTTAAAGTGCAAATAATTGTATTGTTAATAAAAGATATTGTGCATCTTAAACGTAATTGTGGTTTGAGTTAAGAACAAAATATTATAATATTATTGTAACCCAATCGTTAACAAAAATTGGTGCTGCGTTGAGTAGACTTCGTTGGTGATCCCCTTAAAGATAATTACGTATTTAACAATTGGCGCAGCCGGAAGGATTTGGGAAGCTTGGTTGAAATCCATACAAACTTAATCGCGTTAAAACCCCTGATCCTAAACGAATCGAAAAAAGGGGAACCTCTGACCACTGTGAGTCGTCAATTGCTCAGCAAGTCACCCCCAACGCTCGAAGTTAGTCAACCTAACTGCCTCTGCTCCAGGCGAATACGCAGCTAACTCCACTTCACGCACCCAAGTGCCACCGTTGAACTTAAGCGGGCCTCATCCCAGCCCAAATGTTAGAGTAAGAGCTTTAAATGTAAGCACAGACTCCACCGCCGACCAAAACGATCAACCCACCGACGATCAGACCTCAGCGAAATATTTATTGCTCGATTGGCTGGACACTTCCCTTACGGAGGAGAACCTCAGCGGAAAATTTATTGCTTGATTGGCTGGAAACTTCCCTTACGGAGAAGAAAATTTAACTAGTCCACTTGTAGACAAACAAGTAACTGCGCCACGCTCAATGGCAAACTATGCAAAGGTGGTATAACTAACTGCGCAAATGGTGCCCATTTTTTTCAGGTGACCCAGGCCCGCATCTCGGTTCAGAGTTTCAAACATTCCTGGGTTGTTTCCGCCAGTACAAACTGTCTTTTCGACGAGGAGCAAGACGCTTTCCTCAAGATCCGCCCCATTAGACTCCGTGGAGGAGCATACCAACTGTTGACCTCAGAACCTTTCAGGAAGTCGAAGCCAGGCTAAACGCGGCCTACCTTCCCAGAGTAACTTACCAGGAACTGGTATATAGGCTCATAACAGCTCACCCAAACCCTCGCGAAACGCTCACTGCCTTCACGGCTAGAGTGAAACAGCTGCTGGCTCTCTACAAAGAGGCCGCACAAACCAAATACGGAGCTGCGGGCATCCAGCTATTACAACGCAGCTGGAGGACTTCGTGAAGAACGCAATCGGCAGCGCGGTTATGAATCCACGCCTCTGCCAGTATCTTCTCACAAAGCCCTCGACATGGTGAAACCGCAGCCGGGCGCAGGTTTTCCTTCCCCGGTTATTGTAGAACAAGGTACATCTTCCCTGGTCGCCATGGATCCCACTGCTAGGATACGGGCATTCCGTAGAACCCCATATACGCCTTCTCGAAACTTTCCATCGCAAAGGTTTTACAGGCCACCGCCACTACTAAATTTCCCCCGACAGACTCCGCCATATACGAATCCACCTCAACGCTCGTCTCCCACGAATCGACTTCCGATATGGTGTCCGCCACCAGAACCTCGACCAGTTAAGACCCCGGATCTACACTAATATATAAATTTTTTTAACAAAGAGTCACCTCAGCCGCTCGAACCCTGTATCTCTACAGTTAGCCTTCCGTTTGATATTAGCCTGAGCGGCAATACCAAAGTTGTAGTAGATACTGGCGCTGAGGTTAGTATTATAAAAAAGAAAGTAATTATAAGTCCCGATTATATAAATACCGGAGAAACATATACGTTACAAACCCCTTTTGGTACCGGAAAGACGCTGGGAACATGCCAGGGCAATTTTACATTAAAGAATAAAATTCCCTGCAATTTTCAGGTTATAAAAACCTACCCGGCCTTTCCGACGAAGGCTTGCTGGGAAATGACTTCCTAGCAAAGAATTGTAACGTTGAGGGCCCGAATAGGGCATTGCGATCCCCTCGAACGGAAAACAACCCTGAGGAGTTTGCTGTTCCATTAACAGCTGCTTTGGATAACCCGTGTTCTGAGAAAATGGTCGAAGCGAATACTCGAACAGATAGCGCAGAGCCCAGACAGGCCGATCTGACAATCTGTGGTATCTAAAAAGTTTATCAAGAGGAGAATAATGATCGCCGAACACTGGGATGCGAGATGGACCATCCGATTGGGAACGGTTTGACCTGTGAAATAAGGCAGTAATAAATACAGCTGAAACAGTCTGTATGCATACCTGCTAAGTCACAGATCATAGTCGGAATTCCTTTGCAGCTGCAGGTTGAGATGCTGTGTCTGTCGAGAGAGATGGATCTAGGAGTCTTCCTAGCGAAAGGCCTACTCCCTGCTGGTTTAGGGGCAGTGTTTTTTGGAGTTCTCAACGCACACAATTCACGAGTAGTTCTGACTACCATTTCTTATTTTTTTATTACACCTATCCCCCGATTTACACGGAAGATAGGTTCCAGAGAAAACCGTGTAAATCGAAATCGATGATTTTTATACGTAAAACCGTGTAAATCGAAAAGAAACTAAATGTGCATAATTCAGTTATTTATTTCAAAGTATACTACATCTTAAAAAACATAAAAATAATAATAGTGTATATAATTCATTTTACGTGTAGAAACAAGAAATATAAATTAAAAAATTGAACCAAAAATTTCATAATGTACTGCTATCACTTTCATAGACTCTTCGTTTTTTCTTTCTGTTTACTATGATGTCACTTTCATCACTCGATAGTATTTGGTGCGATTCACTTTCGTTGTTAGATGAATAAGAAGCATTTTCAGATCGCTGAACCTTGGTAATAAAATCCGTAATTAACAATTGTGTTTGGTTTTTAGTCAAATCCTTATAGACCTCCTCATATTGAGTTAAGAATTTATTAATATTTCGCTGAAATGAGAGCTCGTTCAACATTTGGGTCATTTTGTACAAAATGATTACCCAATTTTCGCCCTAATCCAAGTACTTCACGGACAACTTTTGCTGTGAACGCTACTGGGTCAGACTCCTCTTCATCAGGATCACTATCACGAGTATTTGTTCCATTAACCATGTTAACTAAATCATTCTCATCTAGTTCTTTGTCCGCCATTAGTTCTACAACATCTGCCTCAACAAAATCTTCGAAACCTTCTCCTCCTATTGTATGCGCTATCTCCGTTATCTGAGAATATTCGTGCTCCAATGGTAATACGGAATTTCCACCTTTCAATACTTCTGGCCATAATTTTTTCCAGCAAGCATTCAGCGTTGATGGCTTAATCTCCGTATATGATATGCCAACATGTTTAACACAATCTAAGATTGTGAATTTTTTCCAAGCATCCGAAATTGAGAGAGATTCATAATTTTCCATGTGTTCTAAAATGTACTTGAAGGTTCACTTGATGTACAGTGCCTTAAAAGTCGAAATTATCCCTTGATCTAAGGGTTGCAATAAAGAAGTCGTATTCTTGGGTAAAAATACAACTTGTATATTTCCGTAATGTAAGTCTTGAGGGAGGCCTGGTGCATTATCAATTAAAAGTAGAGCCTTAAAAGGCAACCCTTTTTTACTTAAATACCTTTTAACGTCTGGAACAAAAAAGTTATGAAAACATTCATTAAAAAGTGTGGCAGTAACCCAGGCCTTCTTATTGGCCATCCAATAAACGGGAAGGTTTTTAAGATCTATTCCCTTAAATGAGCGTGGCGTTTTTGATTTATTAATAACTAATGGTTCCATAATATGATCGCCTGAAGCGTTGCTGCAGAAAAGAACTGTGATACTGTTTTTCGCTGCTTTATGCCCACTAGCGGATTTGTGAGCTTTAGCCAAATAGGTTCTTTCTGGCATTTTATTCCAAAATAACCCAAACTCGTCAGCATTGAAGACCTGATCAGGAGTGTAGGAATTAACGGCTATTATCTCAGCAAATTTTGTCGGATATTGTTGCGCTGTATCTGAATCAGCAGATGCTTGTTCTCCTTTTACTTTTAGATTATGTAAAGAATGCCTTTGCTTAAATCTTTCAAACCAACCATGGCTTGCAGAAAAAGGCTTCTTTTCAGCTGAAGAAGTAGATGGTAACTGATTTTTAATTTTTTCATAAATCTTCAATGCTTTATTTATAATTATATTAGTATCAATTGGAATCCGTTTTTGAGTGGTGTCTTCTAGCCATATCATTAATGCTTTTTCCATATTTCCCATTGCAGCATCTCTTACATATGAAACTGTGCTTATACTCGTAGAAGATCCAGCTGCTACACTATTTCTAATGGAGTCTCATTTTTTCTTATTGTCCTTATTGTGGCTTCATTCATGGAATAGCATTTAGCAATAGCTGTTACTCTTTCTCCATTATCTAGCTAAAATTTCAATTTTGCTTTCTAAAGATAAAAATTTTCTTTTCATTTGTTGTTTTTTAATTTCTTTTGGCATGGTAAAACCCCTAAGATTTTAATAAAATTATAAAAATTCTACAAAAACTATAATTGTTTATTACATACCATTAAATACATATAACGTTTTTAAGAATATCTTTCTGCTAATTTATTCCACTAAATCACATGAATATGTATAAAGTTTGATCATAAGAGCCCTGATATTATGAGAGCGACGCGTTTTTTTCCATCTATCATTCCACTAGTGCACACTATGTGGACTTGATGAACGACGGACTAGGACTGGCTCTCATTCTTAGAATAAAGAACTAGAGGAAAGGACATCATTCGGAAAAATGTAAGCATTTTGCTATATGTAGTAGAACCCAAGCGATGTGTGCGTTTCGACATGAAAGTAGTAAAATTATGCTTGTATACAGGATTGATAATATTTTAAATTAGGTGTTTTTAAAATATATTCTTATAACACTTTTAATATAATATAACTTTGCCCGAACATATTTTATTAATTTACTTAATTTTACTATTTAAAAACACTGCTTATGTCCCAAATATTTCAGTATTACGGAGACGACTTTGATTTCAAGGCGACATTCGGTACAATTTGACATTTCAGGCGTCATTCCCCCTTAACGCACTCACCACTTGGCCATGAAGCAAAAATGCTTATCACACGTACAGGGTTTTTACTTAAGATAGCCTTTCCTCTCGTTCTATATTCTAAGCTCTCATTGTACCGGGAAAAATAGGAATACCCTTTTTGTTTCACTTTTTAGGTTGGAATAAATGGAATTCCTAGAATTATTACTACCAAGGTAAAAAAATAGAACGGAATTAAAAAATGTGTAGAAATTTTTTTTTTTAATTTCATATTTTAAAAACCGTGTAAAAGTGAAATCGTGTAAATCGGGGGATAGGTGTATTTAAAACTTTTTATTGATATTTTACTTCTTTCCAGTTTGGTTGTTCTGGCTAGACTAAAAATTCTATTTAATATTTTTGTATCCTACTTTACAATTAATACATAGATAGTTTGTTCATAATTTTCTCTGTACAGAGTACAGTATTTTATTGTCAATGAATGAATGATTATTATATTTTTCAAAGTGTTTGTGATTCACACTATTCAAAATTTTACAGGTTGACTAAAATATATTTGACAGTTACTTTATCTGTACAGTCTGACTGAATATTCTTAAAGTGGATTTTTAAAAAATATGTATTTTATTGAAATAATATAATCAAACTTATGAAATTTTAATTAAAAATTAAATTTGTAGCTACTACACGCACCACCAGCTCCCATGCATATAGGAAATTAAAGGAACCAAAGGAAAGGAAAACATAATAAAACAAACGTCGATAGAGCTCACCTTGGCAGAAGGAATTACGACGGCAAAAACTCATCAGCTCTCACGCCTCCTGAGGATAAAACTTCGAAACACGTCGACAATGGAAGCGAGCTCCCCCCAGGTATGGTACCTTCGAAAGCTTCAAAATCAACTTTCACAGTAAGTAAACCACTGCGAAAGAGCCCATTAGAAGGAGATAACGAGTTCGCCTCAAATATAGCAATTTACGGTGGTTCAGAAACCTCAACTCCATCGTCATTTTGAATTAAGAATGATTTGAAAAAATGGCCACTTTATAGCATATAAAATATTTATTCCCGGAGCATGAAGACCCGGAAGACCCAAACAATAACCCGCATCTCGCCAGGTTAGACGAAGAGCTCAGCCTGGACTTAAACCTGAGCGCGGAGGAAAAACAAGCGATATCACAACTCTATTACGAGTATAATGATCGGCTCACTTTCACAAACGCCATCACCCATGATATACCATTAGTGCAGGAGCTACCACAAATCAATCAGAAAATTTATCGTTTTCCAGAGACGCAAGGAAACGTAATAAACCAACAGCTTCGCAAAATGCTAGAAAACAGCATAGTGCAGCCAAGTTAAAGCCGTTGGAATTCACCTATCTAAATCGACTCCAAGAAGGCGGTACCAGACGGTGAAAAGAGGTGGCGCGTCGTCGTCGACCTTCGTAAATTAGATGAAAAGACGGTAGGTGACGCTTTTCCGCTACCTCGGATCGAGGATATTCTTGACCATATAGGCCATTCTCGGTATTTTACCACCCTCGATCTCGCTAACGGCTATCACCAGGTGCTCCTTGATCCTCAAGATCGACCAGAAACCGCGTTTAGCATCAGTTATGGCCACTACGAATTTAGCCAACGCTTAATGAATTTCGTCCTAACAGGATTACAAGGCTTGGAATGCTTTTTTTACCTAGATGACATAATCATCTACGATAAAAACCTTGCGGACTACAATAGCAAGCTCCGCCAAGTCTTCAATTGTTTGAGAGAAAACAACCTCAAACTACAGCCGGAAAAGTGCCAGGCCACAAGTGTTCCAGTGAGGGAGCTCTTCCAGACCCCAGTAAAACGGCTTGCGTCCAAACTTTCCCAGTTCCTAGAACTGTACAAGTTCAATCCTTCACTGGACTTGCAAATGACTATCGAAAGTTCATCCCGGACTTCTCCAACATTGTGCGTCCCATCACGAATTTGCTCAGCAAGGATGTCGAATTCACATGGACCGAGAAATGCCAGGAAGCATTCGAGTAAATCAGAACCTCACAATTTCCCCTCCACTCCTTATATATCCCCCGACCAGCCCATTGCCTACGCCAGCCGTACACTGAATAAGACGGAACGCATCTAGTCGACTATTTAAAAAGAGTTGCTCTCCATAGTCTAAGCTACGCGTAACTTCAGATGTTACCTGTAAGGCCGAAAATTCACGGTTTATACAGACCACAAGCCTTTCAAAGGAGTCTTTAATGTAAAAGACCCCACTTCCCGTCTGGTGAGATTCCACCATAAACTCTTCGAATTCGATTATCAAATCGAATACAAACCCGAAAGTATAATACGAATGCCGACGCGTTAAGCCGCATTCCATGGGAAGTCAGCGAATACACAAATGGGCAAAACGTAATAGTAAAAGCGCAAGTCCATCATGCAATAGATTCGGAGTCGGAGGATGAAACAACCTTCATTCTCAATAATCGCCTAAAATGTAACGCTGTGACCCGGGCTCAAGCGAAAAATGCTCAAATAGAGCCCAAGAGCCCCGAAATACGGGATCACTCGTCTCGCGAAAACAAAATAATTTCAAGTGTAGAAGAGGTCACAACAGACAACCCGCGAGATACTAATCCGCTAGCAACGATAAACCAAAACTCCCTGAAATAATCAAAAGCCCCAAGGAGATAAACAATATTACATGATTATCTTGCCTCTCTTTTTAAACGGATTCGAATGAAGTACTGGTGGAGGCATATGCTTGGCGACATCAAGAAATACGTTAAGCGTTGTTCAAAATGCCAAAAAATTAAGCCATCACCTCAATATAAAATGCCGATGGTCACCACGGACATCGCAGAACAACCCTTTGATGCGCAAATCTTCTTTGACGAGATCGTCGCGCGCTAGCGCATCCCTAAGCGAATCACTGATCAGGCAAGTAACTTCCTGAGTGACCTGTTTAAAAAGGTATGTAAACTGCTACGGGTGAAGAAGTTACAAACTTCTGCCTACCACCCACGGTCAAACGGCGCACTGCAATGTGCTCATAGGCCACTCATAGAATACTTACGTACCATAGTGGACGAGACGCAGAGACCCTGAACACGTGTATAATCACGAGAGCTACTATCAGATCCTACGATACAAGCTCCAAAGGTCTTATGCCATGACACGCAAAAATTTACTCGGTAGTAAACAACGGTCGAAATTATACTACGATAAAGCTGTTCGACACTTGTAATTTCACATAGGGGACAAGGTCTTACTCAAGAGCGAAAGTTGAAAACATAAGCTCTCTCAAATCTTGGTAAGACCATATCTGGTAATCGGTATACCATCCTCAGTAAACACTACCATAAAAATGGGTAAACGCACAGTCACGGTTCACAACAACCGTTTTAAGCCATGCTATGAATAGAAAGTTTAAGTTGAAAAAATGTTAAACGCGTCGTGGTGTGCTATTACAACGTACGATCAAGATGAAGATCATAACGCAAAGCCAGCACCAAATCAAGAACTGAGCAATGAAGAAAGCCCTTTAACAACTCGGTCCAATCGGGTCCAATCCAACTTTCATTATAAACCTATTTTAATTCCTTTTAACCTTCTACTTAATTTTAAATCACTTAACGTAAAAACTCCCATTTCACCTATTAAATGTGTTTTAACCTACGAAGTACCAAACGACAGGAATTCGCTACCTTTTGCACAGTACCCCATAGTTGGAAAGAACGGAAAAAATGACTCTTGCGAAAAGTCGAACCCTAGAATACAAACTCAAAACAACTCTTGTGAAATTCAGTTAGAGACTTGACCACCCAAGCTCCATTTCTTTAATGCTATATCAAGAAATTTCTCCTGATGGCAAACTGAATTGTTGTTGTGCCCTACTTGGCTTCTCCACCCCGCGATCAGGAAGGACAATTATGATAATATTTTCTTTTAATGCCTTAACTTCTTCTGTGTGTAAAGTTCTTTTACTTTACTGTTAAGAGTAGCCAAGGTACATTAACCTTGACTGATTGCTGGGGTGACAGCGGTGCATAAACCACTACACCAAAATTTTAAAGAAAGATGAATTGACTGCAGGCTGTAAAGAAAGTGGTAAATTAAAAAAAACACTGCGCGATAGTGACGATAACTGAAATAAACTTAAACTTTTCTGGGAAAACTGAATTAAATCAAACACCACGTTGTGTGACAAACTGAGCCATTTATTAAGTATAAACATTACTTTTATTGAAACTTATTGCTATTTTAGCATTTCCTCACTGTCGCAAGTCATTAGTAAAATTGTGCTGACAGTGAGATAATGCGTGCACAACATTTGTAAATATGTTGACACCGTAATTTAATATCTACGATTATGCTTACAATTTTAATTTACAAATATTTCTGATTAGGAAAGAGTTAATGACCTTTATAATGAGTTAATGACTTGAATAATAACACAAATATTAATCTAAACCTCATCTAATTATGAATTTGATCATTCTCCCCGCGTTGAACTCTGTTCAATTATTTAGGCGTTGATGACATGATTGGAGTTTGGTTTACATCTTGGCTGTGGCTGAGGTTAAATTGTCCGTCTTCCCTTGCAGAAGGTTAATATGACATTGTATGCAAAATATAAGAGTGTAGTGACGATGAGACCCAACGCAAGATAGCTTACGGTAAAATGATGGACCATGTTGTGCACATTATTTGGTAATGTGGCGGAGTGAAGGCCTGTGAGTTGTTTTTGAAGTTCTTCTAATTTAGTTAGTTGGGGGTGGTAGCGGAGGTTGTCTCCAGGACTTGTGTGCCACCGCTCGGGAAATATCGTATCTTGTGCTAAACCAAGTTTGGTGTAGGATGCCCTTGCGTCGCTCGAATAAATTTCATGACCAGTTTGATTGCACGCTCAGAAGTCCGGAGCCGTTTAAGATGATTGGGAAGGCCTCACCATCACACACCACGTTGATTGATGATTCTGACTTGAGGACGAATATCCATTGGTTGGAGTGAGATAACTGTATCCAAGTGGGCTGTTCCTTTACTTCAGTGAATTTTCATTGTGGTGCATTTGGAACGTTGTTGAAGAGTTCAATCTCGCAGGCACATATATTAGCACCTCTGTTATATACTGGATGCAGTTGGTTACAGAGATAGTGAGAGCCTCCCAATAGTGTACATAATGATAGCTCCTGATCGTTAAGCGGGTAGTAATGATCCCGATGAGGAGTTACAGCTATGAATGGAGAAGATGATGCCACCGAGACAAATGTGTTGTTTATGTAGCTAGGTATAGGTATAACCCTGAATAGTTCAAAATGCTCTCCATTTACAAGTGGTAGTTTCACTTCAAATATTACATGATTGTTGGCTATTCCAGCCGCCACCGTCATCAACTTGTATAATTCTAGCAAGTTGTCCTGACCAGGAAGTCGAAAAGGAACGGGCAGATGATTCCGGATTAAGATGATTTCTTGTTTTAATTGTGTAGGTGCCAATAATAATGGGCTTATTTTTCCGTGACGAGTGTCGGTTAACACATCAATAATCGCTGACTGCACTCTCTGAAGATTGCTCGTGATTTACCATTTGGATTGCCAGTGATAGAAATAGATGTTGGACCCTGGCTTGCTGGCCTTGATCTCCATTGTTATTTATTCTGTTAATTATTTGCGCTATCTGGTTATCTAAAGCATTGAATTTCTTTTCAGGGGCATTCTGATCTCGTTTGATGATATTTATGGTTGAATCCACTACTGTAGTTTGGTTTTTTAACAGTTTGACTAAGTGCTGTTCATTTTCTTGAACGGAGTTAATGGTTTTGGACATCTCTTCTTCATACTTTGAGTCGAGAACACCAAACAATGAATTCGCTACATTTCCAACAATGTTAAACACACCTCTTTTTTGTCTATTCGGCGATTGCTGTGGCGTTAGTAGCTCGTTGTCTTTGGTCAACTCTTCTTCAAGGTGCTGGAAATGCTCGATTAATTGTTTGCAAGACGCCTTCTGCGGTATCTGATTGCAAAGATGGATTAATGCACTGGTTCCATTTTTAAAAGTAGTGATCTCCGTCCAATATGGCTGCAAATCATAATATATTATTAGTGTCCATTGACTTGTAACTAGGTTTGTGGATCCGAGATTCTCAAAGTGTATACCCAAATGTGTTTTGAATTGTGTGACTTCGATAGGGTTTCCTTTGGCGATTGGAAATGCAAGACAGGTTAATAACAGCGTGACCACGGCGGAACCAACTGACAATCGAGTTTTCTTCCTGGGTGCTTCTGTTGAGGTAGTGGGCCTTTTCGGGCTTGCACTGGTGGTGCCTTGGCGCTTCCTTTTGTCATGATTATCATTCATTTCATTTTGACCTTGTGGATCTTGTGTTGATGTGTTTGTGACTTCATCCTCGCATGGCAAAGGAGCAAGTTTGTGTATTGCCCGTCGGAAAGTACCTGTAGCAGTAAGTACATCTGGCACTCTTACGTGTCCATCTTTGCCCTGGTGTACTGCAATAATCCTTCCTAGAGGCCATTTCATCACTGGTACGTTGTCTTACTTTTTGATGACTATCGTTCCTGGTTTAGCGTTCTGCGATGATTGCTTCCATTTGGAGCGATGCTGGAGCTCATGCAAATATTCTACAGACCAGCGCTTTCAAAACTCGTGTTTAAGGTGAGATACCGCTTTTCAATGTCGAAGTACACTTTCTTGTTTGGGTTTTGCTTGAGCGTCTACTTGTGCGGTTAAAGGCTCTCCTATCAGAAAGTGCCCCGGTGTTAAGGCTGTAAGATCATTTGGGTCTGCGGACATTGACGTTAGTGGACGAGAGTTGAGAATTGCCTCTATTTCTATCATCACAGTTTCGGGTTCCTCATAGGTCAATGATGCTGGAGAGATCGTTCGGAGTAGTAAATACTTAGCAGATTTCACGGCAGCCTCCCATAAACCACCAAAATGGGGGGGCCCGTGGTGGAATAGAGTGGAAATCTAAACCCTTCTCGCTGCAAATTGATGTAATTTTTTCCTGCGACTGCCTTGAGTGTATTGCATGGCTTAGCTCGGCGAGTTGACCACGCCGGCCAATGAATCGCTTCAATGCACCTAAGAAGGCATCGGTTTAGAGATCACTCACTATTTCAAGATGTACAGCTTTTGTAGCGAAGCAACAGAAAACTGCGACGTGTGCTTTCTGTGATCGTTTTCCTCTTATCTTATAGTGGATCCAAATGGGGCCACAAAAGTCAACCCCTGAATTAATAAATGGTCGTACTGGTTGAATTCTTTGTGGTGGGAGATTACCCATTACTTGCGTCAATAGTTTTGGCTTACTCTTAGTACAGTGAACGCAATGTTGTGCAACTGCTCGGGCGATTGTCTTTCCCTTAATTGGCCAGAATCGCTGTCGCGTTATTGATAACAAACCTTGTGGTCCGACATGAAGATTTTCTCGGTGTACATCAGTCATCAATATTTTTGTTAGCTCATGTGCATAGGGTAAAAGCATTGGATGTTTCGCGTCATATGCTGGGGTAGAAGCTTCTAATCGTGCACCGACGCGTAAAATATTGTCAGTGTCCAAAAAAGGTGATAAGCTGGCTAATGGACTTGTCTTCCTGATTTCCTTTATTTCTGAAGGTCGTGGATCTCTTCTTTGAACTCTTCTTGCATTTTGTTTACAATTAAAATTAGTGCCTTATTAAGATCTCGAGTGGTGAGTGACCGTCCCGGAAGACAGTCTTCAACTTGTTTTCGTGTCCTGTTTATGAATCTTAACACGTATCCTATGATCCTTTGTAACCTTCGGAATGAATTTCCATGATTAATACCGTAGATAAAGTGGGTTAGATTTCCCTGGCTTTCTTTTGAAATGGTTACAGGTAGTGCGGCGCGCTTTCTTTCTAAATCACTTTGCGTATGCTTCGTATAGGGTGGAGGCCAAATGCATTCTTTCCCATGTATGAATGGAGGGCCGTAAAACCAAAGGTTGCATTCCTTGAATTTTTCCGGGTCCAAGCCTCTGGAAAGTATGTCGGCGGGATTCTCCTTGGATGCTACGTGCCTCCATTATTGAGGATTGGTGACTTCTTGAATAGCTGCAATTCTGTTCGCCACGAACGTTTGATGTGAGGTGGAGTTGATCCAGCTTAATACAATTTCAGAGTCAGTCCATAGATAGGCGGGAGTGTCATTTAATTTCAGACCCTTTTTTACCCTCTGACTTAATTCTGCTGATAGTTTTGCTGCACACAATTCTAAGCGGGGAAGTGTTAGCTGCTTCGTTGGTGCTACCTTTGACTTTGCGCTTTCTGAGGCGTCTGAGAAAGCATGTAGCTGTACCATTTTTGGGATGTCGTGGGAAAACACATGTCTTGGGAATTGTATATTGTTTAACAACCTCAGGTTGTTTCGAAATCTTGTCCATTTAGTGTAGTGTTCCATAGGGAGAGCAGCATCCCAATCTAGCTTTAGTTTCACAGTTCCTGCAGAAATATTTTATCTGTTATTACTACGGGCGCAATAATGCCGAGAGGATCAAATAATCTGGCAATTTCGGAAGTCACTGTTCTCTTCGTAGCTCGACTGGTGGTTTCCCAATTACTGCTAAACCGAAATTAATCGATTTTTGGCATCCATATTAATCCCAATGTTTTAATGGCAAGGTCCTTTTCATCCGTGAAATTCAATTGAACCTCCTGATCCTCTGTAGGTATATCTTGAAGTAATCGTGGGTGATTGGCGCACCATTTACGCAATTTGAAACCTGCTGCCTTGAGTATGTTGTTAATTCAGCTTTCATGTTTTGCGCATTTCCTAAACTGTTTGCACCCATCATGATATCATCCACATAGAAATTGCTTTTAAGTACTTCGGCTCCAGCTGGATATTTGTCTGAAGACACTTGGTTGCTAAGTATGGGGCTGAGGATGTTCCATAGGTAACAGTGTTCAGTTGGTAACATCTTATCTGTTGATTTGGATTGTCTCTCCAAAATATTAGATGGTATTTCCTGTCTGCTTGATGTAGTATCACCTGTCGATACATTTTCTGGATGTCGGCTGTAAATACGAATCGCGGCAAACGAAAGCGGAGAAGTATCGTGAACAAATCATCTTGGATGACTGGTCCCGTTTGTAATATATGTATCATTAACTGATACATTTGATGCAGTTTTTGCAGAAGCATCGAAAACTACTCTTAGTTTTGTGGTACTGCTGTCTGGTTTCAACACGCAGTGATGAGGGAGGAAGTAATGGGGTAAGTGAAGAGAATTACTGTCAACTTCTTCCATGTGACCTAGTCGTATATACTCATTCATAAATTCAATATATTGTTGCCGTAACTTCTCATTTTTTGCAAGTTTTCTTTCTAGTGCATTAAATCTTCTGAATGCAATGTCCTTTGATTGGCCTAAAATGCTTGGATCTCTTGAGAATGGGAGACATACAATAAATCGGCCAGTGGTGTCTCTTTGAACGGTTTGATTAAAGTGTATTTCGCACTGTTTTTCTGAGGCTCTTTTCTTGCGGTACCTCGGCTTCTTCAATTTTCCAAAATCTCGCAATTGCCTTGTCAATATCGGCTTCGGTGCAAATACCTTAAGTTGTCACTTGCTGTTCTATATGGCTAAGCTTGCCTGACATTGTCCAACCAAACACCGTGTTTTGTAAGGTTGGTAAGTTTGGTCCTAATTTGATCTGTCCAATTGAGAGAAGTTGATGGTAGAATTCTGCTCCGAGAAGTAAGTCAATGCGGTCGGGACGATGAAAAGTTGGATCAGCCATTTGAATGTTATGTGGTATTGCCCAGTTAGAAATATTCAATGGCTGAGTTGGTTGGTTGGATATAATATGTGGGAGAACGAAAGCCTCCAATCTAGCTGAGAAGCCATTTGCTCTTGAGCTCAGTTTCACATTTACTCTGTTTTGTGCGTGCTGCCTTCCATGTCCCACACCTTGGATGCACATTGACTCGTGGCTTGGCATAACACCTAGTTTCTTTACAGCCCTTGTGGTAATTAGGTTCACCTGCGAACCTGAATCTAGAATCGCACGACATTCTATTTCCTTTCCATTATCACCTGTCAGTCTAGCTCTTGCTGTATTCAGTAGAACGTAGCCCCTATGATTGCTGTCGGTCAATGTGGTTAGCGTTAGAGGTTGTTGAATCGTTCTTGAGCTAGTTGTTGATGCTGAGATCTGCTTTAGTTCTGGAGAGTATTTGTGCGTCCGTGGGGCTAATTCTTCGGTTTTTTCTTGATCTTCTATGTGCACCAGTGTGTTATGCTTCTTGGAACACTTGGTGCATCCCCTGAGTGTACACTTTGATGCCAAGTGTCCTGGTTTCAATCAATTAATAAAATAATTATAATAAATAAATTCAATCGACTAGTGGGTGACATTTGAAAGGTTTGACATTGGAAAAGTTTATGATTATAATTCGCTTTGCATGATATGCACTTCGCATTAGAGGAAATCACTGAAGTTAGAGACTTGACTGAAATTTGTTTCTTATAATTGTCCTCTGGAATTCTTCCCTTGTTGCCCAATGCTTCGAGGGATTGAAAACGTGTCTCGAGAAACGCTAGGAAGTCCTTGAGTGATTGTAATACCCTTGGATTAGTTAAAGATTGTTCGTACAGATAATGTGTGGTCTTATCTTATTTCTTTATCAAAATATGTAGGAGTAGCGGATCCCAATTTGTGGTAGATACTCCCAGGTTTTCTAACCCTAGAAGACATTCTTGTGTCGTATCATGTACTGATTTAATGGCTGCCGAGGAGGCCACTTCACCTGTATGCGAAGATTGCGCTAATAGTTTGTTAGTGAGCGCAGCCACTAGTAATCTGGGATTCTCATATCTTTCTTGAAGAATCTTCCACGCCGTTACATAATTTCCTTCGCTTAATGTGAAGTGTCTCAAAAGTTTCTCAGCTTCGCCGGTTAGGTTTGTCTTCAGGTACCACATCTTTTGGCAATTGCTCATTGTTTGCTTGTGGACCATCTGTGAAAACAAGTCGTAAAACTGACGCCATTTTGAGTAGTCCCCATCGAATTTTGGCAATGTAATCTTGGGTAATTTCAGCATTGTCATTGTAGACGACTCAGCGGGTGTGAATGATTGTGAGCTGGTACATAGTTCAAGCTTATCAGACATCATAATTAAACATTTCTGGACTCTTTCTTCCATGTTGATGTACTCGTCGATGTTGTACCCAAAGTTGATTGGATCTTCTGTTAACTCCCATATTTTGCCTGTAATCAGTTAATCGTTAACGCGGAACAAGCCTGGCATTTTATTCGACTAACGTGCGCGTAATCTGTGTTCATCTGCAATCTAGCTAGATTCATGCTCCAAATATCACGGTATATTCGCATCCGTCTACAAATGGGGCCACAAAAGTCAACCCCTGAATTAATAAATGGTCGTACTGGTTGAATTCTTTGTGGTGGGAGATTACCCATTACTTGCGTCAATAGTTTTGGCTTACTCTTAGTACAGTGAACGCAATGTTGTGCAACTGCTCGGGCGATTGTCTTTCCCTTAATTGGCCAGAATCGCTGTCGCGTTATTGATAACAAACCTTGTGGTCCGACATGAAGATTTTCTCGGTGTACATCAGTCATCAATATTTTTGTTAGCTCATGTGCATAGGGTAAAAGCATTGGATGTTTCGCGTCATATGCTGGGGTAGAAGCTTCTAATCGTGCACCGACGCGTAAAATATTGTCAGTGTCCAAAAAAGGTGATAAGCTGGCTAATGGACTTGTCTTCCTGATTTCCTTTATTTCTGAAGGTCGTGGATCTCTTCTTTGAACTCTTCTTGCATTTTGTTTACAATTAAAATTAGTGCCTTATTAAGATCTCGAGTGGTGAGTGACCGTCCCGGAAGACAGTCTTCAACTTGTTTTCGTGTCCTGTTTATGAATCTTAACACGTATCCTATGATCCTTTGTAACCTTCGGAATGAATTTCCATGATTAATACCGTAGATAAAGTGGGTTAGATTTCCCTGGCTTTCTTTTGAAATGGTTACAGGTAGTGCGGCGCGCTTTCTTTCTAAATCACTTTGCGTATGCTTCGTATAGGGTGGAGGCCAAATGCATTCTTTCCCATGTATGAATGGAGGGCCGTAAAACCAAAGGTTGCATTCCTTGAATTTTTCCGGGTCCAAGCCTCTGGAAAGTATGTCGGCGGGATTCTCCTTGGATGCTACGTGCCTCCATTATTGAGGATTGGTGACTTCTTGAATAGCTGCAATTCTGTTCGCCACGAACGTTTGATGTGAGGTGGAGTTGATCCAGCTTAATACAATTTCAGAGTCAGTCCATAGATAGGCGGGAGTGTCATTTAATTTCAGACCCTTTTTTACCCTCTGACTTAATTCTGCTGATAGTTTTGCTGCACACAATTCTAAGCGGGGAAGTGTTAGCTGCTTCGTTGGTGCTACCTTTGACTTTGCGCTTTCTGAGGCGTCTGAGAAAGCATGTAGCTGTACCATTTTTGGGATGTCGTGGGAAAACACATGTCTTGGGAATTGTATATTGTTTAACAACCTCAGGTTGTTTCGAAATCTTGTCCATTTAGTGTAGTGTTCCATAGGGAGAGCAGCATCCCAATCTAGCTTTAGTTTCACAGTTCCTGCAGAAATATTTTATCTGTTATTACTACGGGCGCAATAATGCCGAGAGGATCAAATAATCTGGCAATTTCGGAAGTCACTGTTCTCTTCGTAGCTCGACTGGTGGTTTCCCAATTACTGCTAAACCGAAATTAATCGATTTTTGGCATCCATATTAATCCCAATGTTTTAATGGCAAGGTCCTTTTCATCCGTGAAATTCAATTGAACCTCCTGATCCTCTGTAGGTATATCTTGAAGTAATCGTGGGTGATTGGCGCACCATTTACGCAATTTGAAACCTGCTGCCTTGAGTATGTTGTTAATTCAGCTTTCATGTTTTGCGCATTTCCTAAACTGTTTGCACCCATCATGATATCATCCACATAGAAATTGCTTTTAAGTACTTCGGCTCCAGCTGGATATTTGTCTGAAGACACTTGGTTGCTAAGTATGGGGCTGAGGATGTTCCATAGGTAACAGTGTTCAGTTGGTAACATCTTATCTGTTGATTTGGATTGTCTCTCCAAAATATTAGATGGTATTTCCTGTCTGCTTGATGTAGTATCACCTGTCGATACATTTTCTGGATGTCGGCTGTAAATACGAATCGCGGCAAACGAAAGCGGAGAAGTATCGTGAACAAATCATCTTGGATGACTGGTCCCGTTTGTAATATATGTATCATTAACTGATACATTTGATGCAGTTTTTGCAGAAGCATCGAAAACTACTCTTAGTTTTGTGGTACTGCTGTCTGGTTTCAACACGCAGTGATGAGGGAGGAAGTAATGGGGTAAGTGAAGAGAATTACTGTCAACTTCTTCCATGTGACCTAGTCGTATATACTCATTCATAAATTCAATATATTGTTGCCGTAACTTCTCATTTTTTGCAAGTTTTCTTTCTAGTGCATTAAATCTTCTGAATGCAATGTCCTTTGATTGGCCTAAAATGCTTGGATCTCTTGAGAATGGGAGACATACAATAAATCGGCCAGTGGTGTCTCTTTGAACGGTTTGATTAAAGTGTATTTCGCACTGTTTTTCTGAGGCTCTTTTCTTGCGGTACCTCGGCTTCTTCAATTTTCCAAAATCTCGCAATTGCCTTGTCAATATCGGCTTCGGTGCAAATACCTTAAGTTGTCACTTGCTGTTCTATATGGCTAAGCTTGCCTGACATTGTCCAACCAAACACCGTGTTTTGTAAGGTTGGTAAGTTTGGTCCTAATTTGATCTGTCCAATTGAGAGAAGTTGATGGTAGAATTCTGCTCCGAGAAGTAAGTCAATGCGGTCGGGACGATGAAAAGTTGGATCAGCCATTTGAATGTTATGTGGTATTGCCCAGTTAGAAATATTCAATGGCTGAGTTGGTTGGTTGGATATAATATGTGGGAGAACGAAAGCCTCCAATCTAGCTGAGAAGCCATTTGCTCTTGAGCTCAGTTTCACATTTACTCTGTTTTGTGCGTGCTGCCTTCCATGTCCCACACCTTGGATGCACATTGACTCGTGGCTTGGCATAACACCTAGTTTCTTTACAGCCCTTGTGGTAATTAGGTTCACCTGCGAACCTGAATCTAGAATCGCACGACATTCTATTTCCTTTCCATTATCACCTGTCAGTCTAGCTCTTGCTGTATTCAGTAGAACGTAGCCCCTATGATTGCTGTCGGTCAATGTGGTTAGCGTTAGAGGTTGTTGAATCGTTCTTGAGCTAGTTGTTGATGCTGAGATCTGCTTTAGTTCTGGAGAGTATTTGTGCGTCCGTGGGGCTAATTCTTCGGTTTTTTCTTGATCTTCTATGTGCACCAGTGTGTTATGCTTCTTGGAACACTTGGTGCATCCCCTGAGTGTACACTTTGATGCCAAGTGTCCTGGTTTCAATCAATTAATAAAATAATTATAATAAATAAATTCAATCGACTAGTGGGTGACATTTGAAAGGTTTGACATTGGAAAAGTTTATGATTATAATTCGCTTTGCATGATATGCACTTCGCATTAGAGGAAATCACTGAAGTTAGAGACTTGACTGAAATTTGTTTCTTATAATTGTCCTCTGGAATTCTTCCCTTGTTGCCCAATGCTTCGAGGGATTGAAAACGTGTCTCGAGAAACGCTAGGAAGTCCTTGAGTGATTGTAATACCCTTGGATTAGTTAAAGATTGTTCGTACAGATAATGTGTGGTCTTATCTTATTTCTTTATCAAAATATGTAGGAGTAGCGGATCCCAATTTGTGGTAGATACTCCCAGGTTTTCTAACCCTAGAAGACATTCTTGTGTCGTATCATGTACTGATTTAATGGCTGCCGAGGAGGCCACTTCACCTGTATGCGAAGATTGCGCTAATAGTTTGTTAGTGAGCGCAGCCACTAGTAATCTGGGATTCTCATATCTTTCTTGAAGAATCTTCCACGCCGTTACATAATTTCCTTCGCTTAATGTGAAGTGTCTCAAAAGTTTCTCAGCTTCGCCGGTTAGGTTTGTCTTCAGGTACCACATCTTTTGGCAATTGCTCATTGTTTGCTTGTGGACCATCTGTGAAAACAAGTCGTAAAACTGACGCCATTTTGAGTAGTCCCCATCGAATTTTGGCAATGTAATCTTGGGTAATTTCAGCATTGTCATTGTAGACGACTCAGCGGGTGTGAATGATTGTGAGCTGGTACATAGTTCAAGCTTATCAGACATCATAATTAAACATTTCTGGACTCTTTCTTCCATGTTGATGTACTCGTCGATGTTGTACCCAAAGTTGATTGGATCTTCTGTTAACTCCCATATTTTGCCTGTAATCAGTTAATCGTTAACGCGGAACAAGCCTGGCATTTTATTCGACTAACGTGCGCGTAATCTGTGTTCATCTGCAATCTAGCTAGATTCATGCTCCAAATATCACGGTATATTCGCATCCGTCTACTCATCGACTAGTGGCGAAACACCAGAAAGACCATTCCTTTTAGGTCGCTGTTATTTTCGATTAGTAAGGTGTTGTTTTAAGAACTATCTATTTTCTGTGCTCCCGTGACTCTCTGTTTGTATGTTGTGTTGCTGAGTTTCCTTGTTTCGTTTGTGCTGCTTTCTTTTTGTTTGAAATGCTTTGGATAAGCCTTTGAAAGCGAAATGTAGTATGTAAGCGGTACGATTTCTAGGGTAACTTTTGACTTAGGTTTTTGCTTAAACGATCGCTGCTGTCTTTGCACCCCTTTTGTAGTGTTTGGGAGTGTTTTTTTTTCCTTTTTTGCTTACTAATATTTTATTGCATGGGTTATGGGAGCCTCATTCACCTCAATATATGTTATATTTCGGTGAATAGGTCAATTGTTTCCAGGCCTCTGCCTGCGAAGTGCGCCTTCTGAGTTAGAAGGGTTAATTCTATTATTATTATCCTTTGTTCTGAAGATATCCACTTCGATCTAGATATTCCCTCCTCATTCTTGAATAATATTATAGGAAGAAGTGATAAATCAGGATCACTGAATGAGAGGTTAAGTAGTAGGAAGTACACAATTAATTTAAAAACAAAAACAAAAGCCTACTATTTTCATTGAATAAAAGTCATATATTTGAAGTGATAGAATAGGATACTGTAATGTGTGTGCATACATAGCTCGTCGGTATGGGGTTACGTTCTTGGACATCCTATTCACACATTGCAAACAGAAGTTCGCGTGCCTGTAGCGAAAGAAGGTTGTGGAATCCTTCCTTCAAGTCTGCCACAAAGGATAGAAACACAAAAGAGGAACAGATATTGAAGGAAGAACAACAGAACTGGTGTCACCTACTGTTCCTAGCTGCGCTGAACTGTCATGAAAAATGCACAAAATGAAAATCTACCCCCTTGATCGCCAGTTCAGGAACTAACCCACCGCTATCCTGCATCTGGCTATGATGCAGGCCCAAACTAAAGAAAGGATGCTGAAATAAAAGAAAAGAAAATCTTATTTAAGATATAAGGGACACACAAAGACAAAATTAGTTCATAAAATTATAATATATTAACATCCAATAAATGAGTATCTTAAACATTTTATAATACTTAAAGTATCTAATTCATAAACTACAAAAAGAAATCAGACTGGTTTTTATATTTAAGTTATTTATGTATAACTTAATTATTCGACGTCTCTAAATTCCAGACCACCTATATCATCTTCATTTGCCTATGTGTAAAAACTCAATAAGCTACAAAGAAACCAAAAACTGGAGACGGAGTTGGATCAATGCGTTGAGCGGCAAGACCACCATGCCATGGCTCCCGGGTTCGAGCCCAGATGACCGTGAACTTTCATTAAGAAATTAAAATAATCCACTCCGTCTCTGGGCTGTTGTCTAGCTCGCAGCAATGCAAACAAGACTCAAGTTTCCTCACTTCCCTTACCCTAATTCCCTTCCAGCCAAAACCATGCTAACGCATCAAAGGGTTGTCCCCTAGGATTTGGCCATATCGTATAAAAATAAAAAATAAAAAAAAAAATTTATTGACTCAAACTAAGCATTTATCATGTGAATCGGCCAGGCTCACCGACTAAAAAGGTGGTGAAAATCAATCAACGTTAAGATAAGTTATGCCCGACGGTAACTTAATAGCTGCAACGCCGGGGTCTTTTGTGCACAAAAGTCCGACGTAGTGTAGACTGTCATAAAAGCAATAATATCATTAAATTTACAACCAGAAAATAAAACATCTATATTATGTACGATTACGATAGTCTCACTAAGAGATATACTGGCGAATGCAGAAGTACCTATTCGGTAAGCGGAATTCACATAAAAAAATTTGTTTGTTTGTTTGAATATAAGTATGATTTCTAAAGCGAATATTGAACATTTCTTTTTTTCTTTTTATGTCTCTTCGTCTCAGTCATATCTACCAATTATGTGTAAATGAGTAAGTATGTAATCACTTCGATATAATTATTTCCTACTAGTTAATCACTAATTGACCTATTCTGAAAGACCTGCTCTTAACTACTGACAGGATGACATCAGAATTTCAAAATCTTTCAATTACTTTCTCTCGTTTCTACTTGAAATAATTGACCAACATTATAGTTTTAATAAATTTAATAGATTTGTTTGCCGCAATGAATAATTTAATCGCATAGAACGATAAAAAACGTAAATTGAATAATTGATGTGCTATGTATGTATTTGTATAACTAGCATGAGCTACGCGTAAAATGACATAGTAGTTTGGTAGATTGTAATCGCATTTTGTCAACTTATTCATTTGATTCTGGAAACTAATCCATTTGCTAGGACTATTATTGTCATTAATAAACTTAAATTAATAACTATTTCGCGAGTATGTGCTCATGTGTTCACTAGTCTACGTATTTATGTATATGTAAGTCTCGATTAGCCTTTTTTTTAATGAACTTCTTACTTAAAGCAATTATGCTCTTGTTGCAAGACAACAAAAATGTTTCCCTTTTACTGGAGCAATGACAGCGTTGGAGAATTCCGAGTAACTAAATTTGAATTTTGTTACCTTAGCGCTTCCCTATTATTTTGGGAGTACACATGTTGAAGGCGTCTGGTCTGGGTCAAAAATGGTGACGGGCAAGCGGTGGCCGGGCTGGCGTTTGAGGCGCTTTCACATTTGTGATTTTCCACTCAGGTTTATAAGTGGAAATACATTTTTACCTTTTTAAACGTCTCTAGATGTTTGGCAATGATTCTGATAGTCTCCCTTATAGTCAAGTCCTTTTGCATTAAGGAGGTTACTTTGATTTTTTTCTTTGTTCTAAAAAGATTTTTCTTACTTCTGCTTGCTGTCGTGCACCGGCTGCTGTCACAGAACGTTGGTCTTCTTCTTCTCGGAAGTCAGAAGTATGGCCAAAGATTACTCTACTAGATAAACGGCTTCGAACAAACTAGTAAAAAAAATTTGGTTGCTTTTGTATATTTCCCGCATCGGGCAACCCTGCAGTCAGAATTAAAAATTTGTTTTCCGGGAGAGTTTGTGGATAAGAGACAAGTATACTTTTCTTATGTTTGTTTAAAAATGCCAAATGTTCTTCACTAATAAAAAGATCAGAATACATTGACGGTTTGAAAGTCTCTTACGCACACGAGTAACTAGCTCGGTCACGTGCTTCACATGAATTCTTTTCATTGGTGGTACTTTTTAGTACATTTCTCTCTTCGACAAGATTTAGCGGTACTTTTTTGACAGAAACATGTGATTCTCTCCGGATGAGAACAGAATTTTGACAGGATTAAGTGATTCTCTCAAATAATTTTGACAGGAATAAATGACTGCACACTACCTGTACTCTTTATTTGCATATATATTCTTATGACTTTAAAATCTGAATATATTTCGTTTTACTGTGGCGCCAGTGTTACTTTTTCAAGATTAACTGGGTATTTTAGGGAGCCGGTTATCTAGTAGTAAGTAATCTTTGGTATGGCCTTAGATTAAAGAACTAGAGGAAGCGCTGTACCGCGTAAAATTCCTATCCGTGAGTGAAGCTGCTCGAGGAATTTAAAATCAGCTGGGGTCGTTGACTAACAGGGACGAAAGCATATAAGAAAATGGGGCAAATATTTTTCGTACTGTCAACTGTTGTTTACTTTTGTGCGTGAAAATGTTTCCTCAAGTGAATTAAGTTAAATTTGTTGAAATAGCTTCTTTTAAAACTGTATGTAATCATTCCAATAAAGTAATTAGACTATTTTGTGATTTTTTTGTGAACCGGCTTTGCCTTAACACCCAGAATTTGTTTAAATTAATCAGCATTAAGTGTTCGGTTTTTTCGTGCGCAAATAATTAGAAATAAGATGATGGGAAGTTGTTTTTCCTGTAAATACATAACTCGAATTACTTCTAAATTCATTCTATAAACATGAGAAGTTTAATTAAAACCTCAATTTATAGAATAAAGCAAAAGTTTCGTAAGAATATTTGTGAGGTTAACGTGAAAACTGATTTTAATGTTTTGGGTCGTTGGTAACAGGAAGGCGTCAAAGAAAAATTTTAGGAGGCATCAATAGGAAATCTTAAATAAGATTTAATCAATAACAACCAACATTGATGATTCGCTTGACCTATAATAGCCGTGTTTTTTAATGAACTGGTTCATCAGATCATTAAAAGAACGATTAGGGAAATTTTTTAAATAAAACTGCAGCTGACTTCCCAAGTTGCATATTTGTCAGTTTTAGGCGTTTTAAGTTTCTATTTTACGCCAAAGATAAAGTCTAATCGTAAACAAGAAGATATAAAATATTAAATATATTTAAAACGCATTGCACATTCACAAAAATGACATTTGTATTGAAATTGAAGTTGGCAGCGTTTTATTTTCAAGGAAATTTCGTAAATTCCCTTGAGCGGGATGTGAACTAGATCCTACGAAGAAATAACTAAACGGAACGGCTGTAAACGCAAATTTCTGAAGCATCTCACAATTCCAAACATACTTTCCACTACAAACGTATTTTGAACATGGCCGTAGTAATTTTTCTTTTTTAGGTAAATTTGCGAAAAATATTACTTTAAGTACAATAGCCCCAAAAATATTAATTAACGACGTCTCTGCGCCAAATTAAACCAAGTTCAAGCTAAATAAAAAAAATTTACCAGATGTAAACATAAACGAAAATGAATTTTCCTTACTACTTTTAATTAAAATTACTTAGTAATTAACTTTGTTTACACGTTTAGAGCGTATTTACTACCTATTTGTAGCGAAATATTTGGAAAGAACTTACTCAATTTTGAGAATTTTACACAATGCACGATATTTTATTTAGTTTATTTTACACTGGAATACACTTTCACTTCTATAATGTTGCGGTTTATTAATTTTATCTCACAAATTAACACACTTTGAATGAATTTAACGTAAAATAAATTCTTTCCGGCACTTGTTTACATTAAAAATGGCAATTCAAGTATCTTCTTCTTACTGACGAAATTAAATTCGCCCTTTCGTCCCCCACACTTTTTCCACAAACGAGATGCTTCACTCACGTATAGGATTTTTACACGGTATAGCCATTCCGTTTAGTTCTTTCTTCGTAGACTAGATCATGAACACTTTCGACAGGCGATATTTTCGTTAAAACTTCACTTCGGTTTGTTGATAGTAATGCGAGAAGCGATATAGTTAAAATGTTAGTTTTTTTTAATATTATTTGCTGTAATCTATGAAAATGTAAAAAAAAGCTTCTTTGGATACACGGAAAGATTCTTGAAACCAAGAATTATAAAACTTTGTCATAAAAATGAACTTTTTTGTGCACGAAATATATAAAAATTACTTTTTGTTTGGCGTTATAACGCTGCCGTAAGAATCGCCTTTCTTCCCGATAATTTATTACACTTTCGTCTTCATTTTCCCTATCTTCCACAAGTAAACCAACTCCACTTATTTTAATTCATAATTAAGATTGTATAGAAATTCTAAAGAGCAAAATTTGTAATGCTAAATATATGTGGAATGTCAAAAAGTTCGAAAATATTTCGAAAATGATAGAATCGCCTGTCGAACGAAAATGTTGCAACATACCGCCAAAGCGCTATTTTCGCTTCGATGATCGCTTTCGAAGTTATGTTACAACATCTTGCCACTGGTCATGTACGTGCTTAGAGTATATAACTATAAGGAGAGGAGGCCCTAAAGCCAAAAAACCTCGGCACTTTTCTTGATGTAGTTGAATCGTTGAGTTGTGTTTGTTTTCGTCATGGCAGTAGTAAAACAACGACATTTCTAGAGGTGGGCCAAAATAAATTGGAAATTAGAGCGTAATTGCATTTTACAATTGCCTCAAGGAATTGCGAATGATTTTGTTTTTTGTAGCGAATCTATATCACAAAATTAAATTGAAACTTTTAAACATTTTAATCACGAATTTAAGTTTTTAGTGTCCCTTTATAAAAGTTAAATCACGAGCCACTGGGTTAGCTAAAGAGAAGCAAAAATTCGATCTTAGAAAATGTAAACAAACTAAGAACGCGCCGAAAAAACTTCACTTTTCTTTACGTTCCGTTGCTGTTCTTAGCGTGTCAATGCAATTATATCAAGCTTAAGAACTAACAAAACATTATTTTAATCAAAAACTTCCCTACAAAACGATATTCCACGTTACAACGCCAATTGTTTGCACAACACAAAACCGCGCACTTCATTTCAACAATTTCACTATTAAAGTACACTGTCTACAATTCAAAAAGTTGAAAGCTATTAGCTTTAAGGTTTTCTAATATATTGCACTAAAATAAAGAGTAAAAACCACTAAGAACTTTATATGGAATTACAAAACAAAATTGTTAAACCATCAAACAATTCACGATAATCACTTTGACAGTTCGCAAACAAAGGAGAAGACCTCCGTCCTCACCTTGCCTATAAGCCAAATGCCGATCACACGTACACGGTTTCACAGATGAGGGCCTTTCCTGTTGTTATATATTCTAAGTGTACGTGCCATAGTGTTGTTAAATGCTTACTCACAGATGGCGTGGAGTATTCTTGAATTGCTCACATTACAATACTGTTACTATTTTGTACCTATCTCATGTTTTTGCTGAAATTTTGTTTTGTTTCCTCGATAAGTATAGGAGATAATCTGCTTTTACGTTGAACCTGTTCGGAATTATTTAGACAAGATGTTCCTAAGATTAGTAGTATTGTAAGGTTGCATCTAGTTAAGCAATAACGTAAGTTAGGAAAACAGAAGTTGATGAATTAAGATATTCGTCCTCATTCCCAATCCCTTTTTCTTCTAGCCCTATGTGTTTAATTTGAATTTTATTTGTTTTGTTTTCTATTTCAGCATCTTATTTATAGGTTGGGCCTGTACCTTAGCCCGGTACAGGGATGGGTTGGCTTGTAGCCTGAACTGTCAGACAAGGGGGTACATTTTCTTTTGTTGCATACTTAGAACAGAAAACGAAAGGAAGTGCAATACCGTCTATAAACCGTGTACGTGTTTTTCAATTTTTTGTTTGTGGGAAAGGTTTGGGAAGGGGTTAAAAAAACGACTTGGGAAATGTCAATTTGACGTGGACTTTCTGAAGAGTGCGCATTCAAAGTGTTTAACGAGTGTTTATTGAATCATGTTCACTGTTCAGTTATTGGTGTAATTTTACAAATAAAGACAATTAACATTTAAAAGACTATTTTGGTTTAGTTTACTAAGAATCTGAGGTGATTAATTTGACCATTTTTCGTAATGAAGTGTGCGGTACTTTGTTCTAAAAATAACCGACGCATTGGTTGTGGAAAATCATTTTTCAGAGAAGTTAAACAATATAATAAGCAATTATATAGCATTTTTTTGAAATATGTGCAAAAGCTGTATAAATAAAAGCTAAATTACCAAAAAATATAAATATTTCTTTTGATGGTGCTCGTTTGTTTACATTTGAGATTCATAGGAATTTTGGGTCACCTTGGTGGTTTCAGCGACAGCTGAGGGAAGCTGTTGGCTGGGGGCTCTTATAAAACTTTAAAAATATTAAAATATTTTTCTACTTTTTAGTATTTTACGTTTCCAAAAAATTAAGACGTCAGAGAACTGTTGTTAAAATCCATCGGTAGAACTGATTATAATATACCATCCGATGGTAGTAATGTTTGCGAGGACCACTTCGAATGAGTCAGAAATTTACTACTTCCATGGTGAAAACTAACACAGTCACACCTTTCAAACACATAAGGAAAATTCGGAAATTTTTTTAGCATGGTGCACTTCCTTTCGTTTTCTGTTCTAAGGCTCTACCTTACGGCCTGTAGTTATCAAGATGGCGTTGCGCCAGTGCAGAATATTCGCAAAACAGCTGTTGATCTCAAAATGAAATTTAAACAAAATTGGATTTTTACGTAAATTATGAATATTTCGTAATTAATCTTAAAACTTGTAATGTATGTGTGTGCATGATGTGCAACGTGAAGTTACCGCAGGATGTTCAAGTGGCACGCGCTAGCTGGCAGCACGCCCTATCTCGCCGGTATGGGGTGTGAGTTCTTGAACATCATCACACATCTACAACAGAATTCCGCGTGCCTGTGGCGAAGAAAGGTTGTGGTATCCTTTCTTCAGGTCTGCCACAAAGGATAAAAAAACGAGAAACAGATAGAAAGGAAGAACAACAGGTCTGGTGTCACCTGCTGTTCCTAACCGCGCTGAACTGTCATGGAAAATGCACTAAAGAAAATCTACCCCCTAGACTGACAGTTCAGGCTACAACCCACTCCATCCCTGTACCTGGCTAGGGTACAGGCCCAACCTAAAAAGGGTGCTGAAACAAAAAAATACAAAAAAAATTAACTCAAAAACATTGGGATAGACGGAGAAGGGATGAGGAAAGCAAGAAGGGGAAGAAGCGTTAGAGAGTTCCTGAAATTAAAAGAAATTATTTATAACATATTTAATTTAATTGGACAAAAAAAGGGAATTTACTACTCGAATTCTTAATTAAATATTATTTCTAAAAAAAGAAATATTAAATAGCATTTATATTGAGAAACTTAAATGTATATTTTGATCAATAAAAAAAAATTTAAGGTTCGATTTAATACTAAGATGTTAAGATCTTGTTAATGGAAATTTCAAGGATATTTATACGGCGGTCATATTATATAACACTAGTGTTCAAATAAAATGATAAATCAATTCGGAACAGATTTTAGACTTTGAAATATTACATCTTATTAATATAGGTAGGCACTTACTATATTCACAACACCCGATTTAAAATTCTTAATTCTCGACTTTTCTTTTCTATAGTAAGTAAATTACATCTTTTAGATGTCGGGCGGCAATGCTTTAACGAATGTTTGTGCAAAAACATAATAACATTTACTAATCTGAACTCTCTAAAATCAATTATATTCTATATAGATATACTTCATAGTGATAAAGTTTAAGTCTGACAAAAATACTGTCGTGAATGGACAACTAATTCGTAACAAGATCTATATATAGTGGATTCCTAATGAATCAAAGAATTGAATAACTTCAAATTTTCACTCAAACAAAAAATGAACTGCGCAGGTTGAATATTGCAACAAATATGACTTTTCGTTATGAAATTAATGTAATTTAAACACTTGAAACAAACTTAACTCTTATAGTAGCGAAAGATGTTTTGTAAGAAAATCCGGGAACTACACACTTGAAAAATACGGTAGAATCCTAATCGAATCTGAAGTTTTGGCTAATAATTAACGATATGCTTGAATTATTTAGACTTAGAGCCGAATGACTGTCTTTGTCTTATCTGAGTTTGCAGTAATCATTATCTCAGCGTATCTGAGATTCTGTACATTATTTTGTCAGCTCTCCCTTTTTTTCTTTTTTGCTTGCCATAAAAACTCTCCACTAAAACTCAGTAGATCACATGAAACCGAATAGTGTATCCTCATCCGTTTTGAGGTCAATAGAACTATTGATCTTTTACGATAGGCTTTATAAAGCACTGTACTTCTGAGTGTTTTCGCTATTGTTCCTATATAGTCTATTTGGTTCAAGATGTCAAAACTTAACTATACCATGCCTATTTAAATTAATTGCATAAATGTATAAATATATTAATAGGTAAATAAACTGAAAACCTTATACTCCAGGGGCAGGTGTACGAGCTCTCGCTGTAATGGAATTGTCAGCCCTAATTCGTCTGTCATCTATTTCCATACCAGAGTACTGTTTCTTTGCAAAATTGGCATCTTCGGAGCTCCCAAAGTTTACGAAGCAGGAACATCGATTTGCCCAAATTTGGAGTAAATCTCCGTACTGTTGTCTTCAGTCGGATAACGCCTAATTCAGATTTTCCTAAATAGCAACTCTGTTGAGGATGTTCCCTTCGTCCAACACACCTTCCTCGATGTGGTTAAATGATACGGGATTATGATTTTCGCCGTGCTGTAACTTTTGTGATCATGTGGTAATTAAGACCTTGATCGTGATCTGGTTTTTTTTTTGGGTACTTATTACCAGAATATAACTTTTGTCTTACATAAAGGATGCCGCGGATAAAATAAGATAAAATTAAAAGTTTTTCTTTTTGACTTACCTCCTGTTGCTGATCACCTCTGGCAGCTGTCACGGAACAATCTTCTTCTTCCCCAAAAGATTACATCCGTGCTTAGAATATATAACAACAGGAAAGGCCCTCATCTGTGAAACCGTGTATGCGTGATCGGCATTTGGCTTTTAGAGGAGGTGAAGACGGTGAGCTCTTCTCCTTAGCTTGCGAACTGTCAGTTATTACCGTGTTTTGTCCGATGGTTTAACAATTTTGTTTTGTAATTCCATATAAATTTCCGAGTGTTTTTTACTCTTTATTTTAGTGCAATATATTAGAAAACCTTAAAGCTAATAGCTTTCAACTTTTTGAAGTGTAGACAGTGTACTTTAATAGTGAAATTGTTGAAATGAAGTGCGCGGTTTTGTGTTGTGCAAACAATCGCCGTTGTACACGTGGGAAATCGATTTTCAGGGAAGTTTTTGATTAAAATAATGTTTTGTTAGTTCTTAAGCTTGATAAAATTGCATTGACACGCTAAGAACAGCAACGGAACGTAAAGAAAAATGAAGTTTTCTTGGCGTTCTTAGTTTGTTTACATTTTCTAAAATCGCATTTTTTGCTTCTCCTTAGCTAACCCAGTGGCTCGTGATTTAACTTTTATAAAGGGACACTAAAAACTTAAATTCGTGATTTAAATGTTTAAAAGTTCTTACTTAATTTTGTGATATAGATTCGCCAAAAAGAAAGAAAGTCATTCGCAATACCTTGAGGCAATTGTAAAATGCGATTACTCTAATTTCCAATTTATTTTTGCCCTTCTCTAGACATGTCGCTGTTTCACTACTGCCATGACGAAAACAAACACAACTCAACGATTCAACTACAAAAGAGCCGAGGTTTTTTGGCTTTGGGGCCTCTCCTTATAGTTATATACTCTAAGCATCCGTGGCAGCTAGCAGGGGCGACAACCCCAGGGTATAAAATGCACTTTGAATAGATAAGGCATGGCTCACATTACAAACTTTCCCCATTTCTATATAACTGGTTAATTGTAGCTTGTCTTAGGTGTGAAAGGATATTTCAGATCGTCGACAAGGGGTGTTATTTGAACAAAATTCCACTGTGCACTTCATAATAAGTTTTCACTAAAACCTTCTTTATTTAGCTAACAATTTCAGTTAAAGTATATATAAAACTTCTTTCACTTCACCAATATAAGCTTTTTAATGATATATATTACACCAATTTCATTAAATCAGAACTTTTAAATCAGTCAACAATTTTGTCACGTCAAGTAAATAGAAAAGTGGCAGAACTTCGTGTTTTTGACAACACATCGTTTAATTTTGACATCACACGCATTAAAATTTAGCCACGGAAAATCAGCGTATACATATACGTAAGCGCATCTCCATTAGTTTCTTCCTCGTAGTATACGAGAAGAAAAACTGAAGCAAAATTTTCTGAAACTTTTTGTCAAATTGGAAACTGATTGTCAAACTTTGACATTACATTTATGAAAGTTTTTATGCAGACAAGTGTCCTCTGGAAACAAATTTTAAATTGTGTGAAATTTGCTTAGAATTTTAAAAATTTGTGTAGTGCAGTGCTAAATAAACATTAAATACAATTTATTATTTAGACATTATAAGTGAAGTTTACTTAGAAAACATTAAATAATTAATAAAATGAAGTGCATTATAAATTTGTGTGAGATCAAAGTGCGAAATCAACCTCTTGGAGTCTCGTTTCATAGGTAAATATAGAACAAATAGTAGTTAAATAGTAATGCTACATTGAATGACTTAATTCAAGGCAAATCAATTAGTTTTAGCACAAAAACAAAGCGAAGTAAAAGTAACTTTCTTGGTCGCCATCCGTTTGTTTTCTTTTAAGGTTCAGTGCTATGGTCAATTTTTAATATAAGGGGAAGCTAGAGAAATATTAACTAGTCGTAAACGTAACGCCGGCGAAGTCACACTTTCATAGAACTCTTCTCAAACGTTACGCCGCCGACGAAACAGAAACGAGTCGCTTACGTTTCATTTGACCATAGAGAAGTGAAACAAAATGGCGAAGAGTTGTTTATGTTTTGGTAATTCGCTAACTCTACGCCGGAGGCGTACTGTTTGTGTTATACTTTAGTGTGTCGTTTACGAAATGCCTTTAACGAAATTATTTCAGCTGACGTAAACGAAATAGTTTTAGTCGCTGTTAACTCCATTTCATAAAGTTCACTTTGAAAATTTTCACTGTAAAAATTTTTGCATGAGAAATGTTGAAGTTTAACGGTTAAACTCAACTTTATCTTCGGCTCAAAAGTTGTAACAGTGAAGGGTTCCATAGCGAACTGTAACTGTAAAATAAATTAATAATGTAAATGGTTTTTGAAAAATTTGGAGAGGAGAAAAGAAAGCTAATTCATTCATTCATTTATTTTTATATTTAATATATTTTCATTAACTTATAAATGTACTGTGGTGACAGAACGATTGTAGTGCCAAACCACTTTAACTATTGTAACGTTTTATTATTTTTGGTTAAGTTCGTACATTCAGATTACTTGTTGTAAATGCTAACCTAGTAGGTCGGAACAATTTTGTTTAAATAATTTGTGTATATAAAGCGAGAAAATTGTTCCATAGGTTCAGTTTTTCAATTAGTCTCTAACGAATATGTATTAAAATATTTTTTTAAATAAAAAATAATAAAAACCAACCAAATTAATTTTAAATCAAAACGAGATAATTAATAATTTTAATTTCAGCCTAGGCAAGACCTTTAAATAGGTATATTTTAAAGTCCTCTGGAGTTCTGCCCTCTCGAGGCCCTCATGGAGTTGTAACGTATGTGTGTGCGGAATAGCAACGTGAAGTTGCCGCAAGATGTTCAAGTGCCACGAGCTAGCTGGCAGCACGTCCTAGCTCGCCGGTATGGAGTGTGAGTCGTTGAACATCATCACACATTCACAAATAGAATTCCGCGTGCCTGTGGCGAAAGAAAGTTGTAGACTCCTTCTTTCAGGTCTGCCACAATAAGATAAAAATAATAGAGAACAGAAAACAGAAGGAAGAGCAACAGGTCTGGTGTCACCTGTTACCGTTCGCCGCACTGAACCATCTTGAAATTTGTAAAAACAAAAAGAATTTACCCACGTATGCGATGGTTCAGATACTAACCCACCACTTTCCTACACCTAGCTAAGGTATAGGCCCAACCTGTAAAAAATGCTGAGACAAAAAAACACCAAAAAAATTAAATCAAAAACATTGGGATAGAGGGTGAAGGGATGAGGAAAGCAAGAAGGGGAAGAAACGTTAGGGAATTCCTGAAACTAAAAGAAGTTATTTATAACATATTTGATTCACTAGGATATAAGAAAAAAAAACATTAATATAAACGATACTTAATCAGGTGAATTTAGCTTAATATACACACTTAACCCTTACGCTACTTGAATTCTTAATTAAATATTATTTATAAACGAATTATTAAATATTATTTGTGTTGCGAAACTTAAATATACATATTTGAATAAAAAAAATTAAAGTTCGATTTATTATTATGATTTTGTTCGATAATATTTCCTAGAATTTTATACGGCTGTCATATTATATACGAATAGTATTCAGTCTTAAATAAAATGATAAAACAATTCTCAAAAGATTCTAGATATTGAAGTATTACATCTCATTATTATATGTAGTCACTTACTGCATTCACGACACCCGATTTAAAATTTAAATTATTGACTTTTTATCCCATTGTAATTAAATTACATCTCTTAGATGTCGCGCTGCTCTTCTCTACTAATGTTTGTGCACAAACATAATAACATTCACTAATATAAAGGTTCTAAAATCAATTATATTCTATCTAGATATACTTTACAGTGATAATGTTTAAGTCTCACAAGAATACGGTCATGAATGGAAAATTAATTTGCAACAACATCCAACATCGGATTGCCGATAAATCAAAGAATCAAATAACTTCACATTTTCACTCTAACAAAAAAACTGAAAATAACATAATTTAAACAATTGAAACAAACTGAACTTTTAAAGCAGCGAAAGATGTTTTGAACGAAAATCCGGGAACTGCACATTTAAAAAAAATACGCTCAAATCTTAATCGAATTCGAAGTTTTACACCGTGCTTGTGATATCGCTTACATAGCAAATTTTATAATAGGCTGACTGACTTACAGGAATTGCACATTTTCAGATCACCTTTTTGCTTGCAATAAAAACTGTCCACTAAACTCAGTTAGGCACAAATAGATCACATGAAACCGAATAGTGTATCCATATCCGTTTTGAGGTTAGTGGGACTTGTTGCAGCATACCGCTGATAACACAATAATGCCTTAAACTGGCAACAAAAACTAAAAAAAAATATAAATAAACAATAACTCGGTAGAAATATTTTGTGACAGTTCTCAACTGTCAAGTTGTGAAGGGATCGGATGTCATCGCATTCACATTTCCAAGCAAAGCATAGCTCAGTTACAGCGAAACCTAAAGCTGGAATTATAGGAGGTTGCATGTCGTCTCTTTTCAGCCAATCTAATTGATGTCATGTAGGAGAAATTTCCGTCGACTTAAATTCCAAGTCCAGCCTGAAGAGTCATTCAGTCTTGAAGTGCCAAGTAGTGAAGTCAAGAATTTCAAAGGGCGTGCAGAATTTTGGAGAAGTGAGTGAGCATACATTAAAACAGTGAAAAATTATTGGAGTTGGGCTTATTACCAAGCCAATAATTTTTTATATATAGTTTTGTGGTTTGTTTACGGATTGGGTGCAAGAAATTAATTACTATGGGTTTATTACCAGGTAATTAATTTTATGTAAAAATAGTAAAAATTATTGGAATTGGGCTTATTACCAAGCCAATAATATTGAACGTGGTTTTGTGTGGGATTTTAAGGTTAGATTCAAGAAAGTAATTACTCTGGGTTTATAACCAGGTAATTACTTTTTACATAAGAATTTAATCCAACAGGGGCTAGGTCAAGTAAAGAATTATTTGTATTGGGCATATTACCAAACAAATAATTTTTGAATTATTACTAACAAATAAGTAATCAAATTTTTGGAGTTGGGTTTAGTACCAAGCCGACAATTTGAACGTTGTTCTGTGTGGGTTTTTGTGAATTACGAGTAGGAGATTAATTACTCTGGGTTATTACCAGGAAATTAATTTTTACAGTAAATTTAAATTCAACATTTCAAGGGATTAATTAGAGTAGAGAATTATTGTGTATTGGGCAAATTCCCAAACAGATAATTCTCGAACTTCCTTATATTTTGAATCTTAATAATTTGTGTCGGATAACAACAAATTTAATTCAGGAATAAAACGTGAGAGTTGTAAAACTAGATAATTGTTTATCAACAAATAATTGTCTAAAGTTTGTATTGTTTGTGTATGAATACTTGAACTGCGAGTAATAATTTTTTTTTCTTTTTTACAGAGTTGGATTAATAGTATTAACTTTAAAGTAAAGTAATTGAAATTTTAGTTAATGAAATATAGTTTTTAACTAGCAATAATTTTAGTTATAGTGTAGAATTGTAGCAATAGGGAAATACACGTATTTTAAGCTGACTTTCCTGTTTTAATTTAACAGAACCTTAACTCTTCCTCCTTCCTGTAGTGACTATAAGAGGTCGCTACATTGGTCCTTCGAGCCGGATAAGTCAGCCAAATACGTTTATTTTACTATCGTTATTCATTGAATTACAAAAACACAGTTCAAGTATTCTATAATTGTCGTGTCGATACTTAGGAAAAAATGTTGTCCCTAATTAACGCCCAAGCAACCTGTAAGGCACAATTAGACCAGTTGATATCTAATTATAAAAAGACTGGTTCATCTAGACGCACTCGAGGCTATTTGTCTGGTAGGATAGAGAATGTAGGAAAGATTTGGGGTCAATTCGAAACTGCCCATTTAGAAATCTGCACAACCGAAGAAACTGAAGATGCTTCTAACGAGGTATTAGCATCAGTAAAAGAGTATAAAGAAGGTAGTGCATACTCAGACTTTGAAGCAGCATACTTCGATTTTTTAGGAGACCTACAAGATGCTCTTGCTCTTACAGCACAAAGTAAAGAGTCAAAATGCTCACACCAAACACCTCCAAATCAAACCGAACAAAAGGTAGAAATAAAACTACCAAGAATCGATTTGCCAAAATTCAATGATGAATACACTTCATGGAGATCATTCTACGACATGTTTGTCTCCTTAATACATTCGGATAGTAGGTTACCACCTGTCCAAAAACTGCATTATTTAAAGTCAAGTTTGACCGGAGAACCTGAGCGAATTTTGAGACAATTCGACATGGTACCTACAAACTACAACGCAGCATGGGAACTCCTAGTTAAACGCTATAACAATCGAAGAATTTTAGTCTCTGCGCAATTAAAATTGCTCTTTAGTCAATCGCCGATTAGACAGGAATCTGATAAAGAAATCACAGCATTACTTGATAAAACTCAAGAATGTTTACACGAGTTAAAAGGATTGGGCGTAGTTACAACAAATTGGGATCCTATGATTGTTTATTTACTAATATAGAGATTACCGGAAGGAACACGGAACCTTTGGGAACAGAAAATTTCCAATGAAGATAACTTACCCAGTCTCACTCAACTGCTTGAGTTTCTGGAATCAAGATTCAGAGCGTTAGAAGCCATGATTGACAGCAAGTCAGTCAAACTCAATAGCACGTTACACAAAGCAATCAAACATACAAACAACTACCACATAAAACAAAGGAGTGGTTGTTTATTGTGTAAAGGGAATCATACATTGCAACAGTGTTTCAATTTTCAAAGAAAACAAGTCAATGATAAACGCATGACTTTATCTGAAAATGGCATTTGCTACTTTTGCTTTCAACAGCATTTAAACGAACAGTGTCATTACATAAAGAAATGTCACATGTGCAAAGGAACACACGCCTTGCAAAGATGCCACGATTTCTGTCAGCTGAACCATAAAGGGAAATGAAATTTCGTATCAAAACACAACTTGTGTTTTAATTGCTTACAACCAAACAACAGTACGGCATGCCCAAGTCGCAGCAGTTGTTTTAAGTGTGATAAGCGTCATCACACATCTTTACATGAAGACAATCAAAAGGCTACATCCAATGCGTCACGCGAAAATCAGAAGGATACGCCATCTACCCATGAGGCAAAAACTGCATCAGAACCAGAGGTGATAAACTGTCACTGTAATAAAATCACGAAACAATCGTTGCTTAAGACAGCAATGATAAAGCTCGAGAACGAGTTCGGGCTTCAGATTTCATTTCGAGCTCTAATTGATTTGGGCTCGCAAAGCGCATTTATAAGCGAAGCAGCATTTCAAGCATTGCAAATAAAGGGCAATGCAACATCGCTGCAAATTACCGGGCTTGGATTTACTAAGGTAGCACATTCAACAAAGGAAACAAGGTTTCACTTGCGATCACACATCGATCCAAACTTTAAGCTACCGATGGAGGCTTACGTTATTAAGAAAATAACAAGTATAGTCCATATATATATATTCAAAATTTGCAGCTAGCAGACCCAAGGTTTTCAGAACCAGGAAAAATTGACCTGTTATTGGGGGTCAACGTATATGCCAAGATTATACGTGATGGATTAGTGGAAGGGTCCAAAAACACACCAGTTGCTCAAAACACCAAGTTGGGATGGATTCTATTCGGAGAATTGCCAGCATCACTTAGCTCAGTAGAAACTCGGTTTTCTGCATTCGCGATAAAGGAACAACCTAGCATCCAAACGCTAAATGATCAGATGCGAAAATTTTGGGAGGACGAGGAAGTAACACCAAAACGAAAATTTACAAAGGAAGAAGAAAGGTGTGAGGAACATTTCAATCAAACATATTGCAGGAGGCAAGATGGTTGCTATCAAGTTCGATTACCATTTCAGGACAATAGAAGTCCAGTACTTGGGGATTCAAAGAAGCAAGCTATGACAAGGTTGCTTCACATGGAACGGAAATTCAGCAAAGATGTCGAAATCCAAACTGAATATGTAAAATGTATGAACGAATACATTAACTTAGGACATATGACACTAGTAGAAGAAGGAAACCCTGAGAAACCTTTGAGGTATTATATGCCACATCACGCGGTATTTAAGGAAAGCACAACAACGAAGCTTAGAGTTGTTTTTGATGCTTCCGCTAAGTCATCAAATGGAAGAAGCCTGAATGAACAAATGATGACTGGCCTGGTTATTCAACCTAAATTATTTTCAACGCTCATGAAATGGAGAAAATTTAAGTACGCCATGACGGCTGACATAGAGAAGATGAACCGGATGATACACATTCATCCTGAAGACAGGCGTTTTCAAACCATACTCTGAAGAAACAATAAGGGCGAAGAAATTAAAACATACGAATTAAATACGGTTACTTTTGGTACCACAGCTGCCCCGTATTTAGCCATTAAGACGCTTCAACAGCTAGCGAGAGACGAAGGAATAAATTACCCTAGAGCAGCGCAAAGTATATTTGAAGATTTTTATGTAGAAGATGTTCTTACAGGGGCAAGCACATTAGAAGAAGCTATCAAGCTGCAACAAGAACTCATTGAGTTACTCAAGCGAGGGGGGTTCAACGTACGCAAATGGGCTGCGAACAACGAAGGATTACTTAACTCAATTCCAAGCAGCGAACGTGAATTACAATTACCGTTGAGCTTTGACGAGAATAATCAAATAAAGGCATTAAGAATTTACTGGCATCCAGCAGCGGATTATTTTACACTTTCTTGTAAGCCAAATAAATTTAGTAAAGGGGTAAGCTCAAAGAGAACGATATTGTCAGAGATCGCAAAATTATTTGACCCGTTAGGATGGATTGCGCCTTGCGTCATACTCGCCAAAATTCTCATGCAAAAACTATGGATGTGTGGATGTTCTTGGGATGAACTTGTTCCAACAGAATTGGACCAAGAGTGGTCTCAATTCAAGGAGCAATTGAGCCATTTACTCGAGTTAAAGATACCACGTTGGGTGAGCATAACCAACAAACAACAAAGCTGCCAGTTACATGAATTTTGCGATGCAAGCACTCTGGCATACGCAGCTGCCGTTTACTTAAGAGTAGTAGATGAAAAGAGAAGTATACATAGTACAGTAGATTACTACACGCAAAAACGCGTGTAGCTCCAATTAAACCAGTATCGTTACCAAGGCTGGAATTATGTGGAGCGGTACTACTTAGTAGACTGATCAAGTAAGTAAGGACAGACATGCAACAGGAACATGTCAATAGTATATGTTGGTCAGATTCAAAAATAGTGCTGGCCTGGATACAAGGACATCCAAACAAATTTGACAAACAACACTTGGAGGTATATACCTACGAAGGAAAACCCTGTGGACATGGCGTCCCGAGGCATCATGCCGTCTCGCATCATAAAGAATCAGCTTTGGTGGAATGGACCAAGTTGGATACTTGCTGATGAACAAAATTGGCCATCCGAAACAATTAAGGATTTAAAAACGGTTGTAGAAGCAAAAATTACAAAAGGGAACTTGTTATAAAAGACTCACACGTATAGTTGCATATTGTCTACGTTTTGCTTATAACTGTAGAAATCCCAAGGAAAAGCGCGCTCAGCATTTGCATTCGGATGAACTCGCCAAGGCAACAGGAGCAATAATACAGCTCATACACCCAGTTGCAAAAGGGAATTCCAATTATGAAACAAAGTCAATTAACAAAACTATCTCCATTTCTAGCCGAGGATGGAACAATTAGAGTAGGTGGTCGACTACAAAATTCGTCATTATCGTTTAACACTAAGCATCCGATGATCTTACCAAAGAGTCATCATTTGATAAACATAATTATCGATCATTTTCACCTGGAAACGAAACATGGTGGAGCTCAGCAAATATTCACGCCGCAGCTGAATGAAGGAATAAATTGGAACTTTAATCCTCCAGCTGCGCCACACTTCGGTGGAATTTGGGAGGCTGGTGTCAAGAGCATAAACATCATCTCAAAAGAGTTTTAGGTCAGACAACACTTACGTATAAAGAGCTTTCCACCCTACTTGTGCAAATAGAACCCTCATTAAATTCAAGACCCCTATGTGCCTTATCCTCAGATCCTGCAAGTGTAGATGCACTCACTCCTGGACATTTTTAATAGGTACGGCTATAAAAACGCCACCGGAACCCACCGTTGATGACAGCAAAGTTCATACTCTCAATCGTTGGAAACATATCCAACAACTTCATAATCAAGTTTGGAAAAGATGGTCTGATGAATATATTTCTCAGCTTCAGCAGCGGCAGAAATGGACCACAGAGCAGTATAACATACAAATTGGACAAATAGTAATCATAAGGGATGAAAAACTACCGCCTTCAAAATGGTTACTAGCTAGGGTTGAAACGGTTCATCCCGGTTAAGATGGCAAAGTGAAAGTAGTCACTCTACGAACCGATTCGGCCATCATGAAAAGACCGATTAGTAAACTCTGTCCTTTACCCCTACAAAACTAAGGTTGAGGTATGAATATTAATGTGATCGTCTTGTCTAGATGTAAATGTTCAATGTTTCCAAAGGTGCATATCGTGGCGTCTGGTTCAATCTGGTGGTGGCGAACTTAATGACAGGTAACTTACATCATATATAGTTCACAGATAAAATGGAACCAGAGACAACAGAATTTCTGCAAATTCTAGATGCGTTCTTGAACGAGGACGAACACATGGTGGATAAGTTCGATGAAGTTTTAAGAAGGGTAGAATTGTTACTTGGTGATGATGTCCTGGATATCGATGACGTGCCCAGCATTAGTTCGGGTAGCATAACTCCCCCTATAGTGGAAGACGGTACACCACCATCTTCTCCAGTCACACCCCAACCGGAGTCATCCCCTAAGATAAACGTGGGTCCATTACCACACACATCCCAGGACAAATCGGCTACGTCTCATGCACAACCTGCAGAACCGTGCATAGCTCGTCAACCGACACAATCGACAAAGCCAAAATCGCTGGACGACAAGGCATACGAAATGGTTACCATTGAAGGGCAAACATTTAAAATAACGTTCGCCCAAATGCAGAAAATACCATTTCACCACATTCGTAGCGGAAAAAGAAAACGGTATAATGTGCTTCTGTCTAAAGGCGAAAGCATGCGCTTGAAGTTAAGGAGGAATAAGCTGATATGGACAGAGTACCGTAGAATCAGCAAAAACCAGAATTAATGCTAAGTAGTTATAAGTACGACTATAAGTTATGAATTGTGATAAATAAAAACAATGAATTTCAACAATAGTTTCATCTTATTTGATCCAATCTAGTTGTCTCAACGGGGGGGGGGGGGGGAATGTTGCAGCATACCGCGCGCATACAGTTCTCAACTGTTAAGTTGTGAAGGGATCGGATGTCATCGCATTCACATTTCCAAGCAAGGCATAGCTCAGTTACAGCGAAACCTAAAGCTGGAATTATAGGAGGTTGCATGTCGTCTCTTTTCAGCCAATCTAATTGATGTCATGTAGGAGAAATTTCCGTGGATTTAAATTCCAAGTCCAGCCTGAAGAGTCATTCAGTCTTGAAGTGCCAAGTAGTGAAGTCAATAATTTCAAAGGGCGTGCAGAATTTTGGAGAAGTGAGTGAGTATACATTAAAACAGTGAAAAATTATTGGAGTTGGGCTTATTACCAAGCCAATAATTTTTTATATATAGTTTTGGGGTTTGTTTACGGATTGGGTGCAAGAAATTAATTACTATGGGTTTATTACCAGGTAATTAATTTTATGTAAAAATAGTAAAAATTATTGGAATTGGGCTTATTACCAAGCCAATAATTTTGAACGTGGTTTTGTGTGGGTAATCTAAATTCAAGAAAGTAATTACTCTGGGTTTATAACCAGGTAATTACTTTTTACATAAAAATTTAATCCAACATTTGGAGGGGCTATGTCAAGTAAAGAATTATTTGTATTGGGCATATTACCAAACAAATAATTTTTGAATTATTACTAACAAATAAGTAATCAAATTTTTGGAGTTGGGTTTAGTACCAAGCCGACAATTTGAACGTTGTTCTGTGTGGGTTTTTGTGAATTACGAGTAGGAGATTAATTACTCTGGGTTATTACCAGGAAATTAATTTTTACAGTAAATTTAAATTCAACATTTCAAGGGATTAATTAGAGTAGAGAATTATTGTGTATTGGGCAAATTCCCAAACAGATAATTCTCGAACTTCCTTATATTTTGAATCTTAATAATTTGTGTCGGATAACAACAAATTTAATTCAGGAATAAAACGTGAGAGTTGTAAAACTAGATAATTGTTTATCAACAAATAATTGTCTAAATTTTGTATTGTTTGTGTATGAATACTTGAACTGCGAGTATTAATTTTTTTTTCTTTTTTACAGAGTTGGATTAATAGTATTAACTTTAAAGTAAAGTAATTGAAATTTTAGTTAATGAAATATAGTTTTTAACTAGCAATAATTTTAGTTATAGTGTAGAATTGTAGCAATAGGGAAATACACTTATTTTAAGCTGACTTTCCTGTTTTAATTTAACAGAACCTTAACTCTTCCTCTTCCTATTCGTAGGGACTATAAAAGGTCGCTACAGAACTATTGATCACTTAAGAGGAGCTTTATAAAGCACTGTACTTCTGCGTGTTTTCGTTATTGCTAATATATACTCTACTTGGTCTAATACTTTAAAACTTAACTATACCATACTTACTTGATTCAAATGCATAAATATAAATATATTAATATGTAAATAAACAAAAACCTTATACTCCAATGGCTCACATTACAACACAGGTCTCTCTCTCTCCAGGCCTGTAGCTCTAGCGATCCGATGAGAGAGGACCTGAAGAGAGTGGGACAGAATCTACTCGAGTTGAATGGAGGATCCCAGGATCTGGCGCTGGCACGCTGCCGTGGTAGTCCCCGGTACCACTTCATTCCCTGATGAGAGGAAGAAGGATAGCCGGTCACTCCCATCTCAAAAAGAGATTCAGATCTTTCCCCTCCAAGCTCTAATGAGAAGCTGGAGAGTTCAGATCTTCCTCACTGCTTGATTAAAACAACGTGTGGCACGATCATGACCCTGAGAGTAAGTCCCATGCTCTACCGACTGAGCCGGGCATTCTTGTCTAGGACGCGGACGGACGGACTAACAAAAAAAAATTTTCGGACGGATTAAGAATGGACGGACGGACTAATGAAATTGAACTGTCTACTATTGGGTGACTTTCACTGCCTGATGTCTTTGGCGTGAAAGCTTCCAATGGACTTGCCTTGCATGTCTTCCAGCTGGTATAAACTTTGCCCAACACGGTTAACGATTCTGGCTTTGTTGAAATTATTTACCAACTTCGCACTGATGCCCTTCTGCATGTCGCTCTGAATAAAGACCCTACAGTACACTTCCTGACCGGGAGTGGATGTGACGTCGCGACAGCGCGTATTATAGTCCTTTTCGTGCGCGTTTTGGAGGTATTCATAAATGCGTGAGCGAATCAACTGGAGACGGTCTGCCCTGGGCAGGACTGAGAATTCCCCAGATTTCAGCTGGTTTAGTTGTCGGAAGACTGGATATGCTGTGCCATTCTGTACCATATGGTGGCCGAAGAGAGCATAGTATGGGTCTGTGCCGATGGATTGATGTACTGATGCGCGCAAGGCACTCCCAATGGCTCTCCTCGCATAGGCTTAATTAGGACGAACTTAGTAAAGCCGTCTAATACGACAAAAATAACTGTGTTGCCACGTTTAGTGCGGGGATATGGTCCGAGGAAGTCAATATATAAGAATTGGAAGGGACGCTGAGCTTCCATAGGCTTGCCCTTGGGTGGTCGTAGAATGGTGTTAGGCGCTTTTGTCTCTTTGTATACCTGACAACTTGTTACGTATGCACGTACATGTGTTACCATGCAGCGCCAGTAGTATTTTTCGCGGAGACACAGAGATCGGGGAGTTGTGTTGGGTTAGCAAGAACAGCCGATTTCAACTGCTCATAATCTTCCATGAAGAAGTATGACGAGTTTAAGTTTACGTCGACTGCACTTACTTTCAACTCCTCTGCCGTTTCAGTGTGTGCTCGGGACAAAGTGTCAGGGACCACATTCTGCGAACCCTTACGATGCTCAATCTGGAAGTCAAAATCCTGCAGCTTTAAACTCCATCGAACCAATCGTCTGGAGAGATCCGAGTGACTCATCAGTCACTTCAGCCTAGCATGGTCAGTGATGATTGTAAATGGATGTCCTCCAACGTAAGCTCTGAGTTTTTTTACGCTTAGCACTGCCGCATAGAATTCCAATTCAGTAATGCTATAGTTTCGCTGTGCTGGGTTGAGCTTTTTGCATATGTAAGCAATAGGTCTTTCAGCGCCTGACTCATCAACTTGAAAGAGTACACTGCCTACACCCGAGGTGCTAGCATCACACTGGATATAAAATTTCTTGGAGAAGTCAGGTGTTGTCAGAATCGGTGAGCTGTACATAGCTTGTTTGAGGTCTTCAAAAGCTTGTTTTGCCTCTTCAGTCCAAATAAAACTTTTGCACTTTTTTAAACAGTCCGTGATCGGAGCTGCCAGGGTAGCGTAATTGGAAATGAACCTTTGATACCAACCCGTCATTCCGAGAAATCTAGGGCTTTGTTTAGCAGAGCGGGTAATGGGGAAGTCCGCCACCACTGCTACTTTCTCGGGGTCAGTTTTCAGAGTTCCATCTCCAATCATGAAACCCAAGTAGCGGCTTTTCCCGACGTTAATAGTCAGTTTCTCGCTGCGCAGGCAATCAGCTACTTCTCTTAATACTTTCAGGTGGGCATCAAAAGTTGGAGATACAAAAAGTAAGTCGTTCAAATAAACAAAGACGTGTTCGCGCAAACGACCAGGAATTATCTTGTCCATACGTCGACACATACGTTGAGGGGCATTGCACAATCCAAAAGGCATGACAGTGTATTGGTAAAGCGGCCTGCCGGGCACTGTGAACGCTGCCTTCCTTGACTGCTTCTCAAATAGAATTGCTAAAAGGCGTCCTTCAAATCGATGGACGAAATGAAGTGGGTGTCCTGCAGTCGACCAAGCAATCCGTCGATGTGGGGTAAGGGGTAGGCGTCCTTCCTTGTTACTAGGTTCACCTTGCGAGAGTCCAAACAGAGCCGGACCTTCCCAGGTTTTCGTAAAAGTACAACTGGGGAATTCCAGGGACTGTTGGACTCTTCAATTACCCCTTACTCCAACATACGGTCGAGTTTGTCGTACATCAGCTTTTGGATTGCTGGAGAAATGGGATAGTGCTTTTGTTTGATCGGCAAAGCATCACCGGTATCGACGATATGCTCTTCCAGGTGTGTCTTTCCCAAACCTAGAGCTGTAAACGAAGGGAATTGCGCAATGACTGTGTCGAGTTTTTTTCTGTCAAGGTTACTCAAGGAGTGATGGTTCGTCTCAACCGAAGAGGGCGGGACATCGAGAGAGGAGATGATACTTGGAGAAAGTTGAAATGCTCGCCAGAAGTCGATGCCTAAATACAACTGTTGTCTTAGGCCAGGAACTATAAACAGGGTTAGGACTTCAGTCTGTCCTCGAAAGGTGACTGCAGTTCTTCTTGTGCCGGGGACGGACTGGCTAGTACCGTCGGCGGTACAAACTGAGGCTGACAATGCGGAGAGTTTTAAGCCTGAGCGGTGGACAAACTCTAGGGCTCCTTGTCCCAAGCAACTCACGCTGGCACCGCTGTCGAGCAAGCCGAAGATTGACTCGTTGCCTATTTGCACCTTTACATATGGACGACAGTCGTCCTGGCTAGTGATTACAGTAGATATTAAAGACTGTCGAGATTTCTTAATTACGCGTTTTATCTCTCTGAATTTTCTCCATCGTAATCTTCTTCGATTAAAAGGAAGCGTCACTTCCTCTGCAAAAATACGCGCTCGTACTTTCGCATAATTTAATTGTCTCTCATGCAAGGACATTTCTGTCATGAGGCAAAAAGGATCTGTCTGGGTACCGCATTCTCGATGCGTTGGATCAGTCTGTGTAGATTGTGTTTTGGCGAAGAAATTCAGGGCGTTGTCGATGTCGCCTTGCTTATCATTATTTTCGGCGAGTGGTGTCCCCTGTGTCGACCACTCGTCCTGGCGTTTTCCGGGTTACATCTGGAGCACTTAGGTGACATTACTCCATTCTGTCCACAGGTGTAAGAGTCTCTTGGTCTCACTGGGGCAGGAATGGAAGGAGTGACCCGCTACGCCACAGTTCCAGCAAGTCATGCGACCGGCAGCTTCAGGGGTGCGCCTCACTTCGTCCACTCCAGCCTTAGGAAAACCAGAGAAATATTCTGCCTCCTGGGCTGAGTAAAAATCCATTTCATGTACGTCAGGTCTTATCGATCGCCTAAACATTTCTCGGCGCTGTAGCCAACGTTCAGCCATACGGCATACATTTTGCAAATGGTCCATTGACCTAACGGCGACAGTGGAAAACTTTTGCCATTTACGGGGATGTAAATTGTCTCGGACTATCTGAACTACTTCAGCCTCATGAGGTGGCATCCTCATGTGTCCGATGATAGCGTTGGCTCTGCGGAGGTAGCTATCGCAACTCTCCGAACTCTGACGGAGTTCCATCAGAGTCCACATCAGGTCGAGGGATGTTTCAGCAGAGCCGAACTCTTGCCTGATGCGAGCTCTGAATAGTTTCCAGTCAAACTCCGGTAAGGCGCGGCAAAACTGGTTCCAGAACCATTGTTCGGCTTCATCTTTAAGTAGGAGGTGAATGTAGCCACACAGTTCTTCGTCAGAAACTCGGGAGCTGAAGGCTAGTCGCTCTATACGAAACAGAAAGTCGTCTATGGTGAAAGCAGGGTTACGACTACTGAAATGAATCTCCCAGGACGCTAAGATGGAAGGGCCAAGTTCATCCTTAACAGACCCAGCATTTCCTTCTTGAGATCCGCCACGTGTGTGGCCAACTACTCAACAGTAACTACTGCTGTCTCTTAGTTACTTGGGGCTCCAGTTTGGTGGGAAGAAAGCCGAAACTGATGCAAGTCTTTAAGCTGTCGAGCCTGCTCCGGAGGGGAAAACGCCCAAGCCCAAGCGTCTAATGACTGGCTTGACCCAAAGACAGGCTGCGCAGGATTGTTATTCATACTAGGTGATGTTCTGACTGACTCGCTTGGAGGCCTACTAACGTTGTACTCAGGTGGGGGTTTAGAGAAATCGGGCTTTGACGCCTGTACAACACCAGTGGCAGAGTCGGTCGACAGTCCCTCCTGTGCAAAAGTTTGGTTAAGAGACTTCTGCCTCTTGCTTCTGGTAACCGGAGGAGAGGAGGGAGCTGTTGCCTGTTTCGGCCTTGCACCACTACAGTCCGAGTCAGTCCCTGGCTTTACCACAAGTGAACAAAACATTATAAAAGCATTCTTTTCAAGGAAGCTTCTTAGCTAAAGTCCGCCAGCTAGCTGCTTATACCGAAGAAATAATAAAAAAATATACTTGTGAGACTGAGGGTCCAAGTTGAGACAGAAGGTCTCGCTAATAGTACGGGAGTCCAACTCCTAAGGTTGTAGCACAAAACCAAGTTTGAAGGCAACAACAAAAAAATCAAAGAAGTCGCAGCACAAAATCAAGTTTGAAGGCAGCAAAAAAAAGAAATCAGAGAAAGAAATAAAAGGACAAAAAAAATGTGTATAAGAACAAAAATTCAGAAACAATCTTACTGCAAAAAAAAACATAAGCAAAACTGCATAAAAACTTAATTAAGCCAAAATCAGAATTTAAAAAAAATTTATTTAAGAAAATCAAAATTAAAAAAAAAAATTCAATTCATCCGAAATAAAAAAACGCAAATATTTTTGAAAGAAAACCAAAGAAATCAACCAAAATAATTTCAGGTATCCCCCAATGTAGCTTCTTCTCCTATCTTGCTATGATGGGAAAGGATAGGAAAAGTTAGGAGGAAGAAGATAGACAAACCCAAAAAGAGAAAAAACATAAATACAAAGGAACTTTAGAAATGCAGAGAATATAAGGAGGTTTTAATAATGAAAAAGAACTTAAAGTATTCAACAAAAAAAAATGTTGAAAACAGGAAGAAAAACAAATCAAAAATTTTTGGATTGTGAGAGCCTTGATGAGGTTCCCAAAACCCACAACATCTGTCCTGCCTGTGGAGCTGGAATCAACCCTGAGCTTAAACAATCTCAACGAGTACTTTCACGGTCATGCCAAGACAGCATCGGGACCGTACAAGCGTATGCAACCTGTGAAGTTGTTATATGCTTTCTATTCAAGCATATATTATGCCGGCTAGCATGGAGAAAGGGAGTAGGTGATGGAAATCTAACACCCGCTGGGCGCCACGTGGTTTTTGTATGCTTTGAGTCCACGAACTCGTCGAAATAAAAAAACAATTGCTTGAATACTGCAAAATTTAATTTTTGTAAATTCTCTAAATCAAACAACGATTACACTAATTTAGTCACTTTTATTACCCTAATCGCAGCAAGGAAATATTATTGTTTCGCAGAGGAAAGGAACTCACTCCAAAATTCAAAAAAATTACAAAATAAAATTATATTATAATAAAAAGATAACAAAATACGTTCTAAAGTACTTAACTTTGCTCTAACCTGTGATGACGTAATCCGAACTTTCCTTCTCTCTGGCTTTATAAATCCGTCTTGATGTCGATGATTTCCTCTATAACCCGGTACAATTCTATATGGAACTTTACTTCTTTTACCTCTTTACACCCCTTTTTTTTTAAGTAAGACTCAACTTAACTTCCCATTTACGTTTTATAAGGACTATCTTACCGCCAGAAAATAAAAGAAAAAGAAGAGGAACTGTCATATGGGGTGGCTATATTTATAGACAGATGCCCCCTATTTTGTCTTATACTCAATCTCCAAGTTGATTTTCCGAATCGGTTTGAATCGGTTTGATTACTAAAATAATAAATTCATTTTTGTTTAATTACAATAATCTATAAATTTTTAGATGTCTTTTGGTGGTACCCGAAAATTTATAAAAATTCGTTTTAATCGTGAATTTTGCTATTCTTTCAAAAATTTGACAACCACTTTTAGGTGATCTAAATTTGCTCTGTGAGCCTCCTTGTGGCCCTATGAATTCTTTTCTATATACTTTGGGTTGCCAAAATCTATATTAAATATCTCACTTCATTCGGGACAATGAAGAATAGTGAAAACTGGTTATGTCTTGTCGGTGTGTATTAAGGTTATGTGTCTCCAATAAAAGATATATTATAGCCTTTAAGAAGAAAATTCGGATTAGGTAAGTCGAACATTTACTAAATTATACAAAACTACTTTCTTTAATTTACTCCTACTTTCAGATATCTTAACTTAAGAAACAATAGTCTTCTCTACATGGTGAGTATTTTCTCCAAGATTTATTGGCATTCGTTACTATCTATAATATCGAACTTATCTCTAATTTCCTATTTTAGCCGTTCAGATTGCACCGACGATAGATCCTACGTAGATATATAGAAGTATCCAAATGTTGACAAGTTGACCATCATCATCCTTTGGTGTTGCAGTACTCAGGCGAAGGAAAAAGGATTTATCTGGTCCGTCTCCCGAAATGAGGTAAGCGAATTTTCTTGTATCTTTAGCTGTAAATAAACAAAATTCTCTGCAGGATCATTCTTAATATTGGCTTATAAGGACATAGATGGAGAGAGTTCCTTTAGGCTTCAGTTTTCGGTGTATTTGAGCCCGTAACATTCCCTCTCCTTCCTCCGAGAGATTTCACTGAAATCTATTTAAATTATACTTCTTAATTGATCATGCCCAAAAAAAAAGCTAGTAGAGTATCTTATTCCTTTATGCCTTCGTAAAATAGCTAGGTCTTGAAATCCCTACCACAACACTATGTAGTGAAATGAAGCTTTGCTTACTAATATACTGGAATTTATCTCATAAAACGCTGTGGGAATTACGCAGACCAATTGAGAATAGTCCAAAATAAGTGATCCGATACATAGTCTCAAAAATAATTCGAAAGTGTTGCAACCGCACGTTTCTCCACGTAATGCTTATGCATATATACATATTTATAACTAAACCAGTAACATATATTTGAGTTCCAATCGGGCAACAGTCTACTAAATCCTGCACACGTCAGTTAATTTACGAATCGAATTTTAAAATGTAGTACATTAAAACTAGACTTAATGATCGAAATTAAATCGTTCACTACAATAAATGTTAGGCCATAGGAAAATCTTTTGTACATTTGAGTTGGATTGGCATGGGTTAGACATGAAACCTTCCCAATTGTAATGAAATTTGGTCCTTACAGAAAGAGTTATAATTCGCTTAGGTTCTCGGTGGTTTTCGGGCATTCCGGCTCACCGTATTTTTCCGTACGTAAAGCAAAGTTTTGCTTGGTAAGCTGTTCAGTCAGGATTTATAATCCGCATAGCGTCTCCGAGACCTCAGCCATACCAGCTTCTCGCTTTTTTTTTGTACGTTTAAACGAAAACTATAACCTCTCTGGTCCCAACATTCTTTTTCAACAACTTTCTCTTAAATCCCGGAAGTTTTCAAACCATACCTCCAACTACGAGTATATATGCGGTTTAAATACACTTTTACGTTACCAATAGGAACGAAATAATGTTATACTTAATTTTGTCCTATTCATAAAAATTGTATTATATGTAGATATGCATATCACCTAGTAGAGAATTAAATTTCATCCAAAACATTTTAATTTAAGCAATTCATATAAAAATTATAATGTATCTTCTCCTTACTTTGTCTTTTCCGATTTTTATTTTTTTTTTTTTTTTTTAATTTGTAATTCATGTAACTACAATACTAAGGATAAACGACTACTCTATTCAGATTAGAAAAAACTGTAACTAAACCTGTGAGAAAATTTCAAATACTCTTAAATCTATACCAACTATCTAAATATCAACGCTCGCTCTACTTCCTATAAATATTCGCTCCCAACGAATTGCAGAGAACAAAAGGAAAGTTTTCCGGACATCCTATTTACTATCCAACTAATGTATGTTTTACCCAATATCTTTCTTAATAACCCCCTTGGTCTATAACAATCTATAATGAGGAAAACATGCTAAAATAAACTGGTAAATTTTAAATATTTAACTTTTCTCTAGGGTTCGTTATTCATTTGCATCATTTGCGTAGAAAAGTTTAAGATCTTTCGCATGCCAAATACCTACAGTCTTGCCTGTAGCTTGTTCTCGAAGTTCGTATGTCCACGGCGAAACAATTCTTGCAACTACAAAAGGTCCTATGTACTTGGGTGCTAATTTAGCATTGAAATATCTGGATGCATCTGATAGAACATAATTCTTTCGCATTACGGAGTCGTTTACATAAAATTTTTGGTCCCGCCTACGGAGGTTATATGCATGTTTCGATAATTTAGCAGCTTTAAGAAGCCTTGCCTTAACATCATCCCTAACCTTTTCTAAAACCTTACATCTTGTAACAGCATCGTATTTTATTTCACCACCTTTATTACTATACGCTTCCCCGTGTGTAACCATTTCTTTCCCAAAATTGACAAAATATGGAGTTAACTTAGAGGCTTCGTGCACCGATGTACGAATGGCGCAAGCTATCTTGGCTAGGTATAGATCCCACACTCTGTGGTTTTCCGCCACGTAAGCACGGAGCATAGTTTTTATAACTTGATTTGTTCGTTCTGCTGGGTTAGCCTGGGGGTGATAGAAGGCCGTATAATTAATTGTAACACCGTAATCATCACAGAGTCTTTTAAACTCCTTACTCTTAAATTGCGCACCATTGTCACAAACAAGGTTTTTAGGTACACCAAATAGAAGGAAGATATATTCTTCAACCAGTTGTCGGACAGAGGTTCCTGTCGCTGAGCGCAGGGGAAAAAGCATCGGGAACTTACTAAAAGCATCTACGACCGTAAGTATAAATTTATATCCACGAGTGGAACGGGGGAGAGGGCCAATAAGATCCATACTTATCGATTCCCATGGGTAACTCGCTACACTCCTAGAGGCCATAAGACCTGCTGGCTTCTTTAGTTCCGGCTTTACCGACTGACATGTTTGACACCGTCTTACATACGCTGTTATGTCGCTCTACATTTTGGGCCAATAGAACCGTTGTAGAATCCGGTGGTAAGTTTTCTTTACTCCGCAGTGTCCGGAAGTTGGTTCGTCATGGGCTCTAAAGATAATATTCTTTCTTTCCTGTTTAGGGACTACCTGTTTCCAGTGATCATTTCCTGAATCTAGGTCTAGGTGGTTTGGTCGACAATGTTTCCACAAAGTGTCATTTTCTACCTTCCAGTCGGGGTACGTAAGAGGATTTGCAATAACCTTTATCCGCATGTTATTAAACCACTTGTCCTGTTTTCGTTCGTCCAGTTCTAGGCTAGCGACTACTGGCACAGAGCGAGATAGCCAGTCTGGCAACAGATGTTCCTTGCCTTTCCTTTGCACAACCTTAAAGTCGTACTGCTGAAGGCGCATCGCCCACCTTGCTAGTCTACCAGTCGGATCCTTCAAGTTGTGAAGCCAGACCAGCGAGGCGTGGTCCGTTATTATAGTGAACCGACTACCTTCAACATAGGGCCTAAGTTTCTCTATTGCCCATAGCACAGCCAGACATTCCCGTTCTGTCGTAGAATAATTTCGTTCGCATCTACTTAACGAACGACTCAGATACGCGATAATTTTCTGCTCTCCTTTGATTTCCTGCGTCAACACTGCACCTAGTCCATAACCTGATGCATCCGTATGTATGACAAATGGATACTCAAAATTAGGGCAAGTCAACAACGGTGCACTGACAAGGTTATCCTTCACAAGTCGAAACGATTTCTCACATTCGTCCGACCAAACAAATTTTTGTTTCTTCTTTAACAAAGCAGTGATTGGTGCTATCATTGTGGAGAAATTTGGAATGAATCTTCGATACCAAGCAACTATCCCCACGAATCTGCGTACCTCGGACACATTCTTCTTTGTCCGGATCGACTTGTAAGCCCTGTTCCTATACAACATAGCCTAAATATTTCAACTCGGCGCGACAAAATTCACATTTCTCGAAGTTGATGATAAGACCCGCTTCGTACAACCGCCTCAGGACCTCGACTAATACTCTCTTATGCTCCTCGAAAGTTGAAGTGACGATAATGACGTCGTCTAAGTAAACAAACACTTTATTTTCGAGGTCACCTGACAATATGGTGTCTATTAGTCGTTGCCACGTCGCTGGCGAGTTACTTAACCCGAATGGCATTCGACAAAATTGGAATAGCCCCTTTCCGGGGACTGTGAAGGCAGTATATTGCTTCGAGTTCTCTTCTAGCGGCACTTGCCAAAATGCAGATTTAATATCTAACGAGGATAGGAATTTAGCATCCCTCAACTTGTCAAGCGTAGCCGACACATATGGAAGGGGATACGCGTCTTTTTTTGTGACTTTATTAAGTTTTCTAAAGTCCACACAAAAGCGATATTGGCCATCCTTCTTCCTAACCATTACAATCGGTGATGCCCATGCGCTGTTACTGGGTTCTACTACACCCGCATCTAGCATTTTGTCAAGCTCCTCATTAATAATTTTTTGTATGGCTGGAGAAACAGGGTAGTACCTCTGTTTGATTGGAGGCGAGTCAGTATGAATTATGTGCTCAACCCTATTAGTACAGCCTATCCCGGTGCCCATTTTAGCTTTAGCCCCTTGTATAATTTTATCGAGCTCCACTTTCTCCTTCCCAGACAAATTCACTTGGCTTCGAAGAGCACTTATCGTCACCATCTCTTCTCTGTTGCTAAACTGCCAAGAATTGTTACGGAAATTAGCCTGAATGTCCATCGCACGCCAGAAATCGATTCCCAGTATGATCAGAAGAGGCAAATCTGGAATCACTAACACGTCTAAAACTGTAACCCGATCCCCTAATTTAATTGGTAGACTAACTTCTCCAAGTTCACTAATTGAGTCCCCACTTGCCAAGCAAATCCTTTTCGCCTCGGTTACATTAAGCTTCAACCCCGAATTTCTTATTAATTCCCATCCTTGGTTCCCTAATACTGTTCGAGGGGCACCAGAATCAAGCAAGCCACAAAACCTTTTGCCAAATATGGAGACTTTCAAGTGAGGTCGCTTATCATTTCCCGCCTGTGCGAAAATGTAATCCACCAAAGTGTGATATGAGTCTTCTACTTTTCGATTTCCCTGGATTCTATTTATTTCAAAGTTGCTGACCGTAGCGGCTCCTTGGGGACTTCTCGACTCGCCGCTTAAGCTCGAGCCCCGTTCGCGTTTCCCGAACCATTTATTGCCCCTTGACTAGTACTAGCTCCCTGTCTGGTATTGGCTGAGGTATTGCAATTGACACAATTTGTTCTTATTGTTCCTGGAGCTCCACATCCGAAACATCTTAGCCTTGTTTGACAAAACCGCGCAATATGTCCTAAATTTCCACATTTAAAACATTTGCGTACTCTTGGCTCGTTTTCGCGCTCATTCTGATTAGACATAGCTGAAAGATTAGGTGAATGTGTGGATACGTAAGCCAGATCAGGCTCTAAAATTTGATTGTTTCTTTTTGATGGGGGAGGTACAAAAGATTCCACTGAAGCCCTAACAGTTTCCAAACGCCTTCCAAATTCAATCAAGTCCTGTACATTTTCTATATCGGTCAAACCTAGTTGGGTCTGGTAAAACGGACTAATGTTTTTCTTCAGTATTCGTAACTTTTGCGACTCTGTGAGGGGATCGGCAAGTCGCGCGAACATGTTATTCATGACCGCAGTATACATTCCCATCGTCTCATCTCTACCCTGTGTCCTTCTTTTAATTTCCTCGAGCAGCTTTTCGTCATAGTCTACGGGGAGAAATTCTTTCTTTAATTCCCGTACTAGATCAGACCAAGAATGAAATGTTGCTTTATTTGCCCTATACCAAATAAGAGCTTTCCCACTGAACAGATCTAGAGCTGACCTGAATACTTGCTGCTTACTGATTCCTCGGGCATCAGCTAACTCTTGAACCCGGTCCAAAAATGAGTTGAGGGACTGTCCTTGATCACCTGTGAACTTTAAGTCCCACTTATATAGTGGTACCCGCGTGCGCGTGCTATTAATCACAGCCGCTGGCAATGACAAGTTCTCAGCTGCATCGGAATCATCGCTATTATTCTCTTCCCCATCCGCCTTAAAATGAAGAGATCCTAAGGCTAGAATTAAATCTGCTCGGACCCTTGTTTTGTCCTTCTTCTGCTGTTCGTCTGCCGGCGTGCATCTCTGCAGTCTTGTGAAAGCCCACTCGGATTTTGTGACAATCTTTCTATAATCTGAGCTATCCCTATTACCTTCAAAATTATCTAATAGCTGCCTGATTTCTTCTACTTTCTTTTTCAGAGCGTCTATATCTTCTTCGGGATTAAAAGGATATGGATCTACGAAATATTGCTTTCCCTCCTTTTCTACTTTTAAGGCCGCTCGCAAAGTCACCCTCATTTCATCGACCTTCCCAATCGGCAAACCCCGGACCACTAGCTCATAGGCCAACTCTTCTTGGTTTAAGCGGTTGATCTCCATTTTAGTACTCAACTTATGCTACACAACCACACCAAAAATATCTGCGGACGAGGTGGATCGGTGTATAAGGGTAAATGAAAATAAGATCGCAAATAATTTGTTTGTTAAATAGCAACAAATCTCCCCAACCTAAGAAATTTTAATGAGTTCCAGGTGAATTTAAAACCCCAAATCAACAAAATCAAATCGAAGACTACAGCAACATACAGAATATGAATATGCAAAGACAAGACTTTCTTATTCACATACCATTTGAATTTACTTATCGTCGCTTCGCATTCGAGCTAAATTATTTCAATGCTAAATCAACGACCCAAAGTGAATATATTAATCGTACATCGATTATGTATCAATACCTAATACTATATACAGTAATGTGAACTTATTGATTCAATCCCATAACATTACTTTTGTTTTGAAAGAAAGATCAAAAAAATTTGTAATATTCGTACAAGTAAATTATTGCAACATGCACCAGTACTCGTATAAGCGGATCAACATGAGTCCTATAATTCAAAACAATTTCTACACTTCTTGATTAAGAGAGGCATCTAAACGTGTTCCAGATTTAAAATTTATCAATATTTTGTTTAATTTCCAAAAATTTCAATGTCAAGCCAACTCGGTAATCCTAACGTCCGATGAGAGATTCATTCTACCCAACTTTGTCGCTTGTTAACCCAGGTCAGTTACTGAGAACTCCAAAACAATTCATCGCTTGGCTAGCAACAACACTTATGCGAAGTTAAGAATCACGCGACCAACAAATTACTCTCCCGAATAATTATTGTTATTCAAGCAACATTTCCCAAGCCATTCAGTTGGCTTGATATCAATAAGTTTACGCGAGTTTCGGGTATAGTTAAGTATCGTACCAGTGCTTGAAATAATTGATCGTTTTGGCTTTAGTGACCATAATTCTTTATTGTTAAAAATTTAAATTGCGTTTAGGGATTAAGTGAGTGACTAGTGAATATGTTCTGACAAAAATGTTTATAAAAGAAAACCCTACGATGGTTTTAGTGCTCAAATGTGAATATACTAATGATAATATGAAAATAAGTGCAAATAAGTGGATAAATCATGTGCCTAAAATTACTATTAATAAATCGTTTTCATCTTCTTTGAAAATTTTATTTTCAACAAAAATTATGCATAGGATATTTCAAGGGAAATTTTATTGATATGGTGAGTTAATCTACATACACATTCACATAGTCGTATTTCTCCTTCAATATAAATTCAAAATATATCCTCCCCTTTCCTATAATTTGTGTTTAAACATATAATTTGTTATAAACTTTTGTTGCCGTAAATTTGTAAAAGTCGACGAGACCGAAAATAAACTGAGCCTAAAAGTTGCGAAACATTCCACTTGACATTTCCTGCTGCAGCACAAAAGAAAAATTTTATTTATTTTTTTATTTATTTATGATTATGACTTGGTATTATGATATGATGGATGACGGGCGTTTTAATGTTTTCCTCTTTCTCGGGCCCCACGTCAGGGCGCCAGAATGTTATATGCTTTCTATTCAAGCATATATTATGCCGGCTAGCATGGAGAAAGGGAGTAGGTGATGGAAACCTAACACCCGCTGGGCGCCACGTGGTTTTTGTATGCTTTGAGTCCACGAACTCGTCGAAATAAAAAAACAATTGCTTGAATACTGCAAAATTTAATTTTTGTAAATTCTCTAAATCAAACAACGATTACACTAATCTTCAAAAATTTAGTCACTTTTATTACCCTAATCGCAGCAAGGAAATATTATTGTTTGCAGAGGAAAGGAACTCACTCCAAAATTCAAAAAAATTACAAAATAAAATTATATTATAATAAAAAGATAACAAAATACGTTCTAAAGTACTTAACTTTGCTCTAACCTGTGATGACGTAATCCGAACTTTCCTTCTCTCTGGCTTTATAAATCCGTCTTGATGTCGATGATTTCCTCTATAACCCGGTACAATTCTATATGGAACTTTACTTCTTTTACTTCTTTACACCCCTTTTTTTTTAAGTAAGACTCAACTTAACTTCCCATTTGCGTTTTATAAGGACTATCTTACCGCCAGAAAATAAAAGAAAAAGAAGAGGAACTGTCATATGGGGTGGCTATATTTATAGACAGATGCCCCCTATTTTGTCTTATACTCAATCTCCAAGTTGATTTTCCGAATCGGTTTGAATCGGTTTGATTACTAAAATAATAAATTCCTTTTTGTTTAATTACAATAATCTATAAATTTTTAGATGTCTTTTGTTGGTACCCGAAAATTTATAAAAATTCGTTTTAATCGTGAATTTTGCTATTCTTTCAAAAATTTGACAACCACTTTTAGGTGCTCTAAATTTGCTCTGTGAGCCTCCTTGTGGCCCTATGAATTCTTTTCTATATACTTTGGGTTGCCAAAATCTATATTAAATATCTCACTTCATTCGGGACAATGAAGAATAGTGAAAACTGGTTATGTCTTGTCGGTGTGTATTAAGGTTATGTGTCTCCAATAAAAGATATATTATAGCCTTTAAGAAGAAAATTCGGATTAGGTAAGTCGAACATTTACTAAATTATACAAAACTACTTTCTTTAATTTACTCCTACTTTCAGATATCTTAACTTAAGAAACAATAGTCTTCTCTACATGGTGAGTATTTTCTCCAAGATTTATTGGCATTCGTTACTATCTATAATATCGAACGACGATAGATCCTACGTAGATACATAGAAGTATCCAAATGTTGACAAGTTGACCATCATCATCCTTTGGTGTTGCAGTACTCAGGCGAAGGAAAAAGGATTTATCTGGTCCGTCTCCCGAAATGAGGTAAGCGAATTTTCTTGTATCTTTAGCTGTAAATAAGCAAAATTCTCTGCAGGATCATTCTTAATATTGGCTTATAAGGACATAGATGGAGAGAGTTCCTTTAGGCTTCAGTTTTCAGTGTATTTGAGCCCGTAACAAAGTGTCTCGTTGGTTACTGTCTAAGTCGGGTTTTCGTTCGACTCACCAGCTCCCTGCGACATGAGATACTACTGATGTCAGAGATTAGGCATGTCAGGAGCAACATCGGACATCGCTAGAGACACCAGCACTAATCCCCAACATCAGTCATCCCATGTTGAGGACAGTGCAGAGTTGGCTAAAGTGTGTCCCATTTGCTAAAAGCTCGCATGCCTATGGACACTCTTAGACATGTCAGGACAGAGGCACTAGACCTCGAAGGTGCTTTACAAAAAAAAATTAAGTCGAGATGACTGTCGTTTAGGCCAAACATCGCCTAAGTCCTAAAAAGGACTAGCAGATCAGCCTAAGCTGACAAGCCATCGCTTCAGAGGCGCAAAGCCTCCAGAAGATGCTGGAGCGTCTTCCTTAGGGAAGACATGCTTCGCGTTGGGCGCCATGTTGTAATGTATGTATGTGCGGATGAGCAACGTGAATTTGCGTCAAGATGTTCAAGTGGCACGCGCTAGCTGGCAGCACGTCCTAGCTCGTCGGTATGGGGTGTGAGTCCTTGAACATCATCACACATCTAAAATCAGAATTCCGCGTGCCTGTGGCGAAAGAAGGTGGTGGAATCCTTCCTTCAGGTCTGCCACGAAAGAAAAAAAAACGAGAAACAGAAAAACAAAAGGAAGAGCAACAGGTCTGCTGTCACCTATTACTCTTAGCCGCACTGAATCATCTTGATATTCGCAAAAAAAAGAAACAAACTACCTCCATATGCGATAGTTCAGATACTAGCCCACCACTTTTCTACACCTGGCTACAGTGTAGGCCCAACCTGAAAAAAAAATGCTGAAACAAAAAACAACCAAAAAAAAATTTAATCAAAAACATTAGGATAGTGGGAGAAGGGATGAGGAAAGCAAGAAGGGGAAGAAGCGTTAGGGAATTCCTAAAACTAAAAGAAGTTATTTATAATATATTTAATTCACCAAAAACAAACAAAAACAAAAAAACAAAATTAAATCAAAAACATTGGGATAGGGGGAGAAGGGATGAGGAAAGCAAGAAGGTGAAGAAGCGTTAGGGAATTCCTAAAACTAAAAGAAGTTATTTATAACATCTTTAATTCACTAGGATATAAGAAAAGAAACATTAATATACACCATACTTAATCAGTTTAACTTAGCAGTCCATTACTAATATACACACTTAACTCTTACGCTACTTGAATTTTTAATTAAATATTATTTGTAAACGAAATATTTAATATTATTTATGTTGCGAAACTTAAATATATTTTGATTAATAAAAAATATTAAGGTTCGATTTATTATTAAGATATTAACATCTTGTTCGTTAATTTTTCCAGGATATTTATACGGCTGTTATATTATATACGAATAGTATTCAGTCTTAAGTAAAATGATAACACAAATCTCCAAAGATTCTAGATATTGAAGTATTACATCTCATTATTATATGAAGCCACTTACTGCATTCACGACACCCGATTTAAAATTTTAATTTTTGACTTTTTATCCCATTGTAATTAAATTACATCTTTTAGATGTCGGGCTGCAATTCTCTACTAATGGCTGTATTCAGCGGCACTCAGCCTTCTCAGCGTAGGCTGATGTGCGAGACGTCAGGCTATGTCACAGCGGCTTGATTGCGCTGAATGAAAATTCTAAGTTAGCTGCTAGTTTACTTAATTACTAGTTAATTACCTGCTGTCAGCCTTTTTAAAACTTGTGCATTGTCTTTTACAGAGTAAATGCACTCGCCAACTTGAAAGTTTTTAGTTTCCATTTTCATTAAACAAAAACTGACGGAACAAACAAATGGCAAATATCGTCTTCTTCTTACTCAGCCTACTTCAGCCGAAAATATTTGGGCTGCAAAATATGACAAGAGGCTAAGTTAGCGGCTAAGTAAGAAAATGCATTCAGAATACCTCAGTCCTTAGCCGCTGCCAGCGGCTGGGAAGGCTGAGTGCCGCTGAGTACAGCCAATGTTTGTGCACAAACATAATAATATTCACTAAGATAAAGGCTCTAAAATCAATTATATTCTATCTAGATATACTTTACAGTGTTAATGTTTAAGTCTCATAAAAATACGGTCATGAATGGAAAATTAACTTGCAACAACATCCATATATAGTGGATTACCAATAAATCAAAGAATCAAATAACTCCAAATTTTCACTCTAACAAAAAAATTGGCCTGCACGCATTGAATATTGTAACAATTATGACTTGTTTTTTTGAAAATAACGTAATTTAAACAATTGAAATAAACTTAACTTTTGAAGTAGCGAAAGATGTTTGGAACAAAAAACCGGGAACTGCACATTTAAAGAAAAATACGCTAAAATCTTAATCGAATTCGAAGTTTTGGCTAATAATTAAAGATATGCTTGAATTATTTGGGCATAGACTTGGAGCCGAATGACTATCTTTATCGTATCTGATTTGTAGTAATCATTATCTCAGCATATCTGAGATTCGGTACAATCTTTTATCTCCTAAATAAAACGCAATTTGGAATAATGGAACGAAATAAAGTCTGTACAAAGATTTACACCGTGCTTGTGATATCCCTTACATAGCAATTTTTATAATAGGCTGGCTGACTTACTGGAATTGCACATTTTCAGATCACCTTTTTGCTTGCAATAAAAACTGTTCACTAAAACTCAGTTAGGCACAAGTACATCACACGAAACCGAATATTGTATCCATATCCTCTTTGAGGTTAGTAGAACTAATGATCACTTAAGATAGGCTTTATAAAAACTTGTACTTCTGTGTGCTCTCGTTACTGTTCCTATATACTCTACTTGGTCTAGCAACTTTATTTCTTAATTATACTATGCTTACTTGACTCAATTGCATAAATATAAATATATTAATATGTAAATAAACAAAAACCTTATACTCCAGGGGTAGGTGTATGAGCTCTCGCTGTGATGCAATACCTGAGCACTGTTCCTTTGCAACTTTGGCATCTTCGGAGTTCTCAAAGTATACGAAGCAGAAACCTCGACATCTTCCACTCTTGGCAGCAATAACAACGTGCACTCGTTCCATTGGTCCAAATTTGGAGAAAATCTCCTTACTTTTGTGTTCAGTCGTATAAATGCTCAATCCAAATATTCCTAAACAGCAACTCTGTTGAGGATGTTCCCTTGTTCCAACAAGCCTTCGTCTTTGAGATAAAGGACTACGAAATTATGATTTTCGCGGTTCTTTAACTTTTGCGATCGTATGGTGAGTAAGACCTTGATCGTGATCTGCTGTTTGAGTACTTATTTCTGTACCCTCGTGGTGTTCGAGACCTTAAACGTGACCGATGGCTTCTCGAATTTATCGTTTGCCTACAATAAATTAATAGAATATTACCTTCGTTCCACATAAAGGATGCCGCGGATAAGAAAGGATAAAGTTAAAAGTTTATTTTTTCACTTACCTCTTGCACTTGTCGTCTTCGGGCAGCTGTAACGGAATGTGTGCTTCTTCTTAACAAAAGCACAGCATTCATGGCAGCTTACGGAGACGACAACTACAGAAGTACTTGGTAACTCTAAAATTGTGTATAAAAGTGACTTCCCATTTCAGCACCCAGATGGCGCTAAATATTACGAATAATGGCTCACATTACATCACCTATCTCAACCTCCACGTGGTGGTCCCTGGAAACAAGAGAGCATTGTATGTATTAAATAACAATGCTCACTTGGCTAAAAGAGAAGGTGGAATAGTTTAAATGCATAAATTATAGAAAATTTCAAAGCGTTTCGCAATTGTTTTTCTAAATTGTGTTAGATCTTATTATAATTAGAAAATCTATTTCATCTTCTTTGCGCACATTTTTAAATCTAATTTAATAATAAAATTTAAAATATAAATATTAGTTACTTTTGAATTAATGCAATTTGGAATTATTTAAAAGATATATCAGTCCCTCTTAAAAAAAATCTCAAATTTGACTACTGTCATGGCCTACAAACACATAGACAACCAACACTTCTCCAGAAAGGGAAATGCCGATGTTTTCCTAGCTTACTGCCATTCACGTTTAGCTTTATGTTCTAAGATGTAGTCGAAGAAAAATTTCACTGCAGAGGTTCTTTTCAACAAATTTAATAAATTTGGTGCGCACTTTTAATTAAATAACGCAAAATTTATCTTTGAGCACAACGCTCTAAGCATTTTGGCGAATTCGCTCTAGAAGAAACATAAACGTAATGTTTACGAGCCGGTCTGACACCAACACTAATGTGTCGAAGCGTACCAAATAAAAAATAAAAATAAACCTGTCATTTGTTTACTCCTTAGAACAAAAAACCAAAGGAAAGCACCATGCTCAAAAAGTTTTCGAATTTTCCTAATGTGTTTGAAAGGTGTGAATGTGTTAGTTTTTACCATGGAAGTAGTAAATTTATGACTCATTCGAAGTCGTCCTCGCAAATATTACTACTATCGGATGGTATATAATCAGTTTTACCGATGGATTTAAACCACTGTTCTCTGAAGTCCTTATCTTTTGGAAACCTAAAATACCAAAAAGTAGAAAAATATTTTAATATTTTTAAACTTCCCTCAGCTGTCACTGAAACCACCAAGGCGACCCAAAATTCTTATGAATCTAAAATGTAAACAAACGAGAGAAATGGTTATATTCTTTGATTATTTAGCTTTTATTTATACAGCTTTTACACATATTTCAAAGAAAATTCTGTATAATTGCTTATTATATTATTTAACTTTCCTGAAAAATGATTTTCCACACCCAATGCGTCGATTATTTTTACAACAAAATACCGCACACTTCATCACGAAAAATGTTCAAATTAAGCACCTCAGACTGTTAGTAAACTAAACCAAAACAGTCTTTTAAATGTTAATTGTCTTTATATGTAAAATTACACCACTTTTAATAATAGAACAGTGAAAATTATTCAATAAACACTTTGAATATGCACTCTTCAGAAAGTCGACGTAAAATTGACATTTCGGAAGGCGTACTTTTGGGTTCCCTTCCCACACCTTTCCAACGAACAAAAAATCGGGAAACACGTGCACGTTCTAAGCATAGAACAGAAAACGAAAGGAAGCGCAATATCGTGTATAAACCGTGTATCCGCAAACTCTCCCGGAAAACAAATTTTTAATTCTGACATCCGGGTTGCCCGATACGGGAAATATACAAAAGCAAATAAAAATGTTTCACTTCTTTGTTCGAAGCCGTTTATCTAGTAATAGTAATCTTTGCCTGGGAGCTCTAATAAAACTTTAAAAGTATTAAAATATTTTTCTACTTTTTGATATTTTAGGTTTCCAAAAGATAAACTTCAGAGAACTATTGTTAAAATCCATCGGTAGAACAGATTATATACCATCCGATGGTAGTAATGTTTGCGAGGACCACTTCGAATGAGTCAAAAATTTACTACTTCCATAAGGAAAATTCTGAAACCTTTTAAGCATGGTGCCAAAACCACCGTTAACTACAAGTAATGAACTGGACTTTTATATGATGTCGTAAATGGTCTTATTTATACATATAGTTTCTTATGATAGCCAGGGGGTGATTTTTCCTTAAACTCGCAATACCACCAAAACTATTAGTTCTATGAAAAAAAAAAGAATAATATTAACTTAAAGCAGACTAAATGATCTTTCTAATAAAGTAAAAACATGTACACTTTATTAAGCTAAATAACAAGAAATCTTAGATTAAACGTGAAATTTTAGTCGCAAACCAAATTTTCGTCCAAACCGCAAGCATTCCACTTCCGCACTTTTAGGCTTAAAAATGTTTATTATTTTCTTAAGTAGGGTGTAAATATTTTTACTTCATTCGAAAGACTGTTTTGTTTACTTTAAGTAAAACAAAACAATTTTTTCAAAGTAGCAATAGTTTAGACACTATGGCGGGTTTAAAGAAAAATCACCCCCCGTCTGCCATAAGAAGCAATGTAAATTAAACGAAATGTCAGAACACTTTGGCGTTATGTGTGTGCGAAAAATTCGTCTGTTCATAGCTACGAGGAAGTAAGTAAAGGAGAAGAAAGAAGCTCAGGAAATCGTGTCAATTTTAAGCTTGTATGAGATTCCCATGCACACAATCTCATGAGCGAAAGGCAGGCGATTAGAAAAGTATTTTATGTTCGGGGGTTTTGACGCGTATTTTATAATATTGAATGAACATAAATAATAAATTGTGTGCCGACACTGACACCAAGTGACAGTTAAGACCCAGGGAACAGATAAAAAGCCTACTTCCTCGTAGCAAAAAGCGAACAAATTCGACAGCACAGACCCAGCCGCCGAACAAAAACTTGCCGTGCTCACACACACGACATATACACGATAGGGCTTCTCCTTTAGTTACTTCCTCGTAGGTTCATAGCTTGTAGTTTACGGAGGTTTTGATGGTGCACTTCCTTTCGTTTTCTGTTCTATGGTTTAGGGCTTGTTCATAAGCGCGATGCGACTCCGTGCGATTTTTTCGTTCATCTCACTTTTTGAATACTTTTGTTTCAGTCTGCGATTATTTTTCATCGTATGCCCGTTCACAAGGTTGACGAACGAAAATTTGTTGTTTACATTTGAATTTGCACGTAATTAGTGCTTTTAAGTAATATATATCATTCTAAATATAAATATTAACAGTGAATCGGGATCGCGAATTTAAGTTAATGTTGTAAATAATATTTTTAAGGAAGTAAAGCGAATATTTGTTTTATTGCTTTTTCCTCATTTGCTGTAAAATAATAATAATTAATATTTATATCTAATAACACATATTACATACATATTATATTTATACAAGCCGTTTTTCATTCAACAAGCTCTTTTCAAAAAGGTAAACAAACCAATTATGTTTGGTTATGTTCAACAATCGCACCAAATCAAGAGCATTGCTGCGATTATTTTTACAATCGCAGCGACGGTAGACAAAGAGCTGCCACTGCCGCTGCGCTGCTTCCTGATCTGTTTGAGAATCATTGCACTGCCAAGATTGACAGCTTTGAGCTGCCGCTGACGTCTCTTCTGTTTCAGCCTTAGTGCCTGTTCTGACGAATCGACGAATTGAACTTTCATCACTAAATTCTAAGGTGCCGGGTAAGTTTAGGTAAAGAAGGTTGTTATGGTCGCCATGCAGCGGCACCTACAGTGGTCATGTATCACCTGACCATCGGCTATGTGAGCCAAATTCCTGCTCCCGGTGCAATGTCGGGATGCTATGCCCGTCAATTTTACCAAAGCCCGGCTCTTTATCTAAATCGCATGAATATTCAAAAGATTCGGCTCCTATAGCCGAATCTAAGACCCCCCTCGATTTTTCGTACCTGAAAACACCTGAAAATCAAAATACCTATGGTTATATACAGGGCCATAATCGGAGGCAGCGGGAGAATACATTTTAAAATTACGCCTCAAACTCTGAAATCAATATATAGGAAGCCGAGAGAATAATTTAAGTCAATTATATTATTTTCCCAAAAATCCTCGGCTCCCGTAAAAAAATTGCGTAAGATCGCCAAATTGCTGCATTCTAATAAGAATGTAACCGCTCCCTAACAGCACCAAAATTAAAACTCCGCCTACCTACGGTACCACTAACGTGACGAGACCGAAAAATCCTCAGCCGCCTGTAAAAAGAATACAAAATTGCAGCCAAAAACGGCCCGGCTGCAAAAAGAATTCTAAAAATCGAATTCGTTTCAAGTCAAAGCAGCAAAATTGCAACAGATTTGCAAATAAAACTGAACATCTGGCGTAAATGGAAAAGGGAAAAACTGTTTATGCAGTGCTGAGGATGAAAGTTTGATATGGGAGCAGCGGTATGGCACGGGAGTGTGCGTGTATTTTGCCGGCAGAATAGAGATTGGCGCGAGGAGCTTGGCAGTAATTGTTGGGATTACCATTCGGGCGGAAGGAAGATTTTTTTGGTTTGCGTAAGTGAACAAAAATCGCGACGATGAAGAAAATCGAACTCAGGAAAGCTATTTAAGATCTGTGTCTTTACATCTTTTGTGGATATTGTAAGTGATCGAAATTTTGTGCGGCAGTTGGCCATAAAAGTCGGTTTTGAGAAGCGAGAGTTTTTTGTTGACAGTAAGAGGAAAGTGCAGCCAAAAATCGAGTGAGGAATAAAATTATCGGCATTCACTTGTAAATTTCGCGTAAGCTTAGACAAGAAATAAATATCGTGCGTGCAAGTAGTTCGTATTCATTTTAAAACATAAAGCTAAGTTATATAATTTCATTAAAATAATAACAAAAATGAGTTAGGCAGCCGAAGTCGCGGTAGAAAAGGTTAAACCCGAGGAGAAGAAATCTGCAGCCGAAACAGAACGGCGAAGACAAAAAAATTTTTAAAGAAACATTAATACATTAAAGAAAAAGAAAAAGATTATAACAACACAAACCGAAAAGAATGAAGTGAAATATCGAAACAAAAAGTGACAGCAAAAAAAATTTTAAAGGAATAGCGAGAAGATAAAAAGACAAGTGAAACCACAAAATTTATAACGACTGAAACATACATAATAAATTGAAATATATTAAACAAAAAGGAACATAAACAGTGAAAAGATGACAAATTAAAAAAAGAATATAACAGGTGAAACGCTTATCAAATTAAAGGAACATAAAAGGTGAAAAGATTAACAAATTAAAAGAACATAAAAAGTGAAAAGGAATATCAAATTAAAAGAACATAAGAGGTGAAAAGCTTATCAAATTAAAAGAACAAAAAAAGTGAAAGGGATTGTCAAATTAAAAAGAACACAAAGGTGAAAAGCTGAACAAATTAAAAGAACATAAAATGTGAAAGAGCTTATTGAATTAAAAAGAACCTTAAAGTGAAAAAAGATAAGCAAAGTAAAAAGAACGTAAAAAGTGAAAAGATTGAAAAATTAAAAGGAACATAAAAAGTGAAAAGGATTATAAAAAGAACTTAACAGCTGAAAAGTTTATAAAATTAAAAGAACATAAAAGGTGAAAGAGCTTATTGAATTAAAAAGAACCGAAAAGTGAAAAAGGATTAGCAAAGTAAAAGAACCTAAAAAGTGAAAAGATTAAAAAAATTAAAAGAACATAAAAAGTGAACAGGATTGTCAAATTAAAAGAACATAAAAAGGTGAAAATATTAACAAATTAAAGGAACATAGAAAGTGAAAAGGATTATCAAAATTAAAAGAATATAAAAAGTGAGAAAAGGATTAGCGAATTAAGAAGAATGTAAAAAGTGGAAAAATTTATCAAACAAAAAGAAACATAAACAGTGGAAATGATTAACAAATTAAAAGAAACATACTGAAAGTAAAAAGTTAAAGCAAATAATGGAAGAAAAATAAAAAGGAAATAACAACTATAAATTAACAGAGGAAAGTTGAAAGGAAAAGGAAAAAAAAAGGGAAAAAGAAGAAAACTAAACCTGAAAGAAAAAGAAGAAAACTAAAACTGAAAGAAAAAGAAGGAAACTAAAACTGGAAGAAGAAAAACTAAAGTGGAAGACAAAATGAATGACAAAGAGACAAATAAAATGAAGACGCAAACGTTACAGAAAGGAAAGGAATTCGTAGACGAGTGAAATTGGTGAATCCGTTCCTTTTTTTTCTCTCTTTCTTCTTCTTAAAATGACGGAGAAGTTTTAAGTGATTATAGTAGCCATAAATATAATTAATACTAACAGCACTCAAAATATTATGTAATGTATTACTATTTGGGCTTCGATTGTCTTTCATTGCGATTGCGTGAAGTTGATTCTACCCCTTAGTGAGTTTTACATTTCAAATTTCAGCAAAATTTGTTAGGATTTCATTTTGGTGGTTTCTTTCTAGTTGATAAATATTATTCTTGTTAAGTTCATGCATTTTTTTTTCGTAATTGTATGTGAAAACAATTTCTTATTGAAATTTATTCTTTTTTTATTATTCCCAAATATGTAATGGAAACTGTACAGAATTCTCAATTGAAATGAAAGTATGTAAAATGTTGAAACTTGCTATGAATTTAGCTTTTCCGATGATACATGAATATAAAAACGCAAAGTGCTAAATTAGTATGATTTTTTTTATTGTTTATTTTTGCTTATTGAATATAATATAATCGCATAAGTGATGTCGGATATTTTAGCGTTTGTGGAATTTTAGTATTTTTGGGAATTATTGCTTATGTTTAAAGTACATGTCTAGTTCATTTATTTCACTCAAAGTTGTAAAGTTGCTTACCTACTTGTTGCGGAGAATTGTATATATTTTCTTAGTAATATAGAATTTGAAACTTCCCATTTCTACCTGTAAGCAGGAAAAAGAATGCGCATTTTTTAGCCCCGAAGGAAAAAGACAGGAAAAACAATTTTTTTTGTAAACCATTTTTTTTGTAAAATCAAGATTATCAGTCCAAATAATGTTATAGGAATAAGTATAATCTACTCAAATTATTGTATCATTACTCAGAGCCCCGTTGCAGAGGGGTAAAAGGGCCCTAGCCTTAAGCTAGATGGTCTTGTGACCTCCCACGGAGGGGGTATCTCTGTTTCACAACAACAACAAAAATTATTTTTTTTTGAATAAAACAATCTTTATATGGGTCTGAAATAAACTCGTCTTTTCTATCTCTCTCTCTCTCCTCGTCGTCCTTTCCTAGGGCGGCTACATCACCGCTTCGTCGGTGGGCGGGGTCCTCACAATGAGGTGAGTGGCCCTCTCTCTCTTTTCAGGTCATACTAGGGCATCTAGTCGACATCGGCCCCCTAGGTACATAGGGTGGTTGGGGCATGGGCCATGCAAGCTGAGTTATAACACCAGACTCCCCCCAACGATATCCGGTAAGTCGGATACGCCTGCTCGTATCCTTTTCCTCCTGTTCTGTTCCTTTTTTTTGTTTTTTTTTTTTAATTTAAAATTCTCTGATTTTTTTTTCTTTTGTTTTCTTATTTTCGCCGGTTTTCTTTTCCTTTTTTTTCTCCTTCCTATTTCTTACAATTTTTTTGTGGTTTTTTTTCGGTTCGTCTCACCCTTCCCATCCTAGGCATGATTTCTTGCTTTTGTTGCGCAACCGCGGGCGGAGATGGCTTCCCCTTTTGAACCACCCCTCTCTATCGCCAACCTAGCGATGCCAGCATGCCATCCTCCATCTCTGCCCAAGCATCTACTGACAGATGAATGTCCAGCGGAGGCCGTGATCCTGGCTGACATCAGCTGATTTACAGTTGATGTCATCCAAAGTCATAGCCTGCCTTGGGCAATCATCCAGCAGCAGTGTCGGTCCAAGCTCGCAACAAGGTATATAAAGAAAGTACGGCCAATATGGCCCAGGATCGTTAAACTGCACGAAGAATCTTCCCTCATTCGCTTTTTAAATGTTGGCTGCTCTGCCTTTAAATTAAGTATGGCGCAGTACTGTGGTACAACATTTACGCGAAAGCACGAAAAGATCAAATAATTAAATGGTAAATGTCACTATGAAGTATGATGGTTATAAATCGCCTCAATGGTTTTGTATTAAAATATGCATTGTAACAATGCAGTCGAGCCGGGTTTAGCAACAAAACGACTCAACAAACCAAGAATGATTCAAAATGCAGTCTTCAACTTGTAGATCCTGGTGTTAAACCATACCAACCCATTAAAGGACGCCCTTATATTATAATGTTTATAGATTTTTAGTCTGCGCTGACACATTCCGGGCTGGTGCCTACGATCAAATCAAAAAAAATAAAACTAAACCGTTTTATGGCAGTTAAACATAAGTTGATCCAGTCGTTATAGCCCAGGATGGTGTACAAATGTTCAAGAAAGAAGCGTTCGAGATGATAATTGTTGATACTAGTGGGAGACATAACCAAGAAGAATCGTTTCAAGAAATGTCGGCAGTAGCGAATGCAATAGCAATATTATGTGATAAATTAATATAAACTGAAACCCATACCATAGGATAGGCTTGTGAATCTCAAGCTAGACCGTTCAAAGAAAAAGCAGATATCGGTTCGGTTATAATAACGTTAGATGGACATGCAAAAAGTGGAGGTTCTCTATCCACGTAAGTTAGATAAAAGGTCTGTTCGTTGACGTCACTCGAAGTCAAAAAGAGTCATTTAGAGCCATTTTGTACTCTACTTGTGTTATTTGAGAAAAGAGTAACAATCTTCTTGCGCTTTTTGCGTTCTTTGAGAAAAGAGTGATACTCCTTTCCATCACTTACTCCTGTCAAACTGCTGTTCGCATTCGGAGAGAATTAAAGCTTTCTCTCAAAAAATCACCGCCAAATCTTGTCGAAGAGAAAAATGTACCAAAAAGTACCTCCAATAAAAAGAATTTATGTGAATCACATGACTGAATAGTTACTTGTGTGCGTAAGTAACTTTGAAACCGTCAATGTATTCTGACCTAAAATCTTGTTAACAATTATAAGGAAAATAGTTTATTAAAATAGTGTTGCAGCAACAATATCTCCAATTATCTTCATTGGAACGGGAACATATTGAAGATCGGAACCGTTCAAACGAAACTGTTAATAAGTAAGCTTCTTGGAAATATCGAAGGACGTATTGACAAAGTGAACGAACTAAAATTGGACGATAATGTGGAACTACTTGAAAAAATTAAATATTGTCAATTTACAATTCCAAATATGTACGAAGTTTCAAAATATAATGAAAATGGGACCGTTTTCACAGATTATGGTAAGACTCAGTAAATTTAGATTATTAGATATCTATACAATCCCTCTAAACATGACGAGTCGTAAACCTAACGCCGGCGAAGTCACACTTTCATAAAACTCTTCGCAAATGTTACGCCGCCAGCGTGACAGAAACGATGCGTTAACGTTTCATTTGACCAAAGAGAAGTGAAACAAAATGGTGAAGAGTTGTTTATGTGTTGGTACTTCGCTAACTGTACGCCGGAGGCGTACCGTTTGCGTAATACTTTAGTGTGTCGTTTACGAAATGCCTGAACGTGTCTTTAACGAAATGCGTGACGTTAACGAAATAGTTTTAGCCGCTGATAAATAATTTTCATAAAGTTGACTTTGAGAATTTCTACTGTACAAGTTTTTGCACGAGATGTACATATAGTGAAGTTTAGCGGTTAAACTCCTCTTCATCTTCGGGGCAAAAGTTTTAACAGTGAAGGGTCCCATAGCGAACTTTAACTGTAAAATAAATTAGTAATGTAAATCGCTTTTGAAAAATTTGGAGGTGAGAAAAGAAAGCTAATTCATTCATTGATTTATTTTTAAATTTAAAATATTTTCATTAACTTATAAATGTACATTTATTTGTGACAATTTTAACCTAATTTTCTATTGTCTATATTGTCTACTTATCGCAATTCACTAATTGTCCTTTATCAACATCAACTATCACAATTAATTAAAACTATTTTAATCACTTTATAATTAAAATAACACTTCAAAATTTTTCTAAACACTTTGAACACAACTCAAGATGGCCACAAACTGTGAGTAAACATTTATTATTATTATTAGATTTATTTTTATTTGGCACGCTTCGATACATTAGTGTTGGTGTCAGAGCGACTCGTAAACATTACGTTTCGCAAAAGCGAATTCGCCAAAATACTTAGAGGGATGTAACAACACATCTAGGGAATGATGCCGGATTTCTCTCAAGACTCTATCACGAAAGGCGGAGAGCAAGAATCGGTGGCTCGAAAAAACCGAATAATTACTATGGATAGTATGTCGGATGGAGAATTGGATAACAGAGACAGTGCAAAATTATTTAGCAAACAGCCTACTAGAGCAGTGCACGTAGCGCATAACTCAGGTGTTACAGAAAAAGAAGTTAAAAAACTTATTACTCACTACACAAAGTTTGCTGCTGTTGTTAAGAAAATGGGCGGAGTTAAGGCATTTTTCAAGGCTGGCGACATGTCAAAGAACGTTAATCCTACACAAATTGCAAAACTAAATCAACAAATGATCTACGAATGTTGCAACAGGTACACTCATTTTAATTTTATTTATATCTCTATTATGAACACTTTATTAGATGGGAGGCATGCCAGGACTGCAAAATATGATGAGACAATTACAACAGGGAGTAATTTTATGGCTGGTTTTGGTAAATCATGAGTTATATTAAACGTGCGATGCAATGAATAAAACAATATTTTGCAAAGTTATCTTTTTTTAAGCATTGAACTTAATTTAAAGTGCGTCAGATTTTGGTTATACGTCAGATTACAGGTATTCACATATATCAAGTCTACTAATCGTGGGTGTCGTTATCCTTCATTGTCGGGTATCCAAATAAGACGTTTATGTTTAATTTTTTAATTAAACCCGTTTATTAATAAAAAATTTCAAATATATTTATTTTAACATGAAGTAAAAAGATAGAAATTTAATGTGTAACACAACATCGCTGAGATGACCTCTTTTACTTAATTGCCAGGACACCATTCTTTTATGGAAGTTTTCGATGACTTTGTTGACTTTTGGCTCTATTTCGCCAAGAGCGCACTGGATATTATTCTTTAATTTTGTAGTCGTTTGGGAACTTTTACTTTTATGAACCCCATAGGAAGTAATCGAAAAGGAGAAATTATTCGTTGCGGAAATTTGGTTTGCAAAAGACCAATTGGCATGCGAGCTGTAGTACATGTTGCGCCGTCTTGATGAAATCACAGGTTTTCTAGATACTTTTCAACAATTTCAGGCAATAAAATCTTGGGGAGATAGAGCAACCTTTATGTCAAATAGTCATCGAAAACTTCCATAAAACAATGGTGTCCTGCGAACATGTTCACATGCAGAAAGAATCGCCATAGTCGATTTTAACGTGCATGAGAATGACTGAGTCAGATGATTATTATGAAATATCCCTTCCTGTAGTGAAGTGTATTCCGTCGATTTAATAATAAACGCAAATGCTCTTTCTTACAAAAAGAAGGCGGTAAGAATTATTGCCTTTAAGACTGTTAACTTATCTGTAAACGTTCAGGCATGATCAACATAAACGATTTTTAGATAATATCTGCTTTATAAAAATAGTGGAGTTTCGAACAATATAGCTGACCTCTCAGATCAAGAAGTATGTTAGTAAGCGTTTTTACTAAATTAAATTGTCAAAATAAAAGTCTCTTTTCACTTCATGTAATTTATTGTTAGAATATTTTTATAAATTTCACTTAAACACTAGTTTTTTAAAAAAAAGTTGAACCGACTTCACAAAAAGTGCTAAAAAGCATCAAGTAATTTTTTAATTTTATATCTATTATGACATTTTGAAGTCGGTGCAAATCAAACAAACGAAACAACTACAACAAAAGTATTTAATAGTCCTTTATGATCCCGTGAGCTGAAACGTTCAGGAAGTTTTATGTATTATCTTTAATTGTGGTTGGGTAGTTTGTTTAATTTGTGCCGACTTCAAAATGTCGTAAAAGATATAAAATTAAAAATTATTTTATGCCTTTTAGCGCTTTTTGTGAAGTAGGTTCAACTTTTTTTTAAGACCTGTGTTGGTAAGAAGGATCAAGTCCGCACGATGACCTTGATTAACTTCTCCAATTCTCGATCTCACCTCAATTTCCGCACCTTGAAATTTGGCTTACGATTGTTGAATTTGTTGAGCAGTACGTTACTCTTAAATTTTGCGTAAATTTTTGGAACAATTTTACCCTTACGACTTCACTTCTCTAAATTAAAAATGCTTTGCTTAACTCCAAAAAAATAATGTTTATTTGATGCGTTCCATCTGAGAGTTCACAAGAGAAGAAAGACAAAAATTTCTCGACAATTATATTTCCAGCTAGTCTGTACAAATACATGTTTAAAGTTACATGGGTTTGTCGACCCATTTGTACATTAGACAAATGGGTCGACAAACTGTACATACGTAAAGCAAAAACAAATTAATAACTGCTGATAACAAAAACTCAGCTGCAGATAATGATTTCTTTGTGATTACGCTGCCATTATGCAAAACAAAACGATGACTCCGAATTTGATGACCACAACAATGAATAGATGATGATGTCGATTGTTAACATCCTCCCGACCGTCAAGAAGTTGCTTGACTAATAGGTAGTTTGTAGAGTTTAGTAACAGCTCGCTTGCATGTACCGTTACGAGTTTTAACAGTGACCACTCGAACAAGATTATCCTTTCCTGGATGAGTTTCAAGGATTCTCCCTAGCAGCCATCTACACGGAGGAATGTTGTCGTCGCCAATCAAAACAAGTTCTCCAGGCTTGAGTGAACCTTGCTCCTTTCTCCATTTAGGTCGGGTTTGCAGCGTAGTTAAGTATTCGTTCTTTCACCGCTTCCAGAATCCTTGAACCATGGACTGGATATGTTGCCACCTGCCTAAACGGGATATCTTGGCTTCAGAATAATCTCTTTCAGGTAGCGATGTCAGCGGCTCCCCAATTAAAAAGTGTGCTGGGGTCAAAGCTCCGAAGTCGTCAGCATTTGAAGAGAGTGGACTATAAGGGCGCGAATTTAAGTTTGCCTCAATCTGTGCTAGCAGTGTTGAGAACTCATCGAATGATAGTATCGATTCGCCGATCACCCTGCGTAGATGCCATTTCAAAGATTTAACCGCAGCCTCCCAGATACCACCAAAATGAGGGGCTGATGGTGGGATGAAGTTCCACTGAATGCGTTTCTGAGAAAGAAAGCTTGACATTAGTGTGTTTTCATTAATAGATAAAGCAAGATTGTGCATATCTGCGATCTGTCCCTTTCCCCCAACAAAGTTCGTAGCGTTGTCGCAAAAAATGTTGCCAGGTATGCCACGGCGAGCTATAAAACGCCTAAGCGTTGCGACAAATGCTTCGGCAGTGAGATCAGTCACTGATTCTGTGTGAACCGCCCTTGTAGTTAGACAGATAAAGACTGCAAAGTTACCTTTCACCGGTCTCATTCCTCTACCTATTCAAAGTTTCACAGGGCCGCCGTAGTCAATGCCAACGTTGAAAAAGGGACGAGTAATTTTTACTCGAGCTTCAGGAAGATGAGCCATCAGTTGTGAACCTCTAGCAGTTCTTTGACGAAAACAGATGATACATTAAAGACTGACCTTTTTTATTAGATTCCGCATGCCTAGTATCCAAAAGCGTTGCCTTATAATCCCCAAAAGTGTTGAAGGACCAGGATGTAGGTGAATTTTATGCAGTTCAGCTATCAGTGCCATGCTAATAGGATGGCGCTTTGGTACGATTATGGGTTGTTTTGTATTGAAGTCGAAATCTGCATTTCTGAGTCTTCCCCCAACTTTCGGAAATTTAGATTCCAATTAAATCTCTTTGTGAGGTAAAAGCAGGGAGGTAAAAGCAAGATCGATCGTCGATTGGTACTTGATCATCAGGTATAATTTCCATGTGGCCGAGATTTTCGTACTCTTGCATGAAGTTGACAGATTGTTCCTTAAAAATAGCATCTCTTTGAAACCTTTTCTCCATACTGTGAAAGCGCTTAACAGCCTGTGTAAGTGAATTACCAAAATCACCAACGTCTGATTTAAAGGGTAATGACACAACATATCTATTTTCAAGTCTGGTGGTATTATCGCTTAAATGTGTCTCGCACTCCTTTTCTTCCGGAGTTACGCTCTTACTCCTTGGTGCTACTTCCTCAACTTCCCAGAAACGTCGAAGAGTTTTATCAAGATCTTCCAATACATGCAGGTGAAGATTATTAACAGGAGAATATAAGAGTGAACATGTACCTTGATCAAATTCATAATTAGATTAGGTTTAGATTAATATTTATAATTACATTCATAATTAGATTAGGTTTAGATTAATATTTGTAATTACATTCATAATTAGATGAGGTTAGATTAATATTTGTGTTATTTCAAATCATTAACTCAGTATAAAGGTCATTAACTCTTTCTTAACCAGAAATATTTGTAAATTAAAATCGTAAGCATAAATATCTTAAAATAAATAGAAAATTCTCAAGTAAGCATTTCAAAACAAAATTCCTACTTTCTTGTCAATGACCCCACATTATTCTTTCCAGCTATTAACTTAATTCATTTAAGAATGTAGATATTGAATTACGGGGTCAACATATTTCACAAATGTTGTGTACGCATTTTCTGTCAGCACAATTTCCACTTATGACTTGCGACAGTGAGAAAATGCTAAAGTAGCAATAAGTATCAATAAAAGTAATTTTATACTGAATAAATGAATCAGTTTGTCAGAGAACGTTGGGTGTTTTATTCAAAATCGGTTTTGCAAGAAAAGTTTAAGTTTTTATTTCATTCAGTTATCTTCACTAACGCAAAGTATCTTTGTTAATCATTTTCCCTTTCAGTAACACAATCATCATTTGATTTCTGGTGTAGTGGTTTATGCACTGCTGTCACCCCCAACAATCAGTCAAGGTTAATGTACCTTGGCTATTCTATTCATAAAAGTAAAGTAAAAGAACTTTACGTACATTTTTGGTGATCCCGACGTGATCAAGTGTATCACTTGTATCATTTCCAATAAGCAGCCTTCTTGAATTCAAGGTGATTAATATAGAATCCAACATGAGTCTACGAGACATGGACCAGTTAGACGTTGAACAGCAAGACTACCGAAAGGAATTGCAGAATGTAATTACGAATTACAAAAAGGACCCCGCCGATAGGAAGACAAATGCAGCTTATTACGAAGAGAGACTCCGACGACTAGATGCAGCATGGAATCTATTTTTCACAATTGACCAGGAGATAAGAGCTCTACCAGACCCTCCTAAAGATCATCCTTACTTCAGTAACAACGAATATGAAGCTACAAGGAAAATGTATGACCAATCAAGAGATCATTTTGTTCAGATGATTTCGTCATTAAAAACGACAAACGCAGCTAAGGTTGGAAGGACGGCTTCCACAAACCCAAAACCAAGTGTCTCTTCGTTATCAGTCGATTCTGACAGAGCACAAGTAAATCCAACTGCCAAGGTGAGCATCCCCAATCCAATCAAGGTCCAACAAGCAACAAATGATGAACAAATTATTCAGGACATTCAGAAGATAATTCGACGGCAAAGAGTTACCGCAGAATCTTTGCACCGTCACCTTAGCACTGCTGAAGAAGGCCAAAGAGGCCAACAGTCCAAGGCCTTTTACGAAATAATTATAAAAACTATCAATAATTATTGGTCAGAAATTGAGGAACTGCATTGCAAAATATGGGAGTTAACAGAAGATCCAATCAACTTTGGGTACAACATCGACGAGTACATCAACATGGAAGGAAGAGTCCAGAAATGTTTAATTATGCTGTCTGATAAGCTTGAACTATGTGCCAGTTCACAATCATCCACACCCGCTGATTCGTCTACAATGACAATGCTGAAATTACCCAAGATTACATTGCCAAAATTTGATGGGGACTACTCAAAATGGCGTCAGTTTTACGACTTGTTTTCACAAATGGTCCACAATCAAACAATGAGCAATTGCCAAAAGATGTGGTACCTGAAGACAAACCTAACCGGCGAAGCTGAGAAACTTTTGAGACACTTCACATTAAGCGAAGAAAATTATGTAACGGCGTGGAAGATTCTTCAAGAAAGATATGAGAATCCCAGATTACTAGTGGCCGCGCTCACCAACAAACTATTAGCGCAATCTTCGCATACAGGTGAAGTGGCCTCCTCGGCAGCCATTAAATCATTACATGATACGACACAAGAATGTCTTCTAGGGTTAGAAAACCTGGGAGTATCTACCACAAATTGGGATCCGTTACTCTCACATATTTTGATAAAGAAATTAGATAAGACCACACATTATCTGTACGAACAATCTTTAACTAATCCAAGGGGATTACAATCACTCAAGGACTTCCTAGCGTTTCTCGAGACACGTTTTCAATCCCTCGAAGCATTGGGCAACAAGGGAAGAATTCTAGAAGACAATTATAAAAGACAAATTTCCGCCAAGTCTCTAACTTCAGTGATTTCCTCTAATGCGAAGTGCATATAATGCAAAGCGAATCATACTCATAAACTTTTCCAATGTCAAACCTTTCGTCAAATGTCACCCACTAGTCGATTGAATTTATTACGCAAACACGATGTGTGTATTAATTGTTTGAAACCAGGACACTTGGCATCAAAGTGTACACTCAGCGGATGCACCAAGTGTTCCAAGAAGCATAACACACTGGTGCACATAGAAGATCAAGAAAAAGGCGAAGTATTAGCCCCACGGACGCACAAATACTCTCCAGAACTAAAGCAGATCTCAGCATCAACAACTAGCTCAAGAACGATTCAACAACCTCTAACGCTAACCACATTGACCGACAGCAATCAAAGGGGCTACGTTCTACTGAATACAGCAAGAGTTAGACTGACAGGTGATAATGGAAAGGAAATAGAATGTCGTGCTATTCTAGATTCAGGTTCGCAGGTGAACCTAATTACCACAAGGGCTGTAAAGAAACTAGGTGTTATGCCAAGCCACGAGTCAATGTGCATCCAAGGTGTGGGACATGGAAGGCAGCACGCACAAAACAGAGTAAATGTGAAACTGAGCTCAAGAGTAAATGGCTTCTCAGCTAGATTAGAGGCTTTCGTTCTCCCACATATTATTTCCAACCAACCGACTCAGCCATTGGATATTTCTAACTGGGCAATACCACATAACATTCAAATGGCTGATCCAACTTTTCATCGTCCAGACCGCATCGACTTACTTCTCGGAGCAGAATTCTACCATCAACTTCTCTCAATTGGACAGATCAAATTAGGACCAAATTTACCAACCTTACAAAACACGGTGTTTGGTTGGACAATATCAGGCAAGCTTAGCCATATAGAACAGCAAGTGAAAACTTGTGGTATTTGCACCGAAGCCGATATTGACAAGGCAATTGAGAGATTTTGGAAAATTGAAGAAGCCGGGGTACCGCAAGAAAAGAGTCTTACAGCCTCAGAAAAACAGTGCGAAATACACTTTAATCAAACCGTTCAAAGAGACACCACTGGCCGATTTATTGTATGTCTCCCATTCTCAAGAGATCCAAGCATTTTAGGCCAATCAAAGGACATTGCATTCAGAAGATTTAATGCACTAGAAAGAAAACTTGCAAAAAATGAGGAGTTACGGCAACAATATATTGAATTTATGAATGAGTATATACGACTAGGTCACATGGAAGAAGTTGACAGTAATTCTCTCCAGTTACCCCATTACTTCCTCCCTCATCACTGCGTGTTAAAACCAGACAGCAGTACCACAAAACTAAGAGTAGTTTTCGATGCTTCTGCAAAAACTGCATCAAATGTATCACTTAATGACATATTACAAACGGGACCAGTCATCCAAGATGATTTGTTCACCATACTTCTCCGCTTTCGTTTGCCGCGATTCGTATTTACAGCCGACATTCAGAAAATGTATCGACAGGTGATACTACATCAAGCAGACAGGAAATACCATCTAATATTTTGGATAGACAATCCAAATCAACAGATAAGATGTTACCAACTGAACACTGTTACCTATGGAACATCCTCAGCCCCATACTTAGCAACCAAGTCTCCTCAACGATTAAGTCAAGGGGCAGCAGACAAATATCCAGCTGGAGTCGAAGCACTTAAAAACAATTTCTATGTGGATGATGTCATGACGGGTGCAAACAGTTTAGGAAATGCGCAAAACATGAAAGCTGAATTAATCAACATACTCAAGGCAGCAGGTTTCAAATTGCGTAAATGGTGCGCCAATCACCCACGATTACTTCAAGATATACCTACAGAGGATCAGGAGGTTCAATTGAATTTCACGGATGAAAAGGACCTTGCCATTAAAACATTGGGATTAATATGGATGCCAAAAATCGATCAATTTCGGGTTAGCAGTAATTGGGAAACCACCAGTCGAGCTACGAAGAGAACAGTGACTTCCGAAATTGCCAGATTATTTGATCCTCTCGGCATTATGGCGCCCGTAGTAATAACAGCTAAAATATTTCTACAGGAACTGTGGAAACTAAAGCTTGATTGGGATGCTGCTCTCCCTATGGAACACTACTCTAAATGGACAAGATTTCGAAACAACCTGAAGTTGTTAAACAATATACAATTCCCAAGACATGTGTTTTCCCACGACATTCCAAAAATGGTACAGCTACATGCTTTTTTAGACGCCTCAGAAAGAGCATATGGCGCAGCCTAGAATTGTGTGCAGCAAAACTAGCAGCAGAATTAATTCAGAGGGTAAAAAAGGGTCTGAAATTAAATGACACTCCCACCTATCTATGGACTGACTCTGAAATTGTATTAAGCTGGATCAACTCCACCTCAACGTCATATCAAACGTTCGTGGCGAACAGAATTGCAGCTATTCAAGAAGTCACCAATCCTCAATAATGGAGGCACGTAGCATCCAAGGAGAATCCCGCTGACATACTTTCCAGAGGCTTGGACCCGGAAAAATTCAAGGAATGCAACCTTTGGTTTTACGGCCCTCCATTTTTACATGGTAAAGAATGCATTTGGCCTCCACCCTATACGAAGCATACGCAAAGTGACTTAGAAAGAAAGCGCGCCGCACTACCTGTAACCATTTCAAAAGATAACGAGGGAAATCTAACCCACTTTATCTACGGTATTAATCATGGAAATTCATTCCGAAGGTTACAAAGGATCATAGGGTACGTGTTAAGATTCATAAACAGGACACGAAACCAAGTTGAAGACTGTCTTCCGGGACGGTCACTCACCACCCGAGATCTTAATAAGGCACTAATTTTAATTGTAAACAAAATGCAAGAAGAGTTCAAAGAAGAGATCCACGACCTTCAGAAATACAAGGAAATCAGGAAGACAAGTCCATTAGCCAGCTTATCACCTTTTTTGGACACTGACAATATTTTACGCGTCGGTGGCCGATTAGAAGCTTCCACCCTAGCCTATGACGCGAAACATCCAATGCTTTTACCCTATGCACATGAGCTAACAAAAATATTGATGACTGATATACACCGAGAAAATCTTCATGTCGGACCACAAGGTTTGTTATCAATAACACGACAGCGATTCTGGCCAATTAAGGGAAAGACCATCGCCCGAGCAGTTGTACAACATTGCGTTCACTGTACTAAGAGCAAGCCAAAAGTAATGGGTAATCTCCCACCACAAAGAATTCAACCAGCACGTCCATTTATTAATTCAGGGGTTGACTTTTGTGGCCCCATTTGGATCCACTATAAGATAAGAGGAAAACGATTACAGAAGGCATACGTCGCAGTTTTCTGTTGCTTCGCTACAAAGGCTGTACATCTTGAAATAGTGAGCGATCTCTCAACCGATGCCTTCTTAGGTGCATTGAAGCGATTCATTGGCCGGCGTGGTCACTGTAGAAACATATATTGTGACAATGCTACCAACTTTGTGGGCGCCAAAAATCAACTCGCCGAGCTAAGCCATGCAATACACTCAAGGCAGTCGCAGGAAAAAATTACATCAATTTGCAGCGAGAAGGGCTTAGATTTCCACTTTATTCCACCACGGGCCCCCCATTTTGGTGGTTTATGGGAGGCTGCCGTGAAATCTGCTAAGTATTTACTACTCCGAACGATCTCTCCAGCATCATTGACCTATGAGGAACTCGAAACTGTGATGATAGAAATAGAGGCAATTCTCAACTCTCGTCCACTAACGTCAATGTCCGCAGACCCAAATGATCTTACAGCCTTAACACCGGGGCACTTTCTGATAGGAGAGCCTTTAACCGCACAAGTAGACGCTCAAGCAAAACCCAAACAAGAAAGTGTACTTCGACATTGGAAAGCGGTATCTCACCTCAAACACGAGTTTTGGAAGCGCTGGTCTGTAGAATATTTGCATGAGCTCCAGCATCGCTCCAAATGGAAGCAATCATCGCAGAACGCTAAACCAGGAACGATAGTCATCATAAAGGAAGACAACGTACCAGTGATGAAATGGCCTCTAGGAAGGATTATTGCACTACACCAGGGCAAAGATGGACACGTAAGAGTGGCATACGTACGTACTGCTACAGGTAATTTCCGACGGGCAATACACAAACTTGCTCCTTTGCCATGCGAGGATGAAGTCACAAACACATAAACACAAGATCAACAAGGTCAAAATGAAATGAATGATGACCATGACAAAAGGAAGCGCCAAGGCACCACCAGTGCAAGCCCGAAAAGGCCCACTACCTCAACAGAAGCACCCAGGAAGAAAACTCGATTGTCAGTTGGTTCCGCCGTGGTCACGCTGTTATTAACCTGTCTTGCATTTCCAATCGCCAAAGGAAACCCTATCGAAGTCACACAATTCAAAACACATTTGGGTATACACTTTGAGAACCTCGGAACCACAAACCTAATTACAAGTCAATGGACACTAATAATATATTATGATTTGCAGCCATATTGGACGGAGATCACTACTTTAAAAAACGGAACCAGTGCATTAATCCATCTTTGCAATCAGATACCGCAGAAGGCGTCTTGCAAACAACTAATCGAGCATTTCCAGCACCTTGAAGAAGAGTTGACCAAAGACAACGAGCTACTAACGCCACAGCAATCGCCGAATAGACAAAAAAGAGGTGTGATTAACATTGTTGGAAATGTAGCGAATTCATTGTTTGGTGTGCTCGACTCAAAGTATGCAGAAGAGATGTCCAAAACCATTAACTCCGTTCAAGAAAATGAACAGCACTTAGTCGAACTGTTAAAAAACCAAACTTCAGTGGTGGATTCAACTATAAATATCATCAAACGAGATCAGAATGCCACTGAAAGGAAATTCAACGCTTTAGACAACCAGATAGCGCAATTAATTAACAGAATAAATAACAATGGAGATCAAGGCCAGCAAGCCAGGGTCCAACATCTATTTCTATCACTGGCAATCCAAATGTCACTCATCACGAGCAATCTTCAGAGAGTGCAGTCAGCGATTATTGATGTGTTAACCGACACTCGTCACGGAAAAATAAGCCCATTACTATTGGCACCTACACAATTAAAACAAGAAATCATCTTAATCCGGAATCATCTGCCCATTCCTTTTCGACTTCCTGGTCAGGACAACTTGCTAGAATTATACAAGTTAATGACGGTGGCAGCCGGAATAGCCAACAATCATGTAATATTTGAAGTGAAATTACCACTTGTAAATGGAGAGCATTTTGAATTATTCAGGGTTATACCAATACCTAGCTACATAAACAACACATTTGTCTCGGTGGCATCATCTTCTCCATTCATAGCTATAACTCCTCATCGGGATCATTACTACCCGCTACGGAGCTATCATTATGTACACTATTGGGAGGCTCTCGCTTTCTCTGTAACCAACTGCATCCAGTATATAACAGAGGTGCTAATATCTGTGCCTGCGAGATTGAACTCTTCAACAACGTTCCAAATGCACCACAATGCAAATTCACTGAAGTAAAGGAACAGCCCACTTGGATACAGCTAGCTCACTCCAACCAATGGATATTCGTCCTCAAGGCAGAATCATCAATCAACGTGGTGTGTGATGGTGAAGCCTTCCCAATCATCTTAAACGGCTCCGGACCTCTGAGCGTGCACCCAAACTGTGTGATAAAGGAAAACTACATCACCATACATGGTCATGAAATTTATTCGAGCGACGCAAGGGCATCCTACACCAAACTTAGTTTAGCACAAGATACGATATCTCCCGAGCGGTGGCACACAAGCTCTGGAGACAACCTCCGCTACCACCCCCAACTAACGCAATTAGAAGAACTTCAAAAACAACTCACAGGCCTTCACTCCGCCACATTACCAAATAATGTGCACAACAACATGGTCCATCATTTTACCGTAAGCTATCTTGCGTTGGGTCTCATCGTTACTACACTCTTATATTTCGCATACAATGTCATATTAACTTTCTGCAAGGGAAAACAGACATTTCAACCTCAACCACAGCCAAGATGTAAACCAAACTCCAATCATGTCATCAACGCCTAAATAATTGAACAGAGTTCAACGCGGGGAGAATGATCAAATTCATAATTAGATTAGGTTTAGATTAATATTTGTAATTACATTCATAATTAGATTAGGTTTAGATTAATATTTGTAATTACATTCATAATTAGATGCGGTTAGATTAATATTTGTGTTATTTCAAATCATTAACTCAGTATAAAGGTCATTAACTCTTTCTTAACCAGAAATATTTGTAAATTAAAATCGTAAGCATAAATATCTTAAAATAAATAGAAAATTCTCAAGTAAGCATTTCAAAACAAAATTCCTACTTTCTTGTCAATGACCCCACATTATTCTTTCCAGCTATTAAATTAATTCATTTAAGAATGTAGATATTGAATTACGGGGTCAACATATTTCACAAATGTTGTGTACACATTTTCTGTCAGCACAATTTCCACTTATGACTTGCGACAGTGAGAAAATGCTAAAGTAGCAATAAGTATCAATAAAAGTAATTTTATACTGAATAAATGAATCAGTTTGTCAGAGAACGTTGGGTGTTTTATTCAAAATCGGTTTTGCAAGAAAAGTTTAAGTTTTTATTTTATTCAGTTATCTTCACTAACGCAAAGTATCTTTGTTAATCATTTTCCCTTTCAGTAACACAATCATCATTTGATTTCTGGTGTAGTGGTTTATGCACTGCTGTCACCCCCAACAATCAGTCAAGGTTAATGTACCTTGGCTATTCTATTCATAAAAGTAAAGTAAAAGAACTTTACGTACATACCTATTGCCACCCACCCGAAAATTGTCTCTTGTCCGATTAAATGCCCGGATCTATCATATAATTTGCCTTCCTTGATTACATCACAGAAATAATCCGCACCAATTATAATATCGATTTCTGAAGGCTTGTGAAAATGAGGGTCAGCCAGCTGCAGTCCTTCAAAGAACTCTAATCCAACAGTTTGTAGTATTGAAGGTGGAATTAACGACGTAAGTTGATTCATCACATATGCTTGAACCCTTAGGCCGCCTTCTTCCTTCCACCTAGCAAATATTTCCAATAAAGCCTTTCCTTTCGTTGTTCCAACACCTACTGCAGAAATTCCAGTTACGCTTAACCTTGCATTTTCACTTCGCAGATTTAAACGTTGAGCACAGGCGTCAGAGACTAGTGAAATCTGTGAACCAGAATCGAGAAGAATACGACAGAGCACCAATTTTCCCTGCTTACCCAGAATCTGTACCAATGCGGTCGGTAGTAAAGATACGGTGGATTTCGGAAATTCGAAGTGATTAGTAATTGTTGGGGTTTTTACACAGGTATTCACCAATGAGCTGGGTTGACCTTCACGCAAGTTGCTGCGAGAATCGGGTGAAGAGATCACGATTTCAGGAACTTTAGCTGTACTAAGATGGATAGTAGAGGGTTTGATTGTATTTGAGTAACCTGAAGATGGATTCGTCGAAGGTGAGACTAACCTTGAATTGCTTGATGGTGAAAATTTGCTAATTGAATTCGTTGAATCCAAATGACCATCTTGACTCGACTCACTGGTATGGGCTGACTCAGTTAGCTTGTATTTGATCGTGGTTTCACGAAGCAAAGGATGATGTGAACCATTGCATTGATTACATTTCATTTTTGATCGACATGCGCGGACAGAATGATTTGTTCCTAAACATTTAAAGCATAACGACTTCAGGACAACAAATTCTCTACGGCTTACTGTAGGATCCCTTTTGAATGTCTCACATTGGTGGAGCGGATGATTAGAGCCACATTTGAGGCAAATATTTTGTTTAGAAGATGTTGAAACATGCATAGATTTTACCGATTGATTTTGTCGTTTTGACATTAGTCCACAAGCTTCTAACGCATTGCTTCTTATTTAGAAAGGCCAGAAAGTCTTCAAAACTTGGAAAATCCTTATCAGAAATCTGCTGAGACCATAACTCTCTAGTTTCGTAGTCCAACTTTGAAGTACCAATATAAATCAGCCAAGCATCTCTTTTTTTTCAGCATCCTTAAATAAACCCTTTAAGCCCCTAATGACTTCATCGAATGTGTCTGTTATTGAACTTAACCCTCTAGCAGATGGTTGGTTGAGCGAGGCTTGATCGATGAAGATTTTAATGTACGAGTTGGTAATATGAAAGGTCTTATCAAAGCGCTCCGTTAACTTCTCCCAAGCTTGAACATAATTAGCGTCTGTTACGTTTAAATGACGAAGGACTGAAGCCACGTTTCCTTTTAGTAGACCCTTTAAATACTGAAATTTCTGAGACCCAGATAAGTTTTCATTATCATGGATCGATGCTTCGTAAAGATCTTTGAATGATGGTCACTCCTTGTAGTCGCCGGAAAAATGCGGAATGTTAAACTTGGGCAGTCGAAGGTTCAGAAGTTGGAGCTGACTTCTATCTAACACCGATTGATCTAACGTAGAATGAATAACATCTTGTACAAGAGTACCCGCCCTTCTTTCCTGGCCTTGCGACCTAGCACGAATAGCATGATTTAGAGCGCCCTTAATCTCGAAATATTTTCCCTCATACTCTTCCATTTCAGAAGCTTGACCGTCAACCAACAATAGTTCATCTTCGATATCTTGAAACTCATTCCATGCGTCTTCTAAACGTACTAGTCTTACTTTGATGTCTTCTTCATCAGTTTGATCCCTAATTGAATCAGCAAAGGCTTTTAAGCGAGTCAGAGTTCCCTTCACCCTTCCCCGTTTTTGCACTAGAGTGTTTTTCTCAGACATTTGTCACTAAGTATATGTAATATTTGTTCAATGTCAATATTTTCAAAGCTAAAATTCAATATCCCAGCGAGATAGATAATCAATAATCAAACGATTTGGGTTAACTCTTCTTTTACCGTCGCGTGGTTCCAGAATTCACACTTACGAAAATTACATAAAGTAATTAGAAATTATAATAGTTTTTTTTTTGTTGAATATACTATGCGTGTGTTTCTGCATGTAAAAAAATGTTCAAGAGTCATCAATCCTTGCACAAAACGAAAAAAATTTATAGATCAGCTCAATGTACAACCTTGCGATTTTAAATAATTTTATGCACTCATAAATTATATTATATCAGCACAGCTACTGTTTTAAATTGCTAATAAAGCGCTTGAAAAGTACAAATTTAGCTAACGGAACTCAGGCACCTTTACAGGTTTTTTCATTCTTTTTAAGCAAAATTGAAAGGGTTTACTTATCTTATGAAAAAATCCTTTGATATGCTGTAGTATCCTTGTAAATCCTTGTAAAATCCGGCTCGAAGGACCAATTTATTGGTAAGAAGGATCAAGTCTGCACGATGACCTTGATTAACTTCTCCAATTCTCGATCTCACCTCAATTTCCGCACCTTGAAATTTTGCTTACGATTGTTGAATTTGTTGAGCAGCACGTTACTCTTAAATTTTGCGTAAATTTTTTGAACAATTTTACCCTTACGACTTCACTTCTCTAAATTAAAAAGGCTTTGCTTGACTCCAAAAAAATAATGTTTATTTGATGCGTTCCATCTGAGAGTTCACAAGAGAAGAAAGACAAAAATTTCTCGACAATTATATTTCCAGCTGTTGCAGCAAACTGGAAAGGCATCAGATAACCTGTAAATAATAAACCACAAAGTATCAATAATTATAAAAAATCATTTATAATACTTATCTGACAGATTTGATTGTAATAGAATTATGCTTCCATTCCATTCCAAATAATTTATTTGCCTAAAAAAAATATCATAAACATAATCAGTTAAATTGGTTTCATTTGTATGTAAACACAACCAGTAAATGTAAACAAACATGTTAGACAAACCTCACCGACGACGAAGATGATTTCACGATACACGAGCGTATGTTAAAATATTGAAAACTAAACATTAACGAATATACACAAAACCAATATCACAATAATAATAACACAAAACATTTAATCAAAAAAATGACACGAAACATTTAATCAATAATTACAAACTTACCTGCAATTCAATCACCTCGTCCCCTTGACATTTGTTTTGACTCTGTTATTGGTCATTGCCACCAACATTTTAAATTAATGCAATCCAAAATCTGTCGATAACTTTGGGCGAATTCAAAATTGGAAAGGGACAACATCTATAAAAAGAAAGTATAGTTGGGGAAATGTGAAAGGAAACATTACCATAAATGGTAATGTTTCTAGAACATAGGGTAACTTTCCCTTTCACATTACCAAATATGGTAATTTTTATTTAATTGGAGAACCTAAGGGGATTCTCATTTTGACATCTCATCACACTCGAGCAGAAAGCGGCGTTGCGAAAAGTTGGAAACCGTGGTATAAAATCGTTTTGAAATCTAAACAAGATTCTTGGAAATCATATTCTTTGAAATTCGAATTCGTGGAAAAGTGAAATGATTTTCGACGTTGAGTGACAATTAAATCTTAAACTTCTTAGAGTTCGGTAAAATTTTGTGATAGAATTGAATTCAATAAAATATTAGTATTTTAAAGTGGTGTTAATAAAACTGAATTATATGGAGACAGTGGCTTTTAATCTCTTGTAAAGACAATTTTCTAAAGTGTAATTTGGCGTAGTGGCGAAAACGTTGGGCAGTACTTCTAGTTGGTTTGGGTTCGAATCCGTGCGTTGTGACTTTTGAGTTTTGTTTCACTTTTTTTTGCTACAGGTGAAGTAATTTTAAATAAAGTATTTAAATAATTATTTTTGATTTCTGCGCCTGGAAAATCCTTTGAAATCGAACACCAGCTAGTCTGTACAAATACATGTTTAAAGTTACGGAGGTGATTCAATGTATTTACAATTTCATAAATGAGAACAATGCACAATGCCATGTTAACACAACCTAATGTCCGCGCTTTACAAAGTTAGAAATCAAAATCGGTCAACGCGTTACATAAAAAAACTAAATAAAAAATACGCGTCGAACTTAGAACCTCTTTGTTTTTGGGAAGTCGGTTAAAAATTAGTACATTTTTTCATATAACATAAATGATGTATTATCCTGTAGAAGTAGATTTAGACGTGAACAATTCACAATATGCTCATGTATTATTTATATTTTTCCGTATTTCTTTCATTAAAGTTATTTTAAGTATTTAAAATTTTGAATTTACAAATCATTTTCCTTCTTTTTCCAAATCAAATCAAACATTGCCCATTGGTTGAGGAGTACTTGCTAAGTTGATTATAAAAAAAATGATCAAAAAAGATAATTCGAAAATTATTGTAACGTAAATGGGGCTCTTCGGTCTCGCCGGATTAATTAAGACACTTATTTTCAATCACGAAAGTTCACAATTTTATTCAATTAACTTAATTAGTTCATTGCACAATTTTCTTGACAATATTTATTCGCAATATTACGTTTCATTTAAACAATTAGAACTTATCACTTCACTGGTTAAAATACAACTGACTGACTAGGCTGCTACTCAGCCCTATTTATCTACTTAGCTTAATTCTAGAAAGTTCAGCAACTTAGTTCTAGCAATTTCCGTTATTCATTTCCACCACACTAAGTCACCACAGGTTCTAGTCGGCCTTGACTTTATACGGCATCTGACGTTTTTCTGGTTTCCAAAATTCGGGACAACTTGATTTCGTTTTCATCACGTAGCCTATGCCAGACTACAGTGCATGTTACATTATTCAGAATAACCCGAATTCTGGGTTCGTGAACCCACAGGAACTATTCGAAGAAGATTGCGGGTAACGACATTTCTCGAGAGACAGATTTTAATTTATTATAGCTTATAAACATATTCCCCACCGCCACAAAAATTATGGTAGGCATGAGCCTATTAAACATATCTATGTTTCGTCTATTTAATAATCGTCTTGAATTTATTGATTTTCACTTGTCGAGAACTCAACAGGAGAATCAGTTTTGTTAGGGTTAATTTTTCTAAATCTTATATAATTATATTGATATTTTGATGTAGGTGTCAGTATTTGATGAATCTTAATAAATAAAATAAAATATTCTGATAGCACTTCATATTGCCACGCTTTTCTGAGATATATTATGACACCACATGTAAATTATACAATTGCATATTGTTCATATAACAGTTCCCTTATTTTATAATAATCTTCAGACAAACATTCTTCAATCGTAACACGACCCGTATAGACTCTTCTGAGCGCAAGAGTTCCATTGTTGCACTGTTGTTTTTCATAAGAGCCTGCTTGAAATCAGATAGTTCAATTTTTTTAAGCACTGAATTATGCCCAGGAATTTCATCAGCTTCCAATGGTTCCAAAGTCAAAATTTGCTTATCTTCGACTTCCATTTCACCATCGTTCATAGGGGTTTCAATATTTTTATTTCTGACACAAATTTTTGCATCAACCCAAGCATTTTCATTAAAACTCAAGTATGGATACCATACCTTCAGTTAGCCGCACTTGATAAATGTGTTTCTCGGTAATGGCATCAACTATCTGAAGTGAAAACATGCAAAAAACAAAACATGCTGGAGGAATCTTTAAAAAAAATTTACCTCTCCTTTTTGTGAAATAAAAACTCTAGGAACAATATTTTGTTGACAATGTTTTGCAACAATTTCTGCCGCCAAAGGTCAGCATTTACTCTTCGAAGACGCAGCTGCGATAACTTTTAATGTTGATTCACCATCCGATCGACCTTCAAAATTTATGAACTGAATTTGTGCATTGATTTCGAATAGGGGTTCACGGCACCAAGACAAGACCGAGTCTTCGGCACATCTCGGTCTTGGTCTCGTTAAGGTGAAGACGATCTTGCTCTCGTCGCCATCTCGGCGAGATAAAGGCCAGCCTCGGTCCGATCTCGCTCTCGGCAAGATAAAAAAAGGGTATTTTGGTGGAATAACGGGGAGCGAGCACAAGTGATATATCTACGCATTTTCTTCATATTTCCATCGCCAAAAGGCTCTTTTTTGCTATTGGGGATAAAGCGCAAATATCTGAAGAAGGAATTAATGTCGAAAGAAGCGATTGAGGAGAGCAGTGTATACTTATATGCCCCATAACTCACACAATTAACATTTTCCGGACCGACATAAAAGCTGAAACAGCTAAAAAAAATTTCCACAATTAAATGATAAAAACTAATATCTCGTCCACTCTCGTCACCTCAATCTCGCTCTCAGTATCGCACTGTTACCAATGATATTGGTCTCGCTGCCGGTCTCGGTATCGTGTCGAGACCGATACCGGCAGCGAAAATTATCTCGAATATCGTAAAGCCCTAATTTCGAACAATTTGCGGCTGCTAATACATTTGGTTGGTTTCTCAAGTGGAAGCAAATCTAAGAGGGAATTGAGATAATTTTAAATAAATCCAAAAAGGAGTTATTAAGCTTCTCTTTCTTTCTTTACATTCACAACATACATACCTTTATCCCTTTTCTCAGTCTTTTTTTCTAATATCCTCTGGCTTGCTCTAAAAGTTTTCTTTATTTTCTTCGCCCAAAGCGCCTGGATTTATATCACCAATTCGATAGTCATCAAGTTGAATATTTCACCATACTCATCGCATTTAATTCTTTCTTCATGAAAAGGAAACATTTCATTCTGCTTCCGGCTTGATTTAAAAAATGTAGTATGAGATCGTCCACAATACCATGTTTGCCCGTGATAACATTCATTTCAAGATCATCTGAATTAAAATTGGTTTCATCTAAATCCCGTTTAACTATGAGACTATTATGTTTTTACTCTTGTGTTCGAAGATATTCTTCTAATTCTGCCCCCTCTAGTTCTACACGTTTGCAAACATACACTTCAAGAGCAAGTGCTCCCGGCGAGGACCTGGAAATAACGTAAATTTCAAAAAGGCTTGAAATTTTTCAATAAATTACCTTGTTGTTAATCGTATACTATTATTGATATTCCCAGGCAATTATACAAAAAGGTCTTGGGTAAATACACTTTCCGCATTAGGTGTTCCTGCTAAAACAACCTTAGGACTAGAGATTTTGCTTAATTCGATTAAATTGTGGCATAACTGCAAATGCTTAAACTGAAATGGATTATTTCTGGCGCCTGCAAAAGTTTTCATCAGTTTATCGCTCATCCACTCAATTTGCGATTTGGCAAATTCTAAATTATAACTGACATTCGTCAAGAAAGCTAGAAAGTAGGCCATTAGACCAAAATCCTTATTTTTCTACAACCCTTTCATCTCTAGCTCGTCTGTGTAATGTGAGCCATGCCTTATCTATTCAAAGTGCATTTTATACCCTGTGGTTGTCGCCCCTGCTAGCTGCCACGGATGCTACGAGTAAGAAACTAAATGGCCCTAGCGTGTAAAATCCATGTACATAAGTGTGCCGCTACGAGGAAGAAACTAATGGAGATGCCCTAAACTAAAGAAGGTATATAGAGAAAGTACTGCCAATTCGATATACCAAATTAAGAAAACAAAAACTTCTTCCCTCCCATATGGTCACTATTTCCGCTATTTTTCGTGCCCTTTCGCGCACCATGTACATTTACAAATTTACTGTCAAATGACAAATGGCGCGAAAGTTTATTTTCCTGCATATTGAATCATTCTTCGTTTGTTGAGTCGTTTTGTTGCTAAGCCCGGCTCGACTGCATTGTTACAATGCATATTTCAATACAAATTACAAAACCATTGAGGTGATTTAGAACCGTCAAAGTGACATTTACCATGTAATTAGTTGAGTTTTTCGTGTTTTCGCGTAAATGTTGTACCACAGCACTGCGCCATACTTAATTTAAGGGTAGAGCAGCCAACTTTAAAAAACCGGATGAGGGAAGATTCTTCGTGCAGTTTAACGAACCTGGGCCATATTGGCGGTACTTTCTCTATATACCTTCTTTACCCTAAACTAGCGATGGCCAAACTCACACTACTTAATGTGAGGAATGCTTAAAAGCTTTAGAAGCATTTCGTACTGTTTGTTTAATTTACAACCCTAAAATGTTTGCAAAAGCTTGGATATTTAAAAATATTGTATAACTGCTTACAAAACTACTTAAATATGACGATTTTTCTTAACTTTTGAATGATTTAACTATTAAAAAACACAAAAAAAGGAAACCGAATACAGCCAAACAAGTGCATATACTAATTTAAAAGCTCAAAAGCTCACTTGCCCGCGGGCATAGGTTTGGACATCACTGCCCTAAACCTACGAGGAAGAAACTAGTGGAGATGCCCTAAACTCGAAAAATCGTGGCAAGTTTAATAGTGTGCGATTATCTTTCCCACACCAACGCCATCTTGATAACTACAGGCCGTAAGGTAGAGCCAGTTGTTGGCCTTGACGTCACACAAAATGGAAAAAGTTGAAAAAGTCATAATTCTGTCATCCGAAGTTTTGTTTAATATTAAGAATTGTGATAAAGTTTTAAACTCATTCTAAGCAAAGACTGAGAGTGAACCGTATAAAGAGTTATTTGTGGTAAAAGTTTTGTAACATTTAAGTGGTCAAGTAGATAAATTTTTTAGTTAAACTGAAAGTTTCGGCTAATTCGCCTCGGATTTTAAAGTAATATTGTGTCAGTTTCAGATATTATTTAAATGAAATAATTAGTGTATGATAAAATTAACTTGTGAGATAATGTCGTGATAAAAGTTTCGTTTCGATCAATTTAATTATGAGTGAGTTATCGTCGGTCAAAATATATTGGCAATATCCAGAAGAAATGTCAAATGGAAGGGAAGTAATGACGTCCGCCCTTCAATCAAGCAGATGTAAACAACTCTCAATTACTTATAAAAGTGAAAGAAATTATGATTAACTCTATTATAAGTAATAATATAATAATTTTGTGATGTTGTGAAAATATGTGGTACTAGCGCTTCGAGTTTTGTTGGTAAATGGGGACAAATCTATTGACAACTTTTACATTTGAAGAGTTGGCTTAGATTTTTCTCTAATTGCTGGCATTATACAACAAATTGTACGATAAATATGAAGTGATCTGATATAAAAATTTATTTGGGAGAATATGTGAAAATAGTGGTTTGCAATTGTTATAGTTTGTTGATAAATGGGGATACATATATTAATAAATTATGCAATTGAAAAGTTGGATAAGATTTTTTCTAAGCTGTCACTTGAACAGCTAATAACAACTTTTCGTTTGGTCGTATCTTAGAACAGAAAACGAAAGGAAGTGCAATACCGTGTATAAACCGTGTTCGTGTTTTCCGATTTTTTGTTCGTTGGAAAGGTGTGGGAAGGGAGCCTCAACTTCGCCATAATGAAATGCCAATTTGACGTGAACTTTCTGAAGATTGCAGATCCAAGTGTTTATTGAATAATTTTCAGTGTTTAGTTGTTAAAAGTGTTGTAATTTTACAAATAAAGACGATTAATATTTAAAAGACTGTTTAAGTTTAGTTTACTAAGAATCTGAGGTGCTTAATTTGAACATTTTTCGTGATGAAGTGTGCGGTATTTTGTTGTTACTATAATCGACTCATTGGGTGCGGAAAATCATTTGTCAGGGAAGTTAAATGATATAATAAGTAATTATACAGCATTTTCTTTGAAATATATGCAAAAGCTGTATAAATAAAAGCTAAATTGCCAAAAAATATAACCATTTCTCTTGATGGCGCTCATTTGTTTACATTTGAGTTTGATCAGAGTTTTGGCTCGCCTTATTGTTTCAGCGACAGCTGACGGAAGTTTTTGCCTGGGGTCTCTAATAAAATTTTAAAAATATTAAAATATTTTCCTACTTTTTGGTATTTTAGGTTTCCAAAAGATGAAGACTTCAGAGAACTGTGGTTAAAATCCATCGGTAGAACTGATTTTATACTATCCGATGGTAGTAATATTTGCGAGGACCACTTCGAATGAGTCAAAAATTTACTACTTCCATGGTGAAAACTAACACATTCACACCTTTCAAACACATAAGGAAAATTCGGAAACTTTTTGAGCATTTTGCCACAAGTTGGAGAGTTTTTGAAACAAGTTGGACTAGTCTTGTAAACGGTGCGAATTGCTCCTGCTTAGGCAAATAAGAAATACCTCTAACAAAGTGGCCACTGATGAGAGTTTCTTATAATATAGAATAGAACTAAACCCGTCTTCTATAGAAGTAAGGAATGATAGCATCACATTAAGCAAAAGACGCAAGATAACGGATGAAATTCTTTGCCAGAATTTAAACAAATACGTTGAGGAGGTTCAAACCCAAATCCAAGAACACATTCAAGTTTTCCTATTCGAGATAAGTAAAAGAACAAAATAAAGAGTTTTCGAAAAGCTATTGAAAAATTTTTTTTAAGTAAAGCTAGAGGAGATAAAGTAAAGTACCATAATATCATGCTTCCGAGAAATCTCTAAGATTTTTTAAAACTTAAAATATTAACACATATCAAGCTGAACCTAACATCTAGTCTGGATATTCTTTCATTACCTCTTTGGTTGAACATGAACAATGAAAAATTGTACCCATATGAGACAGCTTATAAGTCACTCCATTTTAATACATCTCAGTGAGTAGGAAAGAAAAAATTTTATTTTTAAATTTAGTCCAACCAAATCAGCCAAACTGGTTACTTATAAAACCCATTTAAAAAATAAAGAATTTAAACTCATAAAATTAAATTGGCTTTTAAATAAATCTATTAATATGCTTCTAATTTTCATTTAGATACGAAGAGGTTTTAGGTTTTTGAGGCTACACAAGGACTGCGACCTTATCATAAATATTGATTTCAACCCGACCTGTGAAGCTTCAGCGTGCTTTCAATAAAGTGGTTCTATTGAAAGGGGCTAACATTTCAAAATTGTAACCATGATTCGTAAATCGCATTACTATTTGCCTTTTAAAAGTAATCAGAATCACTCGTGGATTATACCAGATTTACATCGTTCTCGGAAAAACAACCATTTTAGTTAATCTCAAATATTAATTGCAACAAGAGAAACTAAATATTTGTAAAAACGAAACAAAGGTATAAAAAATAATATAAAAGTCAACAATTGTATAAACTAACCTCATTATTTGCTGATAATAAAACTAAACTTTTCAACCATATTTGAATAATTGTTGAAGAATCAACAAGATTTGCCTTGGAAGACGATAAAATTGACAATCAAAATTTGGGCATGGCCCTATTTATATTTTCCCAAGTTCCCAAACGATTACAAAATTAAAGAATAAATAGAGCCAAATGTCACAAAGTCATCGAAAACTTTCATAAAAGAATGGTGTCCTGGCAATTGAGTAGAAGAGGTCATCTCAGCGATGTTGTGTTAAACATTAAATTTAGAACCGTCATAGTGACATTTACCATGTAATTAGTTGAGTTTTTCGTGCTTTCGCGTAAATGTTGTACCACAGCACTGCGCCATACTTAATTTAAGGGTAGAGCAACCAACTTTAAAAAAACCGGATGAGGGAAGATTCTTCGTGCAGTTTAACGAACCTGGGCCATATTGGCGGTACTTTCTCTATATACCTTCTTTACATTAAAGAAGGTATATAGAGAAAGTACTGCCAATTCGATATACCAAATTAAGAAAACAAAAACTTCTTCCCTCCCATATGGTCACTATTTCCGCTATTTTTCGTGCCCTTTCGCGCACCATGTACATTTACAAATTTGCTGTCAAATGACAAATGGCGCGAAAGTTTATTTTCCTGCATATTGAATCATTCTTCGTTTGTTGAGTCCTTAGAACATAAAACTAAACAGGAATGGCAGTATCGCGTATATGTGCTGTAGGTGTGATCGGTATCTCAACGATAGAAGAAGTGTGGAAGTGGGGAAAGTTTTTAGGTACTGTCCCCATATCGAAGTGTTTTGCTTTTATTTTCGGAAATGTCAAATTTTAAGTTGTGCTGTGAAAGTTTTGTGAAAACAGGAATTTATCGAGGTGATTTGTATTAACGATTGCTAATTATAGCCTAGTTAAGTGTAAAAATACCTTGTGATATCTTATTGTGTCCTTTTATTATGTAAAACTCCACAAAAAATCACAAATTTAGTGATGAAGTGTGCTGTGTACTGCTGCAAACATTATCGCCAGAGAGCGCGAGGAAAATCTGTTTTCAGGAAAGTTTATGTTATAATACAATCTCTAAGGTCTCTTTGCTTAAATTACTGCGATTATATTAAGCGACAGTGACTTATAATAGTAAATATTCACTATTTTCCTGGCTATAGAACTTTGTTTACATTTGTAATCTAGCCAAATATAGCTTTGCCCTTATTGTCACTGTCGGCTCGCGAACAATTTTTCAGAAGGGGTCAGAACATATTTTTCGATTTAAAACTAAAAATATTTTAAGTATAATTATATAGATTTCCCAAAAATAGCAAATAATTTACATAATTACTTACAATAAATAATTTTAAGTGCAATTGACAAAAGACTAACCACTGGGGACCAAAAAAGATACATAAGTTATAATATCATATTTTAACTTATTTATCTAAATCACCTATCTCAACCTCCACGTGGTGGTCCCTGGAAACAAGTGAGCACTGTCTGTATTCAATAACAATGCTCACTTGGCTAAAAGAGAAGGTGGAACAGTTTAAATGCATAAATTATTGAAAATTTCAAAGCATTTCGCAACTGTTTTTCTAAATTGTGTTAGATCTTATTATAATTAGAAAATCAATTTCATCTTTGCGCACATTTTTAAATGTAATTTAATAATACAATTTTGAAAATAAATATTTATTAATTTTGATTTAATACAATTTGTAATTATTCAAAAGATATATCAACCCCACTTCAAAAAATCTCAAATTTGACTACTGTCATGGGGTTCAAACACATAGAAAACCCTTACCTCTACAGAAAGGAAAATGCCGACGTTTTTCTGGCTTACTGCCATTCCTGTTTAGCTTTATGTTCTAAGGTTGAGTCGTTTTGTTGCTAAACCCGGCTCGACTGCATTGTTACAATGCATATTTCAATACAAATTACAAAACCATTGAGGTGATTTAGAACCGTCATAGTGACATTTACCATGTAATTAGTTGAGTTTTTCGTGCTTTCACGTAAATGTTGTACCACAGCACTGCGCCATACTTAATTTAAGGGTAGAGCAGCCAACTTTAAAAAAACCGGATGAGGGAAGATTCTTCGTGCAGTTTAACGAAGCTGGGCCATATTGGCGGTACTTTCTCTATATACCTTCTTTAGTTTACATATACGTAAGGGCATCTCTTCACGTGTTGTCACTTGTTTGACATTTTTCTTTAACCGAGTGTTGTGGTTGAAAAAGTGCTAATTTTATCGTCCTGTAATGTTGAAGTAAGGATTAAATTGATTGCGAAGGACCAAAATATAAAACTATTGCGTGTTGTGTCAAAACTATGTGAAAAAAGTTCAAGTTTTAAACGATTAGTGATAATGAAGTGTGTAGTGCAATTTTGCAAAAATTCAAGTTCTTTAAAACACCCCGGGATTTAATTTCACAGATAAAGTAGAGAAAATAACTTTCTTTTGTGATAAGAATATTTCAGGCGGTGTTAAACACACTATTAACTTATAAAATACCCACTTTTTGCGTTAAGGTAGACTTTGTTTACCTTTGGCTCAGCAGCCAGATATTCTTGAGTTATACAAAGGCGGTGGTGTAATTAAATTTTGCCAGGAGTTAGTAGATGAAAACTTTATTATTGAAGTGTTTACTGATTTGCAAATTAATTATTTAAATTTCTTGTGATGAAAAGCCGTAATAAAAATGACAAATTTAAGTGAAAAAGCTGTTTTTAAATTGCAATTTTAAACAGATTTCTCCAGAAGTTTAAAAATTGCACCAAAGCACCCCCATATAAAGTTTTTTTCTTCAGCCTGTCCTGTACTGTTTTTCTTGTGTGCGTGTAAACTCACACATTTTAGGCACAGGCTACGGAAATCTCTGCTGTTGGGCCACTCCATTTAGTTACTTACTCGTAGCACGGATGAAATCTTTTGGGAAGAAGAAGATCATTCACGTGACAGCTGCCAGAGGAACCACGACAAGAAGAGCTATCCCACAATCATCGCCCCACAATTGTCCGATCTGGGAAATAACTATTCCCTGCACCACAAAAAGTTAGTGGCAGAGTGTTTTTATTCCTCTGGAAAAAAAACTGTGGAAACAGTCGCTAGGACTGCTATTGCCTATTGCCTGACGCTGCATCGGTGCTCCGCATTCTACACGTCCGCCACCGCAAAAAAGGAAAAGGAAAAGGAAAAGGGGGAAAACAATAAGAAAAGGGCACTTGCAAGTGCTCCTGTAAAAAAGTTATGGCACCAACATTAGAAAGTACACGCCAGCAAGTCGTCCATCCTTCCCCGTCCTTCACATAAGCAGAGAAGGAGGCTCATCGTTGTTAGCCGATGACCGTGCCTCCGGCATTGTCAACACGGTCAACCAGAAAGAGTCCTCTGGATAGAATGATTACAGTTTCGGGAATGGAAAGGTCCCTGTATCCTTGATACAACAGGCGGGTTGTGTTGCAAGGTAAACAATTTTATTTCAAATGTTTTGAATGCCATTATGGAATTGAGCGATAAGATGAGCCCAGTGTATTTGCAGTAGGTAAATTTAAATCAAACTGCAGTATTTATTTTATTAGCAATTTTTAAATATTATTTGTACTCGCGAAGTGAATACAAGTGAAGACAAATAATCACTATAGCATGCATTGTCCTGATGCGCTCCTTATTCAGGCGCAGTGATGCACAATTGAACATTTAACTTATTCAACACATATTTCAACATAATTCCAAGTCAATAGCGCAAAAGCGGGTACTAAATTGCTATATAAAAGAATTTGTTGCTATCAGTTATCTTAGATGATAGTTTAACTCCTTTCACTAGTCTAGACACCTCAAATGTTCGATTTATTTTTATAATTATAAATGAAAACAAAATAAGTTACACATTTTTGTTGTGGAATAAGGATTACATATTGTTTATTGAACAAAATCAGTTAAGAATTACACAGTGGATATTAAATTAATAATAATGTTCAATTGACCGCATATAGTTTTTGAAACAAGTGTTTAGCAATATAAATAAGAAATAATTTCACACGTCAGACATATTTCTAAAGTCTCAGTTACCATACGATTAATATTTACATTAATAGGTGTAATTTTTATGGCTGTTGACACTTAATCTAGTTAAGTAGGGAATGAAACAAAATGTTTTGTTTTTGATGCCAATGTACAAATTTATATTATCAAATTGATAGTTCATTCTTACGACAATGTACATGTTATTATGATTGTTAATTTTCATTATTTGTTAAAGCAGTTTATTCGAATTTGATCAATACTCTATTTTTATATACTGTACATAAGAACAATGAATACATTTCGATTTTAGTCGCAAATTTTGCTAAGTACGAGAACATTATCATTTTTGTAATTGCCAATTGTTTTTGTATTAATCCAAAAAAAAAATATTTCAACTCTAGCTATAGGCCTTTATTTTTAGTTCAGCTCTAGTATAAAGAACGTACATTGTTAGCCCTTGTTTTTATTTAATATTCTCAAGCTTAAGAGTACTTTAAATTTCATTAGTTAGATATATATAGCCTGCCTTAAGTATTCAACACTTACTGTCTCAGTGGAGTGTCATATTGCCAAACATATTGCGTATCATATCTATGTCGCCGCGATTCATTAACACAGCTTGGCGGTTGATATTTTTCTTCCAACCTATTTAGTCGTTATCGCGGAATACGCTTAGCTTGTTTATACTGTTTGTATCTCGCGCGCGGACACATGATATCTAGCTAGATACCTGCGACAATTATCGGGAGGTCAAAGAGAAAAGAAAAAGAAAAATTTTTGCAAGATCACTCCATTAGTGCCTGTTAATACGAGAGATGTAATTAGTAGAGATGGGAACCGAATCGAAAAGTATCGATACTTGGCATTGCAATATATCCGCATCTTTCGGTACTTAGATACAAATATACCGTTGAAGAAGTATCGATAGTCAAAAGTATTGGAACCATATGGATAAAAAATTAAAAAAATTATATATGGTGTAGAAATTGCATAGAAATTACTGGTTTTTTTTTACAAAACAATTTGCTTGTTGCAAATTTCTCGTTAAGAAATATCAAAATATCGATTTGCTCAAAAGATATATGCATTTGATTGATAAATTTTTTCAAATGAAATCTTTTTAGCAAATGAATAATTTGAAATTTCGCAAGAACAACTAAAAAAGCAGATGAAATAAAGAACAATAAATTTTTATTTCAATAGAAATCTATTAGCTTTTGCATACTGCCACACGACTAGAGATTGGACCCATACACCAATTAATGAAACGGTGTGTACTAGGCTGTCAATACTTCAAATATTGAAAGAAAAGTATCGAGGATCGGTAGTATCGGGGGCTGGTAGTACCGATTACAAAACCTCGAAGTATTGAAAGCAAAGTATCGATACTCTTGCATATCGATACAGTATCGCCCATCTCTAGTAATTAGATAAGTAGGGAACAAGATTTAAAGGGTACGCATGTTGGTTGTTATACTTATAGATAATGGTATTGTAGTAAGATAATTAGATATACTATAGATTTTTTTTTATTTTGGTAATGAAGAAACCATATGAAATAAATTAATCTAGGAACTTATGCATTTATATTTAGTAGAGTGTGCTAATTGTTGTTGTTTTTTTGAATATATGTATATAATCTTAACAACATGAGTTAATTGACTTTGTTTCAGGAAACCCCAGAAGGCTTCTTCACCGTTCTTGTGTCCGTCCCTCCTCCCATTTCCCTCATCTTTCATCATGTTTTTCTTTATTTTGATTTGATTTAATTTTCTTTTCTCTCAGCTTTATTTATAGGTTGGACCTGTACCCTAGCCAGGTACAGGGAAGGAGTGGATTAGTGACTGAACCATCGCGTAATAGGGGTTTAATTTTTCTCGCGTTTAGTTTTCTTTTCAAGATGGTTCAGTGCGGCTAGGAACAGCAGGTGACACCAGACCTGTTGTTCTTCCTTTCATCTGTTTCTCGTTTTTTTTTCTTTTCGTGGCAGACCTGAAGAAAGGATACCACAACCTTTCTTCGCCACACGCACGCGAACTTCTGTTGTAGATGTGTGATGATGTTCAACGACTCACACCCCATACCGACGAGCTAGGACGTGCTGGCAGCTAGCGCGTGCCACCGCATGCCACATCCTGCGGCAACTTTACGTTGCTCTTCCGCACACACATACATTACATCTGTTCTGAGCTACGAGGAAGTAATTAAAGGAGAAGAAAGAAGCTCAGAAAATCGTGGCAATTTTAAGCTTGTCTGTGATTCCCATGCATACAATCTCACAAGCGAAAGGCAGGCGATTAAAAAAGTATTTCATATTCGGGGGTTTTGACGCGTATTTTAAAACGTTGAACTAAATAATAAATTGTGTGCCGACGGTGACACGGAGTGACAGCTTAGACCCAGGCAACAGATAAAAAGCCTACTTCCTCGTAGCAAAAATCGAACAAATTTGACAGCACAGACCCAGCCGCCGAACAAAAGCTTGCCATGCTCACACACACCACATATACACGATAGGGCTTCTCCTTTAGTTACTTCCTCGTAGGTTCTGAGCTTGTTGATATTTTGCGTTTAGGCAATCCATTACCAAAAGAGATGGCATTTGCGATTTCTCCAGTTCACAAAAATTTAGATGTCCTTTTTTGTGATTGAAATTTGTGGCATAAACAATATATTTTTCAGTAGATAGTAAGCGCGCGTACTTTACCGAGGAGAAAACATACTTTCGCGTCATTAGTCATTTGGATTTGACAGCAAAGTAGTAAATGTACATACTACATGGTGCGCGAAAAGCACGAAAAATAGCGTCAATAGTGACCACAATCAAAACTAAGAGAGGGAAGATGTTTTTGTTTTCTTAATTTGGTATATTGTGTTGGCAGTACTTTCTCTATATACCTTCTTTGACTATGATTACACGGTTCGTAGAAGCGTGCGCTTTCACGTGCGGCTTTCCGCCTTCATGATGTTGACAATGGAATGATTGGAACTGGTTTTATTTCGATATTTCGGATTTTTAACATCGTAAAGTTCAGGAAATTGTTGATAAATTTCAATGAATAATGTCGTCTGAGGTTTATTCCTGTCTGACATAAAGAAGGTATATAGAGAAAGTACCGCCAATATGGCCCAGGTTCGTTAAACTGCACGAAGAATCTTCCCTCATTCGCTTTTTTAAAGTTGGTTTACATTGAACAGAATATATAGCTTGTAGATCCTGGTGTTAACCCATACCAACCCATTAAAGGACCCCCAATATTATATTGTTTGAAGATTTGCAAGGTTCTCGAAAAACAACGACTTACAAGAAACTAGCTTATTACTATAAAAAGAAAAATTGGAAGACTTGTTTTAGTCTGCGCAGACATATTCTGGGCTGGTGCCTACGATCAAATCAAACAAAATGAAACTAAAGCGCTAATACCGTTCTATGGCAGTTAAACAGAAATTGATCCAGTCGTTATAGCACAGGATAGTGTAGAAATGTTTAGGAAAGAAGGGTTCGAGATGATAAGTGTTGATACTAGTGGGAAGACCAAGAACCAAGAAGAATCGTTTCAAGAAATTTCGCAGTAGCGAATGCAATAGCAATATTATGTGATAAATTAATATAAACTGAAACCCATACCATAGGATAGGCTTGTGAATCTCAAGCTAGACCGTTCAAAGAAAAAGTACATATTGGTTTGGTTATAATAACGTTAGATGGACATGCAAAAAGTGGAGGTCCTCTATCCGCGTAAGTTAGATAAAAGGTCTGTTCGTTGACGCCACTCGGAGTCAAAAAGAGTCATTTAGAGCGATTTTGTCGCTACTTGTGTTATTTGAGAAAGGAGTAGCAAGGAGTTGATAAATTGTGCCACTTTATAAGAGCATGTGCAGTCTTACACAACTTGTGTGATGACGATACTTTTGAAGCAGAGGAAAACTCAAAACACCAATAGGAGGACAATGATGACGAAGGTGGCGAAATAATCTTTGAAAGAGATACGTCATATAGGAACCAGTTGTGTGAGGAAATTTATAAGGAAATGAAAAGCTAATTCAGATAACGTTATAATATATTAAATTTTAAGATTATTAATTAAATATAACTATTATAAACTAAGTATAAAAATATATTTATAGCATTAAGACTAACTTTAAAATATATTCTAAACATAAAATATTCTTACACTAACTACTAACTAAGTTTATAAATTAAAACTTAAGATCTAGATACATATATTTAATAAATTCTTAAATTATTTTTGCGTCTTTAAAAAATTCACATAATCTTCAAAAATATCGTTTTTTCGTTTCAACTCATCGTTTTTTCGCTTTAATTCATCGTTTTTCCTTTTTAACTCTTCAGCAATGGTCTTATAAACATCTAATTTTTTTGATGTGTACTCCTGCCAATCTTGATGCTGCTTCACCTTTTCCTCCCTCCAGTATCTTAAGGGGGGAAGTACATGAAGAGGCCGAAAAAAAGGACTTTTTTGGGATTTATTTTTGGGAAAATGAAAAAGGTCCACATGAAATCGATATTAGATGTATTTAGGGCAATGTTTTACGAAGAGAAAAAACATTTTTTACATTTTGAAAAATAAAAAATTAATCAACTTTTGGTGGGTTTCGTAACTCGTGTCACGGCTGACATCGAAATCGGCGTAAATTCTCCTGGCCGCAATTTTCATCTGAAATCAAAAAACCAAACATTTTTATACTCGAGGGGGTTGTTTATTCTAGATAGACTACGATCTTTTCGAAATTCGAACATTAACTATAAAAATCGGGCATGAAAAAAAAGTTGCCTTTTTTGCAAAAATTTTGATTATTCAAAAAAATGGTCTTAAAATGATTTTTTTGCTATGTCCGTAGTCTATCTAGAGTAGTTTTTTATGCCCTTTAAAATGAGTGCTGGATGAAGAAAATCGGTTCACTAGTTTTTTTGTAATCCTTTACGCCAATTTGAAAAACATGGTTTTGAGAAAACGCCGTTTAAAGTTTGTCCCGAAAAACTGACGAAAAAGATGTCGATAAGGAGATGGTAAGAAGGGAGGGGTATTCTCAGAAAAATCGGTATTTGGACTGAAAACGTCGAGAACGCTCTTTAACAAAGTCGCATTCATCACTCTAAATTCCAGAGCAGAAAAAAAATCCGGTAAGCGGAATCACTCGCGCAGCGGAGATCCTCGATCCCAGGCGCGCTGGGCCGGATCGGCGCAGACCACTTTCAAGTGGCTTCTTTTTGGTTTTTATGTGCGGCGATTTCCCTACCAAATGGTGGTGCTCTTTATATAGGGAAATGAGCAACTTTGTCTGTTCTTGCAACCACACAGCTTTACCTAAAAAGATTTAAAATCAATATGAATTATCTAAGTTTCTAGCCAGCATCTTGGGAAGTAGTTTCATATACAATACAACAAAAAATTCATTTTAATTAAAAAAATTGATATCGAAAATTGTCATTAATAAAAATTAAATAATAGTATCTTTTTATGAGAAAGAAGGTTACTTGGTGTACTGAGTCGTAAGAGTAAGCAAGAATAAAAGCAACTTTACAACATATTGGTATCAAAAACCCACTTCATTAGAACGCATAGTTGGATCAATGCGTTGAGCGGCAAGACCAACATGTCATGGGTCCCGGGTTTCGAGCCCAGATGAGCTTTTATTAAGAAATTAAAATAATCCACTCTGGGCTGTTGTCTAGCCCGCAGCAATGCAAACAAGACTCAAGTTTCCTTACTTCCATTACCCTAATTCCCTTCCGGCCAAAACCATGCTAACGCATCAAAGGGTTGTCCCCTAGGATTTGGCCACATCGTATAAAAAAAAACACCCGGCACATATAAAAACAAACACGGCATAAAATTTTGTTACGAAAGTGTTGACCTTTTTATTGAAAACAATTACCCGTAAATAGATATAAAAACCAGCGGCACCAGTAACAAAATGTTGTAGACGTAAAACAACAACAGTTTGCTTTATTAAAAAAATTTTCAGATGACCGATAGTTCGAAAATAAAATAACAGTAAGTATTAGGAATCTTAAATCCCACGGTCGAATAAATTAAAAAAAAATTGTTAATTCTATTAATTTATATTTATACATATTTGGACTTTCATCGCTGTCAATACACTCCATTAATTCCTTCTCTATATGTGTATCTGAAAAGACAATTTAATTATTATCAATTAAAAACACAGCTGAAAATATATTCTAAACATACCTTGGCTAGTACTTGGCAAAGGTGAGAAATAATCTTCAACGTTGGGTTCTATCGTAATTACGGGCCCAGAAATTTGCGAATTTTCATTTTCCATTGAGCTTTGAAATAATTCTTCCCGAAAATTTTCATCTGCAATAGCATAACATATAATTATTATTCAACACATTTTTAGAAAGCAAACCTGTCTCTAATTTTTTTGCAGTATTTGGCGAGCATGTTAAGCAGAATATCTTCCCACAAGAATTTACCATTGTTATTTTCTGCATTGTGCACAGCACAATACTTTAATTTTTCAACTTGATAAACAAAAAGGCACTTTCAAATCACTCGATCTTAAACGTTAAAAAGCTGCACCTTGTTTAAAGCAGGAGTAGAAAAGTTGACTCTAAAGTAATCTGAGATTGCTACTCTTTTCTCAAAGAACATGAAAGGAGTGGAAAAGAGTATGACTCTTTTCTCAAAGGACACAAAAAGCACAAGAAGATTGCCACTCTTTTCTCAAATAACACAACTGGAGTACGAACTGGCTCTAAATGACTCTTTTTGACTCGGAGTGGCGTCAACGACAGACCTTATTTAAAGCAGGAGCATAAAAGTTCGCTCTAAAGTAATCTAGATTGCCACCCTTTCTTCAAATAACATAAAAGGAGTGGAAAGGAGTATCACTCTTTTCTCAAAGAACGCAAAAAGCGCAAGAAGATTGCTCCTCAGTTTGCAATAGTACAACTGACGGAAACGTTACTTTCGATTGAAATGTTTCTGTTGCGCTGTTAAATGACCATTATCTCGGCACGGTGCTATCAAAAATCGGGAACACGCGTATGCCGAATCTCCAATGATGAAGTAGTCACCGCAAAGCCGTGGCAGCTGTGAGTATACATTTGAGTTTTCAAAGACTCTGAATGAAGCTACGTATTTCATCACAAACAATGGCGGTATTGGATATAGTTATAATTAGGAATTTAGTAATCAGCAGATTAATAATCAACCTGAGAATGTGATAACGAATGCTATGTATTACTATGTAGATCAATAAAATTATATTATTACAGTTACTTTGTATAAATTCTACTTTATTTATTGCTTGTTTGGGTGAGGGGCAGTTTTTTAAATTGATGCTATAAATACCTGATACTTCATCGAAAAATGTCAGTACAGGAAGATGTTTTGGTCTGAAACAGTAAAGGCTGACACTAAATTTTGTGTATGCGAAGGGGGTTGGAAAAATTTTAGGATCGTTAATGTAAGTGTAGAACCTAATGATGTTTTAGAGATATACATGACTCCAGAAGAAGGCAACAGGAGTCTAATATTACGGTTAAGAGCTGGCGAACCGATTTCTTCTACATTTCATTTTGATTTCAATTTTATGCCCTGGCAGCATGTTAAGTTAGACGTCTACGGTAATTGGAATGGATAAGAATCAACTAAATAACTGACCTTATATTGATTTTAGGAGGTGACATTGTATTAGTTGGTGAATCACAAAATCGCACAGTTAAGTATAAAGCTAGAAATCATTTTCCCCGGAACTGCCCCTTTGGTGATGAGAATGATTGGAATTGAAATCATCCTATGAAAATTAAAATGGAAAAAAAAAAGAAAAAAAAAAAAAAAAAAAAAAAAAAAAAAAAAAAAAAAAAGAGGGGGATGTTATAAATGTACCAACGTCATAAAGTTCAGTTAGTTCTCGAGTTCAAGTCAACATACTAACATTAAAAAATGGTTAGACGTTCAGTAAATGTTTTGCCTTTATCACTATGCATCTTGCATATCAATAGTTCACCGATCCCGTTAAGTGTAAATCTAATGGACAAAAGTATTAGTAATTTAGATTTTGCGCTAACCCTACCAAACAATGACTCTATATAAATTGGATTATCTTTTAAACTGCTGACTCCTGGTATTAAAGAGGTTATAGAGGTAAGACCAACAAAGTAGACATTTAATTATACATATATTTAATTCTTTCTTTGTAGAACAAATCTTTTTTTAGTGATTATCAAAAACAGGGGAGGTTCTTTCTTAAACTCTCTAAAACTGATTCAACAGCGTATAAAAAATTCAAGGATATTTGTAGGAGTTTGCACTTTCAAAATGGTTTGCTTTTGCTACAAAAAGAAGAAGATAAGGCCAAAGCAGTCGGAAAAAAAGTAGTTCAATTTGATATTATCCCCAAGATACATTATGTTTCAATTTGGAAACGTAAGAGTCCCTGGGAAAGATATGCTGTTGACAGATTTCGCTTTCAACGACGAATTCGAGATATGAAAGATGTTTTGGATCCCATTTTAGCTGCCTCGCATAGAAATGAAATTTATAGTTTAAGATATAAAAATTTCAAATAGAGTAATAAAATAAAAGTACTTTTAATATAAAATATTTATTTGTATAACAATATTATAATACATTATCTTTCTTAATCCAAGAGTTGTGTTTTGATGAAAATCCGAGCCATTTAACATAAACTTTATCTGCGTTGCTTTAAAATATTTTTTCTACGAGGTAAATATCAGGATTCTTCGTCTTTTGGAGCTCCATTTCATAAAAACTCCCCTTTATTGCATTGCCTTCATGGTCTTCCAAGAGATATGTTACAGGATTCGTTATCTGAATTTTTGAGATCTTGAAGATCTCTGTAGTCCAGTTTGGTGTATACCCCTTTTCAAATACATGGTTATATTTACTAATACGAACAAAGTCTCCCAGTTTAAATGTTGGTAAATGAAACGTCTTTAAATGATTGCAAACTGTTGATAGCAATTTTTTCTCATTCTGCTTTGTCACATCACGTGGTCTCATTTTTATTGTTCGATGATTACTTGAGTTATATTTTACGAGTAATTTCTTAACCATATCTATCCATCGGTATGAGCCCTGCATACTAAACTCTTTCCACATCATGCTTTTTAATGTTCAATTAAATCGTTCAACTATAGATGCTTTTAAAGGGCTATATGTAGAAAAATGATTAATGCGGGATTTTTTCATTAAGTTTTGAAATGAGCTATTGAAAAACTCTTTTCCGTCATCAGTTTGTAAATTTGTGGGACTCCAACCTTCTTTTAGTATGGATTTCATAGCTTGAGTAATTTCGACACCAGTCTTTCTTTTAATAGGAATTGCCCATGCATATTTAGAAAATCCGTCTATTACAGTTAATAAAAAATTATGACCATTATTGCTTGTAGTATAAGCTCCCATCTCAACTAAATCTGCTTGCCATAGATCATCTATTCCTTTAATTATAACACGTCTTCTTTTGAAATTTTTTTCTGGCTGGTTTATCAAGCTCATTAACCACCTGTATTTTACTCATTTTGAAATTGTCAGAGATTCTACATTAATTAACGCTTTTAAAGTGTCATTAATTTCCTGTAGATTCAGATCTATATATTTCATCAACTTCTCTTGACCGTCGACAATTAATTCATTTACATACATATAATTCGTATGCTATTTTCAGTTTTCCTTGTAGAATCGCAATAGATTCACTCGTATATAATTGACTGGCTTCTTTATCTTTTTGACTTGTTATATTTATTATGCTGTATATCTCCTTTAACTCTTCTTTAAGAACGGCACTTTCATTAAGTATTAGCTCAGTTAGATTGTTGCTGACTAACTGAATTTTTTCCTTAGCGTGGGAATTACTTAAATGTACTACCTTATCAGCTACATCGTCGACATATATTTTATTGGCTGCATCATCTCTTTCCATTGGGCTTTTAATATATTTCAAATTTTTAAAACCTACATTGTTATCTCCATCTTGAGTGAGCTTAAAACCTACACTATTTAGACCCTGTATTCCCTGGATCCCTTGAGAACCAGGTTCACCAGTTAGCCCCCTAGGACCACGATCGCCAGCAGGTCCGAACATTGCTCTTTTAGAATATCTTCCAAACTTGTCGACACTCATTATTACATTAAAGCTGAATACGTTTAAAGATGTTATTTATATTATAATGCCACCTTCTTTTAACTCTTCAATAATTGAGATAATTTTATTGTTGTGGTTAGTGTGTCCAGCACCTTGTTCCAATAAAGGTAATCAATATTTTTCATCAACCCTTTACCATCATGAGAAATCAGTTTACTTATAATTTCTGTATACTTTGAAGCTCTAGTACCTTTTATTTGGCCGTCCGTTCTATATTCTGTTTTATAGGCATTAGTTTCTTTTAAGATAGCTTGATAATCTTTCAAGTCATCCGTACTATACAAAGTTTTTGTAGGTTGTTTCATAAAAAGCAATTCACATAGACCTAGTGTTATTTTATACGATTTTCCGTTAAAAAGGAAATAATCTTCCTCAATTGCAATCTTTGAATTTCCAATTTTCCATTCGTTGTCATCATCTAAAAAAACTCCATAAGTGTTGTAAATTTTTGGGTTTTTGTTAATACATAGTTCTAAATATTTATCAACTAATCCACTTGATAAATTAAGAGTAGAATCTTTCTTTTCCATTAAAGTTCTAGAGTGTGTAGGTGTTGCAAATTCATCGTCTTCCGAAAATAAGGAATAATCTGGACGCTTTATAGGTTTACTTGTCGGCTCCATCTTCGGGAGTTTAATTTTAGGAGTAAACTTTATGTTATCATAATCACCATCATCATCATCTCTATATTCACCTTTAATTTTAGGCTCATACTTTGTTTTTGTTATGAACTCATGAAGTGGTTTTGTTAATGGCTTAAATGTCTCCACAAGGTGAGTTTCAGTTTCAACTCGTCCAGTTTTTACAGCGCGGAATTTCTTCTTAATGGCTTTTCTAGTTTTGATAAGATTTTTTAATAGTTCGTCTCTCTTTTTAACCATCTTTCTAATGAGATTTGAACTGGTCTGTCAATTGGGTTGTACTGATCTGAACAGATCTATGGATAGCTCTTATCAGGTCTATGAACAGCTTTTAACAGCTTCCTGAACAGCTTTACCAACTCTATAAAACAGCTCAAACAGGTCTATGAATAGCTTTACCAGGTCTACGAACAGCTCTTATCAGGTCTATGACCTGCTTTATCAGGTCTATGAACTGCTTTACCAGCTCTGTTAACAGCTATAACGGGTCTATAAGACAGCTCGAACACGTATACAGATGTATTAACAGCTATAATGGGATATTATCAGCTAACCGGATTTTTTAAATGTATAGTGAAATATATGTATCAACTCCTTTTCGATAACGTCCATTATTCAATAGACTGTCTTTATCGATTACTAGAAAGCCATAACTATCTTTCCAGCAAACACTGCAAATATTACTAAATTTTTCAAAGGTCATGTCTGTGTTAACATGATCATTATATATATGTCTAAGATTCTTATCATCTTGTTTAAATAAAATAAGAAAGTTAGCGTTGTCACGTATTAAGTGCTTCGGTATATGGGTGTAAGTCTGACAGAGATAGAAACTATCAATATAATTTTGTCGTCCCATGCAAAAATAATCACGTATGTTATTTTGTTTCCCACATGCTACATCATCGAAAATAAAAACAGAATTCTGTTTGGCGTCCTCAGGAGGTATGACTTCGCATTTATTAGAAAACGTGTAGTAGCCCAGACCAGTAATAGGACTTATCAGCTGCTCCAGATATTGATATTTAGGCTGATGGAGTGATTTTGAGTAGATGTAGATATTCTCGAACTTGAGTCCATTTGGGTGTGCTATAAGACCAATCATAAGATTGGTTTTACCACAGTTAGAAGGTCCCACAAGAATACCTCTTATATTTTCAGGTATAAGCGAGCTATGTCTTTTGACTTTATTTGCAGATTTAATATCTAGATTTTTTAATAGTAAAGAGTCTTTCTGCTTCACGAACTTCATTATTAGAACTGAAATATTTATTGCACAACACTGAACTTTTATATCAGTCATTAGCTCAGTGCGCTGTTGTGTGGACGTCTAAAAGATTTATCTGACCAGTTGAATGATTGATCATTCAAAGAATCGAAATCGTTCTTGCCAGCGTAAATATCGAAGAAGAGGCGGTTTGCTAAATACAACAATTAGTAATTTGCCGTTTGAATTCCATTTGCCTGGATATCAATATTGCGGCCCTAGTACTAAATTACAAAAAAGATTAGCATGAGGTGATCCTGGAATAAACCCTCTTGACGCAGCTTGCAGAAATCATGATATCGCATATTCTCAGCATAAAAATATTGAGGATCGTCATATTGCTGATCGTATATTGTCCGGTAAAGCTTGGGAACGAGTGACATCTTCAGTCGCATCCCTTGGAGAACGTAGCAACGCCTGGCTTGTAACAAACGCTATGAAAGCAAAAGTAAAATTTGGAATGGGGACAAAAAAGAGCAAAACTCGTTCTAAGAGGAATAAAAAAACGTTAACGCTTCAAAAAGGAGTTCGGGAAGCTAGAAATATCTTAAAAGTGAAAAAACCAGATTCTTTAAAAGAAGCTATTACACTTGCACTCGCTACCACTAAAAATGTATTTAAAAGAAACAAGAAGTATGTAAAGACTGTATCTTACCTCTCATTCCTATTTTTGCTGGGCTTTCTGCACTGGGAGCTTTAGTTTGTGGTGCATCTGGTGTCGCAAAGGCAGTAACAAATGATACAAATGCTAAAGAGCAGCTGAAGGAGAGCAACCGACATAATGAAACGGTGGAAGCTATTGCATTAGGAAAGAAGGGTAGCGGTTTATATTTGAAGCCCTACAGAAAGGGACTTGGTCTATTCTTAAATCCGCCTTCAAAAAACTTCTAAAACTGCTACCTAATCGAGCATTAAATGAAATCGATTTATATAAATATGCGAATGATTTACCACATTTTAGAGGCGTTTTTATGCTTGATGCTCTACCCAAAAAACCGCGAAAATATGAATGTGGAATCGTAAATTTGGATACTACCACCGGTCCTGGAAGTCATTGGGTAGCATATTACAAAAGGAGGTCTGAAAAGGAGTACTTTGACAGCTTTCGAAACTTACAACCACCAAAGGAAATTTAAAGATATTTAGGAAAAACATTGTTTACAATTATAAGTCCTATCAAAATTATAATATGATAAATTGCGGTCACTTATGCTTGAAATTTTTATATAATCATTGTAATAATAAGTAGCTATAAGTTTAAGAACATAATTGTCTGTTGTAAGATGGCAACTATAAATAAACTCTGCATTAAAATAACAGTTGCATTTCACTTTGAACTACTATGTCATTAACACTAACTTTGACTGGGAATTCATCTGTACTTACAGTTGAGTACTTTCCTCCACTGGATCTTACATCGGAATACGTTTGTGGACTCATTGATTTACAGACATATAATTCAATACCCAATGTGGATACTAGAAATAACTTATTTCATGTTGGTGATGATGAAATTAAAATTCCAGAAGGTTCCTATGAAATTGATGATATTGCAGGATTTATCAAAAGAGAACTAGCTAAAACGAAAACTAAACCTATCGTACAAATAACAGCTAATAATAACACCCTGAAAAGCGAAGTAAAAAGTTCCACCCGTGTATTATTGAATAAAAAGAACTCCATTGGATCATTATTAGGATTTAGTAAACGCGTTCTAGAACCTAATATTTTATATCACTCTGATTTACCAGTAAATATAATAAAAGTTAATGTAATACGAGTTGAATGTAATATAGTATCAGGTTCCTTCATAAATAATCAGCAAGTCCACACATTACACGAGTTCTCTCCTAAGGTGGGTCCCTGGTATAAAATAATCGAGGTTCCTAAGAATGTCATTTACTTGCCTCTGAACATCAGACGGATAAGTTCTCTAACACTGAAGTTCGTGGATCAAAACGGTGAACTAATAAATTTTAGAGGAGAAACGATTACAGTGAGACTGCATTTGAAGCCGCATCATGCTAATATGTATATAATAATACTATTGATAATAAATACAAGCACAAAAGCGTTAAGTTTTCTAGTCAACCTAAAGCCACGCAGCAGTCTGGAATAAAGCTAACAGTCGCTAACGAGCAATTCTTAAAAACTCTTGGTATTAAGTTAAAAAATGAATGAAATACTCGATATTAAACAAGGTGCAAGCTATGATAATAGTATTACAAAAGTTGAGTATCATAGCTACTCTCCGTTTTTAACATCATATAAAAACAGCGATGAAGTTCGAATATCAGTACAGCATCAGGATTTGTATGTGTTACCAAGTGAAAGCTTCTTATATATAGATGGCGCGCTAACAGCAACGGCAAAATTAACTAATAACGCCATATCTTTTCTATTTGACGAAATTCGTTATGAATTAAATGGCGTAGAAATTGATCGCACGAGAAATCTTGGATTTGCTACAACTATAAAAAATTATATATCTTTAAATCAAAATGAAAGCAATGCGTTACTAAATGCGTCCTGGTCTCCAGATAATTCAATATCACCTACAAGAGGATTTTTCAATTTTTGTATTCCTCTAAAGTTGCTGCTCGGCTTTGCTGAAGACTATAAGAAAATTGTTATTAATGCTAAACATGAACTTATTTTGATTCGAAGTAGAAGCGATGAAAATGTTTTTATATCTCCAGATGATGATGATAGACATTTTCAAACTACAATGGCGAGTACCCCACATTAGTGTAGCTGATGAAGAAAAACTCTCGCTGCTTAAGTTAATCGGTACTGGACGACCCTACAAATGAGCTTTCGTAGCTGGGATATATGTATATGAATATCCTATATTACCCGTAACTGTTGATCATAGTTGGACAATTAAAACATCGACTCAGTTGGAAAAACCTCGATATGTAATTTTAGCACTTCAAACGGATCGAAAAAACCAGAAGAAGAAAGATGCAAGCAAGTTTGATAATTGTGAACTTTTAGATGTCAAACTTCACTTAAATTCTGAAACATTCCCGTATGAAGACTTAAACATTAAATTTGGTCGGGAAAGATATGCTTTATTGTATGATATGTATGCAAAATTTCAACAATCATATTACGGACGTCTTCATCAACCGCTTCTTACGCCAGAGAAGTTTAAGGACAGTGCTCCAATTGCAGTTATCGATTGTTCACATCAAAACGAGGTGATCAAATCCGGGCCCGTCGATATTCGTATACAATTTAAAACTCACAGTAACTCAACTCATTCAACTCATTTAACTCATTCTCGCAAACACAACCGCTTTTTGTTTGCTGCAATTGTAGATATCCAAGGATTTAAAGACGAATGTAACAAGTTCATTGTGAAGGAATTGGCTATTTTGACAAATGGAAACCAAATGCAGCACTTTATTTTTCAACCTCCATTCAAATTTAAGGATTTAACACATGCAAAGAGAAGAGAGGCGAAATGGTTGCACCTTAATTATCATGGGTTTTACTGGAATGATGGCTATATCCCCTATCATCAGTTATGTACGTTAGTGGCTCCAATAATAAAAAATAAAGTAATATATATGAAAGGATGCGAAAAAGTTCAATGGTTAAAAGAGACATTTGTTGAAAATTTATCTGTGTATAATATGGAAGAAGAATTGAAGTGCCCAAATTTGGAACATTTAAATTTCTTTTATATTAATGCTCCATGCTGCGCAGTTCTTAGATAATAAACAGAATTGATATTATACGATTTTTACGATAAAATAAAGTTCTTTTGCAAATATAACAGCATTTTATTAATTCACTTGATCTAAATCACTATCGCTCTCAGGAAATTTCTACTTTACATTATTTACTTCCTCAGAAAAGAAAATGTATGTATCTCTTTTCAAATTGATCCTAAAAGTAATGAAAATATCTATGGATAAATAAATAAAAGATGACTTTTTGTTAAACTGTTTATTTTGTTCTTTATTTTTATCTTTCAATAATCACTTATTACATTCAAGAATTAATTATAATATTTAATTTCTCTCATCGGCATCACTTAATGTATAATGTCCCCATGCCAGGGTTTCGATACCATTATCTTTTATATATCGCTTATCATCTGAAGGACTTAAGGCAATTTTATTTATATATTGTGTATATATAGTATGACGTTTCATCTTCAGTAGCTGTCTTCTTAACTCCCTCAGCTTTCTTAACATCTTTCTTGCTGTCTACTCGGAAAGAATACATCTTAGATCTCAATCCTATAAATTCTAACATAATCTTACCATTATTTTCATCCTTCATTAATCCTAAAACTTTTTTGTGTTTTAAAGGTATACTATATAGATTGTCAAAGTGGTATTCCGATGTATCAAATTGAGATTCAATATCATGAAATATATCTTTATAAAAATCGTCTGTATAAATTGTATAGATAAAGGAATCTGTATCCATGTAGTTAAGAAATATATTTTCGTTATACTTATATAATCGTAGTGAAAGTCGTACATTTTATATTTAGAAAGTTCTAATACTGTGAAACCCAAATATATCGGTTTGTTATACGTTGTACGCACTCTCCTGATTCCTTTGTTTATATAATTATACATATTTATATCGGTAAGCAATTATAATTTAATGTCAGTATATTTAAGCATAGCATCCCATGACAATCCAGGAGAAGTATAGTAGTGACAAGGATCCAACTCATAAATGTCTTTACACAGTACTCTGAAATTTTCAAATATATCTGCGAGCAATAATACGTCGGACTTTAGATATAACTTTAAGTAATCAGAAAGAGTTTTGCAGTTGAAATTATTCCAAACATTAATGGAATGTTTATAATTTTCTTCACTACATTCTGAATTAGTGAATTTATTGAAAAACGTATGACGATGAGGTAAAGTTTCTTCGCTCAACTTTTCGCAGGAATTTAAGTATTCGTAAGGAAAAACTCCTTTTCTTGTAATTAAATCGAATGAATAATCATCTTTAAATTCATTTCGAATTATTTTAAAATCTTCTTTTGATAGATTGTTAGCGAGATTTTCCAAACTTGCTAACATAAATCTGTTTGAGTCCAGAAATCTCAGCTCAAAACTATGTTTATTTATGAAAATTTTCTTTGATAATGTAATATATAACTCTTTATTTAACGGTATAACATTAATATCTCCTTTAACATTATTCAAAGTTTTTATAAAGAGATGACTATCATACCCCGAAAAATTGTGAAAATATATTGGAATAAATTTTGGCAATCTATGATTTAAATTCCAAACGTTATGAGCTGGACCTCTGTACTTACCAGTCAAATGGCAATGATCAATAACTCGATCATTATTTAATAACTTTTTACATATATGACAAAATTGAGCCTTTTCATGAATTTCATTTTCTTCAGAGGTCATTGGAATTAGTAAGTTAAGTTTACATAGGTGTTGATTATAAATTTCTTCGACATCGTCAACTAAATTCTCAACAAAAATATCTGCTGCGTCGTGCCCTTCGTAAATCCTAAACTTGTTCAGATCGTTATTATATGAGCATTTTATGAAATATGAAAATGCGCAAGGAATATGCTCTTGAACATCTGTAGTTGATGACGTCGTTGAGGCTGGTAAACACGTTTCAATATCCTTCAGCAGGCATTCGAAATCAGCGTAAACAACAAAAGGCACGAAAAGTTGTCGATCGTACCTCTTAAATTGCAGAATCGATTCATCTAAACTTGGCATATTCGTTACAATTTTGCAGCATTCTTTCTTATGATTGAATAAAGCGGTCTCGTTGTAGAAGTACAGCAAGCAAGAATTACAAAAATGAATCTTCGTTTTATGATTTGTAATTTGCCTTTTTACTAATCTCGAAATATTTTTAATCCAAGTGTAGTGATATTTTTCCCCATTTTGTATTAAGAGTAGATTAACATGATGGCTTTTTTCAATTTCGGTACAATAAAATGGTCCAACAATGGTGCAAGCATCTGCCGATATTTCTTCGTAACCAAATACATTTACACTAACATCAGGATTCAATTTTTCAAAGATTGCAATCTTAGGTAAAGCAATTGGAAATTCTATTTTAGAAAACTTTAAGGTCACGCCATTAGGTAGATCAATCTTTTTTCAACATTTACACATGCCTTCTTATTTAATAAAAATTTTGGAAGCGCCAAATATGAAGAACCTCTCAATGGTTGAAACTGATTAATATTAATTTCAGTATGTATAATCCTCAATAAGGTACAGCCACTATCTCTCTCTTGAAATTCTTCTGACTTTACCTGAATTCGGTCAGCCATGATAACATAAAGAGAAGAAAAATCACTTTTCTTTGTAGCTATCAGCATTTTGGATTGGAAAGATTTAATTGCAGTAACTATATCTTCCATCTCTACTTCATCTCTTGTTACTTTCATGTATTCTGCAAAAATGTCCATGTTAAATTTAAAGGATACATGTTTAATTAAAGATTCACACAGAATTCTAATTGTATCGTTCTTCGACTCCTTTAAATACTTTCCAATGTCCAGCAATTCTTCACACTTATTTTCAATTACAAAGGTTTTGATTCTTTCACTGAAACCTTATTTAATGTTCTTTATCTTCTCATTTACAGGAATAGCTGCATTCGTCTTATGAAGATTTGTTCTTAGATGATATTTCCAACTTCTAAGTTCGATTTCTCTCTTACATATTACGCACGAAACTGTTTGTCCACTAATTGACAATGAAGTTGAAGGTTGCTCACATTTATGTTTTTGTAAAAAATTTTTTGAACTAAAACTTGTAATGCATGTAATTTTTTGACTATGAATTAATCTAATATGTCTTTTTAAATTCGAATCCTTCGCAAAAGTCTTACCACAAATACCGCACAAAAAACTCATATTTATTTTCAAACTGTCTTTAACTATAAAATATAAAAACTTATTTAATTAAGATATTTATTCCGATTCGTTATTTTTAAACTATCTTTCACCATAAAACACAAGAAACTTGTTAAATTAGTCCGATCCGTATTCCTAAAAGTCACAAATAAAACTGAATTTGTTTTCAACATTTCATGAATATTTCAGGAACTTTATCGAATAATTATAACCGCAATATCCCCCCAAAGCTATAGAGTCATTCGTACTTACCATTCAAAGAAATTAACTTAAACCACAAGTTCACTTATCACCCAAATGCACTAAACAGATTTGAATAACAACGTAACCGCAAATTCTTATTTCCGCTTCAATAAATCAACCCAAGAACAACAACAGAAAGCAGACACAGAAATAAATAATAATAGAAATAAAAGGAATCTCAAATAAAACTATAACTTTAATGTTTCTACTTTTTATTCCTTATTTGACTACAATCAATATCAGAATCATCAGATTCCGACAATTCGACATCTTGCGAGAAATTTACGGTGTCCTCATCTTCTTTGGCGATGTAGAAATTCTTCTGCGCCGACATGGTCTACATCATCTCCTAGCTCCCTATACCTTGCTGGCAAAAAGCAAGAATGACCTTCTAGATCCAAGAGCACTCGTTGTCCATATCTAGTATCTTGTCTCTTGGCAGCAATAACTTTATACCTTTTGTCTCTTTCCATGTTCCGTATGGAAAGGGTTGGCTTAAAGCCCACATTGTTTAATTTCTTTAATATATCGGTATGTTTCACTTTCTTAATTGACGTCGACAACGACATTTTCACCGCGCTGATAAATTCAAACTGAATGTGTTAAAAATTTAGTTTAATTATTAGCTTATATTATCATTTGATATAAACCGCAGTTTTAACTTTTCTCACAAAAATTTCGCACTCAACAAAATATCTTACCAATTAACAATTAGAAAACCGCATTTCCGCACTTTGCTCTGCGCCGATAAATGTTTGGAAATAATTAAGGTTTATTTAGTAGGAGAAGTCTATCTGAAAGGTTATTGTGCGTAATTATTTAAAAATGCCTATTGCGGATAAGCACAGTACCCAAACATTTGAAATGCAGTTTAATCTGCAAATGGCACCCCAACTAAACGAACCGCATTTGGAGAATTGGTATCGGAGCAGAATGCATGCAACGACTACTTCTATAGCAGTTTTAGGCGGTAGTATCAATCAAAATTGTCTTGATTGCTCTTCAGGATCACATACACCTTTAAGGGAACTGCAAATTGACAGCGAATTTCTATACACTTTTGAAATGTTAAAAACTAAATATTTACTTAATCCGCAAAAGTATTGCAAAACGTGTAAGAATTGTCTATTTGAAATTGAATCAGGACGCCATTTCATTATCTCCAATTACACTTTTCATCAAAACACCTAACAACATTTTTTTATTTTGCTCTTAAAAATCCCATGGGGTTTCTAGATCAGGAGCCATTTTCTTATCTACAATTACACTTTCAACCAAAACACCTAACAAAATTTCTGCTCTTGGCTCCTGATCCAGAAGCCCCATGATTATACTACTCAAAAACTAAAAAAAAACCTGTGATGCGATCCTGATTCCTTGTTTACACATTATAGGACGATCTTTTGGAATCCTTCGCTTTTATTTTCCATTGGTTTTTCTTTTTTCTTCTTCAATATTCTGATGCGTGCAGTAGGGCTTGGGGAGGGTGAAGATAAAACGACAGATTAAAGGTGCTTCGACGTAAGCTACTAAAGTTGTCTTCCCCCTATATGTATAAGAAGGGAATACCTAGTAAATAATTCGCGAGTCAACTAGAAAGATGTATATTTACCCTTTTCCAAGTAGGTGACTCTTAGTCCAGGAGGGAGAGACTTTGGTGGCAGCCGGGAACGGCTCCTGGATGTTGCAACCAACTGATAAGCCGATGGCAGAAAAATCAGGAATAGCCACAGAATGACGGAGACATATAAACATTGCCAATGGTGGAGCACTAATATGCTTGTATCAGGTATTTTTTTGCACAAATTTGGTTCCTGGTAAGCGAGGTTAGTTGCCTCGCTTCAGGATGACAACTAAAGTGTCTTATTTCGAATAAGAATTTCCTACTTTCTGTAAGTTCGTCTGGGCAGTGGCTAAAAAGTATATTCTAGTTAGTTCTCCATTTATTCAAGCTCGGATGGCGTGAATAAATAGGTAAAAAAGACGGATAGAAATTTTTCACTTACCTCCTATGGTTAATCCTCCCTGGTAGATGGCATTCAATGTGCTCTTCTTCTTCCTGAAGTGCAGCATTTCATGGCAGCTAACAGAGCTGATAACCACAGAAGTACTTGGTACCTTTTTATTTGGGTACATAAATGTTTTTCTACCTTACGCACAGATGGCGTGTAATTATAAAAAGAATGGCTCACATTACAACACAGGTCTCTCTCTCAAGGCCTGTAGCTCTAGCGATCCGATAAGAGAGGAGCTGAAGAGAGTGAGACAGGATCTACTCGGACTCATCAGCGGCACAAGATCACGCCAGGATCTGGCGCTAGCACGTTGCCGTGGCAGTTCCCGGTATCACTGCGTTCCCTAATGAGAGGAAGAAGGATAGCCGGTCACTTCCAACTCAAGCAGAGAGTCAGAGCTGTCCCCTCCAAGCTCTAATGAGAAGCTGGAGAGTTCAAATCTTCCTCACTACTCGTTTAAAACAACGTGTGGCACGACCACGACCCTGAGACTAATAGTCTCATGCTCTACCGACCGAGCCGGGCATTCCTGTCTAGGACACGGACGGACGGACTAACAATAAAAATCAGACGGACGGACTATTGAAATTTGATGACTATAGTTTTGAAGACTTTTACTGCCGGATGTCTTTGGCGTGAAAAGTTCCGATGGACTTGCCTTGCATATCCTCCAGCTGATATAAACTCTGCCCCACGCGCTTAACTATTCTAGCCTTGGCAAACTTATTGGCCAGCTTAGCACTAAAACCCTTCGGCATGTCGTTTTGTGCGAAGACTCTACAATACACTTCCTGACCGGGGGTGCATGTGACGTCGCGACAGCGCGTATTATAGGCCTTTTTGTGCTTTTCATGCGCACTCTGTAGATGGTCTAGCATGCGTGAGCGAACCAGCTGGAGTCGATCAGTAGTGGGCAAAACTGCTATATCGCCAGACTTCAACTATATAAGAATTGGAATGGACGTTGTGCTTCCATAGGCTTGCCCATGGGTGTTCGGAGAATGGTGTTAGGCGCTTTTGTCTCTTTACATACTTGACAACTTGTTACGTAGGCACGTACCTGTGCAACCATGCAGGGCCAGTAGTACTTTTCTTGAAGTCGACATAACGTTTTGTGGAAACCTTCATGTGCTGACTGAGGTGACTCATGAGCCTCACGGATCAAAACTTCCACCAGACCCGATGGGATCCAAAGCTTCCAGGCTAAGTCCTCCTGAATCAAGTCACCGCTTCGGGGTTGGGTCCTCCTGTATACGTACCCGTCCGAGACAAAGAGATCAGGGAGTTGTGTTGGGTTAGCAAGCACAGTCGATTTCAACTGCTCATACTCTTCCATGGAGAAGTATGGCGAGTTTAAGTCTACTTCGACTGCACTTACTTTCAACTCCTCTGCCGTTTCAGTGTGTGCTCGGGACAAGGTGTCAGGGACCACATTCTGCGAACCCACACGATTCTCGATCTGGAAGTCAAAAGCCTGCAGCTTTAAACTCCATCGAGCCAATCGTCCGGAGAGATCCGAGTGACTCATCAGCCACTTCAGACTGGCGTGATCAGTGATGATGGAAAAAGGATGTACTTCAACATACGCTCTAGATTTTTTCACACTCAGCACAGCAGCGTAGCATTCCAATTCAGTAATGCTATAGTTGCGCTGTGCTGGATTTAGCTTCTTTGACTTATACGCTATCGGTCTTTCAGCGGCTATCTCATCCATCTGGAAAAGTACACTGCCTACACCAGAGGTGCTAGCGTCACACTGTATGTAAAACTTCTTCGAGAAGTCAGGTGTTGTAGAGATAGGTGCACTACACATGGCTTGTTTAAGATTTTGAAAAGCCTGCTGTGCTTCTTCCGTCCAGGAGAAACTCTTGCTCTTCTTTAAGCAGTCTGTGATGGGGGCTGATAGGGTCGCATAATTGGGGATGAACATCTGATACCAACCCGTCATTCCGAGAAATCTGCGGATTTGTTTAGCAGAGCGGGGTATGGGGAAATCCGCCACCGCTGCTACTTTCTCGGGGTCAGTTTTCAGAGTTCCATCTCCAATCATGAAACCCAAATAGCGGACTTGCTTGACGCAAAAGCGGCTTTTCTCAACGTTGATTGTAAACTTAGCGCTGCGCAGACAATCTTCTCTTAATATCTTCAGGTGGGCGTCAAAGGTTGGAGATACAACAAGTAAATCATCCAGATATACGAAGACATTTTCGCGTAAACGACCTGGTATAATTTTGTCCATAAGTCGACACATACGTTGAGGGGCATTGCACAACCCAAAAAGCGTGATGGTGTATTGGTAGAGCGGCCTGCCGGGCACTGTAAAAGCTGTTTTCTTCCTCGACTGCTTTTCGACTGGAATTTGCCAAAAGGCGTCCTTCAAATCGATGGACGAAATGAAGTGCGTGTCCTGCAGTCGTCCAAGCAATCCGTCGATGTGGGGTAAGGGGTAGGCGTCTTTTCTTGTTACCAGGTTCACCTTAAGAGAGTCCAAACAGAGCCTGACCTTCCCAGGTTTACGTACAAGTACCACTGGGGAATTCCAGGGACTGTTGGACTCCTCAATTACCCCTAACTCCAACATATGGTCGAGTTCGTCGTACATCAGCTTTTGGATTACTGGATAAATGGGATAGTGCTTTTGCTTTATTGGCAAAGCGTCGCCGGTGTCGATAATATGTTCTTCTAGGTGGGTCTTTCCCAAACCTAGAACTATAAATGAAGGAAATTGAGCAATGACTGTGTCGAGTTTGGTCCTATGCGGTGGTGTTAGTTGGTGAAAGTTCGTCTCAATCGAAGAAGAAGGCTGTACGTCGAGAGAGGAAATAATGTTTGGCGCAAGTTGAAATGCTCGCCAGAAATCGACGCCTAAATACAATTGCCGGCTTAGGCCAGGCACTATAAACAGGTTGAGAATTTCAGTCTGTCCTCGAAATGTGACAGCAGTTCTTATTGTGCCGGGGACGGACTGGCTAGTACCGTCGGCGGTACGAACTGAAGCTGACAATGCGGAGAGTTTTAAGCCTGAGCGCTGGACAAACTCTAGGGCTCCTTGTCCCAAGCAACTCACGTTGGCACCGCTATCGAGCAAACCCAAAATGGATTCACTGCCTATCTGAACTCTTACGTAAGGACGACCGTCATTTTGATTGGTATTGACTGTGGATATTAAAGATGTTTGTGTCTTTCTCCTTGCACGTTTTCTTTTGAGGAATTCTCTCCATCGTCGAGTTCTTCGATTGAGAGGAAGAGCCACTTTCTCGGCAAAGATACGAGCTCTTACTCTGTCATAATTCAGTTGCCTCTCATGCAAGGATATTCCTTGCATGAGGTAAAAATGATTTGTCTGGTTGGTACTCCCTTTTTAGGAGTGGGGTCAGTCTGGGTATATTGTGACATGGTAGGGTAATTCAGGGTGTCGTCGAAGTCGCCTTGCTGATTATTATCTTCGGCGAGTGGGGTCCCCTGCTTCGACCACTCGCCCTGGCGTTTTCCGGGTTACACCTGGAGCACTTAGGTGACACTACTCCTGGTTGACCACAGGTGTAGCAAAAGAGTCTCCTGGTCTCACTAGGACAGGAATGGAATGAGTGTCCCACTACGCCGCAGTTCCAGCAAGTCATGCGACCGGCAGCTTCAGGGGTGCGCCTCACTTCATCCACTCCACTGGAGTAAGTGGTGGTATCACTGCAGGAGTGAAAGGAGCGTCCCACTACGCCACAATTCCTACAAGCCACACGACTTGCCGCGTCTGGGGTGAGCCTCACTTCTTCCGTTCCTGCCTCAGGGAAACCAGAGAAATCCGATGCATCTTGGGCTGCGTCAAAGTCCAGCTCATGGACATCTGGTCTTGCAGTTCTCCGGTACATGTCACGGCGTTGTAGCCAACGTTCGGCCATACGACATAAATTTTGCAAGTGATCCATGGATCTGATAATAGCAGTTGAAAACTGCTGACCTATCCTTTGGTGTAAATTATCTCGGACTATTTGTACTATATCTGCTTCACGTGGTGGCACCCTCATGCGCCCCACAATCGCCCAGGCCTTACGGAGGTAGCTGTCGCAGCTCTCTGAACTCTGACGGAGTTCCATCAGAGTCCGCATCAGGTCGAGGTCTGTTTCGGCCGAACCGAACTCTTGCCTGATGCGAGCCCTGAATAGCTCCCCGTCAAAGTTCGGAGAGGCGCGACAGAACTGGTTCCAGAACCATTATTCGGCCTCTTCCTTGAGCAAAAGATGTATGTTTGCACAGAGCTCTGCGTTCGCCACGCGAGAGCTGCTCGCCAATCTCTCTAACCTGAACAGTAAATCATCCACCGAGAAAACAGGACTACGGCCTGAAAAGTGAATCCCCCATGAAGCTACAATAGACGGGCGTCTAGGCTGGTATGCAACAGCTCTAGCACCGGGCCTCTGCCTAGGCAAGTGTGCCTGAGGGGGCTCTCGTTCGTAAACATGGGTTTGCCTTCATCATTGTGTAGGCGGTCTCTGGATGTTTCTCGCTCGAATGGGACTGTGTAGTCGGCTTCAGTCGAACTACGGGCTGCACCTGACCTTTCCAATAAGGATTGGGCCAGGTTAGTCCTAAATAACCCCAGCAACTCACTCTTGAGATCTGCCATGTGTGTTGCCAGCTGATCAGTCGTAACTACTGCCTTTGTCGGGTGGTGATGCTCTCCGGCTGGACGAGGGGAGAGACGAAGTTGGTTTACATCCCCGGACTTTTGCGCCTGCTCTGTGCTATGTGGACCTACCGAAGGGCGTCCGATAATCTCAAGCCGGCGTAGGTCTTCTACCGGCTGGACCCGCTCGGGTGGAAGAAAAGACCAGGCTCCGTCCAGTGACTGGCTTGATCTGAAGATCTGCTGAGCACGGCTCACAGACTGATCAGCAAACCTTTCTTGGCAGGCTGACTGTCTGCTGGAGTGGAAGTCTGGAGGAGGTTTTGACATATCTGGCTGCAACACAGCTGTACCCCCTGGAACTGAGCCTGAGGACATTTTTGGGAAGGCATATGTTTGGTCAAGGGCCTGTTTCGCCTTACTCCTCGTTCTCGGAGGTGTGGGAGGAGCTTGTACCTGTTTAGGCTTGGCTCCTTGACCGTCGTTCTCAGCCCCGGTTATTACAACCGGAGAACGGAACATTATAAAAATGTTTGCCTGAAATGATAGCGTGCGCAATGGACTACTGTCGACCTGTAACCGCGCTTATAAAGAAGCTTTAGATGAGACGAAAGGTCTCGCAATTTGTACGAGAGTCGAACTCCTAAGGTTTATAAACAAAATCAAGGTTGAGACAGAAGGTCTCGCTAATCACACATATACAATCGAATTCCGCGTGCCTGTGGCGAAGAAAGGTTGTGGTAACCTTTCTTCAGGTCTGCCACAAAAAGATAAATAAAAAACAAAAACGAGGAACAGAACTTGAAGGAGGAACAACAGGTATAGTGTCACCAGTTGTTCCTAGCCGCGCTGAACTGTCATGAAAATCACACAAAAAGAAAACTTACCCCCTTACTTACAGTTCAGGCTACAACTCACTCCATCTCTGTACCTGGCCAGGGTACAGGCCCAACCTAAAAGGGAGTGCTGAAAAAAAGAAAACACAAAAGAATCGAAAGTTAAGACATATTCAACAAGGGAAAAGGAATAAGGAAAGCAAGATGGAGGAATTTCATGGGGTTCCTGAAATGAAAATTGAATTACCTCATATAAGAATAAATATATTCAAGAACAGAAAAAAAATGAACTTAGAATTAAATTCTACCATATGGCTTACATCCAATAGAAGGCTCGTGCTTAAAGCTATACTAGAGTTTTAATCCAAACTTCACTACTCTACTTACTCTAATTTGAATCTATGCCTATTACTTGCTAGAGATATAATGAATTGCAAAAAAATTTTTATGAAATGAATTTAGTTTACCAACTTAGGTGGCCTTAAAGTCTTTACAAAAGAAAAAAAATCTTTCTTTCGCACCTACCTACATATTTTAAACCAATGTCTTTGTCACGACAAAAAAATTTTTCTCTAGGTTCAACGACTGATTAATGCCATTTGAGTATATATATGTAAATGATATTTTCTTCTTAGTTTGTTTGCCTGACCCGCATATCTTATATATTTATATGACCCGACCCGAGGATTATTTTGTGCACAGTATATACCCTTTTGTTACTCGTATAATTAACAAAGTAACAAAATAAAACTTCGGCAATATAGGAAAATATGTCACTTAAATCCGTAAAGTGATAATCGAGAGAAAAACTAACCAGAAACTCAAATCAAGATGACCGAGAGAAGTGCGCTAACTGAATAACAAAAAAATTAGACTTCATCAGACAATATTTCGTTTTCTTTCCTACTAAAGACATTTGACGAAATCTTAACTTTGACTTAGCATGATCTTAAGTCTTAAAATCCGAATGATTATAGTATTATTCACTTAGTCTCTTTTTTTTAAAAAAACGATTTACGACCTTATTTAAAACAATGAACAGCTACTGTTCAAGAATGTATCCTCTTGTTATCTTGATACAGAATTAAACCTTAATTAAAAGTAAGAACTAACAGTTCTAAGTAGTTTTGAGCCTAGCTTAACACAAAATTATGATATTATATCACTATCACCAAGACAATTCTTTCTCCAACTTACAATAATCTTAAAACATTTTTCTTTAGAAGAAATCTTTTGTTTAAGAGAGATACATCTGAATGGTAGTCCAAAATTACTAAAATTAAACCGGAGTCAACACCAATGTACCTAATAAAAGGGAATTATCTACATTTTGCACTCACGTAATCTTCGTACTAATCACTCCTTTTCATTTACATTGTCGTTGGTGAGCCCTTTTCGTTGTCTATATAATTTTTCTTTTGTCGAGCCATTTTGGTTTCGGTTTGAGCCATTCAACTTATGCGTAATTTAATTTATTAAGAACGGGGAGATCTAGTGTCCGAACAAAGTTATGTTCACTAATGCTTAACTATTTACTATAAAGCAAAAACTAAAAAAAAACCTGTGATGCGATCCTGATTCCTTGTTTACACATTATAGGACGATCTTTTGGAATCCTTCGCTTTTTCATTGGTTTTTCTTTTTTCTTCTTCAATATTCTGATGCGTCCAGTAGGGCTTGGGGAGGATGAAGATAAAACGACAAGTTGTCTTCCCCCTATATGTATAAGAAGGGAATACCTACTAAATAATTCGCGAATCAACTAGAAAGATGTATATTTACCCTTTTCGACGTAGGTGACTCTTAATCCAGGAGGGAGAGACTTTGGTGGCAGCCGGGAACGGCTCCTGGATGTTGCAACCAACTGATAAGCCGATGGCAGAAAAATCAGGAATAGCCACAGAATGACGGAGACATATAAACATTGCCAATGGTGGATCACTAATATGCTTGTATCAGGTATTTTTTTGCACAAATTTGGTTCCTGGTAAGCGAGGTTAGTTGCCTCGCTTCAGGATGACAACTAAATTGTCTTATTTCGAATAAGAATTTCCTACTTTCTGTAAGTTCGTCTGGGCAGTGGCTAAAAAGTATATTCTAATTTGTTCTCCATTTATTCAAGCTCGGATGGCGTGAATAAATATGTAAAAAAGACGGATATAGGCGAGGTGAGGACGGAGAGCTCTTCTCCTTAGTTTGCGAACTGTCAAAGTGATTATCGTGAATTGTTTGATGGCTTAACAATTTTGTTTTGTAATTCCATATAAAGTTCCGAGTGGTTTTTGCTCTTTATTTTAGTGCAATATATTACAAAACTGTAAAGCTAATAGCTTTCAACTTTTTGAACTGTAGACAGTGTACTTTAATAGTGAAATTGTGAAAATGTGGAATATCGTTTTTCAGGGAAGTTTTTGATGAAAATAATGTTTTGTTATTTCCTAAGCTTGATATAATTGCATTGACACGCTAAGAACAGCAACGGAACGTAAAGAAAAGTGAAGTTTTTTTGTCGCGTTCTTCGTTTGTTTACATTTTCTAAAATCGCATTTTTTGCTTCTCCTTAGCTAACCCAGTGGCTCGTGATTTAACTTTTATAAAGGGACACTAAAAACTTAAATTCGTGATTAAAATGTTTAAAAGTTTTAATTTAATTTTGTGATATAGATTCGCTACAAAAAAGAAAATCATTCGCAATTCCTTGAGGCAATTGTAAAATGCAATTACGCTCTAATTTCCAATATATTTTGGCCCACCTCTAGAAATGTCGTTGTTTTACTACTGCCATGACGAAAACGAACACAACTCAACGATTCAACTACATCAAGAAAAGTGCCGAGGTTTTTTGGCTTTAGGGCTTCTCCTTATAGTTATATACTCTAAGTGCCGTACCACACTGGTCCTGCTTCCGCGCGATGAAGTCCGCACGAGTGCCCACACTTGTCGTGTCGGATTTTGTGTAGAACACACGCAATTTATTGTATGTAGTGGTAACATTAAAGCAGATTCCGAACCCAAATAAACCTTGCTTTGAATGTATTCGTGCCGATACGACGATAAATAGGTAAGTTCCGTGCGGATTTCCCTATATACCCCCGCACGCCCTCTCTCCAACAAACTGCGATGAAGCAGGACAAGTGTGGTACGGCACTAAGGATGACATGCTGACACTATTTTTTTTAAAACTCTTGTTTTTAAATTTTTCACATTTGATTTTAATAAAATAAATCTATTTTAAACATTTCAAACGCCCTCATAACTCAGCTGAAGAAATTTGTATAATTGACTTAATTTATTAAAATCAAATGTGCAAATTTAAAAGCAATTGTTTTAAAAAATTAATGTTCAAAGATAAATTTTGCGTTATTTAATTTAAAGTGCTCGCCAAAATTATTAAATTTGTTAAAAAGAACCTCTGCAGTAAGATTTTTCTTTTACTACACCAATGTAGTTTCCCATTTGTGTTAGTAAAAACCCATACAATTTTAAAATTTGCTTCAGAAAATTTTCGTATGGGCCCTTCCTTTCGTTCTTTATTCGTAGGATTGAACCGTCTCAACAAGCACTTAAGAGAATTTGAGACGACAAGTCAGCGCTGCCACTTCCACTGCGCTGCCGCTGCGCTGCGCTTGTTCTGTATCGCGTCAGATAAAATTCGTGTGCCCTAATTTTTGAGCTGCCGCTGCCACATCCACTGCGCTGCCGATGCTGTCTGTTCTGTTTCTGGCTATACCTTAGAATAGATACCATATAGAAGAACAGCTCCTTAAATTTCCCTGTTCAAACGTGAACGAAATAGTTTGGCAATGTTGTTGCAATTTTGTATGGAAAAGTAAATCCTAAATGTCAAAAAATTCTAAGAAGTAAATGCTATCCGTCAAAAATTAGTGAGCGAGAATCAATTTTGTACTCTCAAAAGAGAAATTTCCCTTTTCGTCGATTAATTCGTATAAGCGGACATATGTGTTGGTTAAGTAATTGACAGTTCTAAAACTTCAAGTCAAAATCAACATGATGCTTCCTAGAGGATTATTTTATTCTATTCGTGGAGGATCTAAACAAATTAAAGGATACATCGTCTAAAGTGATGTTAACTATGCAGCCGGAGTTAGCAACAAACGACTCAACATACGAAGAATGATTCAATCTGCAGTCTTCAAGGAATTGATTAAGGTACATACTTTGCTAAAATTTATAGATTTATATTGAACAAAATATATTGCTTGTAGATCCTGGTGTTAAACCATAAAAACCCATTGAAGGACGCCCCAATATTATAATGTTTGTAGGTTTGCAAAGTTCTGGAGAAATAACGACTTGCAAGAAACTAGCTTATCGCTATCAAAAGAAAAATTGGAAGTCTTGTTTAGTCTGCGCTGACACATTCCGTGCTGGTGCCTACGAATCAAATCAAACAAAATGCAACTAGAGCCGTTCTTTGGCAGTTATAAAGGAGTTGATCCAGTCGTTATAGCCCAGGATGGTGTAGAAATGTTCAAGAAAGAAGGGTTGTAGTAGAATCGTTGTTTGAAGAAATGTTGGCAGTAGCTAACGCAATAGTAATACGAGCAATATTATGTGATAGATTGTTATTAATTGAAAGCCAAACTATAAAATAGGCTTGTGAATCTCAAGCTCTTAAGTTCAAAGAAAAAGTAGATATTGGTTCGTTTAAACAAAGTTAGATGGACATGCAAAAGGTGGAGTTGCTCTATCCGCGTAAATTAGATAAAATCTTGTTAACTAACCTACAATACCTCGTTTGTTTGAGTCTATGAGATTTAAAGTCCTTGAAGTACAAGAACATTTAGAAACTTTCTTTGATCGTAAAGATCATGCATTGGAGGTATAATTTTTTGTTGTTAGGCTAAAGTATTACATTTTAATTACATTGATTACAAGAGGGATCAAGTTCGGGAAAATTTATTAATTTTGACCCGGCCACAGCTGAAATATGGTTAGATCTTGGACGAGCTTTATACAAATTAATGTTTCAGCTCTTAATGCTCATTGAATCCAATCACAAAATTGCTATAAGTGTGATTAATAATTTAAAGCAAAATGATAAGGTAAGTTGATTGATTTTTTTTAAGAATGCATACTGACGTGACATTTTTCTAGATGCAAGATGTTGCCGACCTTTATTTAACGGTGCGGGGAGCATTGCTACGCTGTATTGATGATGCCGAGATGGAATCTTTAGATACTTCAACCTCAACGGAAGGCGAAAGTACTCCAACACCATCTCCTGGACTTCCTGAAATGATCCAAAATCAAAAGTGGTCAGCGGCAATCTCACATACTAGTCAGTATAAAAGGGTGTATCAAATGACTTCTTCTAACTTAAATTTGGCATCGTCAGTTTTCGGTCAGTTTGACGCCCGAACCTCCGATGAGTTGTCTTTAATTTTAAACATATACTCTCAAAAGATGATCAAAGACAGGAGTGGTGGGTACACAATTATTTGCTAAATTCTGAATCATCAAACATTTTTCACCTTATAGATGCATTTATTCTATCAAAGACTGATACTGAGCTATTGGAAGTGTACGCAATCCTTTCAGAGAATTTGTGTCATGTATCGAGTGTGTTGACTGCAATGGAAATCAATATGAAAAGTTATTCAGGCATTTCTTCGATTGCCAATAAAGAGGGTAATGATATCATTGATTTTGTAATTTAGCTATACTTCCACTTCCGCTAATATCAGGGTTAGTAGGTAATAGCCAAAAATTAAGTTTTTTTTTTAAATTGTTAATCAAAGTGACTTCCAACAGAATTTTCAAAGAATACAAAAAAATTTTACAACTGATAAAGTGTGGCTGGGAATGTTAAACGCTCTTACTAAAGAGCTTGAAGCTAATAAGATAATTCCAAATCCAAGCAAATTTTAACTAATTACACATCTTGCTGGACAAAAGTGTGACCCAAACTTCTAGAATGGATTCTTGAAGTTGGTCACAAACAAATTCTTCGACATCACATTGCGACCGAGTTGTATAGTAGTTGCAAGTTCAATTGGAAAAATTTGGAATCTTTACTCGACACTTTATCAGTAATGTAATATGTTTTAATAAATACTTAACGATATTTATTCTTGTAATATTTCAGAGCGCTACTTAATGCTCTCAATGCTCACCAAATTGATCCAAGCGAGCCATATCCCGGAAACAAGTTACTATTTGAACTTAATGACTATCTACAATTTGCTGGACTATATGACACTCTATAGCAAATATTTTTGGTTACAAGAAATTCACACTACGTGTCTCTTTTTCTTGTTTTATTTACTGTTTCGCACATTCCAAGGCTTCAGTTTATGCAAACGTTAATAGCTTACTGGCGAAAAGTATAATGATCACATAGATGGGGTACCAATAATCTTTGCCATATTAACGGTACTGAAGCAGTACTATAAAGAGATTACTAACCTTTATTTGGACTACATGTGGCAGTACGTCACTTCGCATTTACAACACAGTTTAAGGTGACGAATATTTCATATTTAATTTTCTTAATTTAATGAAGTTAATATTATCTCTTCTAGTGTTAAACAAGACTTTAATGAGGAGGTTGTAACAGCTTTACACTTTTTGGAAACCTTTATCACATCTGCTACAATTTCTCGTTCGGTTCTAGAAGACAAAATTCCAGAAATAGTCTTAAATCAATATGATTACTTAGCAGAGGCGCAGCATTTTAAAACAAGGAGCTAGAAACTATCAGTCACAGTAGCTTTGGACACGTCGAGTTATGAAAGTACTCTAAAAGCTTCCCGAGTGCGAAAGTGTAGCGGCTTTTGCCTACTAGTGCACTATGATGAAGATGGAAGTGGCTGCGATGAAGATGCGAGTACGAATTAGCAGCAAACAGGTTGGCCAAACCATTTGTAAGTAAGCTTCCACAGATCATGGTAAGTCTCAGTAAATTTAGATAATTAGATATCTCTACAATGCAATAACACTTCTAGGGTATGATACCAGGTTTCTTTCAAGACTTTATGACGAAAGGCGGAGAGCAGAGCAAGAATCGATGGCTCAAATAAAGCGAATGATGGCTATGAAGGATAGTATGTCGGATGGAGAATTGGATAACAGAGACGGTGCAAAATTATTTATCAAACTGTTGTGTGGTGTGGGGAACTTTTAGGGAAAACACTACTTTTTAATAATTTTAACAACTGTATTTAAGGTTTTATTCAAATCAATCCCCACCACCACACAAATTATGATATGCACGAGCCCATTACATATTTCGTCTCTTTAATAATCATCTTGAGTTTATTGATTTTCACTTGTCGGGACCTCAACTGAAGAATCAGCTTTGTTAGGATTACTTTTTCGCTTTCTTATGTAATTATATTACTTGATGTAGTTGTCAGTAATTGATGAATCTTAATAAATAAAATAACATATTCAGAAGGATTTTTTTACAATTAAACTCACAAAGGATTCCCATTCCATTTCAAGTGAACCTGAACCTATCTGGAGACGATTAAGGACAAATTTTAAATATAAACGAAATGAGGAATTGGAGAAAAGTGAGGTCGAAAATTTAAAGAATTTCAACTTTTTTCAATTTGTTTTTAATAATTAATTTGTTCGAGTTACAGGTTACAGGAATTAAACATTTCAAAATATGCTTCATTAGATATGGTTTTATTTTTAAAATAGATACATAAGTAAATGTGTACATTTTTACTACCAAAATAAATCCTATAAAATATAATTTAATTTACAAAATAAAGATTGTGACATTAAAAATAAACTAAATCAAAAATAAATTGAGTCAAATCATTCAGACTTTTGTAATAAAGAAAGAGGGCACATTATCCAAACCAATGAGCTCCCATGCAATCTCTAGTCCATCCGGTTTGACATATCCAGCACCATTCAAAGCCACAACCAGCTCTTGTGCATACCATGTGCATGCAGCCACCTGAAAGTAAAGTAGTATATGGATTATAAAAAGGTGGGCGATCATGAACTCAACTTTTAATATAAGTTGATCAAAGAGTTCATTCCTAGAAGCAGGTCCATAATAATTTAATATTAGGTCAATTGCAATCGAATCATATTTGGTAATATGCCTACTGCTTTCAATTGAGCCCTCACATTTGCTCTGGTATCTTGACTCTATTGACTTTGTCTTTGTATGAGATTTGCTATTTGGTAATACGATCTAGTCGACAATTACCATATAACAGCTTCATTTTGAATTAATTTCTTTATAGAAAATTTGTAATCTGTCCAAACCTGAAGATAGACGGCAGTAGAATTTGATAACGTACAAATTCTTAAATGTTTTAAACTTTTTCCATCCATCTGTAGTAAGTGGTCCGTGCAATTTAATTCTTTGCTTAGCTTCTTCCGCAAAATTTGGATGTTTCCCCATGAAGGAGACCAAATTTTCATACTGCTTAGCTTTAGTCATTTTAACCTCAAAATATTATTATTTGTAAATATAAATTGTTAAAAGTTAAACATGAGTTTTACCTTCAGTTTCTTCAGTAATTCTTACTCTCGATAGCACAATATAAGTATTAAATTGTATAAGTAGTAATTACTTTCTGTCTGATACCTTCCTTTCTTATGATAAACTCTCAATAACCTCAATATTATCGAGAGCTTTGTCGATGATAGTCGAAAGCAATCTTGTCGATATCGTATTGCCAGTTTTTAGAGAAGTACTCATTTTTTGTTATAAAATAAATTACTCAAAAGCTATGTAAAATGCATTAGGCCTTTAACTTTTTCCGCTGTTGTCGGCTCACATTGTATAAAACAGAAAAATATTTTCCATTTATGCCGGAAGCGTTTTCCGCTTCATTATCATTTATTCTCTTATTTTCTGTGTACGGCCGCATTAAGAAAGTCATTAAAGCTAAACCTTGGGATACTAACCTCTCTGACCCACTGCAAACTTTTCTAAAATACCTCCGTCACTCTCTTTCTCTAATTAGTATCTTTTTTATACATACCTTTTCTGATTATGTCATGTAGTACATCAAATGTACCCTTAAGGATTCTAAAATAACTGTAAAACCGTCGTCATTTCTTCTCTCGCTTCTCATAGTTCTTGCCTTTTTCTTAGAGCAGGATGAATCCACCTCCTTATTGCTTTTTTTTCTCGGATTTTCCTATGCCATTGCATCTGTTAGCACATCTTCATAATTGTCACTTGAAAACATTTTACGGTCCTCGAACTGAACCGGTAGCATTTACATCGGCGACTGAACATATCGTACAAAAGCGTCGTATGTATACACAACAACAATTCGCAATATAATACTCGCATTGCTAACCGAATACCAAATTATGCAGTGCGATTTAGCTTTGCAACACATTTTTCATGGGTTGGCGAAGACAACGAAAGTTTTCGTACGATTCGGATTGTATGATCCGCATCACATGGCATTTAGTGTGTTTCTAGCTTAGTGGCGTACCTCCGTTTTTATCTCTTTCAATTTTGCACTTAGTTCTAAGATAATCAACCCTTAAGTACGCTTTCTCTGACGCATCGCAACGAACTTAATATTACTAAAAAAATGTTCTTCAATAAGTTGTACTCCTGTAAAAGACAATGGTAACTTATCAAAAACTTTTTCACATGCAAATTCATATAAATTACGTTCTTTTATCTTGTTTTGTGTAAACAATATGAATATTTGCTAAAACGTAGTATTTTCTTCAAAAGTAATGTTCAAAATATTACTTACCTTGTACAAACGGAAAATTCTAATCTACCTGCAGTCGACGAATCTTTTACTTCTGGTTTAACCACAAATCTTGGGGATTCTCCAGATTTGCCTACGTTGTACCTGTATGAGACCTGAACGAGAGTTGATCCTTTTCCTTTTCCAGTTATGCTAACTTTTCTTGCAGCGGGGTCGAGCTAAATGTTTCTTAAATTGTGGTCGATAATTCTGCCGGGAAGCTTCCATTTTCTGCCTGAGTTTTAGCCAAAAAGTCTAAAGCTTCTTTGATTACTTTGTCATCAATTTCGGTAAATTGTTTTGCTTGGTAGAATGATCGAGCTACATATGCTGTAAGCCAGGTACTTCCCTGAGCATCACTTTTAAAACCAGTAAAAATGGTTTGTTTAAGTTAATTCACGTTGATAACCAAATTTCAACTCGGACGAAATGACATTTGACGGACGAAATGTCATTTGAACTACTACATACAAGATTAAAGAGAGATTTCCCATTTGGGTAATTTCTTCTCAGGGATATTACCATTTAAATGAAAAATGAAAATAAGAGACAGGAAATTTTTTCAGATTTGGTCGAAGCTGGTCTACTATATCATATCTATACTATGGCTATACCAGCTGTTTTTTTTAATGAGCTATATAGATAGAAACTGCTGAACCAGTTAATGATCTAGTTCACTATCCCGCTCAAGGGAATTTAAGAAAGTTCCCTTGTAAATAAAACGCTGCCAACTTCAGTTTCAATACAAATATAATTTGTAATTTTTTTTTTGTGAATGTGCAATATAACGAAAGAAATTTAAATTTTGGTTAAATCCACAAACACAATTTTTTTCAATACGTTTTAAATATTTTTAATATTTTATATCTTCTTGTTTACGATTAGGCTTTATCTTTGGCGTAAAATAGAAACTTAAAACGCCTAAAACTGACAAATATGTAACTTGGGAAGTCAGTTTTATTTTAAAAATTTCCCTAATCATTCTTTTAATGATCTGATGAACCAGTTCATTAAAAAAACACAGCTACCGCTACGAGTAAGAAACTAAATGGAGTGGCCCTAGCGTGTAAAATCCGTGTACATGAATGTGCTGATTTCTGCGGTTTTTTAGCTCTCATATTTCTGCTCGTGTTGTCACTTGTTTGACATTTTTCTTTAACCGAGTGTTGTGGTTGAAAAAGTGCTAATTTTATCGTCCAGTAATGTTGAAGTAAGGATTAAATTGATTGCGAAGGAAAAAAATATAAAACTATTGCGTGTTGTGTCAAAACTATGTGAAAAAAGTTCAAGTTTTAAACGATTAGTGATAATGAAGTGTGTAGTGCAATTTTGCAAAAATTGAAGTTATTTAAAACACCCCGAGATTTAATTTCACAGATAAAGTAGAGAAAATAATTTTCTTTTGTGATAAGAATATTTCAAGCGGTGTTAAACACACTATTAACTTATAAAATACCAACTTTTTGCGTTAAGGTAGACTTTGTTTACCTTTGACTCAGCAGCCATATTTTCTTGAGTTACCACTTACAAAGGCGGTGGTGTAATTAAATTTTGCAAGGAGTTAGTAAATGAAGACTTTATTATTGAAGTGATTTGCAAATTAATTATTTAAATTTCTTGTGATGAAAAGCCGCAATAAAAATTACAAATTTTAGTGAAAAAGCTGCTTTTCAATTGCAATTTTAAACAGATTTCTCCAGAAGTTTAAAAATTGCACCAAAGCACCCCCATATAAAGATTTTTTCTTCAGCCTGTCATGTACTGTTTTTCTTGTGTGCGTGTAAACTCACACATTTTAGGCACAGGCTACGGAAATCTCTGCTCTTGGGCCACTCAATTTAGTAACTTACTCGTAGGGCTACCGTCAGGCATCCTACGAATAAAGAACAAAAGGAAAGGCCGATACGAATATATACGAGAACAAAAAGTGAAGTAAAATTTTCTGCAGACTACTTGTCAAATTGTAGACTCATTGTCAACATTTGACATTACATTTGTGAAAGTTTTTATGCCGGCAAGTGTCCCTGAACGAAACTTTTATCACGACATTATCTCACAAGTTAATTTTATCACACACTAGTTATTTCACTTAAATAATGTCTGAAACTCACACAATATTAATTTAAAGTCCGAGCCGAATTAGCCGAAATTTTCACTTTAACTAAAAAATATATACACTTCGCCACTTGAATATCACAAAACTTTTACCGCAAATTATTCTTTATACGATTCACTATTAGTTTTTGGTTAGAACGATTTTAAAACTTAATCACACTTCTTATAATTAAACAAAACTTCAAGTGACAGAATTTCGACTTTTTCACGTTTTTCCTCATAGTGTGATGTCACGGGTCACAACTGGCTCTACCTTTCGGCCTGTAGTTATCAAGATGGCGTTGGTTAGGGCCTTTCCTTTAGCTCTTTATTCGTAGATGTGACGTCGATTTTATCTCCGCCATTTTTTCTGGCACGAGGCGGTATGGAACGCAAAATGTGTAAGTTCGTGCACATGCGGGATCCCGCTTTCTGATCAGGGACCAGACCTAATGTTGACGAACGAAAATTTGTTGTTTACATTCGAATTTGCACATAATTAGTGCTTTTAAGTAATATATATCATTCCAAATATAAATATTAACAGTGGATGGGGAACGCGAATTTAAGCTAATGTGTTTAATAGATTTTTTAAAGAGGAAAGGCGAATATTTGTTTTATTGTTATTTCGTCATATGTTGTAAAATAATAATAATTAATTTTTATATCTAATAACACATATTACATTCATATTATATTTATACAAGCCGTTGTTCATTCAACAAGCACTTTTCAAAAAGGTAAAAAGACCAATTATATTTGGTTATGTTCAACAATCGCACCAAATCAAAAGCATTGCTGCGATTATTTTTACAATCGCAGCGACGTTAAACAAAGCCAGCATGTCAAGTAACAGGTATATGACTTCAGCCAATCAAATTACAGTCGCATGCGACGAATCGCACTCGTGAACGAGGGTTTATTTGTAGCAGGCATCTCGATCTCTGCGTTAGGGATGGGCGATCTTCGATTCTGCCGATTTTTTAATCGATTTTTCGCGGAACCGATTTGGCTCGAATCGATTTATTTACTTCCGATTCCCATCCATTTAAGACAAGACGCTACACGCTAATAAAACTGAGCAAGCTCACGTGGAAATTTTTTCGCATCAACATTAATCTGTGTAATAATCCTGTAAATTGAAAATTTCGTACCTAAAATATTGTTATTGTTATTACATATACTGCCAAACAGTGTAGTTGGCAGCATTCAATTTTAGTGCATCCCTGATTAAATCTAAAGCCCTTGAAAATTTCTCGCTGCTAACTAGGATAAGTTTTACGTCCGCTCACTCCGTCCTTCCGCTATATGGTATCCAGTCTGGAGCAAGGTCTTCTTCTGAACAATCATCACTGATTTTTAGTTTTCTTAAATTGCAAAATTAATCACTTGGTGAAGATAATACTTGGTGTTAAAACTTAGAATAAAGAACTAGAGGAAAGGACAACACTCGGAAAAATCTAAGCATTTTTCTTTATGTGGTAGAGTCTGAGCAATGTGTGCGTTTCACATGAAAGTAGTAAAATTATGCTTGTATACAGGAGGGGCCAACTCATTTTGATAATATTTTAAATTAGGTGTTTTTAAAATATATTCTTATAACACTTTTAATATAATATAACTTTGCCCGAACATATTTTATTAATTTACTTAATTTTACTATTTAAAAACACTTTGCTTATGCCCCAAATATTTCAGTATTACGGAGACGACTTTGATTTCAAGGCGACATTCGGTCCAATTTGACATTTCAGGCGTCATTCCCCCTTAACGCACTCGCCACTTGGCCATGAAGCAAAAATGCTTATCACACGTACAGGGTTTTTACTTAAGATAGCCTTTCCTATCGTTTTATATTCTAAGTGTTAAAATAAATGGAATCGATCTACGAACATCGATCTTTTTAGGGCGATTAATCGATCTTCGAAATCGGAAAAAAATTGCAGATCGATCCGTACTGAATCGATTTTCTCAGTTCGATCCCCCATCCCTACTCTGCGTGCTTGTTCTTGTGCATCATGATCTTAGATCAAAATCAAGGGACAGTGCCAAATTCTGTTCCAGTCTGAAGAAGAAGACCGGATTTCTGTAATTTTCTGGAGTAAGTTTTCAACTCGAGTAACTTTTATGGTTCGCTTGAACTGGTATTATTAAGAAATGAATTGTAAAGAGATTGAAAAAATGGATGTTGATATGGAATCGATACAAGTTTCTGCGGAAAAGGGACTTGCAAAAGTGACCAATGCAAATATTAACGTTATGGCAGGCGCTGGAACCGTGCCTTCAGTTACGGTATCTCTACATCCCCTGGTAATAATGAACATATCAGAACACTGGACTAGAATACGAGCTCAAGCCGCTGAACAAAGACAAGGTAATAAATAGAGATTTCTTTGCAATTTTAATTGTTCTTACTAATATTTGCACTCATATTACACTCTTTTTTGATATGCTGATCCTTAAAGAGTTATCCTACCGCCGACAAAATATAATAGTTCAACCTTTAAACGTAATAATCCAATATTACAAACAACATAAAATTAAAGAAGTACACTGCAATCATGTGAAAATTTTAAAATAAAGAAAATCACTAGATATTTACAAGATATTTGTCCAGCTAGCAAAAGGCAGTGCCTATATGCATGCTCCCTTATCGTGTAAGTTGTGTACACGGAAGTATACGTAAGGTAAAGGGCACTGCGCTATAATATGGGATAGTACAAAAAGTACAGTTTTCCGTAAAATGCTAATTATAATTTTGGTGTACAAATACTCTCTTCTAATTAGCCTTTTACAAAATATTGGAATACTTATACAATGGAGTATTTGTGCCCCAAAATATAATTTGCCTGTGCTCCGTGTATTTCCGTTTACTTTATTATCGTGTAATTCTCTTTACCTCACGTGTACTTCCGACGGCGATTGCATTCTTTTAAATACTGACGTGGAATCCTTCCATAGATGGTGTTCTATTTATCGCTTTTCCCTGAACATTGATAAGTGCACTAATATGTCGTTGTAGCGCAAGAAATCATCGCTAAAATTTAATTATACTATTGATGGATGTTTAATATCTTGACCTGAAAAAACCAACGACTTAGGTGTCTTTATTTCTCACTTTTTTTTTGATCATATCGATTCTATCGTGAATAAGGCTAGTGCTACTCTGGGTTTTGTGAAGATATGGTCCAAGGACTTCGAGAACCGACTCATCATAAAACTGCTCTATTGTACCTTTGTTAGACCCACTCTTGAGTATGTTTGCCCGGTCTGGTCACCTTACTATTCCACTCACATTAACCGCATCGAGACGCTTTCGCTCCAAGTACCTTACAACCGTACTAACTATAATTTTAATGATCCTGTTTCGTCAATGTCTCCTTTATTTAATAATAATTTTTACATTATTGACTTTAATCTTTCGAGAGATCTGTTGCAGGGGCAGCTCTGATTAAATTCGGAAGGCTTAAATCCAATGATGGTGTTGGACTTGCAATAGACGCGTCATTGGCATCTGTCAAAATCAAAACTATTGTATGGCAAACTGTCTGTTCCCTGACTTTCAGTGAAAAAAAGTGCAGTGATAAAAAGTGCTAGTTGGTAGGGATAACACTTCACTGAGTTGAGGAACGCAGAGTGCTTTTCAGTGCCAAGAATGAGAAATGTCAACCGACAATTCAATGCAACTGAAAATTCATAACACTGAGCACTCAATAGCACTGATAGCGTTTTCGATGGGACTTCAGTGCGAAACGAGTTTCGATTTTTTCTAGCAGTGTCGCTGTCAAAACATGTTCGATGGGACTTTTGACAGCAAAACTGCTAGACTCAGTGGACCACTGATTTCCCCTTCCTGGCACTGCGGTTTGGTTTCAGTGGAGCCAGTTTTACAACTACAAACGTAAAATGTTTTGACAGTTTGAATTGTCAGACGGTTTTTAGTGGTTTACAAGTTGGTTTGTTAACCAGCTATGCTTAAAATGTTATCTAAGCTATATAATTTTATATAATAATATTTTAAAATGTTTTATAATAGATATTCGCTGTCGTTTTATTGAAATTTGTTTTATTGGTGCGCACACATTGAAAAAGTCGGAAAGAAATGTTTCATTAGGTCTGTTCGTTGACGCCACTCCGAGCCATAAAGAGTCATTTAGAGCAATTTCTTACTCTAGTGTTATTTGAGAAAAGAGTGGCAATCTTGCGCTTTTTGTGTTCTTTGAGAAAAGAGTCATACTCTTTTCCACTCCTTTTTTGTTCTTTGAGAAAAGAGTATCAATCTAGATTACTTTAGAGCGAACTTTTCTGCTCCTGCTTTAAATAAGGTGCAGCTTTTTGAAGATTTGAAAGTGACTTTTTGTTAATCAAGTTAAAAAATTAAAGTATTGTGTTGCAAAATGCAGAAAGTAACAATGTTAAATTTTTGTGGGAAGATATTTATGTGACATGCTCGCCAAATACTGCAAAAGGATTAGTTTTCTAAAAATTTTTGAATGATAATTATATTCAAAACAAAGTGACAGTCAGCTGTTAAGAGTGGAGTATTGCATCCAATCTGGTTTTGCTACTCGGATTAGAGTAGAGCTGTGCCCTGCTATTTTATACCCAACAAACCTGTCTCTAATCCTTTTGCAGTATTTGGCGATAATTTGGTCACATAAATGGATTCCCACAAGAATTGTTATTTTCTGCATTTTGCAGCACAATACTTAAATTTTTTAACTTGATTAACAAAAAGTCACAAACAGAATAGAAAATGAAAGAAGAAGCGGTTTGTTTTGTATTGCGATGAATTGTTTTATTCACCGCCTGTTTAATTGTTGCCCAGGTACAAAACCTGTACAACGGCTTTATCTATTTGTTGCCTAGGTAAAAAACCTATGCAATGTTGAATTGTGCGCAAGTACAAAACCTGTGCACTAGTTACAATATACAATGCTCTTGGCAGCCTCACCAGGAGAAAATAAAAGGCTTGCTTCACTGAATATCTGTAACTAACTTTATTATCATTCAAAACAAAATATTTATAACATAAATTTGCTTAAGTAAACATTTTTACCAATCTACAGTCTTTCCCACGAAACATATTTGCCTTCTGTCTAGAATTATGCTGTGCTTATCTACGGGTTTCTAATTACATGAACGAGCACAACATCATTAGAGCAATTTTCTCATGCACTTTTTAGTTAATCAGCAAAAATGTTTCGCGTTTATCTTAGGTGTAGTTTAACATTGCATAAGCACTGAAAATATATTTCAAATCTAATCTACGTGGAATTTAAACATCAAAGCACTGAAAATATATTCGAACTCTATTCTACGTGCTTCGGCGCTGAGGCGAAATGTTGAACTTGTTGACCTTGGGGCTGGAATTGGAGGGTGATCCCTAGTGCTTCTCTTCTGATTTATGATGAATTTCCAAAATAAATAGCCCAGAATGCATATTGCGATGAACAAGCTGGTGTAACCAATACTGAAGTAATAAACATCCTTATGTGAAAGTTGTAGTCGGGCGTCTTCTTCTTTCTTTAGTTGTTTTATTTTTTCCTTTGTTCGTACCACACTTGTCCTGCATCATCGCAGTTTGTGGAAGAGAGGGCGTGCAGGGGTGTATAGGGAAATCCGCACGGAACTTACCTATTTATCGTCGCATCGGCACGCATACATTCAAAGCAAGGTTTATTTGGGTTCGGAAAATGCTTTAATGTTACCAGTACACACGCTACATTGCGTGCTCTATACAAAATCCGACACGACAGGTGTGGGCACTCGTGCGGACTTCATCGCGCGGAAGCACGACAAGTGTGGGATGGGACTTTAGGTGTAAAATGTCGTGGAAATGTTGTGGGTTGAAACCGGCTGATGAAGAAGTTCTGATATTTCGAGTGGGTCCCAAAAGATCAGTCAAATTCGTTGTTAGTGTGAAAGATGTTCTTAGTGAGCTGGGGTATAGGTTATGAGCCTGAATGGTGGTTTGTTCATCTTTTATTGTGCATCAACGTAATTATGCCACATTCTTTTAAATGTTTTTTGAAAGACATAATTTCCACACACTATGTTTATTGTGTTCTGATCCTTCATCACAAAGATCCAGTGATTAGGATTGTACAATTGAATCCATCGCTGCGCTTCGTTTGACCTGGAGATTTTGCAGCCGGGAGGATCCAATGTTATCCGTCCTTCCATTGTCATGAGACTGTAAAGTTGTAGTAGATTGCTAGAGGGCAGTCGTAAGTTGGACGGCAGGTTGTCCTTCATGAGAATTAGTTGAGCTTGTAGTTGTTTTGGTGACAATAACAACGGGTTCATTTTTCCATGGTGGGTATCTATGATCAGGAATATAATGGAAAAATATATCCTTCTTGGCCTTAAACTAGTTACTTAAAACATCCATAGGTCCGGGTCTTCGTCTCTCATGGTTACGGGGGCTCTTTTTCGGGATGCTCGTCGGTTGGTGTTATCGGCTCGGCGGTATCGCCACCGGCGTCATCTCGTCTGTCGGGGTTTCTCCTTTATCGCTTTCCACTTCGGTCTCAAAGGTGTTTGCTTCGCCCTTGTGGCTACAGCAGGGTGCTGATGTGCTGTCGTCACGATGGACAGCTGCTGGTTTGTCTTCCTGCGGTCATTTAGCATGGACATCTCCGGTTGGGGGCCAGTTGGCTTCGTAACGGGCGGCGGCTGCGAGCTCTTCGGTTGCCTCTGGTCGGTCAGCATGATAGCGGCTGGCCACTGCGGGGGTTTTGAGTTCTTCGCATCGGTCGGCAGCTGTGGCTCCTTCGTGCTGGTCGGCTTCACAGCGAATAGCGGCTGCGGAGGCTTTGACTTCTTCTGGTTTTTCGGCGTTTGCGGTGTCTTCGACCTCTTCTGGTCGGTTGGCTTCGCAGTGGTCATTGGTTTCGGCAGTTTCGGCCTCTTCTGGCTGGTTGGTTTCGCAGCTATTGGTGGCTGCGCTGGTGTCAGTCGGGTTCCCTCGATCGACCTAGGCTTGATCTTGAGATCGAGGGGTTCTGGATCGGTCGACGAGGTCTGCGATGTGGTCGCGTCTTCCTTCGTGTCCACCGGCGGTGTTGGTCCTGCATGGGACCTCTTGGAGGTCCTTGGGACCGGCTGCTGTGGGCCTATCTCCGGTGGTGCTCGTCGCTGGCCGGGTGGTCGCTGAGGTTTGGCTTCGATGAGAACCACTCGACGGCTCTCGGGTTGCAGTTCCCACGCGGTCTTCTGCGTATTTGCGGGCTGGCCGGTCTCCCCGGGGTTGGTGGACGCTAAAGTTAAGGCAGAACATAATGGCTGCTAAGTGAGCGTCCCACTGACGATGGTCATCTCCGGTGTATTGGCCTATTATGGTCCCAATGACTCGGTTGGCTTGCGGTGTGTAGGCCGGTGTTAGCCTGTGTATGATGCCCAGTTTTCGGAGTTCTCGGAATATATGACTGGTATACTGGGTTCCATTGTCGGAAATCAGGGTTGCGGGACAACTGTGACGATAAATTATTCGCTCTCGGAAACTTTTTAATACAGCTGCGGCGGTTGCTTGGCGGAGTGGTTGTATTTCAACCCATTTTGTAAACTTATCTTGAAAATCAAGTATGTGTTGGAAGCCTTGTTTGCTTCGTGGAAGTGGTCCGATGAGATCGGTGGTGACAATCTGCCAGGGTTTGTCGACTTTCGTCCAACACATCAGTCCTGGTTTCAGTTGTTGTGGAGGCTTGAATTGTTGACATTTCTCGCATCGACGTACGTAATTAGCGGCGTCTCGGAACATACCCGGCCAGTAGTATAGGCGGCTGAGTCGTCCGAATGTTTTAGCGATGCCAAGATGTCCGGCGGTTGGTGGGTCATGGCAGCGTGATAGCGCTTCGTTGCGTTGTTCGGTAGGCAGGCATAATTCCCAGGCGGTTGCCTCTCCGTCGGCCTGTAGGTGTAGTGCCCAGCGTGCTAGTCGGCCACTGGGACTTTGCAGGGACTTCAGCCATTTTAGTGCCAGTGTCAGTGATAACCCGGAATCGGTATCCCTCTAGGTACGGTTTCATCTTGCGTATGCCCCACAGCACGGCCAGGCACTCTTTCTCGGTGGCGGAGTATTTTCGCTCGGTTTCAGTCAAGGTTCGGCTGGCGATGACTCTCTCGTTTCCTTCCATATTCTGTGACAGCACTACTCTTAGTCCATCTCCTTTGGCATCGGTCTGCAGTACAAATTCTTTTGAAAAGTCCGGGCAAGCGAGGATTGGTGCTTCCGTGAGGAGCTTCTTTAAATTATTAACTGCGGTGTCGTGTGCTGTGCTCCATTCCTATTTCTCTTGTTTTTTTAGCAAACGATTCAGGGGTGCGGTTATTCTGGAGAAGTCTGGTATGAAGCGTCGGTACCAAGACGCAGCTCCGAGGAATTGTCGGATCTCCCTACGGGAAGGCAGAAAGCGCACTTTGCGGGGTTCAGCTTAAGGTCAGCTTCTCGGAGTCGTTGGAAAACCTTAGATAGATGCTCTGGGTGCTCCTCAACGGTTCTGCTGAGCACTACAATGTCGTCCAGGTATGCGAGTGCAAAGGAATCCAACTCCGGACTTATCACTCGGTCTAGTAATCTTTGAAATGTGGCGGGTGCGGAGTGTAGTCCAAACGGCATGACTCGGAACTGGAATAAACCTCTCCCAGGGATGATGAATACGGTTTTCGGTTTACTGTCTGGTTCCAGCGGGATTTGCCAATATCCATGCTTCAGGTCCAACGTGGATATAAACTGTGCTCCTCTCAAACTTATCTAGCGTCGGTTGAACTTGCGGGAGTGGGTAGGCGCACGCAGAATCGGTTCTCTTTCTTCTTCTTTTTAACAATGACTACCGGAGAGCTGTACGGGCTGTTTGACGGTTCGATGACCCCATCCTGTAACATCTGATCAACTTCCTTATTAATAATTTGTTGAATGGCCGGGTTACGAGGGCTATAACGCTGCCGTACAGGTTCGTCGGTCGTGAGGCGTATGCGGTGCTGGATCAAGTGTGTAGTCTGCCTCAGTCTGTTGAATTTTGGGAGTTCGGCGGCCAAGAATGTTTCCAGTCTTTGGTCCGTTAGCGCGGTCGGGCCTTGCAGGCAACTCAGGGGTGACTCTTCATCGTATGAAGCGGTGAAATCGAGTAGGTGTATCTGTAGTTTGCCTTTTCGCAGAATATCCATTCCTAATACCATGTTTTCGGCTAGGGATGACAGTACATAGAATTGGTGCCATATTTCGTTACCACGTATACGGGCGAGTATCGTAATCGCTTGTTTTATAGGTACTCGTTTTCTGTCGGCTAGCGTAACGTCGCGAGTTGTAGTTTTGGTGACGAATCCGGGATATTCCCTATATTTTTGGAAGATACAGTCGGAGACGTATGAGTTTCCGACACCAGTGTCTACTAATGCGTCCACGGTTTGATCGCTTATCTGTACTTCCACAAAAGGCCTTCCGTCTAGAATCGTGTCGGTCTCCATTAGCGGTGTTGGTTCGGTATAGTGTCCACGAGTTGTTGCTGGTGGCTCCCGGCTCGTCGGTTTTGATTTCTTTATTCGCTTCTGACGGTGGTGACGCTTTATCCTTCCTTGGTCAGTTGATACGGCTTTTGGTATTAGCATCGGTCGGCGGTGTGTTGATGACCCTGTCGCTTTTTCTGGACGGGTATCGACGATGACGGTATCCGATTCTGGTATCGGTCGGTAGTACGTTGCTGGCACTTTCGGAGTTACTGGTACGGTTTTAGCTGGACTGGTATTAACGGTGACGGTATTCGGTTATTTTATCAGTCGGTAGTGCGTTGCTGGCGCTTTCGGAGTTACTGGTACGGCTTTAGCTGGACTGGTATTGACGGTGACGGTATTCGGTTCTGGTATCGGCCGGTAGTGCCTTGCTGGCACTTTCGGCGTGACTGGTATAGTTTTTACTGGACGGGTGTTGAAGATGACTGTCTTCCGTTCTGGTGGTGGTCGATAGTGCGTTGATAGTGCTTTCAACGTGATTGGTACGGTTTTAGCTGAACTGGTATTGACGGTGACGGTGTACGGTTCTGGTACTATTGACGCTTCCGGTTCGGTTTCTATTACTGGAGTGTGGGTCTCTGGGTTCTTCTGGTAGGAGGATTGCTGGGAACTCGGCGAGGGGCTCTCCATGCGCTCTCGGCCGTCGCAAGTTTCCCTGGGGGCAGGTACAATCCTTAGTCAGTGTTCCCGTAGTGCCGCAATATGAGCAGAATATACGGGGTGGCCTTTGGCACTGAGCGCGCGTGTGCCAGGTCGGCCGCATCTCCAACGGCAGTTCTGGCGATTGTATTCCTGTATTACAAGCATGGCGTTTTGTCTGCCAGTCGTGGTTCTCGAGGTTAGCGGTCTGCTTTGGATGGGTGCGTTACTCTGTCGGCTACTGGTTCCCTGGAGGTCTTCGTACTCATCGCATAGCTCTATTAAGGTCCGAAAGTCGGTAAAATCTCGTCGACGGAGTTAGTAACTATATTCGACCGCCAGGTTTATGTATATTCGTTCGAGCTGGGCTTCGGAGGTGAGTTCGGCATTCTGTCTCATTAATGTCTGCATTTCAAGAATATAAGCACGCGCTCTTTCACCAGGTCTCTGTTTGCGGTTCGCAATCTGTTCTAGCAGAGTCTTCTGGTATGACCGTGGGAAGAAGAAGGGCTGGAATTCTCCGGTGAATGTGGTCCATGTATCGAACAAGTGACGGTTATTACGATACCAAAGAAGTTCTCTTCCTCTTAGTAATTCTGTTGCGGCGACCAACAGGTCTGCCTGGTCGAATCCATAACCGTCCGCTAGCTCATGTACTCTCTCGAGGAATGCTACAGCGTCTCCGGTTCCATCAAAATGTACATTCCATTTGCGCGCCTTCTCCATCACATCAGTCCGTCTTTTCTGTGGCGGTGGCTCTACAGCTTCCACTTTGACTGCGGTGAGATACTCCGCAGCCAATTGGTCAGTCTCTTCCTCAGGTCCTCCACGGTTCCGGTGGCATTCTGGCCTACGTCAGACAATGCTCCTCCTAGGGCCTCTTTCCTCAGCTTGTAGACTCAAGATACCTTCACCTTTTCTTTCTGGTTGCAATCCACCTCGGTCACTTCCTCACTCTGTGCTGAGTCTGAGGACATACTGGTCGTCCGTCTTATATCGATTGTATCCGATGTACCTTCCCTCGTTGGGCTCAAGCCATGGCCTCCATTTTGCTCTGGGGCGGTATCCCCTACTGATGTAGTCCTCTTATGTGCCAGTGTCTTTCCCTTCAGTCCCATTTTCTCTCTCGGGACCTCTCTCTCTTTATTCCTTTCTCCGTGTCCGTTTGGTCCCTGCTCGGGCGCCAAATTTGTGACGTGCTTCCCCGGTGCGGTTACTCGGGCGCCAACGCAATGCGATTTTTCTGTCGGTACGATAGTGGGAAAGTCACAAAATCAATTGCCTGGGTAGTTGCAGTGGAGAAAGGCCAGGGTCTATCAACGCAGTGAGAGAGAGAATTTGGCTTGGGAGTTAAAGGGTTTCGCAAACAACTTTAATACTGGGGTCCCGTGTTCGATTCCTAACAAATCCTCGCTTTTTATTTTTCTTTAATTTGGTTCTTATTACTTTAATTTAAAGTTAGTTTGGCTAAAGTCGCAAAACGGTCTGTTATGTAAGTTTCTAAAATACCTGGTGTGAAATCCATTATAGGCACATTTTTGCAAAAAATATGGTCCATGCGGGCTCTATTTCGCGTAACCAACTAAGTATTTATTAAAACCATAAGTTAAAAGAGTTTCAATATATTCACCAGCTTAAGGCGATTCTTTTTTCATTAGAATATTTATGTTAATATCACCCACAATAATATGATTGGAGAGATTATTATGGATAGAAAGATATTCATCAAGTGAATTTATAAAATTATTAGGGTTGAAAATTGGTGATCTATAAATGCCTGTTAAGTTAATCTGACCATTATTTCCCAGATCAATTTGCAAGAAATTATATTAAATCAAAAAGAAAAAAAAGGTTACCTGGTCGCAATAAAATTAAATTTTAGAAATTTGGTGATACTTAACGTCCCAGATCCTTTTGGGCGGGTTAGCGGTCTTCTTCGATGAGGTTATGACTTCCACGTGTTTTTTTTTCTGTTCGTACCAATTTATTTATTTACTAACCATGATCCCAGGTTTCCCTTCTATATTTAACTGTGGACACTTTTAAAATTACGTCACCTTAATTGAATAAACCGAATTAATTAACTATAAGTACTCCGCGGACACTGATAAAACTATTAAAACTCGACTTTTCGAGAAATGACCGCCAACGATAACCCTTCTATGGCCGTGTTTTGGGTTTCTTTACCTTTTCGGCCCATTGGTCAGCCGTTTCGTTGTCTCATGCCACAACTAGTTTCACTGAACAATGGACTGTGGCGTGTACAGGGTTTTTTATTGCATGCTTACTGGTGTTAACGCGACAAATTTTTGCTCACATAAACAGGGCAGGTTCTCTTCCTTAATTTCTGTGAAGGAAAGCTGAAAAAGGTGAGCTGGATAAGGAAAGGGGCTGGGGAATAGGGGTGCCGAGAGTTACTGCCTACTGCAAGAGAAAAGCTTCATGTAAAATGTGTTTGGGGCCCACGTGTGGCTCGGCCCATGCCCGAGATAGACTGTCTCATGTCTATCGACTGAGCTAGCCGGGCTTATATTCTTTCGTGATTAGACTGTATATGCTATTTGTATGTGTTTCCGTGTGTAGCGGATTGTGGTTGAGCTCTTATCGATGTCCGCAAAGCAGGACTCCGTCATGAGTAGTTATGAAATTTCGCGTGAATCATCAAGATGGGACAGGTGCTACGTAATTATAATTGTTAATTATGATATGAATATATAGGAGTCGTATGTGGTATGCGATGGATGCGTGTGAAATCGCTGAAGATAGATATTGGGGAAGGAACACACCTAACAATTCGTCCATAACTACCATAGTCACTGATTGAACCTGATCCGTACTTTGACGTAACATAAGTCATCTATTTTAGAATTTGAGAATATTTACGTTACGAACTAGTTTCACACAGTACCCTTTTTAACAATAATTTGCAATCTAAGATAACATTCAATAAGAGTTAATGGATCTTCTTACCGAGATGTTTGTTCATCAATTGAATTACCTGATATTGTGATCATAACTATGTGGTTAGCTACTACTATCAGCTAAATTACCTTGCCTCTAGTACTTGTTTAAGTAACTTAATTAAGATATCTTAGTCTATATATGTTTGACTATGCGTTCGACACAATATCTTAGCAGTTACCTTACCGACTGTATTATAATCTACTACTTAAGATAAGTTAAAATGAGAAGACTGAACTAACTTAGTTTGCTGTTGTTGGTCGCTGCAATCAATGATGCTTGAATGGTTCCACTTTGGTGCCAGTTTCGTATGGGGCGCTCGTTTACTTATTAAGTCCAAACCATCCCCAGCCCTTGAGCGTACGCAATGTTGATATTATATTTTGTGGTGTTATCATTTGGTGGCTGAGGTTGACAGTCATCCAGGCCCTGGGTCGCATCACAAGTTATTAATGGTTTAGTTACGTAGCTACTTATGTGTATTCAGCCGGAGCGATCCGTGTGAAGCTTTTTATAATTGGTCTGATTTGAGTGAGACTAACTAGTTGACCATTGTGATTTTCGGACTTACGCAGCAGAAATTCGTTATCTTTTAGAGTAATTTAGAATGTAATTTAAGCGTGTGTCGGCGTCGTCTGCTGTAGCCTCACCATAGCTCTTCGTTGATATTTACATTTATCTGTGGTGTTCCATATTTTGTTCGCCCAGCTCGGGCTTTCAGTCCGACTAAATCAACCCAGAGAAGAATGAACCACCTTAGGAAGTGTGATGGCGGTTCACATTCGAACTGATTCCTCCTTGTCAGACTACATTATTAGAGCGAAGAGGAAACATATCTAGATCGTCGCACGGAACTCACGCTTTATGCAGTCGGGATAAGCGGGTCGAGGCGCACCACGACTGCCGACGATGCAGATGGCTGGGGTCTATACGGATTAATCTCAGTTTGGTGGTGAAAGATTACGATGCACAGTCGATCTTCGCCGAGGCTAGTCTTAACTGTTCGACAAAAAAATTTTTAAGTGGTGGTACTGCGGGATGCATGAAACATGCTTTGGAATGAAGCGCAAACAAAGTGTTTTCACCGGTAAAATTTGCTGAGGGCTCTGTGCTTATCTGACATTTGTAGGTGAGGGGAGGCTATACTTGTGACAATCTAAATCGCCGTTGGTCTGGATGGCGCGACCGGCATTTTTCATCATTAAAAGGGCAGAACACACTCCAGTGTGGCCAGACTCACAACCCCACTCTTAACAGTGTTGTCGCTTCAGGGACGGATATCCTTGTCGTGGTATATTCCGATTAGTTGCCCTTGTAAATCCTCTAATTCGTATAAATTGTTGCCCTTTCTAGCTAGCTAGCTAGCTAATCTACTTTTTATGAACTTTTTAGCAAGTTTGGCATTCGTACCCTTCTGAAAATCACTAAGCGAAAAATTACGCCGATAGACTTCTTGGCCTGGCCGAAAAGTAATGGGCCTGGCCGAAAAGTAATGGGCCTAGCTCTTGTATTATAGTTACGTTCGCCTTGGTCAAAGCTCGGTAGAGCTCCGTAATGAACTCGCGACAGTGGTTGGCTCGTTCAGCTGCGTTGGCCTGAGGGGAATATAGTGCAGTATATACATGTTGTATTCCATAACGTTTCAACACTTGATTGAAAGCCACGGATTTGAACTGGGGGCCATTGTCTGTGACGACAGTTTCTGGCACCCCGAAGACGTGGAATACTTCTTCCTCTAAGTATTTATTTATGAGAGTAGAGCTTGACTTTCGCAGAGGCTTCAGTAGAGGGGAGGGAATTTGGAAAAATTATCCAATATGATAAGGATCGAAGTGTTTCCGCTTCTTGATCGGGGATATGGACCAAGAAGATCTATGTATATCCTTTGCCAAGGGCGATCCGATTTTGGCTGCTGTCCATGAGTGGACGGAGGACGGAGTTTGGAGCCTTGGTCTCCTTGCAGATTTGACAGTTATTAACATATGCTCGAACTTGGTTTGTCATTTTAGGCCAATAAAAGTATCGACGTATTCGTTCCAGTGTTTTGCCGAGGCCGCCGTGCGCAGCAAGAGTTGGGTCATGAGCCTGACTCATTGTCTGCTCTACGAGTCCCGAAGTAATCCAAAGCTTCCAGGCCTCATCCTCCGAGACAGAGTCGCCTGTACGTAGCAGCTTACGGATGTACATATACTTGTCTAGTTTGATGACATCGGGAAAATTGGAAAATTGGACTTATAAGTGGAGATACTTCGATCTCTGAAAGGTTAGGTTCGAACACCCTGGAGGGTGCATCAGGAACAACGTTCTGACGGTCACGTCAGTGCTCGATCTCGAAATCGAAAGCCTGCAGCTTCAAGCTCCAGCGGGCCAACCGACCAGAAAGGTCCTTTTGACTCATGAGTGACTTGAAGCTCGCATAGTCTGTAACTATCTTGAAAGTCATTAGTTCTATATACGCACGAAATTTCTGGCTGACGAGCAATGGGGCTATTGTTAGTTTATGCTTGAGGTCTACGAATGCATCTTGGGCTTCAGCGGTCCAGGTGAACTTCTCACTCTTCTTTAAGGTGTCCGTGATCGGCGATGATACCGCAGCGTAGTTCGAGATGAACTTTCGGTACGATGCCATACCCAAAAAGCGACGTACTTGCCGTACGGTCTTCGAGCTGGCATACTCCACGATCACTGACACCTTGTCTGGATCCGTTTTGATGCATCCGTTTCCGATTATATACCCGAGGTATTTAATCTCCTTCAAGCAAAACTTGCTCTTTTCGACGTTTATAGTCTGTCCTGCTTTCCGCAAACACTCCGCCACTCGTGAAAGGGTGTTCAGGCAAGTCCTTCGACACTACGAGAAGGTCGTCCAAGTACAAGAAGACTGTCTCCTTCAGGTCTGGTGGTAATACCTTGTCCAACAGTCTGCACATGGTTTGCGGCGCGTTGCACAGTCCAAAGGGCATCACTGTGAATTGGTATAGGGGGTGTCCTGGCACAGTGAATGCCGTCTTTTCGCGGAAACTGCTCTCCAGAACTATTTGCCAAAAGGCGTCCTTCAGCTCCAGTCCTGTTACGTATCTCGCCGGCGGAAGTCTTCCAAGGATGTCCTCAATATGCGGCAGAGGATATGCGTCCTTTGTAGTCACCGCATTTATTTTCCGCGCGTCGAAGCATAGTCGGACCTTTCCGGGCTTCCTGACAAGTACCACTGGGGAGCTCCACGGACTTTGGCTCTCCACGATGACACCTAAGCTTTTCATGCGTTCTAGCTCTGCGTCCATTAATGCCTGTACCGCTGGTGAGACGGGATAATGTCACCGGTGTTGGGGAGGGTTTTAAGGGAGGGAAAAAAATCAGGAATCAAACTTTGTCCAAATTCCGGCTGACTACTATGAGAAGACAGAGTCATCCAGACAAGAACGACGGCTATCAAGCCAAAAGCTTGTTGTTCCGGAATGGCTCTGAATTCTCGAGTCAGTCGTCATTCAGACAAGTTCGATTAGCGGGATAGGACTCGATTGACTAGGATCACCAGTCCACGGAGAGGGATCCAGAAACAAATGGTAGCTCAAAAGAACTGAAGCTAGCTACAGGGTTATCTGCATTGGCTTGTCCCTGCCAAAGGACACAGTTCCCTTGTAGCGCTTCAGCCTTTGAGGCCACTGCCCTGGATTCATTCACTGGGCTGTCAATACCTAGTCGCCGAGGGAATAGGGAAAAAATATAAAAAAATTAAAAATATAAATTCAGACAAGCCGTAAAGGCAAACGGGTAGTATAATGTGCATATGACTACCATGAAGTCTGTTCAGGAAGGTCAATATCGAAAAAGTCGAGGGCTATCCGTTCAAGATTATGCCCAGGGAAAGTAGAAGTGTTTAAGCCGTGAAGGCTGTAACAGTGAACTACTAACTCTTCTACTTCGGGAAATCGGTCCGAACAACCTGCCAAAGCAAACAAGGAGGACGTAAAGTCTCCTGAGATGTGCGTGTAGTCTAGAGAGAAAATTTTACTTCCCTTCTAGGTCCTTATACAGGACTAGGCACAAGCGTTGGGCGCCATTTTTGTTGTGGTATAAGTGGGAGAATTCATGTACCCATGCTGCCATCATGCGGTAGCATGAGGACATGAATTGGATGGAGAGATGTGAGAACCCCGACTAAGTCTGGGCTCACCCAAAGGGGATAGGAAAAGGTTCAAGGGACTACCAGGGTGAGCGTATAGATAGCCGTGCAGGCTGAATTGCATTGCCGAAAAAGTGAGGGGCCCGCCTAGTAGCCGTCCTAAGCTTGTCGGATTGGATTTAGCAAAAAAAAAATTTTTTCACCACCACAATTCTTCTAGCAAAGATAACTTATAGAAACAATGCAGAATGTTCGTCTTCAATTATTTTGCACATAATTACTTTTATTGGCAAAGAAGAATTGCCGTGGTGAAAAAAACAGTTTTTTGCCAATTTCACAAATTCGATTTTTTAAGTTCAGTCGCTTATAATTTTAATATTTTAATTTCCTTAAGTTCGTAAACTAAATATTTCGCTTCAACATTAACTGCTAATTTAGAAAACATGTCACTGTTTTTCTTAATAATTTTAAGCACAATTTTAATTAAAAGTCAATTTCTCGGTTCAAATTTTATGTCATCGACTGTTGTTCTAATATACTTAGAGCTTCGGTGTTCAAACAACGATAAATTAATAATCAACCTTTCGTAGAATAAGGTACTAGAAAAAAATTCTTTCTGAAAAGAATTGGGTTAAAATAATAATTAAATTTAATGACACTTTTTTAAAGAAATTTTCGACTGGACGAACTATTTTGCGTCGGGGTAGTATATGGCATAGTCCCTATAAAGTGAACAGCTGTCCGGAAACAGGGGAAGGAGGTTAGTGGAGTTAGGGCTATCTAATCAGGTCTTCACTGCATTATGAATTTTCTAGTAATTCTCTATACCTATGTTGCCCAATTTCATCTCTGCATACTTGTAATTACCTATGTGTACTTTATGAATAATATTAGTTTATTAAGGTTGGAGATTTCTCCCTCTTGTTGATGTTTATTTGCTTTCGAAACATGTAACTCTAAAATTACTTAAATTAACTTAATTTATTTTTTCTTAACGCCCTTTTTCATCAAATAACGTTCGTAATAGAGGAACTTATCATTGATCCACTCGCACATTTGTACACTACCTTATATCGTATTTTTACTCGTACTATAAGTCTAATAATTTCAATATAATGTTGGTTTCTTGCTCTATCAAACAAAACGTGTGATAAGATTCAAGTAATTTGATTCTATAAGTTTTTTTTGTTGGTTTGCTTTAATTTTTATTTATTTAAATATATTTTTCTTTTTCAAAACAGCAGTAATAGATACTCATTACGACCCATTCAAATCCTTCTCTACCTCCTTAAATCGAATTTGCATATACCATCTTTGTGAAAGAAAATCGCAGAAGCAATGTGCAGTAAAAAAAACGAACGCTCTAATTTTACTATGCGCAATAAGTGGAATTTTCCAATGAGAATATCGCTCTGTTTCTTATTATGTATGATTTCATATCTTTGGACATATAGGTACATCCTTAATTATATTATTTACATTTAATATTCTAGTGTTAACCATAGCCATCAATCTCTTTGATTTTCTCGTTTTCCACTACGTAGAAACAACTTAAAGGTTTTTCCTGATTTTATTATTTGATGATAGCATAAAGTTTATTAAAGCCAATATTTTCTTAGCTCGATAGGAACCCCTACTTAGGAATTCACTGCACCTTAACTCAGTGCGCAACCGAAAAAAAATTAGACGGGAAATTACCAGAACTATTTTGTTAGATAGTTTTAGAAAGAAAAAGCGTTTACTAACGAGTTTGAAAAAAGTCAATATCCCAATTCTGTACCTAGAGTGAACATTATTGGAGGCATGTTCTTAATTATGCACTATTCATTCCTGCCACAAATTATGGATAAAGATAACGTGATGCATCTTTAAACAACAACTCTTCAATAAATCAATAATTGATAATATATTAAATATGTTACTGATATTGTACAGGTATTATGAGTATATATATATGAGTATATATATATATATATATATATATATATTATATATATATATATATATATATATATATATATATATATATATATATATATATATATATATATATATATATATATATATATATATATATATATATATATATATATATATATATATATATATATATATATTATATATATATATATATTATATATATATATATATATATATATATATATATATATATATATATTATATATATATATATATATATTATATATATATATATATATATATATATATATATATATATATCGTGCAGTAAATTATATTAAATCAGTAAGAAAAAAAAGGTTACCTGTTCGTATGGGACTAGGGTCCCCCGTGTGCCGGACTCACCTGGTCAAAGACCAGTAATACCGGCTAAAACCCCCCTCCAGGAAGAGCACCACGGGACCATCAAGAAGACATTACTTCGTGGTGGAGTCCTATTAAATAGCCTCCACCAAGGCACCCAAGCTAACAGGTGCTCCCGTTAGGGAGCCCCATTGTTGTCTCCTTCCTTATGGCGGAGGATCCCCCTCACGAAAAAGGCAATCCTTCGCCAATGGTCCTCCCTCTGCAGCATGACCCCGACAATATTGTCCGCGGTTATGCTGCCCGTCTCCGCCTCTAGTTACACCCTCTCCGCCCTCCAAGGAACACATTCAAAGAATGTGTGGAGGGCGGAGTCCGATGGGGAGCCGCAGTATAGACAGCACAGGTTCGACACCTTCCCTATACGGTGAAGGAAGGCCCGGAAATGCCCGTGCCCCGTCAACATTTGGGTGAGGTAGTAATCCACCTCACCATGCCGACGGTTTCGCCAAGCGTCCAGCTGAGGAATCACTCGGGCTGTCCACCGGCCCCGCGGCTCTCCATCCCATCTTTCTTGCCAGGACGCCATGGTCCTGGCCCGAGCTACCTTCGCGGCCTCTCCTCCCATTACGGGTTTCTCCCGGTGAACGAACTGTCGCTCCCTGGCTAAATGGTCAAAGGGTATGACCCCCGCGACCACCAGCACAGCCGGTTCCGAGCCCGTGCGGTAGGAGCTCACAATGCGGAGCGCCGCACGGCGTTGTACCGCAAGTATACATTTGCGGTACCTTTCCCACCGCATTGCGTCGGCCCAGACTTCTGCTCCGTAAAGCATTATGGACTCGGCGGTGCGAAGCAACAGGCGCCTCTTGCTGGGTCTGGGTCTTCCAGTGTTGGCCATGAGAGCCTACAATCGAGGCTCACCCCCAGGTATTTGATCGCGGGCCGCGTCTGGACCGACATGTCTCTTACCCGCATTCCGATCAACAGTGGGATGCGCTTCTTCGTAAGAAGGAAGATCTCAGTCTTGGCAAGCGCTTACTCCAGCCCATGGTCGCGTAGCCAGGAGCTGAGCCGGCGCATGCCCTGGTTGAGTCTCATTTGTGCCGCCGCGACATCTCTGGCGGTAATAACCGCCGCGATGTCGTCAGCGTACTCAACCAGAAAAGACCCTTCAGACATCTCCATACGAAGGATCCCGTCATACGTATAATTCCATTTGTCGGGGCCCAGTATGGAGCCCTGGGCCGCCCCTGCCGAAAGATCCCTCGTTTCGATTCCCTCCTCCGTTTTAAAGGTAAGGGTGCGATCCTTCAGGTAGTCCCTCATTATCTGTAGGAGATACCGAACCAAGGGACCCTGAAGTCACGTTTTAGCGCCCCAAGCGCATCCCTCCACCTTACCGAGTTGAAGGCATTGCGCACATCCAAGGTGGCCAGCAGGCACACCGGGCGAGAATAATAATTTCCGTGTTCGGTGGCCCGGGCCGCGTCGACTACCTCCTGGATGGCATGAACCGTCGACCTCCCTTTCCGAAAGCCATACTGCCTCTCGGAAAGGTCTTCAGCAGCCTCAATGGCTGCTTGGAGGCGAGGCTTCAGGAGCTTCCCCAGAAGCTTGCCCGCTGTATCGAGCATACACAGCGGTCTGTACAACCCGGGGAACCCTACTGGCCCTTGCCCTTGCTGACGAGCACCAGCCTCGCAGTTTTCCAGCCGGAGGAAAAAACTCCCGTCTTCAAACAGGCATTGTACAGTGCTCGGTGAGAACGCCCCTAATTTGCGGAGGACGACCCTATACCCCAGTCCCCAGGGATTTTCGTTAAGGTCCTCCCCCAGCCGCTGCCAGCATCTGCGCTTACTCGTCCGGATGGTCCTCCGGAGGCTCTTCTTCGCCGTCTTGTATTCGGCAGTTCTACGGGCTGTGTCGGGATCGCGTCGGTCAGCTCGTTGAGCCAACCGTCTGAGACAGAGACATACCCGCCTCAGTTCCGCGATTTCGTCCGTCCACCAGTACACTCTGCCTTAGTTCGAGCAGGACCTCACCAGACCTGGTTTGCCGGACAGCCTTCACCCTGACCCCGCAGCTCTCGGGGTTAACCGCCTTACGTGTTAAGGACATCCGCAAAGGTCTTCCCCGCTACAGGCTTAAGCAAGATGGCCTCCGGCTTGGCCTTTCGGTTGGGAGCCGCCGGTCGGCTGGGGGTCGGGATCGGAGCGGGAGCTTTTGTCACCTTCTCTGGCCCGGTGGCCTGTTCCCCTTCTTCCTTTTTTTTTCTTCTTTTTAACAACGGTCTTACACTCATCCTTGGTCTCCTCCTCCTTTCTGGTAGTCTCAGCTCTTTTGACTTTCTGGACCACTTCCGTCCTTCTTTTTCTTCCTAGCTTCTCCCTCCGATTGGAACGGAGGGCTGGAAGCTCCCCTCTTCAGTGCCATCAGTGAATCCCCTACGCCAAAAACTCCGACAGTAGCAGTTTGCGTGCCCAGGGACCTCGCCGGGGGTCTCTTCCTCAGCACCGGCGGAGTCGCCACGCTCGCCGTCATGACAGGAGCAGTCTGCGTCCCAGAGGACTTTACGGTTTTCCCGTGGGGAATACCGCAGCAGACCATCGCGTACATCCTCCTCGTCGTGTCGAGGTCGTCGATGGTTTTCTCTAGTAGGGGAGCCCATCTTTAACAACCTTGGAGATATTCGGCTGCTTCTGTTGCAGCGAACATCTGAAATAAAAAACAAAATTCATCACAAAGAATACAGATCTAGAAAATATTTAATATTTGTAATACTTATCTGAAATTTTAGTTGTCCATCAAGTTCGATTTCTTCTAAAATATTGTAATTTATTGTAATTAACCTGAAAAGATTTTATAATAATTAATTTTTTGTACAGATCATCTAAATGTAAACAAATAATACAGAATTTAACTTCACTTTAACTTACCACGAAACAAACGAAAACGATTAGTACACATTTAACACCGAACATAAAATATGATAAATAGTGCAATCAAATACCTACCATTTTTATACAGAAAATCCATCAATTGTTGTCAACAAAAAACAATAAATAATTCAAGCTACACGGAACATAAATCAACCAATAAGTATTAGTTAAATTTGTCTGATTTGAAATTGTATCGATCAGATTCGGAGTCGCATATGGCATAACCATCGCACGAGCTGAATAAGATCATAGAAAAGGACATCTAGAATTGAGACAGCTCAATGTTTGAGGGGAAATACTAAATTAATATTACCATATATGGTCAAAATTTCTGAAGCTCTCATATTTATGTCCTTATATGGTAAAAATATAGCAAATCGTGAGCCTCAGGGAAATCCAAAACTGAACCTAAAAACACTGGTAAAAGTGATTTGAAAACCTAAAGGTCGTGTGTCGAACTCTATACAGAAAAAGTTTTTGTTGAAACCATTGAAAGTTTAATCTTTAATTCCAGTTTATCGGATTGAGTTACTTTTAGAAAAATCAAAAGTTAAAGTGGAAAATCGTTTTCGGTTGCAATATTTCATTTGAACTATTTTAATTTAGTTTTGTTTTGCACAAATCGTGACGTAAAATTTGACAATATTATTGAATTCAATGAATTGTTTAATAAACCTGTGATAATTGAAAGCTTTGTTTAAATTAAAGAAAACCTGAACTCAAACTTGTGTGTGAATTTAGCCGAATTGTTAAAAGCGTGGATTGAAGTGTGGTGGCCCTGAGTTCAAATCTTGGTAGTGGAACTTTTTTTATGAACTCTTTTTTTTTGCAAATTTTGGAGAAAATAAATTGGCGTAAGTTTATTGAAGCAAAAAACATAAATTTTATATTGAATCCTGAACATATTGGTCCTTCGAGCCGGATATTGTGGAAATCTGTATACTTGGAAAACTTAGAATAGCAAGAAATCAAGAAATCTTAGTGAATCCTCGAAATCTACTTTGACAGCGCACTGGAAATCGAAATATTTTCAAGGAAAAAGCAAGAAACTCGGTGAGTTCGTTTCATTTATTTATTGTACAATAATTGCATGCTTTAAAAGGATTTAAAATTTTATACATAAAAATGGAAATGTTGTTGAAATTACAATTGAACAAAAAGTCTATAATTGAAAATTATGTAAAGAATCATAAAAGGGCCGGGAAAGAACGTAGAACAAAAGCTTATTATGAAGACAGATTATGTAATTTTGAAAAATATTGGAACGAATTCAAAGCTCTTCATGATGAGATCATTTTGTTAAGTACAGAAGACGATCAAAAATCCGTGACATATTTCAACACAGATATTTATTCAAAGGTAGAAGATTTTTACATTGATTCGCATGCTCTGATGATAATGGAATTTAAACGTGATTTTCCTCCTCAAGAAATCAAAAGCACAAATCAAACAGAAAAAGATATCAAAGTACAAGTCCAAAGTGATGACATAAAACTTCCAAAGATTTCATTGCCAACGTTTTCTGGTGATTATCTTTCATGGACCACTTTTCATGATCTATTTAAATCCATGGTTCATGACTGCGATCGTCTTTCTTCCGTGCAAAAGCTCCAATACTTGAAAGCACATATTGCCGGGGAAGCTAAAGCTCTCCTTAGTAATACATCCATTACTAGTGCAAACTATGAACCAGCTTGGAACACGTTAATAGAGAGGTATCATAATAAACGGGTTTTAGTTAAAATGCAACTTGACGTTCTGTTCGGGCAGCTTAATGTGAATCAAGAATCTGCAAATGGGGTAAAAGGTTTGCTTGACAAAACATCGGAATGTCTCATTGCTATTCAAAATCTTGGTGTCAGTATAGAAACTTGGGATCCAATCATAGTACATTTGATAACACGAAAGTTACCTTATGAAACTCTTGAATTATGGGAACAGTCAATAAGTTCAAAAAAGGATCTTCCGAACTGGGTTGAATTAAAACAATTTCTCGAATCTCGTTTCCGCACTTTAGAGGCTGTATCTATAAAACGAAAGGTACCATACAAAGACGCTAAACAACCAGTTCAGGGGGAAAAGTCATGGAGAAGAACTGACAGTTTTCACATTGCTACAAAATCACCATGTATTCTTTGCCGCGATTTTCATGCTATTCGACAATGTCAAAAATATCTAAGTCAAAATCCACAAGGCAGACTAGAAATAATTAAATCAAAAGGTCTTTGTTTGAACTGCCTTGGAACCGGTCATCTGCTTGCAAATTGTCCTAGTAAGCTCAAGTGTCTCAAGTGCGGAAAACCTCATCATACCTCCCTTCACAATGAAACTAGCTCTACAGATCGTCACATCCAGTCTGAAAACGTACGACAACATTTTGGTAACAACTCAAGGAAAAATAAAAATGAGTCTCCAAGAGAAACTAACTCTTTCATGGTAAATCATTCATCTAGGCCACAACAAATTTTGTTAGCAACAGCCATGGTACGAGTCATATCTCAAAATGGACAATCTCAAATCTGCCGGGCACTCATTGATCCAGGTTCGCAGGCATCGTTTGTGGCAGAACGTATTGTACAAACACTTTCACTTCCCAAAGAAATAGTATATACAAATGTCTCTGGCTTAGGAAATGTTCATACGAAAACTATTAAATCCCAAGCTAGATTTACAATCCGATCCACGTATGAAAATGAAGAGGAATCGTTAAGTGTTCATGCTTTCGTTTTAAAAACTATCTCTGGTATTCTACCAAGCCATCATTTTTCTCCTGAGGATTGGACACATTTAGATAGCTTAGTCTTAGCTGATCCAACATTTAATCAACCTGGTCATGTCGATGTGTTGTTAGGCGCTGATGTATATCCTACTTTGATCCGTGATGGTATTCGAAAGGGAAGACTTGGAACTCCACTAGGGCAACGAACCATGTTTGGTTGGATCCTTTCTGGTGAAACCGCTGCATCCAAAATCAATCGAAACCTACAAAATTTTCATGTTTCTATAAATCCATACAATGATTTGAGATTGTTTTGGGAACTAGAAGAAATACCTTCAAAGCCAGTTTTAACAGCAGAAGAAAGCCAATGTGAAGAACATTTTTCAAATCACGTCATCAGATGTCCGGATGGAAGATATCAAGTGAGTTTGCCATTCATTAACGACGAAGTAAAATTGGGCTCATCTAAAAGTATTGCGATTGCCAGGCTCTTTCAAATGGAAAAAAAATTCCTTCAGGATCCGAACCTAAAATCGGAATATGTGAAATGTTTTAACGAATATTTAGAACTAGGACATATGAAGCTAATAAATACAACAGAATTCGAAAATTTGAAACATGACAGTGACGGAAAACCGTATTATACTTGTTCGTATTTACCACATCACGCGGTCGTGAAGCCAAGCAGTACCACTACCAAGGTTCGTGTAGTTTTCGACGCGTCGCGAAAAACTAATAACGGAAAATCGGTAAATGATGTACTTTTAAAGGGACCAACAATTCAAGCAACCTTATTTTCAATCCTTATGCGGTGGAGAAAATACAAGATTGCCTTTACAGCTGATGTACAAAAAATGTATAGGCAGATTCGTTTGCATCCGAACGATGCAGAATATCAACGAATAGTTTGGAGAGATTCACAGGACAAACCAATACAAGAATATAAGTTAACTACAGTAACATTTGGAATCAAAAGTGCCCCATTTCTCGCCATACGGACTATGCAGGAACTTGCAACACAAGAAAAACAAAGGTATTCAATTGGAGCAGCAGCTATATTCAACGATTTCTACGTGGACGATCTAATTTCCGGTGGAGAAAGTGTAGAGGAAGCTCTTTTGAAGCAGTCTGAAATTAATCATGTCTTACAAAGTGGAGGCTTCGAACTAAGGAAATGGGCTTCTAACAATGAAGAAATTCTTCAGGCTGTTCCAGAGGAAATAAGAGAGATCAACCTGCCATTATCGGTCAACACGGAAGACATTAAGGCTCTTGGCTTACGATGGAATCCAAAAAATGACAATCTGTCCTACAAAGTAGAATTGAAAGAAACGGAACAAACATGGACCAAACGGAAAATTTTATCGGAAATCGCCAGGCTTTTTGATCCCATTGGGTGGCTTGCCCCTGTCACGATTACAGCCAAAATTTTTATTCAAACACTCTGGCTCACCGGACTCCATTGGGATGATGAAATTACTCCAGCTATTGCAACCGAATGGAACCAATATAGAAACAAGCTAAGAGAAGTGCAAGAAATCGAGATTCCTCGATGGATCGGCACAGAGACTGATGTGCTGAACATTACCATTCACGGATTTTGCGACGCATCAATTAAGGCCTATGCGGCAGCAGTATACATTCGCACTGAAAGACGTGACGGTGGAATCGACACACATCTTATATCAGCAAAAACAAAGGTGGCTCCTATAAAAACTGTAAGTCTCCCAAGACTTGAATTATGCGGGGCGACTCTATTAGCCAAATTACTAATCGAAGTAAAAGGAAACATGAAACTTAATGTAAGTAAAATCTACGCTTGGACTGATTCTACAATAGTCCTTGCATGGCTTAAAAAACATCCCTCCAATTGGGAAACATTTATTGCTAATAGAATTTCACATATTCATGGACTATTGGAGGAAAATTGCTGGGCTCATGTTCCTACATCAACAAATCCCGCGGATTGTGCAAGCAGAGGTATAGATCCTAGCAAACTGAATGATAACCGTCTATGGTGGAATGGACCTGCATGGCTCAGAGAAAAACCTGAAAAATGGCCGAAAGTAAATAATGAAATATCGACGACACAAGGAATAAGAAAAAAGGTGCTGAATTTGTATACGCAAACATCATTTGCACACTGGGATCTTTTAAATCAGTATTCATCACTTTCAAAGCTTGTCAGAATTACAGCTTATTGTAAACGCTTTATTAGAAACGCTAGCAATCAAAAGTCTAATCGACGAGTCGGCTACTTAACTAGTGAAGAGTTGCAGCAGGCACTTAAATATTGGTTACAAATAGTTCAGGCCCAACATTTCTATAATGAACTTAAATTAATAAAGGAGGGCAAATCCATCATAAGGCAAAGTAAACTTATCAAACTTAGTCCATTTCTTGATAAAGATAACCTTGTTCGAGTTGGAGGCCGTCTCAAAAATTCATTGTTACCGTTTTCAGAAGCACACCCTATCATATTACCCGAAAAATGTCATTTGACTGATCTGATAATTGACAATATGCATAAGATCACCATGCATGGCGGCACTCAACTTATGCTTTCTTTACTTCGGCGAAAGTATTGGATCTTAAATGCTAGAAATGTTATTCGTTTCAAAATTCACCGATGTATTACATGCTTTCGGCAAACAGCCCAATCCCGAACTCAGTTAATGGGTGAGTTACCAACATATCGAATTCAAAAAGCACGACCATTCGCGCATTGTGGTGTAGACTATTGTGGACCATTTGACATCAGAAGTTCTAAGGGACGGGGAGTGCGTAGTTACAAAGGATATATAGCCGTTTTTATATGCATGGTTACAAAAGCCATACATCTCGAATTGGTCAGCGATCTCACAACATCTGGATTTCTAGCAGCCTTCCGCAGATTTTCTTCAAGACGAGGTTTGTGTTCTGACATGTACAGTGACTGCGGCTCAAATTTCATTGGTGCAAATGCTATTCTAACCCGTTATAAACTGGAAATGGTTCAACAATTAGAAAACGAAATCGCGCAAGAAATAGAAAATCAGGGAATTAGATGGCATTTTATACCGCCCTCCTCACCTCACTTTGGAGGACTATGGGAAAGTGGGGTGAAGTCGACAAAAACCCATTTGAAGAAAGTTATCGGCAATGCAACATTAATTTATGAAGAATTTTACACTTTACTGACACAAATAGAAGCTAGTCTTAATTCCCGGCCACTAACAGAATTATCAGATGACCCAGACGACATATCTGCGTTAACACCTGGGCATTTCCTAATCGGAACATCATTATTAACACCACCTGAACCAAGCATCTTAGATACAAATAATAATAGACTCGATCGATATCAATACATTCAAAAATTATACCAAGCATTCTGGAAGCGATGGAGCACCGAATATTTACATCGACTACAACAACGACCGAAGTGGCTGCAGAAGCAAAATAATATAAAAGTCAACGATCTAATCCTTATCAAAGATGATGGACTGCCGCCATCCCGATGGCTAATGGGAAGAGTAATTAACACTCATTCAGGAAAAGACGACTTAGTTCGCGTCGTCACAATAAAAACACAAAATAACATATTAAAACGACCCATTACCAAAATATGCCTCTTACCTATTCCTACAAAGAATTGAATCCATATAACCTTTAATCCTATTCTTGCACAATTATATGTCCATCATAGAGATGCATAAATTATCCTTCCGTATTTGAAAATTTTCATGCATTCTTTTTTTTTAAGGCGTCAAGGATTAAATTGCTCATGTTCACAATCATTTTTGGAAAACTTTAGCATTTTAATTGGAGGCAGCAATAAAGAAATTCATTGAAACATGCCGTTTCAAAGGGGGGAGCATGTTGCAGCGAACATCTGAAATAAAAAACAAAATTCATCACAAAGAATACAGATCTAGAAAATATTTAATATTTGTAATACTTATCTGAAATTTTAGTTGTCCATCAAGTTCGATTTCTTCTAAAATATTGTAATTTATTGTAATTAACCTGAAAAGATTTTATAATAATTAATTTTTTGTACAGATCATCTAAATGTAAACAAATAATACAGAATTTAACTTCACTTTAACTTACCACGAAACAAACGAAAACGATTAGTACACATTTAACACCGAACATAAAATATGATAAATAGTGCAATCAAATACCTACCATTTTTATACAGAAAATCCATCAATTGTTGTCAACAAAAAACAATAAATAATTCAAGCTACACGGAACATAAATCAACCAATAAGTATTAGTTAAATTTGTCTGATTTGAAATTGTATCGATCAGATTCGGAGTCGCATATGGCATAACCATCGCACGAGCTGAATAAGATCATAGAAAAGGACATCTAGAATTGAGACAGCTCAATGTTTGAGGGGAAATACTAAATTAATATTACCATATATGGTCAAAATTTCTGAAGCTCTCATATTTATGTCCTTATATGGTAAAAATATAGCAAATCGTGAGCCTCAGGGAAATCCAAAACTGAACCTAAAAACACTGGTAAAAGTGATTTGAAAACCTAAAGGTCGTGTGTCGAACTCTATAAAGAAAAAGTTTTTGTTGAAACCATTGAAAGTTTAATCTTTAATTCCAGTTTATCGGATTGAGTTACTTTTAGAAAAATCAAAAGTTAAAGTGGAAAATCGTTTTCGGTTGCAATATTTCATTTGAACTATTTTAATTTAGTTTTGTTTTGCACAAATCGTGACGTAAAATTTGACAATATTATTGAATTCAATGAATTGTTTAATAAACCTGTGATAATTGAAAGCTTTGTTTAAATTAAAGAAAACCTGAACTCAAACTTGTGTGTGAATTTAGCCGAATTGTTAAAAGCGTGGATTGAAGTGTGGTGGCCCTGAGTTCAAATCTTGGTAGTGGAACTTTTTTTATGAACTCTTTTTTTTTTGCAAATTTTGGAGAAAATAAATTGGCGTAAGTTTATTGAAGCAAAAAACATAAATTTTATATTGAATCCTGAACAGCTTCTTAAGATCCGCCAGCATCTCCTTAATGAGGCCCCTCATATTCAGGAACCCTCTCTCCATGCGGGCCTCCACGGCGTCCAGCCTATCCTCCAGACTGGCTGGTTCCAGCACTGGTGGTGGGGAGTCCACCCGGCCCGTCTCGGCTGCCGGCGCCGGGCGTGTTCGCTCTGCCGACTTATTTAGCACCGGTGAACGGAGCACTCTCGAGCTCCTCCTGAAGGGGTTGTCAGGCGTGCTACTATTCCCCTCTCTATCCTCTATACCAAGCTCCAGGTCCGGTGGAGGGCGGTCCGCCCGGGCCGTCTCCGCAGCCAGCCAGGAACGTGCCCGTTCGGGCGGTGTTTGTAACACCGGTGAGCGAAGCACCCGAGACCTCCTCCCTACGGGATTGACAGGCGTGCTGTTCCTCCTCTCATCGCCTACTTACTCTACTCCCTCCGTGTGTTGATTAGTTTGTACTAATTGAAGGGTTAACTGTTGCATTGGCACCTTTTTTTTCTTGAATAGACAGTAATGAAGTCTGAGGATTTATCGATAGACTTGTTAGGTTACCACCTTTAAGATCTTTTACTTTCGGCGGTGGAACAGAATTGTTTGAAGTTTGATGGGAAAGCCTATCCTTCGTAATTATAGCAATTTTTGGATGACTGCCTATTAACGCCACTGCAGGAATCCTGCTTGTACCGGCATCCCTTGGAATTGCTACAGCAAGAAGCGGTATAGTTGATGTTGTTGGTGTGTTGGTCCTGTTTGAATAATTCAATTGTAAGGAGACCAACTTATGTGGTCCATGTACAATTATATTACCATTCGGTCCCTGCCAGGTTTTGACCGGTATTGATTTCGAGAGTTTAATCAGCTGCTGTGCGTTTAGTGTTGTACCTGGTGATTTTCATTATGCATTTCTTGCATCCAAAGCGATGAGTAGTTAGGAAATATCCACACCAGCTCTTTCCCTAGAAGTATGGTTTAATTTTGGAGCTTGGGGGGGGGGGGGGGGGGGGTACTAACCATGATCCCAGGTTTCCCTTTCTATATTTAACTGTGGACACTTTTAAAATTACGTCACCTTAATTGAATAAACCGAATTAATTAACTATTAGTACTCCTCGGACACTGATAAAACTTTTAAAACTCGACTTTTCGAGAAATGAGCGTCAACGATAACCCTTCTATAGCCGTGTTTTGGGTTTCTTTACCTTTTTGGCCCATTGCTCAGCCGTTCCGTTGTCTCATGTCACAACTAGTTTCACAGAACAATGGACTGTGGCGTGCTCGTCGCTATGTTTGCGTTGAGTACAGGGTTTTTTATTGCATGCTTACTGACGTTAACGGGACAACTTTGTGCGCACATAACATAGGGACATATGGATAGCGCTGTTTCGCATTGGCGTTTGACTGATATTCAACACTATATTTTTCTTAATAAAGATTTTCTTGTTATAGGGCTCGCGCTCAGTCGCAGTTGTTTTCTTCTCTAAAGATTTTATTCGATTCACTTAATAAAACTGTCAACTGTTAATTTTTTGTTACTAATATGCCTTTTAGTCCACTACACCTTTTTTATTTAATGCAGAAACTTTTACGGCGTACTACAGTTAAATTAAATACAAGACTTTTCTTAAGGTTATTTACACTAAACCCAAAAAAGAAAATAAAGAAGAACAAGAATATGACTACAAAAATATTCAGGTAACCGGGAGGAAATTTTATATATGTATCATATTTGGATTAAATGAAATAAGGTTCGAATTATGTGAAACCTTTTTCAAACCGAATAAAAGCGTTTGCAACTTAATTAAAAGAGTTTTTGAACTGAATGAAACTATAACACTTGATTTTTTATTATTTCGTTTATTAGCATTACTAAAATCATGTACCATGCTAATTAAAAATAATTCAAATATTTGTTCATTTGACAGCTAATAACTTTCTTATAAGCCGTCGGTGAAGTGGTGAAAACATGTTCTATCCTGGAGGTCATCATATTACAATAAAGTATTAAACACAATTGCGACGAACTACAACCAATAAAAAAAAAGTTAGCTGTCGAAAATTCGAAAATGCTGCATTTAATAGGAATGCACAAAATTGGAATTGCCAATTTCCATCGAACGACTAATTAGTCATCGGAATAAAGAGTTTTCTAATTTTGTATCGAGTGGGACCAACCCTGCTGATGGAACCCACGGCAGGCTATAACTCGGAATTCCATCAACTGAACCTTAGCTGATTCCACTCGGGATCACAGCCTCCGCTGGAAAGTCATCTGTCAGCAGAAGCTTTGGCAGAGATTGGTATGGCATGTTCGATCGCTAGCGATCGCGTTAGAGATGTGGGATGGTTCGTACGGAAGATTACATCTGCACTCCTGGTCGCACCAAATAAAAATCATGCCTAGGATGGGAAAAGGGGTGAACGAAAACAAAAAGAATAATGTCGAAAGGAAAAATAACTTCAAAAGAACAAATAAGATGAGAAAGAGAAAAAAACCGCGAAAATGAAATAAAGAAAACTTTGGAAAAAACTAGATTGAAAATAAAATAGTTTTTAAAAAAAAAGTTGAACCGACTTCACAAAAAGCGCTAAAAAGCATAACATAATTTTTAATTTTATATCTATTACGACATTTTGAAGTCGGTGCAAATTAAACAAACAAAACAACTACTCAGGTTAGGTTAGGTTAGGGTGGCGGCTATCAGCCTCACATAGACCTATAAATGTTCCGTTGTGCTACCACATCCGTGGAACCGTGCCTGATTACCGGGTTTAAGTAAAACCAGCCGCAGCTGTTAATAAACCTTAGTAGCTGCTTCAGCCCGATGCCGGCTATATCGCCCATGCCATCTAAGAAGTACACGCCCATTGCATTGTACCTTCTGTTTGCTAGTCCCGGGCATTCGCAGAGTAAGTGCTGAATGCTTTCCACCTCTTCCTCGTCCATACAACTCCGGCAGAAGTCATTTGTGGGAACGCGCAGACGTTCTGCATGACTACCGAAAAGACAGTAGCCAGTAATAACTGCCACAATGTTTCGGAGGTTTATCCGGCTTCCGTTTAGCAGGAACGCGGGTTTTCTCAAATCCCATTTAGGCCACATCTGCCTTGATAGTCTGCATGTGGTTAAGTTACTCCATCTCTGTTTAGCGAGCTGAGTAGCCTTAAGGTCAATTTCTCTCTTTACTGATTTTAGCGGCCAGCCGATCGATCTGTCAATAGAGGAATCATCCAGTTGTGATCCCTCCCTTGCCAGTTCATCAACTGCCTCATTCCCTTGAACACCACTGTGACCAGGGACCCAGCAGAGAGTTACCTTGTGTCTCGCCCCTAACGTCCGGAGACCAGCCAGATAGCTGCTTGGCTGTCGATGTACAAGTATATCTCGCTACCCATTGGTAGGTTTGGGCGCCCGTGTATTAGTGTTACCGCCCTTTCTATGGCCAAGATCTCCGCTTGGAATACACTGCAGTGGTCCGGTAACCGGTACCTACTGCATATGCCTAGGCAGTCCGAGAAGACCGCTGCTATCACCCCGTCCTCCGACTTAGACCCATCCGTGAACACCGATATTTCTACACCTGTGGCATCCCCCACTCTTCTCTAGTTGGGATCCTTGTGGAGAAGACCTTCCCAAAACTAAGTTGTGGGGTGGTGTAGTCGGTGCTCACCTGCAGATAGCCCCCCGGATTAGTCCTTAGTATACTGCTATGGCCGTTATCAGAGCTCTTCCAGCACTTGGACTCTTTCAGTCTTACAGCACTGCGTGCAGCTATACTTTTACCGTGGACGTCGAGCGGTAGGAGATGGAGCATAGTCTCCATTGCAGCCGTTGGCGTTGAGCTTATAGCTCCGGAGATGCCCAAGCAGGCAGCTCTTTGAATCTTGTTTGTTTTCTTTAGATTGCTCTCCTTCTCCAGAGCAGTCCACCAGACTATTATGCCATATGTAAGAATAGGTCTTACTATGGAGGTATACATCCAGTGGACAGTACGAGGGCTTATACCCCATTTCTTGCCAAACATCCTCTTGCAGGCGTAGAACGCTATTGACGCTTTTTTCACGCGTTCATCTATGTTCATGCCCCAGCTAGATACCTAGTGTGGGTCTTTATTGCTTTTGCCCGCTAGTTTAGGTGGTTCGAAGGCTTCGATCACTATCCTCTTTGTGAATAGGATTGCCTCCGTCTTCTGAGGAGTGACCGATAAGCCACAGTTCTTCGCCCACCTGTGGACTTTACCTAGTGCTCTCTCCATTAACTCGCTCATGGTGCTTAGGCCAGGTCGTCTGCATAAGCCACCACCTTTATTCCAACTCTTTCAAGTGAGATCAGGATATCGTTGACCACTAGGAGCCACAATAATGGTGACAATACGCCCCCTTGGGGTGTTCCTCTGTCTACGGACCTGACTCTCTCGTGGTTGCCCAGTTTTGTGTGGATCTGGCGGCTTGATAGCATTGCGTCAATCCACTGGCAGATATAGTGGTCTGTACCGTGAGACATAAGGGCATCGTGAATTGCTTCAGCCTTGACGTTGTTGAAAGCCCCTTCAATATCAAGAAACGCTCCCAACGTGTATTCCCTGTTACTAAGTGACTGCTCAACCGTTCTTACTACTACATGCAGCGCAGTTTCAACTGACTTTCCCTTTGTATATGCGTGCTGGGAGCCGCTCACCCCTCTTGGTGGAATACGTTCACGCAAGTATACGTCGAGAAGTCTTTCTAGTGTTTTAAGTAAAAACGACGAAAGGCTAATTAGTCTGAAGTCCTTAGCGAATGTGTCCACTTTTTCCTGCCTTGGGGATAAAAATCACCTTGACCTGTCTCCAAGCTAGAGGGACATAGGAGTGGAAGAGGCAACTTTTAAATATCACCCTAAGCCACGGATAAAAAAACAACTACCCAACCACAATTGAGGATAATACAAAGAACTACCTGAACGTTTCAGCTCACGGGATCATAAGGAAGGACGATTAAATACTTTTGTTGTAGTTGTTTGGCTTGTTTGATTTGCACCGACTTTAAAATATATGGATATAAAATCAAAAATTATGTTATGCTTTTTAGCGCTTTTTGTGAAGTCGGTTCACTTTTTTTTAAAAGCTGTTTTATTTTTCACTTTTTAGTGTCTTCTACTGTACAACAAAAAAAGAACCATCCAAATCGGTCCACGCGTTTAAAAGTTAGGTTCAACCTTTTTTTTTTTGTTTTTTTAATTTTCGATGTAGAAATTGCTCTTATTTTACCAATAATTATAATTAAATTTTTCTCGTGGTATCAATAAGGCGTGATATATCTATTCAGGATACCAAAAAATATGAGACTCTTTTTTTCTTTGAATAAAATTGAGTGTGGGTGGGAATCATTTACATCAGGCTCTGAGGAATATAAAAAAAAGATCGATTACTAAAATAAATCTATATTTATGTATATGTATGTATATATATATATATATATATATATATATATATATATATATATATATATATATATATATATATATATATATATACAGTCGCGAGCAAATAAAATGCAACAGCTGCCTTGTTCAGAGGTGCAACTATGTCATATTTAAAGGAGTTATCGCAGAAACCATTTTTCTTCATACATCAGCGCGTCTTAATATTGCCTTTATTTTGCTAGTTAACCAGAAGGATTCATGTATTATTTTAGGAATAGTTACATAAAAGTCCAAACAGTATGTGCTAAGGAGCGAGCAAAAAAAACGCAACTTTGAAGCAAAACTAAATGTTATTCAAATAAAACGTTAAAATATTCTTATAATATTTACATAATATAACTTAACAATATTCCTAATTAATATTTTGTTGCATACCCACGTGAATCAACTTGCAACTAGCTGCCATTGAATCCACTAGTTTTACAATTTTTTCCAGTGGGATTTTTGTCCATTCTGAAACCAATATATCCATCAGTTCGTTAAGGTTTCTGTATATCTGACCTTGAATATTCCTTCCTAATATCTCCCTTAAATGTTCAATGGGATTCAGGTCGGGTGATTGTGCTGGCCACTCTAAAACATCCACTCCATTTTCCGAAAGAAATCGCTTAATGACCCTAGCGGTGTGCTTAGGGTCATTGTCATGCTGAAATACCCAATCTACTGGCATTTTGTCAACCGCATGTGGTAACATAGACATCTCCAAGATATCCCTGTACATTAGAGAGTCCATCGTCCCGTTTCTTTTCACAAGCGGACCGACTCCGTCACGGCTAAATGAACCTGAAAAATGGCGATTACTTGTAACTCGAAAGTTTTAGAAAGTTTACATGTGAATTTACCCCAAACCATCAGCGACCCACTTCCATGTTTAATGGTACGAAGCTGGTATTTTGGGTCGAACCGTTTTCCTGCTGGTCGACGAAGGTATTGGGCAACATCTGAAAAACGACTAAATTAGCTTTCGTCACTCCACAGGATTTTTGCCCAATCTGCAGAAGCCTAGTGTAAATGACGTCTAGCAAACATTAATCGTTTTCGTCTGTTGGCTGCAGAAATGAGGGGTTTCTTAACTGGACGCCTGGTAAAAAGATTGGCTGCCCTTAGCCGCCGGCGAACAGTATGTACACCAATCGGTAGCTCAAGTGACTCATTAGCGTAAGTGGTGACTTGAACGGCAGTCTTGCGTGGATCCTTTTTAATAATATTTTGGAGCAGTCTGTCTTCACGATCCGTCGTTTTGCGAAGTCTGCCAGTTCCTGCCTTCCTTAAAACGTTTCCTGCGCTTTTGTATTTAGCCAGAATACGCGATATTGTGGATTTATCCACATCAAATTGCGCTGCCACATCACTGTGGGATCTGCCAGATTCTTTGGCCCTAATAATTGCTTCCCGTGAGTCTACACTCAAATGTTTCTTGGGAGGCGCCATATGTTATGTTTATTAAATTATAATAATACTCAACGGACACTTGTAATAAACGTTTTACTCACTTTTTGCCCATGCTCGTAACTGTTGCGTTTTTTTTGCTCGCTCCTTAGCACATACTGTTTGGACTTTTATGTAACTATTCCTAAAATAATACATGAATCCTTCTGGTTAACTAGCAAAATAAAGGCAATATTAAGACGCGCTGATGTATGAAGAAAAATGGTTTCTGCGATAAGTTCACCTCTGAACAAGGCAGCTGTTGCATTTTATTTGCTCGCGACTGTATATCAAAATGTTTATATAATAATACTACGTTACTCGAGATATTTAAAGCTTACACCTAAAAATTTAGTTGACAGTGTAGAACGACATTCCATTTTGTTTTAATAGCACTTAATTATGTTATTCAGAGTCCTGCTAATTTCACGTATTTTTTTATGGAAGTGGAGATCAAGGCCCCCCAGTGGGCCGGGCTCACCTGGACAATGGCCAGTCATACCGGCTAAAACCCCCCTCCAGGAGGACCACCACGGAACCGTCAGGAAGACATCACTTCGTGGTGGAGTCCTATAAAACAGCCTCCAACAAGGCATACAAGCCAACAGGTGCTCCCCTAAGAGCCCCTGCTTTCTCGCCCCGCAACAGGTTAGCAGGCGCCCTGTTTAGGGCGCCCCATTGTTGTCTCTTTCCTTTTGGCGAAGGATCACACTTACGAAAAGGCAATCCGTCGCCAGTGGTCCAACGGACAAATTCGATGAATGTGTGGAGAGCGGAGTCCGATGGGGAGCCGCAGTATAGATAGCACGCGATTAACACTTTCCCTATGCGGTGAAGGAAGGCCCGGAAATTTACGCGCCCCGTCACCATTTGGGTGAGGTAGTAGTCTACCTCGCCATGCTGACGGTTCAGCCAAGTGCCCAGCTGAGGAATAACTCGGGCTGTTCACCGGCCTCCATCCTATCTTTCTTGCCAGGACGCCATGGTCCTGGTCCGGCCACTTTCGCGGCCTCTCCAACCAGGATGCTTTTCTTCCGGTGGACGAACTGTCGCTCCCTGGCTAAGAGGTCAACCACTAGCACCGTCGGTTCCGAGACCATGCGGTAAGAGCTCACAATGCGGAGCGCCGCGCGGCGTTGTACCGCAAGCATAGGTTTGCGGTACCTTTCTCAGACTCAGACTTCTGCTCCGTAAAGCATTATGGGCTCAATGGTGGGGAGTAACAGGTGCCTTTTGCAGGGTCTTGGTCCTCCAATGTTAACCATGACTCTGCTCAACGTCGCCGTCACCGCAGCCGCCTTATCGGCCCGGCCCTTGATCTCGTTCCAGAAGGAGAGCTTAAAATTGAGGCTTATCCCCACATATTTGATTGTGGGCCGCGGCTGAACCGACATGTCCCCTACCCGTATTCCGATCAACAGCAGAATGCGCTTCTTCGTAAGAAGGACGATCTCGGATTTGGCAAATGCCAACTCCAGACCGTGGTTTCGTAGCCAGGAACTTACCCGGCGCATTACCTAGTTAAGTCTCATTTGTGCCGCCGCAACATCTCTAGCGGTTATAACCGCCGCGATGTCGTCAGCATATCCAAACAGGAAAGACCCTTCAGGCATCTCCATACGAAGGATCCCGTCATAAATATAATTCCATATGTCGGGACCCAGTATGCAGTCCTAGGCCGCCCCTGCCGAAAGATCCCTCGTTTCAGATCCATCCTCCGTCTCAAATGTGAGGGTGCAATCCTTCAGGTAGTTTCTCATCATCTGTAGAAGATATCGAGGGACCCTGAAGTCACGCTCTAGCGCCCCAAGCGCATCCCTCCACCTTACTGAGTTGAAGGCATTGCGCACATCCAAGGTGACTAGCAGGCACACCGGGCGAGAATAATAATTTCCGCATAGGTGGCCACGTAGAGAAAATATGTAGAAATTTGTACGTAGAAATCCTATCGGAGAGTATTATAAAAATCAACAAATTGAAGAAATTAAACTCAAATTAATTCTAAAATCTTTTTTATTGAATTTAAAAATAATAACAATTAATCTTGATAGGTAACAAAAGCCGTTCAAAATGTCCACCGCCACTTTGGATGCATGCCGACAATCTCCTTCTAAGTCCCTGTTTAAGGCGTATTGCAGCCAGCCTCTCCCATGTTTTCGTCGCTGCATTCCCATTTCGGCTAACTAAATCCTCCCTATTGTTAAGTGGGCTTGATTAAACTTTATCCTTAATTGTTCCCCATAAGAAAAAATCCAATGGGGTACGGTCTGGAGATCTAGCAGGCCAACGAATCGGTGCACCTCGTCCAATCCAGCGGTTAGGAAATTTTTCACTTAGTATTACCTTCACAATGTTATTCATATGCATATGAGTTGGTGAAACATTGCCCTACTTTTATCCATAAGGTTCTCCTCTATTAAGCAAGGTTCTCCTCTATTCACTATTAAGCACTGAATCTCTGGTGGAATGAGGTAACTTTTGCCCTGTGTGGGTTAATGTTCGACCAGTTATGGAAGTTATGGAAGTTCGTGATATCATTCCTGGTGAATTGACATTCATCTGTCCAAAGAATTCGGTCCAGAAACGCTCTGTCGTCAATGTCACGTTCCAGAAGCCAAGTGCTAAATTTCAGTTTTCTCTCAGAATCTCGTTCCAGTAGTCCTTGGGCTGAGGAATGATGATATGGGGGATTACACCTTAGATGACGACACTCCTAATCGCCTTGCGACTCGTATCGTGCTCGTCTCAGGGTGCTGCCTTACGATGGTGATTATTTGGTGTTCGAAGTCGGCAGAACTTCCCGAAGTTTCGGGTCGTGTCTCCATGTCGTGTGAAGTTACACTTCCTGTTTCTCTTAGCCTTTGGAAAGTCCGTGTAAATACCCCTCTTTAAGGTGCTCGCCGGTTAGGGAATCTCCTTTGATTTTCCAGTACAGGCGCTCTCTCTTTTCCGTCTACTACACCATAAATGTAAATAATATCCAGGTATTCCTCAAATGTAAGTTCTACCATTTTTTAATAATTTTTGCTTAAAAACGCCCAAACCTATTGATTTGATTTTCAACTATGGTAGGTATTCTTGCTGACTGACCCTTTTTTATAGCAAAATTTTCATCAGGTACGAGTAACAGAACGCCAGGATACAAGGGTGTGAATTCTAGCTACCACAAGCTAATATCGGCAATAAAACAAAATTAAACTAACATTTTTATAACTTTTCTGCCGCAATAATTAAAAACAAACATTTCCGACCTTTTATCTTAAAAATTTTGTTTCCTTAAAGAAATTCTTACCTAAAGTGCAATAAAATAATTAGGTACCCAGGGAGTTCTAAGGATGCGTTTTTTCTAATCCTGTGTACCTTGCCATGTTGCCCCTTTTTGGAAAGGTAATAAGATGGGAAATGCAATAAAAATATAAGAGAAGTGTACTAATTACATGAATTTTTGAGAAAATTTGGGCAAATGCTAAATTTAAGGTAATCGCAAACAATTTTTTTACACTTTTGGAAGTGACTGTACGTGCAATGGTAGGAGTTAGATCGGTATTGTTGACATTTTTGGAAAGGTCACTGGAATAGTAGTTTTTTAGCGTTTGTTTGATGTAGCTGTGTTTTGTAGATTAAGAAATAAAAATAAAAGAGTAATGTGCATACCATTAAAAACTGAAATTTATGAATCACCCTGTAACTCCCAAACGGCTGAGATTGCCCCCCCCCTGCCATACAATTTTTTGTTTGTCTAGTTGAGATCTATGTATGTATGTGTTGGGTGACATTTTGGCACGTCAGATCTAAAACACCTTATATTGCTCGCAACTACATAAAATCTGGAGACGATTTTTCATTTTGGGAAAAGAAATGTTTGAAAAGAAGTGTAAAATTTGGTTGCGCTAGACCAAGATTACAATCATTTGCTGTATCAGACCGGTATCCACTTTCTTAGAAAAAACCCCAACTAACTTTTTAAAGTTGGACACTGCATATAAATTTTTTTATTTTTCATGCCAGGAACTTTAATAGTTCAAGAAAAGCTTATAAGGAAAGTCTAAAGCGTTTGAAACTAGAAATAGTAATAAACAATCATTATTAATAAATAAAATAATTTTAACACTCCAAATACTTTATTGCCCAATTCCACCGTATTCGAAGAATTCCATAAAGGTTACCTTTTTTCTGCATTGTAATATTTTTTCCCTTTAAGCGGTCTCACTTTCACTATCAAAAAATAAATTGATTGAATTCATTATTTCTGCATTGTTTAATAACTTTTATAATTTTAATTGTCACTTTGGTAGGCCAAAAACTAAATAATTTATTCACAATTGATGAAATACCGTAAATATTGTCAATAACATGATACTTTACCAATTTCTGTGTGGTAATGCTCTTATGTCGACTCGCGTTCATTAGGCAATGCAAAAAGAGAACGGACACGATAAGGGAAGCAGCTGTCGATTTCAGATCGACACGACAATCGCAATAGGCGTCAATCATTGTAAAGAAAAAGTTCACGTACTGAAGTAACACTATTTTGTTTAGTTTAAATCACTTATTAGCCACGAGTCCTTTACTCTATGCTACCATTATTTTATAATATGATTATAAAAGGGAACTTAAAGAAAACTGAGAAAAGAGTGTACGCCCTTGATATAGCCAAATTTATGGAACTTGTTTTTCTCTAATATTGTGATCTTGTTTCTGAAGAGTTCTTTTATCTTTCTTTCGAGCCGTTTGCAAGAAATATATTATGTTTACTGGTTGATAAATTTATGACGACAGAGTCATTTTTATATAATTTTAGCAAAAGAAGAAGATTAAAACCAAATCAAAATCCTGTACGCATCTCGTTGGCAGCCTTCTTCAGGTGGCTATAGACGCCGACTTTTCATTTAAATTAACTATCAATTTACGCGCTTTGCTCGCAGACAAACTAAATACTTATTTAATATATGTAATTTACAAAAATATATACCATATTCGCATGCACGTGAAACAGGAGAACTTAAAAAAAACACCGATCTAGACAGCTGTCTCAAATTATGATCACTTACACTGTCCCACTAACCTTGCGGTAAAAATATTTTCAAAAATGCACAAAATCTGCAAGAAATGTTAAATTTTCTGGAGTTTCATCTATTTTTCGTTTTCTCGCGAAGGAGTCCAGCAGCTGAGGAAAAGTAAACCCTTTGGTGCTGCTGTTGATAACGAGCCAAAGGAGCTTAACTTTTCTTCATTAGAAACGCCGATCGTGTTAAGAAAATTTTATATTTCTTACGTTGCTCGAGTATAAAACAGTTTGTTTTGGTTTTTTAGTTTGACGGTCTGTACTCGCCGAAAGTTAAAATCCGAAGCAGGATCGCAAGTTAACCACAAAAAAATATCTCCTTTTTGAGTTCTCGAACACAACTTCCCTCGCTGAAAGCTGAAACTCGAAAAGGGAGAGCAGTCACGGCCAAAGAACCGCCATCCCCAACTTTCTGCTTTCTTGCAGTTCGTTTCCGTGACTTTCCTGCCTAAAATTCTGTTTATGCTATTTCCAATTCGGGCAATTGACATTGTACATTGGGAATAGAAATTTTTGCTAGTAGACAAGGCAATAGTTCCTCGTGTTTATTTCAATTTCTATTTTTAAGCTGTTACTTGCCAAACATTAATCAGCTGTTAGTTGTCAAACAAGAAGAAGGATTCTGCCGACATTTGGTCCGCACTCATCAACGTGTACAATATTTGGGAAAATAAAAATAATAATGCCCCTGGCTCCTAAAATAGGAACTTAAACAGTTCAATGTCAATTGATCAAGTTGCGCTCCGGGGTATTGTCACTAATTTTCCTGTAGCTACAACCCAAAGCTCACATAACAAACTCAACTTTCCCTTTTGACAGTTTTATGTTTATTTTTAAATTTTCCTAAACTTGCTTTTGGTAAGTTTGTAAAATTTTCTTTTAACGGCTGCTTCTTATAAACTTTCTTATGTTTATTTTGAAGTTTTCTTAAACTTGCTTTTGGTAAGTTTGCGCAATTTTCTTTTAACGGCTGCTTCTTTTCTTTTGTTTTCCCTTTTTACTTTTTACTCTATCAATTAAACACCTCCCCACAATCTGAAATTTGCGTTTTCCTTTTGCAATTTTTTTAATTTGGCGTCATTTTGTTAATTACTTATCCATCGAACAAGTAATTATAGTTATAGATGATCATATCTTGATTACACCAGGGAATAATCGAATACTTCACGTTTTCTTACACCTTTTCTCTTGAGGTGTTATTTTTGTTTATAAAAATCTCGTATACTGTATTCCACCTTATATACAGGGTGTAACGTTTCTAGAGGTCAATACGAGTTTAAATGGTAGCTCTCACCTAGCCAAACAAAAAATTTTAAATTTGGGAAAATGCTGAATTTTAGGTAATATCAAACCATTTTCTTCACTTTTGGAATTGGGCATTTGATCATCATTGTTGACAATTTTGGAAGGGCCATTGGGATAGTAGTTAGAGATTGCAACCCCCCCCCCCCCTGCCATACATATTGTTGAGATGGATTCAGATTTATGTACAAAATTCGACTACTTCGCTTTTTGCATCGCACGACTTTCAATCGACTCTCTATCAGAATTATTACTCCGTTCTCTCCCAAAAACCAATTCTATTCCACTTTTCTTTGATCAAAAGTTTTGCTGGCCACCGCTTTCTATCACGTAATGCCAATGGAACACTGAATAATACATATGAATTCTACAAACGCTTCCATTAAATTTAATAGATCAAAAAAGAACTTAATCTAGTTTAGCTTGCCTTGTGTGAATATATATTAATCAAAATATTTAAAAACTTGTTGTACTATATGCCGGCCAAAAGAAAACTCGCAACAAAGACTCAGATTTCACGCGACTTCCCTCTGTGTAGCTATTCTCTCTTGGCAAAATGGATTGGCCGAGAATGCTCTGATGGCAAAATTGGATTTGCCATGATGGGTGAGCGGAACTTAATTCGTGTACCGTCGAGTGTACTTCTGGGCATGACTGTTTTAATACTTTTAAAACTTTATGTATGCGGGAGTTGACGGAATTAAATCCAAATTATTTAATTCGATTTAATTAAATTTTCTAAATTTACTGCATAGATTTCCATGCGAGAGGTGTCATTTTGCCGATTAGTTTATGCTGCATCTGTTGATGCTAATTATGGAGGTAAGTTTTTTGTATTTGCAGGCACTTTTTCCCTTTCTCTTTCAGGTTTTCAGGTAATTAAATTTGGGTGATAATCCCGTGGAGGTACGCTGGTTGGCGTGGATTACGCCAACGCTCATGGAATTATCAATAAAATAAAAAAAAACACTTTTCTGTGTCACTTGAAGGGCACCATTTTAGGGAAATCTTGGGACGTCGTCAGGTCGTTGTTCCAAGTAAGCATTAACTTTGTAATGTGAGCCATTATTCGTAGTTTTCGTCTCCGTAAGTTGCCATGCATGCTGTGCTTTTGTTAAGAAGAAGCATACATTCCGCGACAGCTGCCTGAAGAAGACAACTGCAAGAGGCAAACGATAAATTCGAGAACCCATCGGTCACGTTCAAAGTCTCGAACACCACGAAGTTGCAGAAATACGTACTCAAACAGCAGATCACGATCAAGGTCTTACTCACCATACGATCGCAAAAGTTAAGAACGGCGAAAATCATAATCTCGTAGTCCTTTATCTCAAAGAGACGAAGGCTTGTTGGAACAAGGGAACATCTTTAACAGAGTTGCTGTTTAGGAAAATTTGGATTGATCATTTATACGACTGAACACAAAAGTAAGGAGACTTTCTCCAAATTTGGGCCAATCGAACGTGTGCACATTGTTATTGCTGCCAGGAGTGGAAGATCTCGAGGTTTCTGCTTCGTATACTTTGAGACTTGACTTGCCAAAGTTACAATGGAACAGTGCTCAGGTATGGAAATAGATGACAGACGAATTAGGGTTGACTATTCCTTCACAGCGAGACCTCATATACCTACCCCCTAGAGTATAAGAATTTTGTTTATTTACATATTAATATATTTAAATTTATGCATTTGAATCAAGTAAGCATGGTATAGTTAAGAAATAAAGTAACTAGACCAAGTAGAGTATATAGGAGCAGTAACGAAAGCACGCAGAAGTACAGTGCTTTATAAAGCTTATCTTAAGTGATCAATAGTTCTAGTAACCTCAAAGCGGATATGGATACACTATTCGGATTCATACTTGTGCCTAACAGAATTTTAGTGGATAGTTTTTATTGCAAGCAAAAAGCTGAGCTGAAAATGTGCAATTCCTGTAAGTAAGTCAGCCTATTATAAAAATTGCTATGTAAGCGATATCACAAGCACGGTGTCAATCTTTGTACAGATTTTATTTCGTTCCATAATTCCAAATTGTGTTTTATTTAGGAGATAAATATTGTACAGAATCTCAGATATGCTGAGATAAGGATTACTGCAAATCAGATACGATAAAGACAGTCATTCGGCTCCAAGTCTATGCCGAAATAATTCAAGCATATCAAACTTCGAATTCGATTAAGATTTTAGTGTGTTTTCTTTAAATGTGCAGTTCCCGGATTTTCGTTCAAAACATCATTCGCTACTTTAAAAGTTAAGTTTTTTTTACAATTTGTTCAAATTGCGTTATTTAAAAAAAAATCTTTTTGTTACAATATTCAACTCGTGTAGGCCCTATAGGGTTCTTTGATTCGTTGATTTATTGGCATCCCCTATATATATATGGATGCTGTTAAAAGTTAATATTTCATTCATGGCCGTATTCTTAGGAAGTTTAAACATCGAAACTGTAAAGTACATCTAGATAGAAGTAAATGATTTTAGAGCCTTTATATGGGTGAAGTTTATTCTGTTTGTGCACAAACATCAATACCGGATTGCAGCCTGACATTTAAAAGATGTAATTTCATTATAAAAGGGATAATCAACTGTTAAAGTAAAATATTTTGCGTTTTTTTTGTAAGTACACCTAATAATCTAAAACCAACAAGTAAAGAGTAAACCGAGAAAAATGACAGGCAGAAAAAAAAAATCTTACATGAATGAATTGACCCTGAAAATGTTTATATTATTTTATCCATGATTAAGTAATATACGCAAATAGCATGCAGATTTTATAAATAAACATGAAATATTAACAAACAAATATTGATAATAGATATAGATCGAACCTTAATATTTTTATCAATCAAAACATTTAAATTTCGTAATAGGTCTTTATAAATAATGTTTAATTAAGGATTCAAGCATCATAAGAATTAAAAGTGTATAGTAGTAGTTGACTGCTGAGTTAACCTGTTTAAGTTTGGTTTATATAAATTTTTCTTTTTATGTCCTATTGAATTAAATATGTTATAAATAACTTCTATTAGTTTCAGGAATTCCCTAATGCTTCTTCCCCTTCTTGCTTTCCTCATCCCTTCTCCCTCTATCCCAATGTTTTTGATTTAATTTTTTTTGTTTCAGCATCTTTTACAGGCTGGGTTAGTGAACTGAACTGTCAGTCTAGGGGCTAAATTTTCTTTTTGTACAATTTTCATGACAGTTCAGTGCGGCTGTGACACCAGACCTGTTGTTCTTCTTTTCATCTGTTCTCGGTTGTTTTTATCCTTTGTGGCAGACCTGAAGGAAGGACTCCACAACCCTCTTTCGCCACAGGCACGCAGAATTCTGTTGTGGATGTGTGATGATGTTCAAGAACGCACATCCCATACCGACGAGCTAGGACGTGCTGCCAGCTAGCGCGTGCCACTTGAACATCCTGCGGGAACTTCACGTTGCTCATCCGCACACACATACATTACAACATGGAACTCAACGCGAAGCATGTCTCCCCTAGGGAAGACACTCCAGCATCTTCTGGAGGCTTTGCGCCTCTGAAGAGATGGCTTGTCAGCTTAGGCTACTAGTCCTTCTCGGACTTAGGCGATGTTTGGCCTAAACGGCAGTCATGTCGACTTTAATTTTTTTTGTAAAGCACCTTCGAGGTCTAGTGCCTCTGTCCTGACATGTCTAAGAGTGTCCATAGGCATATCAGCTTTTATCAAATGGGACACACTTTAACCATGGGCCCGGGTTCGAGACCAGATGACCCCGTGAGCTTTTATTTAGAAATTAAAATAATCCACTCCGTCTCTGGGCTGTTGTCTAGCTCGCAGCAATGCAAAAACTAGACTCAAGTTTCCTCATTTCCCTTACCCTAATTCCCTTCCTCCTATCTTTTTCTATCCTTTCCCATCCTAGCAAGATAGGAGAAGAAGCTACATTGGGGGTACCTGAAATTAGTTTGGTTGATTTCTTTGGTTTTCTTTCAAAAATATTTTCGTTTTTTTTATTTCCGATGAGTTGAAATTTTTTTTTGAATTTTGATATTTTTTAAATAAATTTTTTTTAAATTCTGATTTTGGCTTAATTAAGTTTTTATGCAGTTTTGCTTATGTTTTTTTTGCAGTAAGATTGTTTCTGAATTTTTGTTCTTATACACATTTTTATTCTGATTTATCATAGCTCTGATTTTTTTTCCTTTTATTTCTTTCTCTGATTTCTTTTTTTTTGCTGCCTTCAAACTTGATTTTGTGCTTAGACTTCTTTGATTTTGTGTTCTTGTTGCCTTCAAACTTGGTTTTGTGCTACAACCTTAGGAGTTGGACTCCCGCACTATTAGAGAGACCTTCTGTCTCAACTTGGATTTTTTTTATAAACTTTAGGAGTTGGTACTCTCGCACATTTGGCTGAGACCTTCTGTCTCATAACTTATATTCCTTTAGATTGGCATCTTTCTTTTTTTTGTCACGCCTACTGTTCACGTGGAAAATAATGTTTCGATCACCAGTAAGAAAGGCCGCCACTGCTCCTGCAGACCAGGGAGCCAAGCCTAAGCAGGCTTTAGCCCTTCCATCACCGCCTACGACGAGAAGTAAAGCGCAAAAGTCTCTAAATAAGACTTATGGCACGGCATGTATGTCCTCTGACTCTATTATGAGCGCCACTTGCCCTGCTAGACCAGACTTTTCAAAACCTCCCCCAGAGTTTAATGTATCGACTAGGTCGAACGAACAGGCGAGGCCATTCTCAGGCGTAATAGGAGACCAGGCAGTTAAGAACTTTGGCTCAAACCTGTCCCTGACTGGAGCGTGGCCCGTCCCTCCCATTAATCAGGCCCAGCCGCTTGATGAATTGCGCAATGCCAGGATTAGCCCTCCGGCAAGTACGGCTCCCAATCCAACAGAGGCCACAGTGATTACTGCAGATCAATTGGCAATCCATATGAAATGTTAGGTTTGTTAAGGACGAACTTAGCGCAATCCATTTTGGAGAGGTCGGGTTCGGCCTGCAGTCCAGCTGAAGTTTAGAATGCCCGCGCCGCCCCTTTTACTAACACCCGGCAGTACCACGGTAACGAACCAGCCTTCCCTGCACATCCCGTCGATTAAAGCCCTCGATATCCACCCGAGGCCGATGAGTACCAGTCTGCACAGCCATCCTATGTTAGACCAAGACCCGCACCTAGAGTGGCAGGCTACCAAGCTAGACGCCCGTCTATCATGGCGTCCTGGGGGATCCATTTCAGTGGTCGTAGTCCGGCTTTCTCGGTAGACGATTTTTTGTTCCGCGTAGAGCGATTAGCGGCAAGATGAGGCCGAACAATGGTTCTGGAACCAGTTCTTCAGGACTTTGACTGGGAGCTATTCAGAGCTCGCATCAGGCAAGAGTTCGGCACTGCTGAAACAGATCTCGACCTGATGCGGACTCTGATGGAACTCCGTCAGAGTTCGCAGAGTTGCGACAGCTACCTGCGCAGAGCCAACGCTATCATCGGACGCATGAGGATGCCACCTCGTGAGGCTGACGTAGTTCAGATAGTCCGAGACAATTTACATCCCCGTATAGGGCAACAATTTTTTACCGTCACCGTTAGGTCAATGGACCATTTGCAAAACTTATGCCGTATGACTGAACGTTGGCTACAGCGCCGAGAAATGTTTAGGCGATCGACAAGACCTGACGTACACGAACTCGATTTTGACTCAGCCCAGGAGGCAGAGGATTTCTCTGGTTTCACTGAGACTGGAGTGGAGGAAGTGAGGCGCACCCCTGAAGCTGCCGGAACTGTGGCGTAGCGGGTCACTCCTTCCATTCTTGCCCCAGTGAGATCAGGAGACTTTTATGCTACACCTGTGGACAGCCTGGAGTAGTGTCACCTAAGTGCTCCAAATGTAACCCGGAAAACGCCAGGGCGAGTGGTCGAAACAAAGGACCCCACTCGCTGAAGATGATAAGCAAGGCGACATTGACAACCCCCTGATTCTCCCTACCAAGACACAAGCAACCCAGACTGATCCAACGCATCGAGAATGCGGTACCCAAACAGATCCTTTCTGCCTCATGAGAGGAATGTCCTTGCATCAGAGGCAATTAAATTATGAGAAAGTACGAGCGCGTATTTTTGCTGAGGAAGTGAGGCTTCCTCTCGATCGAAGAAGACGACGATGGAAGCTATTTAGAGAGAGAAAACGTGCAAGGAGAAAGACTCAACAGTCTTTAATATCTACATATTACCAGTCAAGATGACGGTCGACCTTACGTAAGAGTGCAAAATGGCAGTGAATCCATTCTGGGTTTGCTCGACAGCGGTGCCAGCGTGAGTTGCTTGGGACAAGGAGTCCTAGAGTTTGTCCAGCGCTCAGGATTAAAACTCTCCGCATTGGCAGCATCAGTTCGTACCCCCGATGTTACTAGCAAGTCCGTCCCCGGCACAGTAAGAACTGCAATCACCTATCGAGGAGAGACGGAAGTCCTAACACTGTTTACAGTTCCTGGCCTAAGCCAACAATTATATCTAGGCGTAGACTTCTGGCGAGCCTTTCAATCGATGTACAGCCTTTTTCTTCGGTCGAGACGAACTTTCACTCACTGAATAACTCAGACAGAACCAAACTAGACACAGTAATATCTAAATTCCCTTCATTTACAGCTCTGGGTTTGGGAAATACTCACCTAGAAGAGCATTTCATTGATACCGGCGAAGCAGAAGCACTATCCCATTTCCCCAGCAATCCAAAAGCTGATGTACGAAGAACTCGACCGTATGTTGGAGTTAGGGGTAATTGAAGAGTCCAACAGTCCCTGGAATTCCCCAGTTGTACTTTTACGTAAACCTGGGAAGGTCAGGCTCTGTTTGGACTCTCGGAAGGTGAACTTGGTCACTAGGAAGGACGCCTACCCCACACATCGACGGATTGCTTGGAAGACTGCAGGGCACACACTTCATTTCGTCCATCGACTTGAAGGACGCTTTTTGGCAAATTTTCTGAGAAAAGCAGTCAAGGGAGAAGACAGCTTTTACAGTGCCCGGCAGGCCATTGTATCAATACACCGTTATGCCTTTTGGGTTGTGCAATGCCCCACAGCGCATGTGTCGTTTGATGGATAAGATTATTCCTGGTCGTTTACGTGAACACGTCTTTGTTTACTTGGACGACTTACTTGTTGTATCTCCAAGAGAAGTAGCTGATTGTCTGCGCAACGCTAAGCTCACAATCAATGTAGAGAAAAGCCGCTTTTGCGTCAAGAAGGTCCGCTACTTGGGTTACATGACTGGGGATGGAACTCTGAAAACTGACCCCGAGAAAGTAGCAGAGGTAGCGGATTTCCCCATACCCCGCTCTGCTAAACAAATCCGTAGATTTCTCGGAATGACGGGTTGGTATCAGCGGTTCATCCCCAATTACGCTACCCTGGCAGCTCCGATAACGGACTGTTTTAAAAAGTGCAAAAGTTTTGTTTTGACTGAAGAGGCACAACAAGCTTTTGAAGACCTCAAACAAGCTATGTGCAGCGCACCGGTTCTGAAAACACCTGACTTCTCCAAGAAATTTTATATCCAGTGTGATGCTAGCACCTCGGGTGTAGGCAGTGTACTCTTTCAAGTTGATGAGTCAGGTGCTGAAAGACCTATTGCTTACATGTCCAAAAAGCTCAATTCAGCACAGCGTATAGCATTACTGAATTGGAATGCCATGCGGCAGTGCTAAGTGTGAAAAAATTTAGAGCTTATGTAGAAGGACATCCATTTACCATCATAACTGATCATGCTAGTCTGAAGTACCTGATGAGTCACTCGGATCTCTCCGGACGATTGGCTCGATGGAGTTTAAAGCTGCAGGCTTTTGACTTCCAGATCGACCATCGCAAGGGTTCGCAGAATGTGGTCCCTGACACTTTGTCCCGAGCACACACTGAAACGGCAGAGGAGCTGAAAGTAAGTGCAGTCGACGTAGACTTAAACTCGCCATACTTCTCCATGGAAGAGTATGAGCAGTTGAAATCGGCTGTGCTTGCTAACCCAACACAACTCCCTGATCTCTGTGTCTCGGACGGTGACTTGAAACAGGAGGACTTAGCCTGGAAGCTTTGGGTTCCATCCGGTCTGGTGGAAGGCTTGTTCCGTGAGGCTCATGAGTCACCTCAGTCAGCGCATGGAGGCTTTCACAAAACATTAGCTAGACTGCGAGAAATACTACTGACCCTACAAGGTAACACATGTACGCGCATATGTATTGAGTTGTCAGGTATGTAAAGAAACTAAATCCCCTAATACCATTTTGCGACCGCCTATGGGCAAGCCTCTGGAAGCACAACGTCCCTTCCAATTTCTCTATATCGACTTCCTCGGACCTTATCCTCCTACTAAACGTGGCGACACGGTAATTTTTGTTGTACTCGACGGCTTTACTAAGTTTGTTTTGATCAAGCCTATGCGTGCTGAGCGAACAGATCTAATCAATGCTTTCTTGGAGAAAGATGTCCTGTCTGTCTTCGGAGTCCCCGAGACGATCTTCTCTGACAATGGCAGACAGTTCGTCTCTAATAAATTCCTGAAGCTGCTGACTGAATATGGTATTAATCATGTAAAGACCGCCAAATACTCGCCACACCATAACGCTTCGGAACGAGTGAATAGGTCCATCCTGTCAGCCATCCGTGTATACCTGCAAGATGATCATAGTGCATGGGACTTACACCTCCCCGCCACAGGAAGCGCGTTACGCACTTCGGTACACCAGTCTATTGGCATGGACCCGTACTATGCTCTCTTTGGCCACCACATGGTACAGCATGGCACAGCCATCCAGTCCTGAGACAGCTAGACCAGCTGAAAACGTGATATATCTGTGTTACCTGGGGCAGACCGTCTCCAGTTGATTCGTTCTCGGTTGTCAGACCATCTCCAGCGCGCCCACGAAAAGCATGAGAAGGCCTACAATACTCGCTGTCGTCACGTTACATACAATCGTTAAGCGAGTTGGGCAAAGTTTATACCAGCTGGAAGACATGCAAGTCAAGTCCATTGGAACCTTTCACGCCAAAGACATGAGACAGTGAAAGTCATCCAATAGTAGACAGTTCAATTTCATTAGTCTGTCCGTCCACTCTTAATCCGTCCGAAAATTTTTTTTGTTATTCCGTCCGTCCGCGTCCTAGACAGGAATGCCCGGCTAGCTCAGTCGGTAGAGCATGGGACTTACTCTCAGGGTCGTGGTCGTGCCACACGTTGTTTTAATCAAGCAGTGAGGAAGATCTGAACTCTCCAGCTTCTCATTAGAGCTTAGAGGGGAAAGATCTGACTCTCTGTTTGAGGTGGGAGTGACCGGCTATCCTTCTTCCTCTCATTAGGGAATGAAGTAGTACCCGTAACTGACACGGCAGCGTACCAGCGCCAGATCCTGGGATGATCTTGTGCCTCCATTAAACGCGAGTAGATCCTGTCTCACTCCCTTCAGCTCCTCTCTCAGCGGATCGCTAGAGCTACAGGAGTTGAGAGAAACCTGTATTATAATGTGAGCCATTTTCCCTAATATTTCGCGCCATCTGTGTGCTGAAGTGGGAAGTCACTTTTATACACAATTTTTGAGTTACCTAGTACTTCTGTAGTTGTCGTCTCCTAAAGCTGCCACGAATGCTGTGCTTTTGGTAAGAAGAGGCATACATTCCGTGTCAGCTGCCTGAGAACGACATTTGCAAGAGGTAAGTGGCAAATCATTATAAATAATTTCTATAATTATCCGAGCCATCCATCTCAGATAAGTGCAATATTTGAACATTTCAGCGCATAATATCAAATTTTTGCCACCACTGCTTACAATTTTTCTAAAGATCCGACGATATCCAATAACTTGTAAGCCTGCGCAGGCTAGCTCAGGAAAAGAGAAAAACCACTGTCCTGTCCTTTTTTTACCAGACAGCACAAAAATATACATAAACATGTATACAAGAAATAATAAAATATCCAAAAAATTTCCCTTTTTCGGAACTCCTAGAGAGAATGGAGGCATAACGCCCGGCAGTTGGATCCAAAATCCACACACGCATATAAAAAGGGGCAGGAATGTTGCTCGTCGTACCAACGAGATACAAAAAAAAACGCTGCGTCAGGCAGCTCCCACATTTCTCCGTCCTCCCGCACGCGTAATCCAGGCCCCATATATAAAGACGAAAAAAGCCCAACAGCACAAACAAAAGGAAAAGGAAAAAGGAAATTCTATCCAAGGAAGGCCCCTCCAATCCCATCGACTCCAGGAGCAGTAATGGTCCCCTGTATGAAAACGCAAGAAATTTATACTTTGAGAACTCCGAAGATAACAAAGTTGCAAGGGAACAGTGCTCAGGTATGGAAATAGATGCAGACGAGTTAAGGTTGACTATTCTATCACAGCGAGAGCTACCTACCCCTGGAGTAAAAGGTTTTTGGTTATTTTCATATTAAAATATACTTATATTTATGCATGTGAGTCAAGTAAGCATGAAACAAGAAAAAGGTGATCTTAAAATGTGCATTCCCGTATTTTTTCAAAAACATCTTTCGCTACTTTAAAAGTTAAGTTTGTAATGTATGTGTGTGCGTGATGTGCAACGTGAAGTTGCCGCAGGATGTTCAAGTGGCACGCGCTAGCTGGCAGCACGTTCTAGCTCGTCGGTATGTGGTGTAGGTCCTTGAACATCCGATTCACACATCTACAATCAGAATTTCGCGTGCCTGTGGCGAAGAAAGGTTGTGGTATCCTTTCTTCAGGTCTGCCACAAAAGATACCAAAACGAGAAACAGATATAAAGGAAGAACAACAGGTCTGGTGTCACCTGCTGTTCCTAACCAAACTGAACCATCTTGAAAAAAAATCGCAAAGAAATAAGAAAAACTACAACAGTCTCTAACCCACGCCATCCCTGTACCTGGCTAGGGTACAGGCCCAACCTATAAAGAAGTGCTGAGAAAGAAAAAAGAAAAAAAATCTTAGATAAAAAAAAACATGGGGGAATAGAGGGAGAAGGGATGAGGGAGGCAAGGAGGAGGAAGAAGCATCATTGGGGATTCCTGAAATTAAAAAAATCTAATTAACTCATAATTCATTTTTTTTATCTAGTAATTCAATATAAATATAAGAATATTGTACATACTAAAGGTATAGAAAAATATTTCAATTATGGTTTTGGCTAATAACAACCCTAAAGGAAACAGATATTAAACTACCTTACAATGAATACTAAGGCATAGTCTTACTTATTATTGCTTTTTCTTGCTCGGTAGGTTCAAGTCATTATGTCACAAATGCTGGGTAGTGTACTTCTTATGCACATTTATTTGGAATAATAAAATAAAATATATATATAGCATGACTACGTTGCACAACAAATTTCCGTTGACTCTATGCAATTAAACAAAATCGTGAATAGTTAAAATTTTTCTTTTTCTTCGAAGTATGTATCTAACTAGATCCATGCTACACACGAGTACACACAAACAAAAACCCTAAAGGGTTTTTCTTCTAAGGAAATATTATGATAAACAAAATAGGTTTAGAGACTAACAGTCGCTTAGTATTACTAACTGTTGGCTATAAACAACTGATACCTGACCTAAAATTCATTTAAAATGTAAATATCTTTACTAATTGGGTAATAATATGCAACATGGGACTTAAGCTAGAGAGAGGAAAAATTTTATCGACATATAATATTTCTAGTGGTTGCCACTTGATTAATCACTAAGAGGGAACAAAGTGTAAGTAAAATGATTCTGTGGACAATTAAAATAAGGAGAGAAAAAGAAAGCACCTAAACAGTAGTAATAGCACGACTAATAATCTCAAAAATCTATGCTCTTCTTTTAACAATATTAGCAACAGAAGATTAATGCTAAATTAGGCGAAAACTACAGATAATTTGGCTAATCTAGTAATAAGTGGGACTTTTCGTATAAGGTTTCAAATGCCGAGATCTATACGTTAATTTAACTTCAAATTTATTCTTCCTATCTGTCTGTCAATTCTGACCTTTCCACCGATTCTTGTTGCACCTTACAAAAAGAAATAAGACATGGTTATGTTCGAGAAGTTCCTGAACATGAAAGTATCACAAATGATCTTACTAACTACTCTGTTCTGAGGTATCTTACTAAAGACAAAAAAAAATTGATGACCTGTTGCAGTGTGCCTATTTGAAAATATACATCTTTTTGTTGGCTTTTTCTAACATAACAATAAAAGAATAAGTTGTTGACGAAATGGCACGACCAAAAACTAATAGGTCGATAGAGACAGCTTGATGGGTGTACTGGTGTATTCAACACCTTAACATAATTAAAGGAGTTAACTTAACTAACTTATGGATAATTTTACACATATTTAAGGGCGTAAGATTATGAAATAACACAAAAAAATTTCAATTAAAACCTGCTGACAATTTAAACCTTCTCTTCACTGTTCCTTTCGCTTTTTTTGGGGCCTTTCTGGGGCCTCTGTTGTTGACGTCGTTATTAAAAACCGGGGTAGACTACCTACGTTCCGCCAGTATCTCGAATTTGGGAGAGTTGCCACTGACTAACGCCTGGGATGCACCTCAACTAGTGAGTTCCCTTGCGAGTGGAGTTTTCCTCCAAATGGTCAATGCGATATGCCGTGGAGATTTTTGGTGGTGTCTCCTTTGAGGTTAGCCTGCGCTGGCTTTCTAGGGTGGCAAGGGGGTAATATGCAGAGCCGCTTGAACGTGGAGCGATTATGTGTAATTGCAGTTCTGCTGGATTTCTTCAGGTTGCTGTACCGGGTCAATAAGTAAAGAGGTTTTCTTTAATTTTCCTGTTGGTGTCTTCGTTCGGGGCGATTTAGAGGATGCTCGCACTAAGCCCAATTATTTTCCGTGATTAATTTAGAGGTAAATTGAAAAATCTAAACTTACGGAATGGAAACACTTGATCTTAAAGTTGAATGGGCTTGGATGGTTTCGATAATTCAGGAACACGTTTATAAATTTCGTTGACACTTGCACTTCACCATCTGCGTTTGCTTGTCACGGAATGAAAACTTTCTTCTTCTTGTTCATTATCACAAGATGTTAGTTGGCACATCCGTTCCGTGGCAGAAGCAGGGGTGTCGCTCACAGAGCAAGAAGAAGGGCGCGTTCATAAATTCCTAAAGGTTATGGTTATGGCATTGTGATTTGTGCTACTAGTCTCCTAGATGGAGCTAGTTAAATATTGAATGCTATATGTCTCACATTACAAGTTTTTTTACAATTTGTTTAAATTGCGTTATTTAAAAAAAAACAAAAAATCTTTTTGTTGCAATATTCAACTCGTGTAGGCCCTTTAGGGTTCTTTGATTCGTTGATTTATTGGCATCCCCTATATATATATGGATGCCGTTAAAAGTTAATATTTCATTCATGGCCGTATTCTTAGGAAGTTAAAACATCCAAACTGTAAAGTGCATCTAGATAGAAGTAAATGCCTTTATATGGGTGAAGGTTATTCTGTTTGTGCACAAACATCAATACCGGATTGCAGCCTGACATTTAAAAGATGTAATTTCATTATAAAAGGGATAATCAATTGTTAAAGTAAAATATTTCGCGTTTTTTTTTGTAAGTACACCTAATGGTCTAAAACCAACAAGTAAAGAGTAAACCGAGAAAAATGACAGACAGAAGAAAAAAAAAATCTTACATGAATGAATTGACCCTGAAAATTGTTATATTATTTTATCCATGATTAAATAATATACGCAAATAGCATGCAGATTTTATAAATAAACATGAAATATTAACAAACAAATATTGATAATAGATACAGATCGAACCTTAATATTTTTATCAATCAAAACGTATTTAAATTTCGTAATAGGTCTTTATAAATAATGTTTAATTAAGGATTCAAGCATCATAAGAATTAAAAGTGTATAGTAGTAGTTGACTGCTGAGTTAACCTGTTTAAGTTTGGTTTATATTAATTTTTCTTTTTATGTCCTATTGAATTAAATATGTTATAAATAACTTCTTTTAGTTTCAGGAATTCCCTAATGCTTCTTCCGCTTCTTGCTTTCCTCATCCCTTCTCCCTCCATCCCAATGTTTTTGATTAAATTTTTTTGTGTTTTTTTTGTTTTAGCATCTTTTACAAATTGGGCCTATACCCTAGCCAGGTACAGGATGGCGTGGGTTAGTGAACTGAACTGTCAGTCTAGGGGGTACATTTTCTTTTTGTACAATTTTCATGACAGTTCAGGCCCAGACACCAGACCTGTTGTTCTTCTTTTCATCTGTTCTCGGTTGTTTTTATCCTTTGTGGCAGACCTGAAGGAAGGCCTCCACAATCTTCTTTCGCCACAGGCACGCGGAATTCTGTTTTGGATGTGTAATGATGTTCAAGAACTCACACCACTTGAACATCCTGCGGCAACTTCACGTTGCTCATCCGCACACACATACATTATAACATCTTTCGCTACTTTAAAAGTTAAGTTTATTTCAATTGTTTAAATTACGTTATTTTCAAAGAAACAAGCCATATTTGTTACAATATTCAACCCGTGCAGGTCATTTTTTTTGTTAGAGTGAAAATTTGAAGTCATTTGATTCTTTGATCTATTGGCAATCCACTATATATGGATGTTGTTGCAAGTTAATTTTCCATTCATGACCGTATTCTTGTGAGACTTAAACATTAACACTGTAAAGTATATCTAGATAGAATATAATTGATTTTAGAGCCTTTATATTAGTGAATGTTATTATGTTTGCATAAACATTAGTAGAGAAGTGCAGCGCGACATCTAAAAGATGTAATTTAATTACAATGGGATAAAAAGTCAATAATTAAAATTTTAAATCGGGTGAATGCAGTAAGTGACTTCATATAATAATGAGATGTAATACTTCAATATCTAGAATCTTTTGAGAATTGTTTTATCATTTTATTTAAGACTGAATACTATTGGTATATAATATGACAGCCGTATAAATGTCCAGGAAATATTAACGAACAAGATCTTAATATCTTAATAATAAATCGAACCTTAATTTTTTTTATTAATCAAAATATATTTAAGTTTCGCAACATAAATAATATTTAATTAAGAATTCAAGTAGCGTAAGAGTTAAGAGTGTATATTAGTAATGGATTGCAAAGTTAACCTGATTATGTATGGTTTATATTAATGTTTTTTTTTCTTATATCCTAGTAACATATTTATAAATAATTTCTTTTAGTTTCAGGAATTCCCTAACGCTTCTTCCCCTTCTTGCTTTCCTCATCCCTTCTCCCTCTATCCCAATGTTTTCGATTAAATTTTTTTGGTGTTTTTTTGTTTCAGCATTTTTACAGGTTGGCCCTACACCTTAGCCAGGTGTAGGAAAGTGGTGGGTTAGTATCTGAACCATCGCATATGGGGGTAGTTTGTTTCTTGTTTTTGCGAATTTCAAGATGGTTCACTGCGACTAAGAGTAACAGATGACACCAGACCTGTTGCTTTTCCTTCTGTTTTTCTGTTTCTCGTTTTTTTTCCTTTCGTGGCAGACCTGAAGGAAGGATTCCACCACCTTCTTTCGCCACAGGCATGTGAACTTCTGTTTGTGGATGTGTGATGATGTTCAAGAACTCACATCCTATACCGAAAGAAAGGAAAAGAAAAGGAAAGAATGGAGGGACACTGAACCGCTTAACTTCTACGACACTGTTCACCGACAGTTCCAAGATGGACTGTGGTGTCGGAGCAAGGGTCTTCTCTGAAACATTACATACCTACAGACTACCGGAAAACGCAAGCGTATTTCAAGCGGAGGTGCTTGCGATTCTGAAAGTATGCCTGTTGTTAAGACTCAGTGAATCACCGACGATAAACGTAGGCAGTTTTATGGATAGCCATATAGTAACCACCTCCTCGAGGCTACTAAGAGACTGAAAGGAGAAACTAAAGTCTCATCCGTTGTCAGCAGAAAACAACCATGCGTTGGTAGGCCGAAACGTTATTACTTACTCCACCGACGACTTTGATTAGCATAGCATTAACTAAAATTTTATTGTTCCGAAATTCAAAATAATCAAATTAAAAAAAAATATCTTAAATAATATCTAAATAAATCACAATTTTTCAGAGAAAATTAATAATATTTATAATTTACATAATTCTGATTTCTAATAAAATGGAAAATTAGTGTTAGTTTTCTGTGGAGAACTTTAAATTGTTTTGTTATAACCTCATAAAACGACGTATAAGGTTTGTTAATATAGTAATATGTTTAGTTTTATTCAAATTAACAATGTCCACCTTTGTTTTGAAGTAGCTTTTTAATTCCAAATTATTGAACTCTGATCAAATAAAATATTTCCCACAACGTGGCGCACATGTATCATATTTTTGATTTTCAACTTAACAAGTCAACAACTTTAACATTTATCTCTTTATAGGGAGCCAATATATTCCAACATTTATACTTACAATTACTTATTAACTTTTTACAGTTTTTGGAGCTTTAATCGGAAAACAGAAGGGCAGAAATATAGAAGTAATGAACTCATTTGAACTGAAAACCGATGCTGTGGACGATGACCTTATAATTAATCGAGATTATTACAACACTAAAGAGCAACAGTGTAAGTTAATTAAAAATTAAATTAATAATTCTGCCAGTATTAACACGCTATTTATTTGATACTAGACAAACAAGTTTTCAGCGAACTTGATTTCATTGGCTGGTATACAACTGGAGAAACTCCCACTGACAAAGATATTAAGATACATAAACAAATATGTGATATCAATGAATGCCCAATTATGCTTCAATTAAATCCTCTCTCAAGAAGTGTAGATGTAAGTTCTTTCAAATTTTTTTTTCGATGCTTTAGAAAATAAATATTTTTAGCAATTACCAGTAAAATTGTTTGAATCCGTGATTGACATCGTTCAAGGCGAAGCTACAATGTTATTTGTGTCACTAAATTACACCCTTGCGACGGAAGAAGCAGAGAGAATTGGAGTTGATCATGTTGCAAGGATGACAACAAACGAAGCAGGCGAAAAATCTGTTGGTAAGGATAAATTACATAATAAAGTTTCTTTATAGTGTGGTCTTAAATTAGGCCTTTATTAACAGTATACCATTTTACCTTATATTACCGAATTTTGAACATCTTAAATATAAACATAAATGCTATATTACCTGTTTGTTTATGGTTTTTTAAGATACTAATATTTTATCTATTTAAAATAATGGTCTTCCTACACTAATGAGAAACTTGCGGTTCCAAGCGTATTTTACGTATGTAACATTATATTGGTAACGTTTTTCTGATTATAAATTACTAATGGATTGATAGATTCATCTAAATTTATTTATTTTTTGTTGCATTTCAACTACTGAGAGCCAGTCCCTAGGTTTGTCCCTACCTAATGAACTACAACTTGGAACCAACATCTAAGAATGCTATTTGAGTTTGAAAAGTAGTGCGGTTTGTAGTTGATATATGAAGGTTTATGCAAAATGACAAGGCGGAAATATTTGAAATATTTATTTCGATAAAATAACACAAAGTTGTCCTTTATATTTGTAAACAGTCCCCTGGTGAAGTTTAAAGAAAACACAAAAGTCATTCTCCAGCTTAAGGTATCGCGAAGAATAGAGCACGATTAGCGTGAAATTTATTTGTAAACAAAAAAATTTTATGAAGTGTTTAATTTTAACAGTAGTATTTAACTCTTCATTGTTGACGGACGTGTTTCGGCCGAACGGAACAATAGACCCTGGTGAGCTTTTTACATAATTATTTATTGATACTCCATTGTAATAATTTGTTTTTTTTTTTAAGATGAAGAAAGTGACAATTATTTCCGGTGATTCAACATTTATTATGGCTTATAATTACCTTAGATACTTACAATTATTTAAAAAAAAAACGGTCCCCTATCATGAAATATGAGGATTTTTTTACCTTTTTCATCATCTCATTATATATGTTATATAATCTGTACCATCGAATAAAGGACAGCATTATAATTTGTTCATTTCATTGAAAATGTTGTTTTAATTGCGTAATGAACAGTTTCCTGTACGGCAATGATATTATTTTTCATTATTTCGGGTTAGCGACATGGTGGGGAGTGCGCCCAAGGAGGTCACGACCCCTACTGCAGCAAAAGACGCTCAGCCACCCTTAGATAACCAATGAGGTCTTTAAGAATTGATCATCTAACTTCGGCCGGGCTCAACAATTCCCGTATAGATGATATCTCAGCCCACAACCTTAGATCTGCCTTACTTTGCTTGGCTATCAGAGTAGATAGTTATATCTTTCAAGTACCCAATGCAATCGGAACTCTAGTGTTGGGTCCAAAGTTACCACTATATCACTATATTCTGTTTTTTAGCCATCACTCAACCATTTAAGGCTTTTAGGGTCCAGACATGGGTCACCGCTATTCAAGTCTGTTGGTTCAGAAAATATAGTCTTGAATTTTCTGTCAAAGCGCAGTTCTTTGATCATGTGGTCTGGTATGCTGCTCAAATCTGAGGCAGAAATGTGTTTAAGAATACCAATGTGACCCTTGTCACAGAAGAGTTTTCTACAGACCCATAGGGCTTGTGTAGCATTGTTTAAGGTGAAGGTGTCTTCCAATAAAGTCTTTTATCGAGCATAATGCCCATGTATTTCACCAAGTATTCAATGATCGTGCCTTGGATCGAGATTGGACCAAGGCCCAAAAGGTGCCTTCTGGTGAACGGCACAAGAACTGTATTAGCAGGGTTATGTAATGTGAGCCATAAGCAAATAGTCCGCGCCACCTAGGTGACAGTAGCGCATGTCACTTAGGTGAGAAATTTCTACGTGAACATACATAAACTAATCACAAAATGCTCAAATACATGAAAAAACTGTACATACAACTTAATATAATTAAATAGTTAAAATAAGTGGATTACAGTATTAAGGAAGCTAGCTAGAACTAAGCAAAACAAAAATACCTAGATATTAAAATAATAGAAAATAAAAAAAACAGAAAAAATACTTAAATAACTAAATACTTAACTGAGGAAAATCAAACTTAATTGTAACAAATAATTTAAATGAAAAGTAAAAGCACTTGTTTTACCCTTCCACAAATAGAAGTTAGTTTTTGTTTGGGATGGTGATAGCTCAAAAATTTTTGAGCGCTCAAAGAAAAATGATGATGGATGTTTCGACTGAAAGTGCAAGCTAGTCATCATCAGCGTGGTATGCTTGCACTTTACACCACGGACATCCATGACGGAAGGTCAAAACCTCAACTCCTATATGTACTCAGTTTGAAAACTAAGTACGAATTTTATGAAGAGGATTTTTAGTCCATCAATTTCATAAGATACCAATACTGGTTAAATATTGTTTAGTCGGAAAGTTTCCTTTCAATGAACACTTGGTGGAAGTCATTTGTTTAAATGAAAAGTAAAAGCACTTGTTTTACCCTTCCACAAATAGAAGTTAGTTTTTCTTTGGGATGGTGATCGCTCAAAAATTTTTGAGCGCTCAAAGAAAAATGATGATGGATGTTTCGACTGAAAGTGCAAGCTAGTCATCATCAGCGTGGTATGCTTGCACTTTCCACCACGGACATCCATGACGGAAGGTCAAAACCTCAACTCCTATATGTACTCAGTTTGAAAACTAAGTACGAATTTTATGAAGAGGATTTTTAGTCCATTAATTTCATAAAATACCAATACTGGTTAAATATTGTTTAGTCGGAAAGTTTCCTTTCAATGAACACTACTTCTCTATGATTTACATGCTTCTTTTATAGTATAAATTCCTTTGTTTTACTTAATTTATCTTAGTTTGCAATTCGTTAATTGCCTAATCCCATCCTAATTGTTTTACATTAATTCATCTGACCTGGTTATGAAAAATAATGATCCCAAGCAAAAAAAAATATTGTTGCTTCAATGACTCCCTGACTCAATGCACAAAGCGGCGAGCTCTATGAGTTTTATGTTACTCTTGCCGTGCGCATGTAGATTCCCGTGTGACGTATGATTAAAATTGATGGTTTGGTGCCACAATTTGTGTTTTGATATTTGATCGTCACGTTAATTGCAATTGCAGTGATATTATGCCGAATTAATTCGTGAAGTAAGAAAATGCAAAGAAAGTTTTAATTTCTAGGTTCTTTTGTTATGCATGAATATTATGTCATTACAATCAGGAGGAATCACCCAATCAGGTGAGGTCAGCAAATCGCAGCCCGCATTGTTAGCGAAACCTTTTCTATCATCACAGCGTGCTTGTGCCTCCTAAAGGAGTCAGCATCATTCCAACCCAATTTTTTTGAACACATTCCGTTCCTCCCCACGAAAAGGAAGAACAGCGGCAAATTTTGTTAATAAAAACAAAACAAAATATCCAAGAACAAGAAAATCATTGAATTTCTCAATTGTAGAGGAGCATGTGTCAGACGCGTGATAATAACGTGCTCCCCCGGAGAATCTATGACTGATATCACTCAGCCCTAGGACTCGCCAGGTGTCTCGGTGTCGGAAGGACAAGCACTGGGTGCTTCAGAAGGTACCAACGGATATTAAACAAAAAGATTGTCCTGCTGTGAGTAAATAACTTGCTTTTTTTATTTGCATCCACCGGAACAAAATTACTCGGGTTAGAATGAGCCTCCTGCAACTTTAAGGAAACCGTCCCAATAGATGTCAAACATACAAGGAAAGAAACTAAGAAATTTTCCGTGAGGAAAAATGTCGATAAAAACAGATATCCAATTTTTGCTCGCATTGTTGCTATAAGGGGCAATGTAACAATAGATAAAACCTTTTTAGCGATTGTAATTCATCTTCCCAGAAAACAGGAGGTTGTCAAGATTAGGATCATTTTTATACTTATATTGTATTATGTATATTGTACTTTATTTTTGAAGACTTAATTTTGTAATGATAACACCGTTCTAAATACTGTTTAGAAAAAGATTATGTTTAAAGAAGTCATTTATTGATCCATATAAATTTTATCGCGCATTCATCAAAAATAATGTTGTTTACAGAGATCACTCAATGTCACGCTCAAGCGTTTAGAAAACACTTTTTCGAATAAAATTTTTTTTGGTATAATAATGAAGATCGACACGCGGTTAGATTAATTTAGTCGGGGTCGGGATATATCTATTATAGTATTCTTGAAATTCATTTATCATATCGTCATGAATTAAATTTCAGTTAAGTTTGATTTTTGGAGGGGGGTTTCCTTTTTCTTTTGTTGCAGGATCTTCTGGATAAATACTGCAACTCGGTCCCATTGCGTTTTATCTCTGAGCATGCTGTTCACTATGTCCACTGGGCTTTCTGTTTTTCCCATTTTTTTGGAGGTAAGCGTTAAAGTACCCGTGTCCGGTTAAGCACTGCGTCAGGTAGTAGTTTACCTCTCCGTGTTCTCGCTTTAGCCACTTCTTTAGGTCTGGTGTTAGTCTAGCGGTCCATCTCCCTTTTGTCTCTCTATCCCAGCGGTCTTGCCATCTCGTTAGGGCGTATTCGCTAGCTTCGACTTTCGCTGCCTCTTTTCCGATTTCGGCCTGCCTGTCATGACGCTGTTTCCGCTCTTGCGCCAATAGATCTATGGGGGTGACAGCTGCCAAAACCAGAACCGCTGGCTCCGACACCGTGCTGTAGCCGGAGGTAACTCTAAGGGCTCCTCTCATCTGTACTGCCGTCATCCGTTTCCTGTACTTTTCGACCTGCAGCGCATCAACCCAGATCTCACATCCGTACAGTAGGATTGAGTGCGTGATCGACATAAGCAATCGCCTCTTACTCGCTAATGTGTCTCCCACGTTGGCCATGCTCAACTGGGTTGTGGTCTGTGCTTATTCCCAGGTATTTAACTGCCTGGCTCGTCAGGATGTCCTCATCCCCACGTTGGCATGATTTTTTTTTTCAAATTCATGTTTTTATCCTAATTCTGATTTGTCGTCTTGATTTTCCTTTGATTTTTTTTTTAAATTGGCATATATCTTTTTTTTTGCACTCTGCTTTCCTTTGCGAAGGTTCCTTGGAGTTGGACTCCCGCGCTTTTGGCGAGACCTTTTGTCTCAAGAGTTTTAAAATTTTTTCTTTGCTACAACTTTTGGAGGTGGTACTCCCGCACATTTGTCTCAGACCTTCGGTCTCGTAAGTTTATTTTCTTTTATATTCAAGCGGCTACATTGCCGACTTCAATTTTATTGTGCGCTATTGCATAACTAAAACTTTTATATAATGTTTCTTTCACCCGTGGTGAAGCCCGGAGCTGAACCCGACGGTCGAGATTCCAGGCCTAAACAGGCAAGCCCCCTCCACACCACCTAGAACGAGGAGTAAGGCAAAACAGGCTCTCAACCAAACATATGTTGTCGTCGGACTCAGTCCCAGGTGCAACATCTGTTATGCAGCCGAACATGTCCAAGCTTTCTCCTGACTTCAACCCCAAGAATCTGTCGGCCAACCCTGAAAGGTTTCCCGATCAGCCTATAGATCGCGCCCAGCAGATTTTTGGGTCGAGTCAATCGCTGAACGGAGCTTGAACTTTCCTCTCCACCGAGCGGGCTCAGCTGTTAGAGGACCTCCGTCGGCTTGAGATTACCCCGTGTCCCTCAGTAGGTCAGCACCATATAGAGCAGTCTCGAAGGCCTGAAGAAGTTAATCAGCCTCGACTTCCCCTCGCATTGCCACCAAGAACCCGCAGTGGTTACGGCCGATCAGCTGGCCACACAGATGGCTGATCTGAAGTCCGAAATGTTGGGTTTGCGCAGAATAAACCTGGCACAGTCCATACTGGAGAGGTCAGGTTCGGTCACCAGTCCTACAGAGGCCCATTACGCCTACTCAGTCCCGCTTTCGAACCATTGGCAACGATATGCTGATAACGGAAATCCTGCTGCATGTCCTGACTCCCATAATCGACAGGCTGACTTTAGCCCGCGATTTCAACCCTAGTCTTATGAGCGTGAGCCTCTTCAGCTACCTCAACCTAGGCCGAGACTCGTTTGCAATTTTTCGATTACGTACTCTTTTAATAGGACCACTTTTAACCAAAGTATTATCGTAAATCTTTTTCTGACTCCAGTCCATTTTCCAAAATTCAATAAATTCTTCCTTTCTTCTTCAGATATAAGTGAGCACTTTATGGTACCGGTCTTACTTCTTTGCCAACATTTGCATCTCGCTTTCATCACTCGCCGTTCTTTAATTATCTCATAATTCCAATCACTGTCATCCTTGTTTTTACCATAGTATTTTATTCCCGTAAACGTTTATTACTCTCTTTAAACCAAGAAACTTTTTCTACAAGCATTCTTCGCTTTTTAGGAACGATAATAATAATAATAAAAATATTTGAAAATAAGCAATAAGGAAACAAACGAAATGCGACTAAAATTTGTAAACTTAGTTTTCTTTTTCAAGACACAGTTCTAAATTGAACAAAGAAGTATAGCTCCACAATTCCTAGTTGCTTTCTTTACTGCTAAAAAATAACAACCAAATGAGTTTAATTGGTACAATCAATTTCAATTTCTCAAAATTTCTTACTTTGTTTCACTCCACTAAAAAATTTATACTTTCCGCAATTACCAGCCCTAGAAAACTCACACTGCTCCAAAGGAATCTAAGAGGGCCCTTTCAAAACCTTTCTCACCTCCAACTCCTTATTCTCAAATACAAACCAAATGTTATTCTCTTGTAGGAAACATACCTCTGTTGAACTGAGGCCCGAGTGAAGAGGCCTCAGTGGATTTGGATCAGAATTTTTTTAATTACTTTTAAATTAAAATATGAACTTTTTGCGGTTTTAATACAAATTTTATTAAAAAGAAAACTTTAAACTTTTTACGGTTTTAATACAATTATAAGGAAAACTTCAGACCGAAAAGCCGAAGAGAAAAATGTGTGTCCTCACCAGAACCGACTATCAAATCAACCGTTCCGTAAGCGCGGTCGAAACCAACTTCACTTTTCTATGCTCAATTTTAGTAGGCAACCTTTTCATAAAATCCCACGGTCAGCATTCTTTCGCTGCCATAATCACGGTCACGACATGTGCATGCGTAATCTGATACTTTTTTTAGTCAAGAATAATTAGGTCCATCTTTTGCATTTGCTTTCGATATCGATTTTAGTTTCCTTGCACTCGAGATGATTTTGTTTATTTTAAAAAATTATCTCGAGTTCTTGAATTTCACAATTTAAGCTTGCGCGTAATAATTTTATGTCTCATGAATTTTTATAGGCACATGATGATAAAGGAATATGACAATTTATCACATTCCTACCGCCTTAAAAAGAGAGAATTCGAACTTTGTGAAGTGAGCAATTCTCGATTTGAAATTGGCTGTATTGAGCATATTAGGTTTTTATGTGCTAACGTATATTCTTTGCATATAAAAAAGTTTTATATAATATATATTACAATTTGTGCGTTTTTGAAAATAACAATTTGTGAATTTTTGAAAATATTTTACCGCAAGGTTAGTGTGGCAGTGAAAGTGATCATAAATTGATACAGCTGCCTAGTTCGGTGTTAAATTTTGTTGTATTTTCATCTAGTTTTCGTTTTATCGCGAAATCGTCCAGCACCTGAAGGAAAGTTAACCCTTTGGTGCTGCTGTTGATAACGAGCCAAGGGAGCTTAACTTTTCTACATTAGAAACGCCGATCGTGTCAAGAAATTCTTTTATTTCTTACGTTGTTCGAGTTTAACAAGTGTTTTTTTGATTTTTAGTTTAATCTTAGTAAATTACAAACCTGTTCAAAATGTCCACCGCCACTTTGGATGCGTGCCAGCAATCTCCTTCTAGGTCCCAAAATTTAAATTTTCCGGTTTGTTGTTTTGTTTTAATCATTATTTATATAAATAAGTAATCTAAATTAAGTTTAAATTACTGATTTATATAGGCTACAAAGCAAGTAGAAATAATAATTATTTCTTCTTACTTTGTAGCCTGAACAACACAATAAATTATTGTATTTTACGCTCTCCTGTAAAATTTAGATTTTGTGACTTAATACCCTTTTGCTCTGAGGTACGGATATATATATATATATATATATATATATATATATATATATATATATATATATATATATATATGTATATGTATATATAGCTCTCACCTAGCGAAACAAAAAATTGTATGGCAAAGGGACCGTTTGGGAGTTACAGGGTGATTCATAAATTTCAGTTTTTCATGGTATGCACATTACTCTTTTATTTTTATCTTTTGATCTACCCAACACAGCGACATCAAACAGACGCTAAAAAATACTATCCCAATGACCTTTCGAAAATTGTGAATAATTTTGATCAAACTCCTACCATTGCAGGTACAGTTACTTCCAAAAGTGAAAAAAACTGTTTGGAATTACCTAAAATTCAGCATTTTCCCAAATTTCCTCCGAAATTTATGTAATAAGTACACCTCTTTTTTATTTTTATTGGATTACCCATATACCATACCCCTTCCAAAAAGGTACAACATGCCCAGGTTGAGAAAGGGTGTAGAAATTTATAAGTAGAAAACTTATCGGGAAATATTTGAAAATCTTCAATTTAAATAAACTAAACTCATATTAACTCCTTTTTATTGTATTCAAAACGTATTACAATTAATCTTAGTAAATGACAAATGCTGTTTAAAATGTCCACCGCCACTTTGGATGCATGCCAACAATCTCCTTCTAAGTCCCTGTTTAAGGCGTATTGCAGCCAGTCTCTCCCGTATTTTCGTCGCTGCATTCCCAATTCTGCTAACAAGATCTTCCCTAGTGTTAACAGAACTTGAATAAACTTCATACCTTATTGTTCTCCATAAGAAAAAGTCAAATGTGGTAGGGTCTGGAGATCTAGCAGGCCAAGGAATCGGCGCACCTCGTCGAATCCATGGGTTAGGAAATTTTTCTCTTAGTGTTGCCTTCAAAATGTTAGCAGTATGAGCTCCATAGTGTTGGTAAAACAGGTCCGTTGGACTATGTAGAGGGGTCTCCTCTATTATATCCGGCAGTGTATCCTCCAAAAAGTCCGCATAAATTTGACTGTTGAGCATTTTGGTAAAACGAATGGTCCTACCAAAGGGTTGCCGATGATACTGGCCCAAACATTGACACTGAATCTTTGCAGAAACGCCCTGCCATCAATGTCGCTTTCCAGAAGCCAAGTGCTTAATTCCAGTCTTCCAGTCCTTGGACTGGGTGATGGTCATATGGACGTAATCCCTCTCGATTATTATCCCTCCAAACCTTACATGAAGACACTCCTAATCGTCTTGCGATTCGTCTCATGCTCGTCTCAGGGTCTTGCCTCACAATTGTCATTATTTCCTGCTCGACGTCTGTAGAATTTCCCGAAGTTTCGGGTCGTGTCTCCCTGTCGTGTGAAGTAACACTTCCTGTTTCTCTTACCCCTCGGAAATTCCGTGTAAATACCACCCTTTGGGGTGCTCGCGGATTCCCCGATCTCCTTTGATATTCCAGTATATCCGTTCTCTCGTTTCCGTCTACTACACCATAAATGTAAATAGTATCCGCGTATTCCTCAAAAGGAAATTCTACCATTTTTTAATAATTGTTGCTTAAAAACCCCATACTTATTTATTTGTTTTTCAACTATGAAAATAATTCCATCAGGTACGAGTAACGGAACACCAGGAGACTTAGATGTGAATTCTGGCTAACACGAGCTAACATCGGCAATAAAACAAAATTGTACTAACATTTTTATAAATTTTTTGCAGTAATAAGTAAAATTATTTACTTGTTAACCTAAAACAAACATTATCGACCCTTTATCTTAAAAATGTTGTTTATTTAAAGAATTTCCTACCTGAAGTACAATAAAATAATTAGGTAGTCGGGGATTTCCAAGGATGCAGTTTTTCTAATCCTTTGTCTACCTTTGCTATGTTGTATCTTTTTAGAAAGGTAATAAGATGAGCAATCCAATAAAAATAAAAAAGCGGTGTATTAATTACATGAATTTGGGAGAAAATTTGAGAAAATACTGAATTTTAGGTAATCGCAAATTATTATTTTTTTTTCACTTTCGGAATTTGGGGTTACGTGAATCAGTTTATTGTTAATATCTTTTCACTGTAGCAACCTAGCTACATGAAACTAGTGGCAATGGAAGGTAATAAAATGCCCTTTCCACCAAGGTCGAACAAGGTTACCTACTTGCTTTCATTTTTGTACAGTACTGTTTAAAAGTTAAATTTTTAGTATTATATTTTCCTATTTTTGAGTTTCTGATTTATTTTTCTCGAAATTTTTTTTAAGTAACCTACGCTTATTTTTAAATCTAGCAATCCCTATTCTATCCCCTTTCTAACGAGGTACAAATTATTGTCCTGGTACAACGGACTTAGAAAGAATTGATAAACAATTGAAAGTCGAGCCTTAATGGTGTAATCATAATTCCAGGTATTAAGGTAAAGGATCGTAGTATTAATTACCTCGAGTGATATGTTTATGACACCTAGAGGCTGGAACTGACCTGTAGTTATTTTAACAAAGAAGAAATTGCAATTTTGTATTTTATGGGAAATTGTAGGCCTATAAATAGGGCATAGGACGAAAATACATCACATTTGTAAGCAAATTGACGGCACAATTAGAACGCAAACGAAAAAGATTTAACAAAATGGCTGAATTTACTTTTGAAAAGTACGCGGATATTATTTACGTGTACGGTTTTACTGACGGAAATGAATCGGAGGCTGTACGGGAATATGAAAGACGATTTCCAAATAGGCGTGTTCCAGATAGACGTGTATTTTCCCGTACGTTCCGCCGATTAAGGGATAGCGGAACAGTTGCTCACAATAGAATTATTATAATTTTTTTTTTTTTTGGGAGCGGGGAAATGCGTTTACGCACCTAGGTGGCCAAAGCCACCCGTGTGCCGGACTCACCTGGCCAACGACCAGTCCTCCCGCGAAAACCCCCCTCCCCCTCCAGGAGGACCAGCACGGAACCGTCTAGGAGACATTACCTCGCGGTGGAGTCCTATAGAACAGCCTCCTACGAGGTCCGCGAGCCAACCGGGCCCCGTAACGGGAGCCCCCGCTCCCTCGCTGCCCCCGACAAGTTAGCAGGCGCCCCCGCTAGGGAGCCCCGTTGCTGTCTCCCTCCTCTTGACGAAGGACTATCCTGACGAAAGAGGCAATCCTTCGCCAGTGGTCCTCCCCCTGCAGCATGACCCCAACAATATTGTCCGGGGTCACGCTGCCCGTCTCCGCCTCCATCTCCGCCTCCATCTCCGCCCTCTCCGCCCTCCAGCGATCACATTCAAAGAATGTGTGGAGAGCGGAGTCCGATGGAGAGCCGCAGTATACACAGCACGGGCTCGGGACCTTTCCTATGCGGTGGAGAAAGGCCCGAAAGTTCCCATGCCCCGTCAGCATTTGGGTGAAGTAGTAGTCCACCACACCGTGTTGACGGTTCAGCCAAGTGTTCAGCTGAGAGATCATCCGGGCTGTCCACCGGCCCCGCGACTCTCCATCCCACCTTTCTTGCCAGGACGGCATGGTCCTGGCCCGACCCACTCTCGCGGCCTCTTCCCCCAAGATGGATTTCTCCAGATGGACGAACTGCCGCTCCCTGGCTAAGAGGTCAATGGGTATGACCCCCGCGACCACTAGCACCGCCGGTTCCGAGACCGTGCGGTAGGAGCTCGCAATACGGAGCGCCGCACGGCGTTGTACCGCGAGAATACGCTTACGGTACCGCTCCCACCGCATTGCATCAGCCCAGACTTCTGCTCCATAGAGCATTATGGCCTCGGCGGTGCGAAGCAACAGGCGCCTTTTGCAGGGTCTGGGCCCACCAATGTTGGCCATAACCCTGCTCAGCGCCGCCGTCACCGCAGCCGCCTTGTCGGCGCGGCCCTTTATCTCGTCCCAGAAGGAGAGCCTGCAATCGAGGCTCACCCCCAGGTATTTGAGCGCGGGCCGCGTCTGGACCAACATGTCTCCTACCCGCATCTGGATCAGCAACGGAATGCGCTTCTTTGTCAGAAGGACGATCTCGGTCTTGGCAAGCGCCAACTCCAGCCCGTGGTCACACAGCCAGGAGCTTACCCGGCGCATCACTTGGTTGAGTCTCATCTGAGCCGCCGCAACATCTTTAGCGGTAATGACTGCTGCGATGTCGTCAGCATACCCAACCAGGAAAGACCCTTCAGGCATCTCCATACGGAGAATCCCGTCATATGTATAATTCCATATGTCGGGGCCCAGTATCGAGCCCTGGGCCGCCCCTGCCGAAAGAACCCTCCTTTCTTGCCCCTCCTCCGTCTCGAAGATGAGAGTGCGATCACTCAGGTAGTCCCTCATCATCCGTAATAGATACTGAGGGACCCTGAAGTCGCGCTCTAACGCCCGGAGTGCGTCCCTCCACCTCGCCGAATTGAAATCGTTGCGGACATCCAAGGTGACCAGCAGGCACACCGGGCGAGAATAATAATTTCCGCATTCGGTGGCCCGGGCCGCGTCCACTACCTCCTGGATAGCATGAGCCGTCGACCTCCCTTTCCGAAAGCCATACTGCCTCTCGGAAAGGTCCCTAGCAGCCTCAACGGCCGCTTGGAGGCGAGGTTTCAGGAGCTTTTCCAGGAGCTTGCCGGCTGTGTCGAGCATGCACAGCGGTCTGTACGACCCGGGGGACCCTACTGGCCCCTTGCCCTTGCTGATAAGCACGAGCCTAGCTTCCTTCCAGCGGTAGGGAAAAACTCCCGCTTTCAGGCAGGCATTATACATATCAAGCAAGAGCTCTGGATGGCTCGCCGTCGACGCCTTCAGCACCTCTGCCGGGAGCCCGTCGGGCCCTGGCGCCTTCTTGTTTTGTAGGCTTTGCGTGGCCTGTAAAAAGGGAGCGTTGAGTACCTCGCAGGCCACGCAGTTAGGCTCCAGCGGATGGGTGGGGAAAAGGGCGTCCACGATGGATCGGACCGTCCTCGCATCGAGGGGGGCATTTGGTGAGAACGCCCCTAATTTGCGGAGGACGATCCTATATCCCAGTCCCCAGGGGTTCTCGTTGAGATCCTCCCCCAGCCGCTGCCAGCATCAGCGCTTGCTCCCCTGGATGGCCTTACGAAGGCTTTTCTTTGCTGTCTTATAATCGGCAGTTCTATGGGCTGCGTCGGGCTCGCGTCGGCCAGCTCGTTCAGCTAACCGCCTAAGGCGAAGACATCTCCGCCTCAGTTCCGCGATCTCGTCCGTCCACCAGTACACAGGACGGCGACCCTCCCTGCTCCCTCTTTTCCGCGGCACGACCTCTCGGCAAGCCCCGTGTGGTAGACTCCACAATTAGTCTGACGGCTTGCTCGATAAATGGCAGTCCCTCCGGAATCCCGTCCATGGTTCGCCGGCCGCGTGCGATGGCTTGAGACAGCCTTTCGACGTCCATTCTGGCGACATCCCATCTGGGCGGGCCCTGCAGACGCCGGACCCGCACTGGCGCTATATCACGCACGCGGAACGTGATATATTGGTGATCGCTGGCTGTATAGTCCTCGATCACCTGCCAGTCTTGCACACGTGCAGCCAAGATTTCTGTCGCCAGGGAGACGTCAATAATTGTTTCTCTGTACCCAGCACGCCGAAAGGTTGGCGTTGAGCCGGTGTTTAGGACCACCAGTCCCGTCCTAGACGCAAAGTCTAGGACACTTTCGCCACGGGAGTCAGGCATGGGCTCCCCCACTCCAAGGCCTTCGCGTTAAAGTCTCCAGCCACCACCAGCTCCCCATCCATGCCGCGGACCGCATCCTCCAGGCCGTCCAACTTGGCCTGAAAATCCGCTATTGGCTCGTTTGGAGTAAAGTAGCAACTGACATAAGTAATGTCGCTGCTCCTTACCCAAACGAAGCCAGCGCCCGCGCCATGATCCGCAACGCTAAATCGTCGCAAGTCCGGGACCCAGATGGCCGCGGTGCCGAGGTCATCACGATACCACGTTGGCTCGTATCCGTCTCGGTACTGCTCGCTGAATATCACGATGTCAGCGTCTTTCTCGAGACAGATTTGAGCCAACAGAGCATCGGCCGTCCTGCTCCTGTGCAGGTTGCCCTGGCAGACCGCAACCATTTACCCTTTTTTTTTGCCTCCTCCAGGGCCTTGCGGAAGACCCCGCACGGCCCCGACCCCGCCAAATGTCGCTGCGAGCCGGGCTGCCCCGCCGTTCCCGGGCAGAGGAAACATACCGGACCCGCGGTGCACTTCTTGGCATTGTGGCCCTCGCCGCCGCACCGGAAACAGAGCTTGCTTCGGTCCGGCCCCTTACAGGCCTGGCTCAAGTGTCCGTACCCCAGGCACTTAAAGCACCTGGGAACGATCACCCGCCTACGCACCCTGCCCTCTATCCAGCCGACCCTGACCCGAGCAGCCCTCAGCAGCTTCGCCGCAGCCGTCTCCTCGATCTCAACAATGGCCAAGCATTGTCCTCGGCCGTTTGGGCGGGTCAGCGCCACATGGAGGTGGCCGCTGTACTCCCTCAACTCTCTCTTTAGAGCCTCCATGACCTCTTCCTTGGTCGTACAGCCGTCAAGCTCCCTGATCTCCAGACTAGCTCTGGGGACCAGTTGCTTTACGCTGCTCGCTGCTCCAACGGCGCCCTTCAAGGCATCCGAGAAGGCTGCCCGGGTCTCTAGCGTGGACTGCCCGAGCTCGACCTGGTCTGCCTCGCCAGACCTGGTCTGCCGGACGGCCTTAATCTTCACTCCGCAGCTCTCAGGATTGACCGTCTTGCGGACAGTGCGGAGCACATCCGCAAAGGTCTTACCCGCTGCGGGCTTGAGTAAGATGGCCTCCGGCTTGACCTTCCCGGCGGGAGCCACTGGGTGACTGGGAGCCGGAGTCGGCGCCGAACCTTTTGCCACCTTCTTCTTCTTCCTCTTCTTCTTCTTCCTCTTCTTCTTCTTCCTCTTCTTCTTCCGCCTTTTCAATGACCTTGGCCCTCCTGTTTTTGCGGACCACTTCGGTCCAGGTTGGCGCGATGGTTTCCCTCTTTTTTTTACAGCCTCCCCCTCCGGTTGGAGCGGAGGGCTGGAAGCTCCCCTCTTCCGTGCCGCCGGAGAGTCCCCCTCGACAACCACCCTGGCCGGTGTGGTTTGTATACCGCTCACAATAGAATAGAAAGGAGAACAGCAACATCAACATCTGCCGATATCACGCCGTATCAGGCGTGTAGCAGTGCGACTGGAGGTGATCACAATGACAGTTTGCAGGGTTCTTTACAGGGAAGGGCAATATCCATCCACAACACTCTTCGGAACTGAAAGTTTGATCGAAAAATTCGCGGTATTTTGAAATTCCTAAGCTGTTAAGTCCAATAGTTAAAATTTTGTATGGTACATTTTTATCAGACGTATCGTAGCTATATTGGCTGCTTACTTTATTGTTGGCTGTTGTAAAGGTTACATGTGTTTTGATGTGATCGGCGATAGTTACTAGCGAAAAAATGGAATAAGAAACTTGCCTGAATGCTCTTAGCAAGGATGCAATAAAGTCTTAAAAATTCTTCGTATTTTTGATTGCACCTCGTATTTGCTTCCATATTTTTCAATGGTTATAGGTCAATCCTCTTTTGGTGCTTAGTGTAATGTGAGCCATGCCTTACAGATTCAACGTGCATTTAATACCCTGTGGTTGTCGCCCCTGCTAGCTGCCACGGATGTAATCTTTTGGGAAGAAGAAGATCATATACGTGACAGCTGTCAGAGGATTGACAACAGAAAGAGGTAAGTGGAAAAATAATCAAAATATTTTCCGTTTAAATTCGAGCCATCCGACCTCTGATGAGCTCTTATTAAATAATTCTCGATCCCACAGCAAATTATCCATTCGCGACCTAATCAAGTGCAATGAAGACAGCACTTCTACAACACCTGGGGTGCACATGTTAGTAACGCTGTTAGCGTGTAACCATTTCTCCGCCTTCATCGGAAGCCAAGGCGTGTATATTATCGCCGCCTTCGTTCTATTAAGCGGCAAGAAAAACCACCGCAGACAGGAATTCTCAAAGAAAAATTTGCAGCTCCTTTTTGGCTACCACAACCTGCGTTGGTTGGGCCACCACATTCCTCCATCCCTTTTGGTGACAACGAGGCACTAAGGGAAGGATAAAATAGAAATTAACACGAAGGTAACAGGATCTAGAAAAAGGTAATTCTTTTAATCTCATAAATATGTTTGCGGAAATCATACGAGATTTTCCCCACAATTCATAGGCACGTGCCGTGACATCTTCTGTGTCAAAACTCACAGAAAAACGGCTCCACTCGTCTCCGCATCAAAACTAAAGGAAAGAAAAACAAATATAGTTTTGAGGAAAAAAAAAAATGCTCACGCCCCACAGCCTGACAACCAAACTATTTTGGCGACTTCATCAAGTGATGCCCGTCCTGGCGGTCAGAAGGTCGGTACAGGGGACACCAGATTCCTGCGGTGCAGGCATAAAAACCACCAGGGAAACGAATGACCATGCGGGGTGTGTCATTGATAAGATCGTTCATCAAGGAAAAAGTATGGCATTCCAACAAATGCAGGCCTAGGAGTGTATAAAGGTGAAAGTGGTACACAATTTTGGAATTTTAGACAAAGTGAACTAAGCGCGCATATTGTTGGAATTAACTTCTAAGGATAACGTTATTAGGTTGTTTTAAAGAAATAATAAAGTTGCTCAATTAATTCAGTTAAAAGCATATAGAAGGGAACGTAAAGTTATAAAATTAGCTTCATAGAGAAGATATCAGAATGTCGTATCATCCTGTCATTACTTAAGTACGATTATTTGAGAATATTTTTATTGCAGGTTAATTCGTAGGAAATAAATGTTTTGAAATTAGTAATTAATTGCTCACTTATGCCTAATCAATAGATAGAACTAAGACGAAAGTGTCAGATAAGTGTCAGAATAAAATTAAAAAAAAAACATAAGCAAACTGCATATAAGCTTAATCAGCCAAAAATCAGAATAAAAAAATATGGATCGAAACAAATCAAAATTAAAAAAAAATGTTCAACACCTCAAAAAAAAACCAAAAAAAAACTTTTGAAAAAAAAACCAAAAAAATCAATCAAAATAATTTCTGTTATCCCCCCAGAAGCTTCTTCTCCTATCTTGCTAGGATGGGAAAGGATAGGAAAAGGTAGGAGGAAGGATATAGACAAACAAACAAAATAAAAAGGAACTTTAGAAATGCAATAAAATATAAGGAGGTTTTAATAATGAAAAGGAACTAAAAGTATTCACCAAAAAGAAAAGTTTTGAAAACAGGGAGAAAAAAAAATTCAAACATTTTGGAATGTGAGAACCTTGAGGAGGTTCCCAATACCCACAACATCTGTCCTGCCTGTGGAGCTGGAGTCAACCCTGAGCTTAGACGAACTCAACGAGCACTTTCACGGTCCTACCAAGACGGCATCGGGGCTGTTCAAGCGTAGACGACCAGGTGAAGAGTCTCGTTGGCTACTGCCTAAGTCGGGTATTCGTCAGACTCACCAGCTCCCTGCGACATGAAAGACCAATGATCTCTGAGATTAGGCATGTCAGGAACAACATCGGACATCGCTAAAGACACAGGCACTAATCCCGAGCATCAGTTTTCACATGTCGAGGACAGAGCAGAGTTGGCTAACATGTGTCCGTATTGCTAAAAGCTCACATGCCTATGGACACTCTTAGACATATCAGGACAGAGGCACTAGACCTCGAAGGTGCTTTACAAAAAAAATTCGAGATAACTGCCGTTCAGGCCAAACATCGCCTAAGTCCGAGAAGGACGAGCAGATCAGCCAAAGCTGACAAGCCATCTCTTCAGAGGCGCAAAGCCTCCAGAAGATGCTGGAGTGTCTTCCCTAGGGAAGACATGCTTCGCGTTGGGCGCCATGTATGTAATGTATGTGCGTGCGGATGAGCAACGTGAAGTTGCCGCAGGATGTTCAAGTGGCACGCGCTAGCTTTCAGCACGTCCTAGCTCGTCGGTATGGAGTGTAGGTCCTTGAACATCATCACACATCTACAAACAGAATTCCGCGTGCCTGTGGCGAAAGAAGGTTGTGAAATCCTTCCTTCAGGTCTGCCACAAAGGATATAAAAAAAACGAGAACAGATAGAAAGGAAGAACAACAGGTCTGGTGTCACCTGCTGTTCCTAGCCACACTGAACTGTCATGAAAATTTTACCAAAAAGAAAATTTACCCCCTAGACTGACAGTTCAGTAACTAACCCACCTCTATCCTGCATCTGGCTAGGATGCAGGCCCAAACTATAAAGGGATGCTGAAAACAAAGTTATATCAAATCAAAAATAAACAACATGCAAATCTAAGAGAAGGGATAAGGGATGAGGGAGTGAAGGACAAGAGGGACAAGAAGCTTCATCGGAGTACCTGAAACAAAGACAAAGTTAGCTCATATAATTATATTAAATTAACAATGTTAACATTCAAATCCTTGAGTATTTCAAACCTGTTCTTTTTCTTTTCATTACTTAGCGTATTTAATTCATAAACTACAACAAAATTGAGTGTTAATTATACGGTAAGGTAAAATACACATGTAATCTCGATTTATATATATAACTTAGGTATCCTAATTTGTAAATTCCAAACCATTAATTATTATTATCTTCGATGGCGTAAGTATAAAAGTTCAATAAACTACCAAGACTAAAGAAAGTGACTCCAACTGAGCACTCATCATGTAAAGCTCAAAGACAAAAACAAAATGGCGAAAATCAATCTACGTTAAGGTAAGTTATGGCAGACAATAAATTAATCAACTGTAACGCAGGGGTCTTTTGTGCACATAAGTCTGTTATGGTCGCCTTTACAGATTATCCAGTGGTTCAGGATTATCTGACCACCACGTCAATTTAGGTCCCATTGGGCACAGGGTAGATATATACTGGGTGAAATTTGGATTCAGCTATGCGAGCCGAATCCCTTATCTCTGACTAGACCATTGAGGTTATGCCCATCATCAAACCTTTGCCCCTGCTCCAGCATTGAGACATCCTAACTCGAATTTCCAGGCACCCCACAATACTTACCTGCATTTCAGGGCACTAGATCCGGCTCCTATAGCCGAATCCAAGAGCATACACATTTTTGTTTTTCACCTGCAAAATACCTGAAACAAGAAAACCTGAAAAGGGATAAAAAATTTTATACGCGCATAATATTCGGCATTCGGTAGAGCATAAAATTTCCTTCTCAAAAACCCCTCAAACGTTAAAATCGGTGTGCGAAGAGCTGAAGAAGATGATTTAATTCAATTAAATCATCTTCATGTAATCTCTCAACTCTTGCACATAAATTCCCACAAAAATTGCTAAAAGTTGCATTTCAATAGAAATTGCAACTGTTCGCATAACAGCACACACCCAAGCCCCGCCTATAAACGGGAGAAATAACGAAACAAACGACAAAAATCCTCAGCCGCCGGTAAAAAGAATGAAAAATTACAGCCAAAAAATGCAAAATTTATTCTAAAAATAGAATGATCTGCAAGTCAAAGCAGAAAATTGCAAGAGATTTGCGATTGAAAATGGACACCGTTTGAAAACGAAAAGAGCATGAAAAGTTGGAAGCCGGCAGCGGTAAGCTGTGAGAGTGTACGTGTGTTAGCCGGGCGGGTAGATGAGTGGCAGAATGAAATGTATTCGGCAGTGAGGTACAGAACTTGAAGTTGAGCGGTTCACATGTGAAAGGACTCTTGCCTTGAAAATAGTTTGGTACATTTGAAGTGGAGTTAAAAGGTGGTGTGAAGATTTTCATGCCGAATATTAACAATAATAACTACGACGATTAAATGCACGCGAGTTTTGTAGAAAGTTTAGTGAAAATTTTACAAGAACTGTGGAAAGTTGAGGATTTAGATATGGCCGCGGTAGTGCTTTTGAATATGCAGGAAAATCGCACATCAAAGGAAAATAGAAGGTGGATTAAGGTGGACCGAAGCAGAGTACAGGGAGTATTTGTGTAACATAAAATCGCTTGGCTATGGTATGATTTCACGTTTATAAATATAGTGAGAAATTGGATCCGCAGCAATTTATTTTTTTATAATATATATAGATACATATGCATCCACTATACGATTCTTTTTTTTTTCTTTTTCCATTTTTATATATGTATATTTAGCCATAAATAAAAACAAGAAAGAAAAAGTGTAACAGTTGGCGTGTAAACACGCTTTATTCTTTTATCAATAACAGTTTTCTATCTGTTGACATTTAAATGTGCGAGAATTGTAAAAATGCTTATTAGCAATGGACAAAGTAATCGACAATCTTCAAGAATCAGAAAGGATGTCCATTAACATAAAAAGCAATACTACGATGCGTGACAGAGTTATTAGACTTTCAACTAGTGTAAACATAACAAGACCTTTTGGTGCAATACCGTCGGGAATGATTATTAATCATAAAGGGGAAAACGGACAAACCAAAAATTTAAATAAGTTTATGTGAAGAATTAAGGGCGTACATAATCGTATGTATGTTGGACTATAAAAAGTGTCGTCAAATCAATTGACTAATAAAAATTTTTTTTGAACCAAAGCATTGCGCAAAATTAACCGCAACCTAAATTTTTATATAATATATATCTATACACATACAATCACTAGGAATTTTTCCATTTTTATATATATATATATATTTAGCCGTAAATAAAAACAAGAAAGAAAGAGTGTAATAGTTGGCGTGTGAACACGCTTTATCCTTTATCAAAACATTTTTCGGTCTAGTAAAATTTAAATGTGTGAGAATTGTAAAGATGCTTATTTGTAATAGACAACGACGTTAAAAATCTTCGATAAGGAGAGAAGATCTATAAAGTCATTGGCCACGAATCAGTCAACATAAAAAAGCAATATTACAATGCGTGACAGAGTTACTAGAATTTATACTGAAATCGTGTATTACTCATAATCTTTACAAATTACACTGCTAGTGTAAACAATGCGAGACCTTTTAGTGCAATACCGTCGGGAATGATTATTAATCATAAAGGGGAAAACGGACAAACCGAAAATTTAAATAAGTTTATGTGGAGAATTAAGTGCGTACATAATCGTATGTATTTTTGGATACAATCACTATGAATTTTTCCATTTTTATATATATATTTAGCCGTAAATAAAAACAAGAAAGAAAGAGTGTAATAGTTGGCGTGTGAACACGCTTTATCCTTTATCAAAACATTTTTCGGTCTAGTAAAATTTAAATGTGTGAGAATTGTAAAGATGCTTATTTGTAATAGACAACGACATTAAAAATCTTCGATAAGGAGAAAAGATCTATAAAATCATTGGCCACGAATCAGTCAACATAAAAAAGCAATACTACGATGCGTGACAGAGTTATTAGACTTTCAACTGGTGTAAACATAACAAGACCTTTTAGTGCAATACCGTCGGGAATGATTATTAATCATAAAGGGGAAAACGGACAAACCGAAAATTTAAACAAGTTTAGGTGAAGAATTAAGTGCGTACATAATCGTATGTATTTTTGGATTATAAAACAGTGTCTTCAAATAATTGACTTATAAAAAAATTTTTGTGTTGAAAATTGATCGCAGCCTAAGTTTTTTTGATTTATCATAGCCCTAATTTTTTTTGTCCTTTTATTTCTTTCGCTGATTTCCTTTTTGCTACTTGCTACCTTCAAACTTGAGTTTGTGCTGCGACCTTCTTTTTTGATTTTTTTTGCTGCCTTCAAACTTGGGTTTGTGCTGCGACCTTCAGAGTTGGATCTCCCGCACATTTGGCTGAGACCTTCTGCCTCATAAGTTATTATTAATTACATAAACGTGGCTACATCGCATATTGTAATTTTATCATTCGCTATTGCCTAAGGCAAGGATTTTTTTTATATAATGTTTCGTTCACCTGTGGCAAAGCCCGCTGAATCGGACGGTAGTGGTGCAAGGCCAAAACAGACAACAGCTCCCCCTTCCAGGAGTACAAGCTAGACAGAGGTCCGGTCCTAGAGCTGTTGCTTATCAGTCTCGACGCCCGTCTATCATGGCGTCTTGGGGGACTTATTTCTCTTGTCGTGACCCTGCCTTCACCATTGATGATTTTTTGTTCCGTATAGAGCGACTAGCCTTCAGTTCTCGAGTGTCTGACGAAGAACTCTGTGGCAATATTCACCTCCTGCTAAGAGAGGACGCAGAGCAATGGTTTTGGAACCAGAGCTCGCATCAGGCAAGAGTTCGGTTCTGCTGAAACAAACTTGGACCTGATGCGGAATCTGATGGAACTCCGCCAGAGTTCGGAGAGCTGCGACAGCTACCTTCGCAAAGCCCGGTCGATTGTGGGACACATGAGGACACCACCATCGGAAGTCGATCTAGTTCAGATTGTCAGGGACAATCTGCATCCCCGTATCGGTCAGCAATTCTCGACGGCTACAGTAAGATCCATGGATCAACTGCAGAATCTTTGCCGTATGGCGGAACGCTGAGACGCGAATTATATAGACGCTCAACAAGATCGGACGTGCACGAAATTAATTTTGATATAGTCCAGGAAGCAGAGGATTCCCCTGGCTTCCCTGGGACGGGAATGGGAGAAGTGAGGCGCACCCCAGGCGCGACAAGTCGTGAGGCTTGTAGGAGCTGTGGCGTTGCGGGACGCTCCTTCCACTCTGATAGTGATATCTGCACCTGCACTTCCCACCGTAATGGTCATCATGGAGTGGAAGAAGTGAGGCGCACCGCTGAAGCTGCCGGTCGTATGACTTGCTGGAACTGCGGCGTAGTGGGACACTCGTTCCATTCCTGTCCCAGTGAGACCAGGAGACTCTTTTGCTACACCTGTGTTCAACCAGGAGTAGTGTCACCGAAGTGCTCCAGGTGTAACTCGGAAAACGCCAGGGCGAGTGGTCGAAGCAGGGGCCCCCGCTCGCCGAAAATAATGATCAGCAAGGCGACTTCAACGACCCCCTGAACTACCCTGCATTGCCACAATATACCCAGACTGATCCCACTCATAAACAATGCAGCACACAGACAGATCCCTTTTTCCTTATGCGAGGAATGTCCTTGCATGAGAGGCAACTTAATTATGACCTCGTAAGAGCTCGTATTTTTGCTGAGGAAGTGAGGCTTCCTCTCAACCGGAAAAGACGTAGATGGAAGAAATTTAGAGAGAGAAAACGCGCATTGAAGAAGACTCGACAGTCTTTAGTCTCAACGGTCATCACCAGTCAAGATGATGGTCGTCCATATGTAAAAGTTGAAATAGGCAGTGAATCCATTCTGGGTTTGCTCGATAGCGGTGCAAGCGTGAGTTGCTTGGGACAAGGAGCCCTAGAGTTTGTCCAGCGCTCAGGCTTAAAACTCTCCGCTTTGACAGCCTCAGTTCGTACCGCCGACGGTACTAGCCAGTCCGTCCCCGGCACAGTAAGAACTGCAGTCACCTTTCGAGGACAGACTGAAATTCTCACCCTGTTTATAGTGCCTGCCCTAAGGCAGCAACTGTATTTAGGTGTCGATTTCTGGCGAGCCTTTCAACTCGCACAAAACATCATCTCCTCTCTCGATGTACAACCCTCTTCTTCGGTTGAGACGAACTTTCACTCCCTGAATAACTCAGACAGAACAAAACTAGACACAGTCATTGCTCAATTCCCGTCATGTACAGCTCTAGGTTTGGGAAAGACCCACCTAGAAGAGCATGTCATTGATACCGGTGATGCTTTGCCTATAAAACAGAAGCACTATCCCATATCTCCAGCAATCCAAAAGCTGATGTACAACGAACTCGACCGCATGTTGGAGTTAGGGGTAATCGAAGAGTCCAACAGTCCATGGAATTCCCCAGTTGTACTTGTACGCAAACCTGGGAAGGTCCGGCTCTGTTTGGACTCTCGCAAGGTGAACTTGGTCACTAAAAAGGACGCCTACTCCTTACCCCACATCGACGGATTGCTCGGACGACTGCAGGATACTCACTTCATTTCGTCCATCGACTTGAAGGACGCCTTTTGGCAAATTCCCTTAGAAAAGCAGTCAAGGGAGAAGACAGCGTTCACCGTGCCCGGCAGTCCGCTTTACCAATTCACCGTTATGCCTTTTGGGTTGTGTAATGCCCCGGAACGTATGTGGCGATTAATGGACAAGATTATTCCTGGTCGGTTGCGCGAACACGTTTTTGTGTACTTGGACGATTTATTAGTCGTATCACCTGACTTTGATTCCCATCTTAAAACATTACGAGAAGTAGCTGATTGTCTGCGCAGTGCTAAATTGACGATTAACATCGAAAAGTCGCTTTTGCGTCAAGCAAGTCCGCTACTTGGGTTTCATGATTGGAGATGGAACTCTGAAAACTGACCCCGAGAAAGTAGCAGCGGTGGCGGATTTCCCTATACCCCGCTCTGCTAAACAAATCCGTAGATTCCTCGGAATGACGGGTTGGTATCAGAGATTCATCCCCAATTATGCGATCCTGGCAGCTCCTATTACGGACTGCTTAAAGAAGATCAAGAGTTTCTCCTGGACAGAAGAAGCGCAGCAGGCTTTTCAAAATCTTAAACAAGCTATGTGCAGTGCACCGATTCTGACAACACCTGACTTCTCCAAAAAGTTTTATATACAATGCGATGCTAGTACCTCTGGTGCAGGCAGTGTACTTTTTCAAGTTGATGAGTCAGGCGCTAAAAGACCCATTGCTTACATGTCGAAAAAGCTCAACCCAGCACAGCGCAACTATAGCATTACTGAGTTGGAATGCTATGCAGCTGTGCTGAGTGTGAACAAATTCAGAGCTTACGTTGAAGGACATCCATTTACCATCATCACGGATCATGCTAATCTGAAGTGGCTGATGAGCCACTCAGATCTCTCCGGACGATTGGCTCGATGGAGTTTAAAACTGCAGGCTTTTGACTTCCAGATGGAGCATCGCAAGGGTTCGCAGAATGTGGTCCCTGACACTTTGTCCCGCGCACACACTGAAACGGCAGAGGAGTTGAAAGTAAGTGCAGTCGACGTAGACTTAAACTCGCCATATTCTCCATGGAAGAGTATGAGCAGTTGAAATCGGCTGTACTTGCTAACCAAACAACTCCCTGATCTCTGTGTCTCGGACGGGTACGTTTACAAGAGGAACCAACCCCGAAGCGGTAACTCGACGCAGGAGGACTTAGCCTGGAAGCTGTGGGTTCCATCGGGTCTGGTGGAAGGTTTGATCCGTGAGGCTCCTGAGTCACCTCAGTCAGCGCATGGAGGATTTCACAAAACATTAGCTAGACTCTGCGAAAAATACTACTGGCCTTGCATGGTAACACATGTACGTGCATACGTAACAAGTTGTCAAGTATGCAAGGAGACAAAAGCGCCTAACACCATTTTACGACCGCCTATGGGCAAGCCTATGGAAGCTCAGCGTCCATTTCAATTTCTTTACATTGACTTTCTTGGACCTTATCCCCGCACTAAACGTGGCAACACAGTTATATTTGTCGTATTAGACGGCTTTACTGAGTTTGTCCTAATTAAGCCTATGCGAGCAGAGCGAGCAGGCTTAGTATGTCGCTTCCTCGAGGAAGATGTCTTCTCTGTCTTCGGAGTACCTGAAACCATCTTCTCCGACAATGGCAGGCAGTTTGTCTCTACCATCTTTCAAAAACTCCTGAGCGACTATACTATTAAACATGTCAAGACTGCTAAATACTCTCCGCACCCTAATGCTTCGGAACGCGTGAACAGGTCCATCCTGTCAGCCATTCGCGCTTACTCGACTGATGACCATAGCTCGTGGTATTTACACCTACCAGCCGTTGGGAGTGCGCTACGCTCGTCAGTGCACCAATCAATCGGCACTGACCCCGTTTTATGCTCTCTTTGGCCACCACATGATACAGCATGGATCAGCTTATCCCCTACTTTGGCAGCTGCAGACCGTCTTCAGTTGCTTCGCTCCCGTATCTACAACCACCTTCAGAATGCGCATGAAAAGCACGAAAAGGCCTACAATACGCGCTGTCGCGACGTCACATACACTCCCGGTCAGGAAGTGTATTGTAGAGTCTTCGCACAGAGCGACATGCCGAAGGGTTTTAGTGCGAAGTTGGCTAATAAGTTTGCGAAGGCAAGAATAGTTAAGCGCGTGGGACAGAGTTTATATCAGCTGGAGGACATGCAAGGCAAGTCCTTGGGAACATTCCATGCCAAAGAAATCAGGCAGTGAAAGTCATCCAATAGTATACAGTTTAATTTCATTAGTCCGTCCGTCCATTCTTAATCCGTCCGAAAACTTTCAGTCGGCTCAGTCGGTAGAGCATGAGACTTCCCTCAGGGTTGTGGTCGTGCCACACGTTGTTTTAATCCAGCAGTGAGGAAGATCTGAACTTTCCAGCTTCTCATTATAGCTTGGAGGGGAAAGATCTGTCTCTCTGTTTGAGGTGGGAATGACCGGCTATCCCTCTTCCTCTCATCAGGGAATGAAGTGGTACCGGGGACTGCCAAGGCAGCGTGCCAGCGTCAGATCCTGGGATGATATTGTGCCTCCATTGAGTCCGAGTAGATCCTGTCTCACTCTTTTCAGCTCCTCTCTCATCGGACGCTAGAGCTACAGGCCTCTACAGAGAGACCCGCGTTGTAATGTGAGCCATGCCTTACATATTCAACGTGCATTTTATACCCTGTGGTTGTCGCCCCTGCTAGCTGCCACGGATGTAATCTTTTGGGAAGAAGAAGATCATATACGTGACAGCTGTCAGAAGATTGACAACAGAAAGAGGTAAGTGGAAAAATAATCAAAATATTTTCCGTTTAAATTCGAGCCATCCGACCTCTGATGAGCTCTTATTAAATAATTCTCGATCCCACAGCAAATTATCCATTCGCGACCTAATCAAGTGCAATGAAGACAGCACTTCTACAACACTTGGGGTGCACATGTTAGTAACGCTGTTAGCGTGTAACCATTTCTCCGCCTTCATCGGAAGCCAAGGCGTGTATATTATCGCCGCCTTCGTTCTATTAAGCGGCAAGAAAAACCACCGCAGACAGGAATTCTCAAAGAAAAATTTGCAGCTCCTTTTTGGCTACCACAACCTGCGTTGGTTGGGCCACCACATTCCTCCATCCCTCTTGGTGACAACGAGGCACTAAGGGAAGGATAAAATAGAAATTAACACGAAGGTAACAGGATCTAGAAAAAGGTAATTCTTTTAATCTCATAAAGATGTTTGCGAAAATCATACGAGATTTTCCCCACAATTCATAGGCACGTGCCGTGACATCTTCTGTATCAAAACTCACAGAAAAACGGCTCCACTCGTCTCCGCATCAAAACTAAAGGAAAGAAAAACAAATATAGTTCTGAGGAAAAAAAAAATTCTCACGCCCCACAGCCTGACAATTAAACTATTTTGGCGACTTCATCAAGTGATGCCCGTCCTGGCGGTCAGAAGGTCGGTACAGGGGACACCAGATTCCTGCGGTGCAGGCATAAAAACCACCAGGGAAACGAATGACCATGCGGGGTGTGTCATTGATAAGATCGTTCATCAAGGAAAAAGTATGGCATTCCAACAAATGCAGGCCTAGGAGTGTATAAAGGTTTCCTTTTTTTTATGTTATTATTATAAAGATATAAGTTGCATGTCAAAAAAGTACAGCCGTGAAGAAGTACGAAACAAAAAAAAAATAATAAGACAAAAAGTTGGACCCTAGTTAAATATTAGGGAATCTTTTTGATCAGTTCGAGTAGCTCATGCTAAGTTATACAAATTAATTATTATTATTCAATATACGTTTTATCGCTCTCGAGTTAGCGTAAATACAAAAAGTCGCTTTTACGTGGATTTAATTTTATCAGAGATTTTCGATTGCTTTTATAGTGCCGTATTTGATATCCAATAGACCGCATTTATCCCTTGTTTTGAAGATGAATTTCTAAGTATAGATACAGAGTGTCTCATAGTATGATATTTAGTTAAGTGCCGTGAAAGTGGTACACAATTTTGGAATTTTAGACAAAGTGAACTAAGCGCGCATATTGTTGGAATTAACTTCTAAGGATAACGTTATTAGGTTGTTTTAAAGAAATTATAAAGTTGGTCAATTATTTCAGTTAAAAGCATATAGAAGGGAACGTAAACGTTATAAAATTAGCTTCATAGAGAAGATATCAGAATGTCGTATCATCCTGTCATTACTTAAGTACGATTATTTGAGAATATTTTTATTGCAGGTTAATTCGTAGGAAATAAGTGTTTTGAAATTAGTAATTAATTGCTCACTTATGCCTAATCAATAGATAGAACTAATCAATAGATAGAAGTGAATAAACCTGAAAAGAGAGAGAGCCACTCACCTCATCGTGAGGACCCCGCCCAACGACGTAGCGATAATCATGGCTGCCCTAAGGAAGGATGACGAGGAGAGAGAGAGAGAGAAAAAAATGAGTTTCATTCAGACCCATATAAATCATGTTTTAATTCAAGAAAAATAAAATTTTTGTTTTTGAGAAAAAGGAGTTACCCCCTCCGTTGGAGGGCACACGACCGTCTAGCCGAAGGCTAGGGCCTATTTACCCCTTTGCAATAGGGCTCGGACGAACTAGCAAAATGTATACTACAAGACTAATGTATATATATAAAAGTATACTACAACTAGTGTATATCAAACAATATTTACAATGTGCATATATTTATCTCACTAAGATCTATCCAAACTCAACCTAATGGCCTATAAAATTCAATTAAAGATTTCGAAAAAAAGCATTCATATATATCTACTACATCTAACAGTATACAAGCATTTTTATAACTCTAAGAAAGAATAATGCGCATTATTATTTTCTTCAATTTCCTTACTAACATTCTCAATAACTAGCGCTAATCAGAAAATTATGCCTTGATGTCTGTACTAGATTTTCTAAATTTTAAATCAATAAAGCTAAAGCTGATATTTAAAAAAAAATTCAGTTCAATTTGTACATTTCTCAATTTCAATACTCTTATACATATTGGACGATACCAGTCCAAAAGATAAAGATAAAAAAACCACTTTGTATTATAGCCATGATCCCGTCTATGTCCATTGCTAATAAGCATGTTTACAATTCTCGCACATTTAAATGTCATCAGATAGAAAACTGTTATTGATAAAAGAATAAAGCGTGTTTACACGCCAACTGTACACTTTTTCTTTCTTGTTTTTATTTATGGCTAAATATATATAAAAATGGAAAAATTCATAGTGATTGTATATGTATAGATATATATTATATAAAAAAAATTTAGGCTGCGATCAATTTTCAACACAAAAATTTTTTTATAAGTCAATTATTTGAAGACACTGTTTTATAATCCAAAAATACATACGATTATGTACGCACTTAATTCTTCACTTAAACTTGTTTAAATTTTCGGTTTGTCCGTTTTCCCCTTTATGATTAATAATCATTCCCGACGGTATTGCACTAAAAGGTCTTGTTATGTTTACACTAGTTGAAAGTCTAATAACTCTGTCACGCATCGTAGTATTGCTTTTTTATGTTGACTGATTCGTGGCCAATGATTTTATAGATCTTTTCTCCTTATCGAAGATTTTGAATGTCGTTGTCTATTACAAATAAGCATCTTTACAATTCTCACACATTTAAATTTTACTAGACCGAAAAATGTTTTGATAAAGGATAAAGCGTGTTCACACGCCAACTATTACACTCTTTCTTTCTTGTTTTTATTTACGGCTAAATATATATATAAAAATGGAAAAATTCATAGTGATTGTATCCAAAAATACATACGATTATGTACGCACTTAATTCTCCACATAAACTTATTTAAATTTTCGGTTTGTCCGTTTTCCCCTTTATGATTAATAATCATTCCCGACGGTATTGCACTAAAAGGTCTCGCATTGTTTACACTAGCAGTGTAATTTGTAAAGATTGTGAGTAATACACGATTTCAGTATAAATTCTAGTAACTCTGTCACGCATTGTAATATTGCTTTTTTATGTTGACTGATTCGTGGCCAATGACTTTATAGATCTTCTCTCCTTATCGAAGATTTTTAACGTCGTTGTCTATTACAAATAAGCATCTTTACAATTCTCACACATTTAAATTTTACTAGACCGAAAAATGTTTTGATAAAGGATAAAGCGTGTTCACACGCCAACTATTACACTCTTTCTTTCTTGTTTTTATTTACGGCTAAATATATATATATATATATATAAAAATGGAAAAATTCCTAGTGATTGTATGTGTATAGATATATATTATATAAAAATTTAGGTTGCGGTTAATTTTGCGCAATGCTTTGGTTCAAAAAAAAATTTTATTAGTCAATTGATTTGAGGACACTTTTTATAGTCCAACATACATACGATTATGTACGCCCTTAATTCTTCACATAAACTTATTTAAATTTTTGGTTTGTCCGCTTTCCCCTTTATGATTAATAATCATTCCCGACGGTATTGCACCAAAAGGTCTTGTTATGTTTACACTAGTTGAAAGTCTAATAACTCTGTCACGCATCGTAGTATTGCTTTTTATGTTAATGGACATCCTTTCTGATTCTTGAAGATTGTCGATTACTTTGTCCATTGCTAATAAGCATTTTTACAATTCTCGCACATTTAAATGTCAACAGATAGAAAACTGTTATTGATAAAAGAATAAAGCGTGTTTACACGCCAACTGTTACACTTTTTCTTTCTTGTTTTTATTTATGGCTAAATATACATATATAAAAATGGAAAAAGAAAAAAAAAAGAATCGTATAGTGGATGCATATGTATCTATATATATTATAAAAAAATAAATTGCTGCGGATCCAATTTCTCACTATATTTATAAACTTGAAATCATACCATAGCCAAGCGATTTTATGTTACACAAATACTCCCTGTACTCTGCTTCGGTCCACCTTAATCCACCTTCTATTTTCCTTTGATGTGCGATTTTCCTGCATATTCAAAAGCACTACCGCGGCCATATCTAAATCCTCAACTTTCCACAGTTCTTGTAAAATTTTCACTAAACTTTCTACAAAACTCGCGTGCATTTAATCGTCGTAGTCATTATTGTTAATATTCGGCATGAAAATCTTCACATCACCTTTTAACTCCACTTCAAATGTACCAAACTATTTTCAAGGCAAGAGTCCTTTCACATGTGAACCGCTCAACTTCAAGTTCTGTACCTCACTGCCGAATACATTTCATTCTGCCACTCATCTACCCGCCGGCTAACACACGTACACTCTCACAGCTTACCGCTGCCGGCTTCCAACTTTTCATGCTCTTTTCGCTTTCAAACGGTGTCATCAGGCCACTTGATGCCAGATGTCCATTTTCAATCGCAAATCTCTTGCAATTTTCTGCTTTGACTTGCAGATCATTCTATTTTTAGAATAAATTTTGCATTTTTTGGCTGTAATTTTTCATTTTTTTACCGGCGGCTGAGGATTTTTGTCGTTTGTTTCGTTATTTCTCCCGTTTATAGGCGGGGCTTGGGTGTGTGCAGTTATGCGAACAGTTGCAATTTCTATTGAAATGCAACTTTTAGCAATTTTTGTGGGAATTTATGTGCAAGAGTTGAGAGATTATATGAAGATGATTTAATTGAATTAAATCATCTTCTTCAGCTCTTCGCACACCGATTTTAACGTTTGAGGGGTTTTTGAGAAGGAAATTTTATGCTCTACCGAATGCCGAATATTATGCGCGTATAAAAATTTTTATCCCTTTTCAGGTTTTCTTGTTTCAGGTATTTTGCAGGTGAAAAACAAAAATGTGTATGCTCTTGGATTCGGCTATAGGAGCCGGATCTAGTGCCCTGAAATGCAGGTAAGTATTGTGGGGTGCCTGGAAATTCGAGTTAGGATGTCTCAATGCTGGAGCAGGGGCAAAGGTTTGATGATGGGCATAACCTCAATGGTCTAGTCAGAGATAAGGGATTCGGCTCGCATGGCTGAATCCAAATTTCACCCAGTATATATCTACCCTGTGCCCAATGGGACCTAAATTGACGTGGTGGTCAGATAATCCTGAACCACTGGATAATCTGTAAAGGCGACCATAACAGACTTTTGTGCACAAAAGACCCCTGCGTTACAGTTGATTAATTTATTGTCTGCCATAACTTACCTTAACGTAGATTGATTTTCGCCATTTTGTTTTTGTCTTTGAGCTTTACATGATGAGTGCTCAGTTGGAGTCACTTTCTTTAGTCTTGGTAGTTTATTGAACTTTTATACTTACGCCATCGAAGATAATATAGTTGGTTTGGAATTTACAAATTAGGATACCTAAGTTATATATATAAATCGAGATTACATGTGTATTTTACCTTACCGTATAATTAACAGTCAATTTTGTTGTAGTTTATGAATTAAATACGCTAAGTAATGAAAAGAAAAAGAACAGGTTTGAAATACTCAAGGATTTGAATGTTAACATTGTTAATTTAATATAATTATATGAGCTAACTTTGTCTTTGTTTCAGGTACTCCGATGAAGCTTCTTGTCCCTCTTGTCCTTCACTCCCTCATCCCTTATCCCTTCTCCTAGATTTGCATGTTGTTTATTTTTGATTTGATATAACTTTGTTTTCAGCATCCCTTTATAGTTTGGGCCTGCATCCTAGCCAGATGCAGGATAGAGGTGGGTTAGTTACTGAACTGTCAGTCTAGGGGGTACATTTTCTTTTTGGTAAAATTTTCATGACAGTTCAGTGTGGCTAGGAACAGCAGGTGATACCAGACCTGTTGTTCTTCCTTTCTTCCTTTCTATCCTTTGTGGCAGACCTGAAGGAAGGATTCCACAACCTTCTTTCGCCACAGGCACGCGGAATTCTGTTTGTAGATGTGTGATGATGTTCAAGGACCTACACTCCATACCGACGAGCTAGGACGTGCTGAAAGCTAGCGCGTGCCACTTGAACATCCTGCGGCAACTTCACGTTGCTCATCCGCACGCACATACATTACATTGGTATTTACTTTCGTCTAAAAATTTGTATTTCAAATATTATATTTGTGGAGAAGAAGAACGTTATCGATGCTACAATTATACATATCATTTAGAATTAAATAAACTTCATGTTGGCAAGCTGTAAAAAAATCAAAAACTCCGAATAAGAGATGTTGTGATCGCTTGAACATCTTTAAACTCAACCTTCCAACGATGCATATGTTTATTCCTATTCGTTTTAAATCTATAAGTTCCATATCTACGAAAAATGCGTCATTTTTTGTACTTCTTCTAATTAACTTTTTTCCTTGAAATTATCTATAATAAATTTTGAAAAAAACAAAAACAAATTTATACAAATGCGTGATAAATTTTTAGTACAAGTATAGCAGTTTAAAAATAATTATTTTTGAAAGCTTTCTGGATTATCCAGATACCATACTCTATATCAGTAACATTGATAAATATATGTGCATCAACTCCAGGTCAGAGTTTATGAAAGTTTCCTGCTAAATCAACGCTCTCGGAAAAGTTTATCTTAACTCGCGTGCTTACTTTATATCTTATATATTTTATATATTTTTAAAACTACATATTTATTATAGTTGATCACAATATATTAACTGGACATAGTTGTACATACTTTAAATTTTCTAACTAATTATTAATTTTATAAAATTTTAGTTGCTGAGCATTTGATCGCCCAACATAGTGCTATTAAAATGCTACATTCAAGAGTAAAATTGGTTTTATTATATATAAATGCTATAGAGTGTGGGAAATTGTCTCCAAACCAGGAAATATTAAGAGAAGCTTATGCACTTAGTCACCGTCTTCCAGTCGTACAAAGTCCGTCATTTCGACAAGAATTTTATACGGTGAGTATTTTAATTTTGTGTATTTTTAATTCTAAAAACTTGTTAAATTTTTTAAGCAATCAAACGATGTTGGCCTTATAACGTATTTAGGCGCATTAACTAAAGGTTGCAATGATATGAATCACTTTGTCAACAAATTCAACGTTTTGTATGACAGGCAAGGAATGGGAAGAAGAATGAGAGGGTTATTCTTTTAAGACAAACATAATGTAAAGTGGTCATTTCAAAATTTCAGTAAATATATAAAATAACTTAAAAATAGTTTTTATTGAGTATCTGTTATATTTACTTTTACCTGCAAGGAACTATTGGTATATCATAAGTGACTTATAAACTATGTGTTAGGTAACAAATTAGATATTATTAAGATTTGGAATTTATTTATGTTTCCTGATAAGGAATATATGGTTCTTTAGTTCCCGTAACCCCATATAATGAGAAAAGAACTTCACCCGATTCGAGAAAACGATTGCAAGTGGACGTACAATTTAAAGTGGATTCTGAACCACCGATATTTCTCTGCAACCCCTTATGACCTTATTATCGTAATCTGTTATCAGCAGAAAACAACCATGGGTCGTCGTCAGTGGGACCTCCGGAATGGAAGACCAACATGTTATCATCGGCGAATATTCGGTGCAACAAGTTTAGTATGAAATGCTTAAATATTTTATGACTATTTAGAATTTTCTATACAGTCAAATATTAAACAAGTTAAAGATGATGTGAACGAAATTAGAAATGAGCTAGTGAATGTCGAGAAGCGCCACACGACCAATTTGATCACTGAAGTGGCTATAAGAAGAAGTAACAGTTGTCAAATATTCGTTTTTTTATGATTCGGAATTTCAATGTTTTTTGAGTTTTTCGACTGCTTTTATTTGTTTTTTTCATATTGCGCTAATGTTATTTGGTACGTTTTTGTTGATGAAGTTTTGTTGACTGCTCGGGAGTGTTCCTGTTGAGAAGGCGCCTACTGGATTGACGCTGTCAATAGCCGTGATCTCTTGCTGGCTCTGCATTGCTGTCTGGATTCTTCGTTTCACATTGGCTGTGTTCCTATTGTTTTCGACGGCTTTTTATAGGGATTCTGGATTGGTTCCTGTTTTTGTTTTCTCTTTTGCTGTTGTGAGCGCCATCTCTGCCTCAGCCGACTGATCATCATTTAGTTTGGATTCCTACCTTTTTTCGCCGCATGCGTTTTGGAATTGTTTATTTGTTTGTCTTCGCTACTTCCACGGCTCCTCAATCTGTAGTTTTTATTTACTGCCAATATTCTGTATTATTTTTAACATTAATTATCAACAATTGCAATGCTTGTTTGAAAGAAATTTTAGACAACGCCATTATTTGCGATGGGATTTGCGGCAATTCGTTTCACTCCACTTGCCTTAAGGGGGTCACACCCCTGCTTAATTGATTTTAATAATATCTCAGAATATTCTCTCCAAATATTATGAAGAAATTCAAAATACTTTTTAAGATATAGCGTTTTAAACCTATGAACGCGCATGCAGAGAAATCGTCTTTCGTAGGTTTAATCGCATTTTTCTCAAAAGTACTTTTTTGAAATCGGTGAGAACGATTACAAAAAAACCACGCAACCACTTGACTTAATTTTTTAAAATTTTTTTAGTAACATAATATACTGTCGATAACCTAAAAAATCTTAAAGTAAATATCATTTTCAATTTTTTTTAGGTTTTAAGTGCAACAATTAGGGTGAAACTTCGATAAAATATTTAAAGGTTTTTTTTCTTTTAAAATTCTGTTTTTCATGATATTAGAGGTTCATCGACGACAAAAATATGTATAAATTATAATATATTTTTGTTTGGCTGTATCAGATCAAAAGAAAACTGTCGGGAGTGTCCACCAGTTGCCATTGTTTTAACTGCCGGCTTGACTTTGTAATGTATGTGTGTGCGGATGAGCAACGTGAAGTTGCCGTAAGATGTTCAAGTGGCACGCGATAGCTGTCAGCACGTTCTAGCTCGACGGTATGGGATGTGAGTCCTTGAACATCATCACACATCTACAATCAGAATTCCGCGTGCCTGTGGCAAAAGAAGGTGGTGGAATCCTTCCTTCAGGTCTGCCACGAAAGGAAAAAAAACGAGAAACAGAAAAACAGAAGCAAGAGCAACAGGTCTGGTGTCACCTGTTACCCTTAGCCGCACTGAACCATCTTGAAATTCGCAAAAACAAGAAACAAACTACCCCCATATGCGATGGTTCAGATACTAACCCACCACTTTCCTATACCTGGCTAAGGTATAGGCTCAACCTGTAAAAAATGCTGAAAAAAACAAAAAAAATTAAATCAAAAACATTGGGATAGAGGGAGAAGGGATGAGGAAAGCAAGAAGATGAAGAAGCGTTAGGGAATTCCTGAAACTAAAAGAAGTTATTTATAACATATTTAATTCAATAGAATATAAGAAAAAAAAACCTTGAAAACCATACTTATTTAGGTTAACTTAGCAGTCCATTACTAATATACACACTTAACTCTTACGCTACTTGAATTCTTAATTAAATATTATTTTTAAACGAAATATTAAATATTATTTATGTTGCGAAACTTATATATATTTTGATTAATAAAAAAATTAAGGTTCGATTTATTATTAAGATCTTGTTCGTTAATATTTCCTGGATATTTATACGGCTGTCATATTATATACGAATCAGGGAGTCGAAATGGGACCGCAACCGAAATTATAATTCGGTTACGGTCAACCGAAATCAAATTGGGTTTTTTAAACCGCAATTGCAACAACCTTAACCGTAATTAATTTTCTTCAATTCGGTTTCGGTTAGAACCGAAATGTAAAATTTCATTTTCGGTTTCGGTTAAAACCGAAATGTGAAATATAATTTTCGGTTTCGGTTAAAACCGAAATGTGAAATATAGTTTTCGGTTGCGGTTAAAAACCACGTAGATAAAATTTTCGGTTTCGGTTACAACTTAAACGTAAGGGTTAGAGTTAAATTGCTGTCGTTGGGATTTCTATATAATATAATGAAGTCATCCGACTCCCCTCTACTCCCTACCACCCTCCCTACATCTAGACATTTACTCCCCTTCACCACACCTCCCCGCCCCCTTCCCCGCCCCCTTCCCCGCCACTCCCCTTCCCCACCACTCCCCTCCCCTCCCACCCCCACCCTCCCCTGCCCACTCCCACTCCCCATCACTCCCCCCACCCCCTCTCCACTAGTCACTATCCACCCTCTTCCAGCAGACGGTCCCTTCATCAAGACATTTACCGAATATGCTATGTAATGAAGGTAGTGAAAAATCGCAAGACCGAACATATAATTTCTTCCGCGATTGGTACCAATTTAAATCGGTCTTTGAATTACGGTCTTTGAATTTCGGTCTTTGAATTTCGGTCTGGCGGTTACGGTCACATATTTTTAAGGTCTTTTTATTTCGGGACCATTTAATTTCGGTCGCTCTATTTCGGTACACTTTAAATTTCGGTTTTAATTTCGGTACCGAAATCAAGACCGGTTAAAACAACCGAAATATGACAGGTTTCGGTCCCGTTTCGACTCCCTGATACGAATAGTATTCAGTCTTAAATAAAATGATAAAACAATTCTCAAAAGATTCTAGATATTGAAGTATTACATCTCATTATTATATGTAGTCACTTACTGCATTCACTACACCCCATTTAAAAACTTTAATAATTGACTTTTTACCCCATTGTAATTAAATTACATCTTTTAGATGTCGGGCTGCAATTTTCAACTAATGTTTGTGCACAAACATAATAACATTCACCAATATAAAGGCTCTTAAGTAAATTATTTCATGATTGGAAAATTAATTTGCAACAACATCCATAGATAGTGGATTGCTAATAAATCAAAGAATCAAATAACTTCAAATATTCACTCTAACAAAAAAAAATGGCCTACACCGGTTGAATATTGTAACAAATATGACTTTTTGTTTTGAAGATAACGTAATTTAAACAATTGAAACAAACTTAACTTTTAAAGTAGCGAAAGATGTTTTAAACGAAAATCCAGGAACTGCACATTTAAAAAAAAAATACGCTAAAATCTTAATCGAATTCGAAGTTTTGGCCAATAATTAAAGATATGCTTGAATTATTTCGGCATAGCCTTGGAGCCGAATGACTGTTTTTATCATATCTGATTTGCAGTAATCATTATCTCAGCATATCTGAGATTCTGTACAATCTTTTATCTCCTAAATAAAACGCAATTTGGAATAATGGAACGAAATAAAATCTGTACAAAATTTTACACCGTGCTTGTGATATTGCTTACATAGCAATTCTTATAATAGGCTGACTGACTTACAGTAATTGGACATTTTCAGATCACCTTTTTGCTTGCAATAAAAACTGTCCACTAAAACTCAGTTATTCACAAGAAGATCACATGAAACCGAATAGTGTATCCATATCCGCTTGGAGGTTAGTAGAACTATTGATCACTTAAGATAGGCTTTATAAAACCTTGTACTTCTGCATGCTCTCGTTACTGCTCCTATGTACTCTACTTGGTCTAGCTACTTTATTTCTTAACTAAAGAATTAACCCTTCTAACTCAGAAGGCGCACTTCACAGGCAGAGGCCTGGAATCAATTGACCTATTCACCAGAATATAACAAATATTGAGATGAATGAGGCTCCCACAACCCTTGCAATAAAATATTAGTAAACAAAAAAACAAAAAACAAAATCTAGAACAATCCCAAACACTACAATCAGGGGTACAAAGACAACAGAGATCGTTTAAGCAAATCTTTAGTAAGAGCCAGGTCAAAAATAGGACACAAATTCACGGCTCTACACATGCGGTTAATAGGATCATGCATACCATAGTTAGAGCGAGAATGGATAACATGTAGTAAAGGCAATCTCCTTAAGCTATACGGGGTTTGCCTAAAAGTAACCAAACTTGCAAGAGTAAGAGAATCTATATTCAAGTTCAAAAGCTGATGAATAAATACTAGGTCAGCAATTCTACGACGTTCCTCTAACGAGTGCATATTAAGCAATCGGAGGCGATCCTCATAAGGAGGAAGCCTTAATGGGTCATTCCACGGGAGGTCCCTTAGAGCGAACCTAACAAAGTTCCGCTGCACCGATTCAATGCGTCTAGAATGGTCAGCATAGCAAGGAGACCAAACCTGAGATGCGTACTCAAGAATTGGTCTAACTAAAGAAAAAAATAAGTGAATAAGGGTCTGTCGATCACAAAACTCCCTTGACCACCGCTTAACAAAGCCAAGGACTGAATTACTTCGAGATACTATATGGTTTATGTGCAAAGTGAAATCGAGTTTCTTGTCTAGCTTTACACCGAGGTCAGTAACGGACTCCACACGACGGATATTAGTTTCCGCCAAGGTATAATCAAAGACGAGCTGATTGATGTTCCTAGAAAATGACATAACTTCACATTTATCCAGGTTAAGCTGCAGTCCATTTGTGGCACACCAACCCCTGAAGGTATTCAAATCATCCTGAATGCAGGAAGAATCATAACTGTTTCTAACGCATGAGAAAATCTTCATATCGTCTGCATAGATTAAAACTTTGGAGTGCTTAATCAGAGGGACAATGTCGTCAATGGCAAGAATAAACAGCAGCGGCCCCAGATGGCTACCTTGCGGTACACCAGATGAAGCCCTAACGACTCTAGATAAAGTATTACGGAAAGAGACACGGTAAGTCCTATCTTTTAAGTAAGAGCAGATCCAGTCGAGCAATAAAGGCGGAAAACCCAACCTTTCAAGCTTAAGCATAATCACGGGGTGAGGGAGCTTATCAAATGCCTTGCTAAAGTCGGTGTAGACACTGTCAGCATGTGTGATGTAAATTCCAGAAGGTTGGTTGTTGTCGATCTACCAGGCAGAAAGCCATGTTGATTAGATGACCCCTTACACTGCCCAACAAGCTGTGAGTATATAACAGATTCAAACAACTTGGGTATGCAGGAAAGCTTCGCGATTGGCCTATAATTTGTTATGGAGTTTTTAAGCCCCTTTTTATAAACAGGAATTATAAAGGAGTTCTTCCATAAGGTAGGAAATCTGCCGGCCTGAAGAGATTTGTTGAAGATGAGTTCCAATGGAGTGAGTAAAGCATCAGAACAGGATCTCAAGAATACAGGTGGAACACCATCAGGACCAAAAGAAAAGTCCAGTTTGAGTTCCTTGATAGCATTCATGATAATATCACGAGATATAATGGGCAAAGAAATGGAGGTAGCGGGACGATTTTGGATATGACCAAACTCTTCCAGGGAAGGCTCAAAGTTGCCTGATAAAAAGGCACCCTCAAAAAACAATGCAAAGTTATCAGCTATATCAGAAGCGCTACAACTAGAGGATCCATTATACCACATTGAAGATGGATAATTATCAGTTTTCTTTTTCAGATTTACAAATTTAAAAAAGGTACGAGGATCATTGTGCAAGCTACTGCGAACATTATCAAGGTATTCCCTGTATAAAGATGACGATAACGCTAAGAAGCATTCATGACAATAAACGAATTCAGAATAAGCTGACGCACTTCTACTGCTTAACTAGGTTTTCCATAACCGATTTTTTTTATTCTAGTATACCACGCGGGAGAATGAGAGGATGATCTCACCCGTTTAAGTGGTACACACGAATTAAACAGATCATAAATCCTATCATTAAACACGGAAACGCAATCGTCGATATCGTTATCATGAAAAAGAGATGGGAAATCAATTAAGAGAATCCTGTTCGAAAGATCAGAGAAGTCCGCCCTTTTAAAATCAAGAACGTACTGATCTACGTTGGGGTCAACAATATTAGAACCATCGTAACAAAAAGAGATAAAAATGGCCGGATGTAAACTGTCGATAGCGGATAAATTACGAGAAGTCGGTTCGGCTATAGTGTTACTCGAATCAGAAGAAAACATGAGATCTAACTGCCTTGCCATAGAGTTCTTTACATCACTCATTTGGTGTAAACCAGAGGAGGAGATGGCGTTAAGAAAATGGGAGTCCTTAGCAGTAAGACAATTTGAAGGAAGGTAGTCATCATCATCAACGTAGAATACCCATTGAACGTTGGGTAAGTTAAAGTCACCAAGAAGGATGATTTCGTCGTCTGGGTTCGTCATATTATTAATTAAATCTAGGCTAAGCATTAAAATATCGTAAAGACTTCGACCATCTGCATCAGCATGGTTTGTCAAGTTTGGAGGGATATAACAACATAGAAGGAATATATTCATCTTTCCCAGAGCTATCTTAAGAGCTAAGAGCTCGATTGTGAGCGTGACGGATAAAGCAGGGATATTAACCAAACTGCAATCCAAGTGCGATTTGCATGCAACCAACACGCCACCTCCACGTGCCATGGAGTCAGAGTATCTATCCTTTCGAAAAATCTGATAGGACTCGTCCAGAATTTCTACATCAGTAAAACCGCAATGAAGCCAGGTTTCGGTCAGAGCGATGACGTCGTAACAACAGGCAAGAGAAGCCTGAAATAACTGGCTGGATCTTGTTCTTAATCCCCTTACATTTTGGTAGTAAAGGGATAGCCTTTCTAGTTTTTTTGGTTGGTAGCAGAAGTTCTATTCTGAGTGTCTCCCGCGACCCTACGACGGGGCAGCAATGATATTCTCGGGCCAGAAATCGGGGGCAGACAATATCTCAAAAAGTTCTGGGGACGATGTCAACTTAAAAGACGACATGAGTTCTTGAGAATGGCGAGATCCTAGAAATTGACAACGGAGGAGTGCTGAGTCATCAACACCACTCCTCTCCCTCACGTAACCAACAATGTCGTCAACGTAAGTCGAGGGATCAAGACGGGAAACAAAAAAGGACCGCGGTAATTGCGCAATCTTCAGGGTGAAACCCTCATTTCTAGAAACATTAACTGATCTTAATTGATTATTAATTGCGTCATGCGATGGTTGAGGGCCAGACTGAGGGGGGCCAGGAGATATGTTCCCAGCTGGCTCCGATGCAGGGGGAACACGAGCAGCACTACGACGACGCCTCCGTCTACGAGCGGTCTGCGGTCGGCGCGGCGGCTGGTCAAGTACGGGCAAGGCATTGTCCACAGAGCGAGAAGGTGGTGGAACTACCGCCAGCCCCGAGGAAAAAGTTTCTTGATATTCGCTGGCAGAAGTGGGACACGGAGAAGAATGATGGGGTTCGGTGCAGGGTGGCGAGACAGAAGGCTGCAATCGAGAAGAACCCGAGTGATGCGAGGACAGGAAACTCAGGTCAGAAGCAATAGAGCCCAGCACCTTGGAGTTAGCGGATACAGCCTCAGAGTAAGCACTCAGGTCACATTTTACCTGCTTTACACCCCGGCGGATGTCGTCGACAATAGGGAGGATGGGTGATGGACCCGCTGAAGAAGACACGCTCGGGTCGAGACCAGCAAGAGAGGCATGAATATCATCCAGAGAGCCCGAGAGCGGCAACATTCGAGAGGACATCTCCTGCGACCTCGCCAAGAGGACACCAGAGTTTGACTCAAGAGTGTCAACGATGGCCAGCAACCTATCCATTTTATTGGACAAGGTGTACGTGTCATCCGACAGATGATGAAGGTCAGCCCAGCGAGAAGAGAAGCCGCTAACCTTACCGGCAACGAGGAAGAGGTCACCGGAGAGCGCATCGACCATGCTTTTCACCAACCTCAGGACGTGGCAGGGCTTAATGTCGGAGCATTCTTTGCACGTCGAGGAACCAGATGTTCTGGTTCGTGGTTGGTTATGATGACACAAAAACCAGATGTAAAAGAAAATGTCAGCAATGGAGAACAATAAAAAGTCAGTCGATAAAAAAATAGTCAAGTCGTTAAAAAAGAAAGAAAAAAAAAGAAAAAAAGAAATAAATAAATTAAGACAAGACAAGATTTAAAAAATAATAAAAACGAAATAAATAAATAAAAGAAAAAAGATAGAATCAACCATTCACAAAAATACAATCAAAACACGAAAACCAACAAGAACAAAATTAATACCAAAAATCAAAAGCAAACTACAAACGGGAAAAGGGCAGTGAACCTCCCAGACAAAACAACCAAATACAAACAACACAACAGCACAAAATCAATCGAACCATGAAAACAGATAAGATGACGCAATAAACAAATGCGGAAACGAACAGTGACGCCAAGCAGATAACCGCACCGAAATTCAAAAAAATGCACCGGTAAGTGATACCGTAGAATGCATGTGAGAGCACGAAAACCATATAAACAAAAACATATACACACAATCGCAATGGCAAGACTAACGGATCGAGTCAGAAAACTGAACAGCAACAAGCCAAAGACGGGTCGAAAATTAGACAAAAATGAACACCACACAGAAAATCACAGAACACACTAACCAAAAATAGCGATACAAAAATAATAATAAAATTGCACTGTAAACCGCAAGGAAAATTTCCGAGACAGGTGACAAGAAAACAGGTAAACTTTGTAGTGGATTGCGACACACAGCACCAACTAGCACAATTTCACCAAAAAACGTTTCTCAGACGCAAATACGCTTTCAGAATCCAGAACCAAACAAAACACAAACTACACAGCAGATCGCAAAGAAAAAACCAATAAGCCGGAGAGAAAAACCAAAGCACGTCTGCACTACACGAAATCAGAACTCGAAAAAGAAACCATGCTTACTTGACTCAAATGCATAAATATAAATATATTAATATGTAAATAAACAAAAACCTTATACTCCAGGAGTAGGTGTATGAGCTCTCGCTGTGATGGAATATTCAACCCTAATTCTTCTGTCATCTATATCCATACCTGAGCACTGTTCCTTTGCAACTTTGGCATCTTCGGAGCTCTCAAAGTATACGAAGCAGAAACCTCGAGATCTTCCACTCTTGGCAGCACTAACAACGTGCACACGTTTGATTGGCCCAAATTTGGAGAAAATCTCCTTGCTTTTGTGTACAGTCGCATAAATGCTCAATGCAAATAATCCTAAACAGCAACTCTGTTGAGGATGTTCCCTTGTTCCAACAATCCTTCGTGTTTGAGATAAAGGACTACGAGATTATGATTTTCGCCGTTCTTTAACTTTTGCGATCGTGTGGTGAGTAAGACCTTGATCGTGATCTGCTGTTTGAGTACTTATTTTCTGTACCTTCGTGGTGTTCGAGACTTTGAACGTGACCGATGGCTTCTCGAATTTATCGTTTGCCTACAATAAATTAATAGAATATTACCTTCGTTCCACATAAAGGATGCCGCGGATAAAAAGGGATAAAGTTAAAAGTTTTTTTTTTCACTTACCTCTTGCAGTTGTCGTCTTCAGGCAGCTGTCACGGAATGTATGCCTCTTCTTAACAAAAGCACAGTATTCATGGCAGCTTACGGAGACGACAACTACAGAAGTACTTGGTAACTCTAAAATTGTGTGTAAAAGCGACTTCCCATTTCAGCACCCAGATGGGGCGAAATATTACGAATAATGGCTCACATTACAACACAGGTCTCTCTCTCAAGGCCTGTAGCTCTAGCGATCCGATAAGAGAGGAGCTGAAGAGAGTGAGACAGGATCTACTCGAGTTCAATGGAGGCACAAGATCATCCCAGGATCTGGCGCTGGCACGCTGCCGTGGCAGTCCCCGGTATCACTTCATTCCCTGATGAGAGGAAGAAGGATATCCGCTCACTCCCACCTCAAACAGAGAGTCAGATCTTTCCCCTCCAAGCTCTAATGAGAAGCTGGAGAGTTCAGATCTTTCTCACTGCTTGATAAAAACAACGTGTGGCACGACCACGACCCTGAGAGTAAGTCCCATGCTCTACCGACTGAGCACAAGCATTCCTGTCTAGGACGCGGACGGACGGACTAAAAAAAAAATGTTCGGACTGATTAAGAATGGACGGACGGACTAATGAAATTGAACTGTCTACTATTGGATGACTTTCACTGTCTCATGTCTTTGGCGTGAAAGGTTCCAATGGACTTGCCTTGCATGTCTTCCAGCTGGTATAAACTTTGCCCAACACGCTTAACGATTCTGGCTTTGTTTAACTTATTTGCCAACTTCGCACTGATACCTTTCTGCATGTCGCTCTGAATAAAGACCCTACAGTACACTTCCTGACCGGGAGGGTATGTAACGTCACGACGGCGCGTATTGTAGGCCTTTTAGTGCTTTTCGTGCGTGTTTTAGAGGTGTTCATAAATGCGTGAGCGAATCAACTGGAGACGGTCTGCCCTGGGCAGGACTGAGAATTCTCCAGATTTCAGCTGGTTTAGTTGTCGCAAGACTGGATATGCTGTGCCATGCTGTACCATATGGTTGCCGAAGAGAGCATAGTATGGGTCTGTGCCGATGGATTGATGTACTGAGGTGCGCAAGGGACTCCCAATGGCGGGAGGTGTAAATCCCATGACCTATGGTCATTTTGCAGATATGCACGGATGGTTGACAGAATGGACCTGTTAACTCGCTCGGAGGCATTAGGGTGCGGCGAATACTTAGCGGCCTTGACATGTTTAATGGCATAGTCGCTCAGCAGTTTCTGAAAGATGGTAGAGAAAAACTGCCTGCCATTGTCGGAGAAGACGGTTTCAGGTACCCCGAAGACAGAGAAGATATCTTTCTCGAGGAAGCGACATACTAAGTCTGCTCGCATGGGCTTAATTAGGACGAACTTAGTAAAGCTGTCTAATATGACAAATATAATTGTTGCCGCGTTTAGTGCGGGGATACGGTCCTAGGAAGTCAATATATAAGAATTGGAAGGGACGCTGAGCTTTCATAGGCTTGGGTGGTCGTAGAATAGTGTTAGGCGCTTTTGTCTCTTTGCATACTTGACAGCTTGTTACGTATGCACGTACATGTGTTACCATGCAGCGCCAGTAGTACTTTTCGCGCAGTCTGCTTGGCGTTTTGTGAAAGCCTCCATGAGCTTCCGCCAGACCCGATAGAACCCAAAGCTTCCACGCTAAGTCCTCCTGTATCGAGTCACCGCTTCGGGGTTGGGTCCTCTTATATACGTACCCGTCCGAAATACAGATCATGGAGTTGTGTTGGGTTAGCAAGCACAGGCGATTTTATTAGGTGCTGGAATTAATTCGTAGCGTTTTTTTAATGAAAAAAAATATATATTACCAATAGAAAATAACAAAATACACTAATGAAAGTATTGCCCATCGCTTTCTACCATCTTTCGGGCAGGGTACGAATACCGTGTCGGAAGAACGCCTCGTCTTTTGATGCAATCCACGAATCGACCCATTTTTGACACTCTTCGTAAGAAGTGAACTTCTGCTCAGACAGACTATGAGCCATCGAACGAAACAAATGGTAATCTGAAGGAGCGATATCTGGAGATTTCGGCGGGTGGGGTAGGACTTCCCATTTAAGTGTTTTTAGGTACGTTTGTACCGGTTTTGCGACGTGCGGACGACGCACGACTCAATCGCATCAACTGCAGTCGGTAGCAATCCCCAGTTATGGTTTCCTTCGGCTTCAGCACTTCATAATAAATCACACCCCTCTGATCCCACCAAATACACAGCTTCGGCTGGCCAGGTCGCTCCTTGTCTTCCAACTCGAAATCACCAGCTTTGAAACGTGCAAACCACTTCCGACATGTTTGCTCAGCTAGAGCATGTTCACTATACACTTCCACTAAAATACGATGAGCTTCAGCAATACTTTTTTTCATAATAAAATAATGAAGTAAAACTCCCCGCAAAAACACTATATTCGGCACAAATGTTGACATATTTAATAAATTATAAAATGCCGTTCAATGATAGCTGTTTCAAGATTAATATATTACTGTCGGTAACAACGAAATACTGTCCTACCTACGCCATCTCTCGTAAGACGCTACGAATTAATCCCAACACCTAATAACTGCTCATACTCTTCCATGGTGAAGTATGGCGAGTTTAAGTCTACGTCGACTGCACTTACTTTCAACTCCTCTGCCATTTCAGTGTGTGCTCGGGACAAAGTGTCAGGGACCACATTCTGAGAACCATTACGATGCTCGATCTGAAAGTCAAAAGCCTGCAGCTTTAAACACTATCGAGCCAATCATCCGGAGAGATCCGAGCGACTCATCAGCCACTTCAGACTGGCGTGGTCAGTGCTGATTGTAAATGGATGTCCTTCAACGTAAGCTCTGAATTTTATCACACTCAGCACAACCGCATAGCATTCCAGTTTAGTAATGCTATAGTTGCGCTGTGCTGGATTAAGCTTTTTGGACATGTAAACAATAGGTCTTTCAGCGCCTGACTCATCAGCCTGAAAAAGTACACTCCCTACACCAGAGATGCTAGCATCGCATTGTATATAGAACTTTTTAGAGAATTCGGGTATTGTCAAAATCGGTGCACTACACATAGCTTGTTTAAGATTTTGAAAAGCCTGCTGTGCTTCTTCCGTCCAGGAGAAACTTTTGCTCTTCTTTAAGCAGTCCATAAGAGGAGCTGCTAGGGTCGCATAATTGGGGATGAATCTCTGATACCAACCCGTCATTCCGAGGAATCTGCGGATTTGTTTAGCAGAGCGGGGTATAGGAAAATCCGGCAGCGCTGCTACTTTCTCGGGGTCAGTTTTTAGACTTCCATCTCCAATAATGAAACCCAAGTAGCGGACTTGCTTAACGCAAAAGCGGCTTTTCTCGACGTTAATCGTCAATTTAGCGCTGCGCAGACAATCAGCTACTTCTCGTCAGGTTTTAAGATGGGAGTCAAAGTCAGGTGATACGACTAATAAATCATCTAAGTATACAAAGACGTATTCGCATAAACGACCAGGAATTATCTTGTCCATAAGTCGACACATACGTTGAGGGGCATTGCACAATCCAAAAGGCATGACGGTGTATTGGTAAAGCGGCCTGCCGGGCACTGCGAACGCTGTCTTCTCACTTGACTGCTTCTCCAAAGGAATTTGCCAAAAGGCGTCCTTCAAATCGATGGACGAAATGAAGTGGGTGTCCTGCAGTCGACCAAGCAATCTGTCGATGTAGGGTAAGGGGTAGGCGTCCTTCCTTGTTACTAGGTTCACCTTGCGAGAGTCCAAACAGAGCCGGACCTTCCCAGGTTTGCGTACAAGTACAACTGGGGAATTCGAGGGACTGTTGGACTCTTCAATTACATCAGCTTTTGGATTGCTGGAGAAATGGGATAGTGCTTCGGTTTTATTGGCAAAGCATCGCCGGTATCAATGACATGCTCTTCTAGGTGGGTTTTTCCCAAACCTAGAGCTGTAAACGAAGGGAATTGAGCAATGACGTGTCTAGTTTTGTTCTGTCTGAGTTATTCAGGGAGTGAAAGTTCGTCTCGACCGAAGAAGAAGGCTGTACATCGAGAGAGGAGATGATGATTGGTGCGAGTTGAAAGGCTCGCCAGAAGTCTACGCCTAGATATAATTGTTGGCTAAGGCCAGGAACTATAAACAGGGTGAAGATTTCAATCTGTCCTCGAAAGGTGACTACAGTTCTTATTGCTAGTACCGTCGGCGGTACGAACTGAAGCTGACAATGCGGATAGCTTTAAGTCTGAGCGCTGGACAAACTCTAGGGCTCCTTGTCCCAAGCAACTCACGCTGGCACCGCTGTCGGGCAAGCCGAGGATTGATTCGTTGCCTATCTGGACTTTTACGTAAGGACAGCCGTCGTCGCAATTATAGACTGTTGAGTCCTTTTCCGTGCACGGTTTCTCTCTATAAATAACTTCCATCGTCGTCTTCTTCGATTGAGAGGAAGAGTCACTTCCTCTGCAAAGATACGAGCTCTTACCTTGTCATAATTTAATTGTCTCTCATGCAAGGACAAACCTCTCATGAGGCAAAAAGGATCTGTCTGGGTACCGCATTCTCGATGCGTTGGATCAGTCTGTGTTGATTGTGTTTTGGCAAGGAAATTCAGGGGGTTGTCGATGTCGCCTTGCTTATCATTATTTTCGGCGAGTGGTGTCCCCTGTGTCGAAAACTCGCCCTGGTGTTTTCCGGGTTACATCTGGAGCACTTAGGTGACACTACTCCAGGCTGGTGTAGCAAAAGAGTCTTCTGGTCTCACTGGGGCAGGAATGGAAGGAGTGACACAGGGAAACCAGTGGAATCCTCTTTCTCCTGGGCTGAGTCAAAATCGATTTCATATACGTCAGGTCTTGTAGATCGCCTAAACATTTCTCGGGGCTGTAGCCAACGTTCAGCCATACGGCATAAATTTTGCAAACGGTGACTGTGGAAAATTGTTGCCCTATACGAGGATGTAAATTGTCTCGGAATATCTGAACTACGTCAGCCTCACGAGGTGGCATTCTCATGTGTCCGATGATAGCGTTGGCTCTGCGGAGGTAGTTTTCGCAGCTCTCCGAACTCTGACAGAGTTCCATCAGCAGAGCCAAACTCCTGCCTGATGCGAGCTCTGAATAGATCCCAGTCAAAGTCCGGTGAGGCGCGGCAAAACTGATTCCAGAACCATGGTTCGGGCTCATTTTTAAGTAGGAGGTGAATGTTGCCACAGATTTCTTCGTCAGAAACTCGGGAGCTGAAGCCTAGTCGCTCTATACGAAACAGAAAATCGTCTATGGTGAAAGCAGGGTTACGGCCCGAGAAATGAATACCCCAGGACGCTAAGATGGAAGGGCGTCCGGGTTGGTAACCTGCCGTTTTAGTTGCGGGCCTCTGGCTAGGTGAGGGCGGCTGAGGAGGGGCGTACTCTTAAGCCGGGGGTTGCCAACGTGGGGTTATTTCAGCATGCAGGTGGTGGGCAGCTGGGCCTATAGAAGGGGAAACGACATTACCTTCTGCGGGGTTATTGACGGAACCGGACCTCTCCCTTTTAAAATTGCCCATGTGTGTGGCTAGCTGATCGGCCGTGATCACTGCTGTCTCCGAATTGCTAGGAGCTCGAGCTTGGCGAATGGAAAGCCGAAGATGGTGTAAATATTTTTGTAAGAAAAACCAAAGAAATCAATCAAAATAATTTCAGGTTCCCCCAGAAGCTTCGTCTCCATCTTGCATAAGGACGGGGAGGATATGAGGTAAGGAATCAAACACAAAAGCAAAATTCAGAACAGACAAAAAAATTAAGAAAAGTAAAAAAAGAAAAGGGGGTTTAAAAAAAATAAAAAGAATTTACGGTATTCACCAAAGAATATATAAAAATTTAAAGAAAGAGGAAAAAAAAATAAAAATATATTTTTTTTCAAAAAAAATTGGAATGGAATGATGAGGTTCCCAAAACCCACAACATCTGTCCTGCCTGTGGAGCTGGAGCTATCCTGAACCTAGACAAGCTAACTGAGCACTTGCACTAGCCATACCAGGACAGCATCGAGGCCGTACAAGGTACTCGACTATTGGAGTGACTCGGCTGCCATTGCCTAAGACAGGCCTTCGTCTGACTCCACAGCTCCCAACAGCATGAGAGAGAAGGGGAAGAAGCGTTAGGGAATTCCTGAAACTGATAGAAGTTATTTATAACATATTTAATTCACTAGGATATAAGAAAAAAAAACATTAATATAAACCATACTTAATCAGGTTAACTTTGCAATCCATTACTAATATACACTCTTAACTCTTACGCTACTTGAATTCTTAATTAAATATTATTTATTAACGAAGTATTAAATATTATTTATGTTGCGAAACTTAAATATATTTTGATTAATAAAAAAATTAAGGTTCGATTTATTATTAAGATATTAAGATCTTGTTCGTTAATATTTCCTGGACATTTATACGGATGTCATATTATATACGAATAGTATTCAGTCTTAAATAAAATGATAAAACAATTCTCAAAAGATTCTAGATATTGAAGTATTACATCTCATTATTATATGAAGTCACTTACTGCATTCACCCGAGTTAAAATTTTAATTATTGACTTTTTATCCCATTGTAATTAAATTACATCTTTTTGATGTCGCGCTGCACTTCTCTACTAATGTTTGTGCACAAACATAATAACATTCACTAATATAAAGGCTCTAAAATCAATTATATTCTATCTAGATGTTTAAGTCTCATAAAAATACGGTCATGAATGGAAAATTAACTTGCAACAACATCCATATATAGTTGATTGCCAATAAATCAAAGAATCAAATAACTTCAAATTTTCACTCTAACAAAAAAAAACTAGCCCTGCACGGGTTGAATATTGTAACAATTAGGACTTCTTTCTTTGAAAATAACGTAATTTAAACAATTAAAATAAACTTAACTTTTAAAGTAGCGAAAGATGTTTTGAACGAAAATCCGGGAACTGCACATTAAAAAAAAAATACGCTAAAATTTTAATTTAATTTCTCAGCATATATGAGATTCTGTACAATCTTTTATCTCCTAAATAAAACGCAATTTTGAATAATGGAACGAAATAAAATCTGTACAAAGATTTACACCGTGCTTATGATATTGCTTACATAGCAAATCTTATAATAGGCTGACTGACTTACAGGAATTGCATATTTTCAGATCACCTCTTTGCTTGCAATAAAAACTGTTCACTAAAACTCAGTAAGGCACAAGAAGATCACATGAAACCGAATAGTGTATCCATATCCGCTTGGAGGTTAGTAGAACTATTGATCACTTAAGATAGGCTTTATAAAACCTTGTACTTCTGCATGCTCTCGTTACTGCTCCTATATACTCTACTTGGACTAGCTACTTTATTTCTTAACTATACCCTGCTTACTTGACTGAAATGCATAAATATAAATATATTAATATGTAAATAAACAAAAACCTTATACTCCAGGAGTAGGTGTATGAGCTCTTGCTGTGATGCAATATTCAACCCTAATTCTTCTGTCATCTATTTCCATACCTGAGCACTGTTCCTTTGCAACTTTGGCATCTTCGGAGCTCTCAAAGTATACGAAGCAGAAACTTCGAGATCTTCCACTCTTGGCAGCAATAACAACGTGCACACGTTCGATTGGCCCAAATTTGGAGAAAATCTCCTAACTTTTGTGTTCAGTCGTATAAATGCTCAATCCAAATAATCCTAAACCGCAACTCTGTTGAGGATGTTCCCTTGTTCCAACAATCCTTCGTGTTTGAGATAAAGGACTACGAGATTATGATTTTCGTCGTTCTTTAACTTTTCCGATCGTATGGTGAGTAAGACTTTGATCGTGATCTGCTGTTTGAGTACTTATTTCTGTACCTTCGTGGTGTTCGAGACTTTGAACGTGATCGATGGCTTCTCGAATTTATCGTTTGCCTACAATAAATTAATAGAATATTACCTTCGTTCCACATAAAGGATGCCTCGGATAAAAAGGGATAAAGTTAATAGTTTTTTTTCACTTTCCTCTTGCAGTTGTCGTCTTCAGGCAGCTTTCACGGAATGTATGCCTCTTCTTAACAAAAGCACAGCATTCATGGCAGCTTACGGAGACGACAACTACAGAAGTACTTGGTAACTCTAAAATTGTTTGTAAAAGTGACTTCCCATTTCATCACCCAGCTGGCGCGAAATATTACGAATAATGGCTCACATTACAACATAGGTCTCTCTCTCAAGGCCTGTAGCTCTAGCGATCCGATGAGAGAGGATCTGAAGAGAGTGAGACAGGATCTACTCGAGTTCAATGGAGGCACAAGATCATCCCAGGATCTGGCGCTGGCACGCTGCCGTGTCAATCCCCGGTACCACTTCATTCCCTGATGAGAGGAAGAAGGACGCTTTTTTCCATTTAACACTAAAATCTTTAAGGTCCTTTGCAGCCAGCTCACTTGTCCTCAGTTTTCCTTTCACCAAAGCCCAATATCTTTCAATAGGACGGCATTGTGGAACATTTGATGGATTGGAATCTTTCGCCACAAAATCAATGTCGTTTTCGATAAGGACGTTTATTGTTGCACGGGCATAGTGTGCGGTAGCTAAATCCTGCCAGAATAGTGTAGAACCCTGAGAGAATGATGGGATGAATGGGGCTCCTTGATAAATGAATATAAGAGGGCGTAGTCCATATCGTTGTATATCCCAAATCCTAGTACCTCTTTGTACCTATAAACTGTTTAGATACATTTTATTTTTATTTTAAAGAAGAAGACTATTTTATTTTTATAGTTTTTCAATTTCATTTTTATTAATTTTAATACTTTCAGATCGGCAGATCTGGTTAGACTGAAATTCAATTTACATTTTTTTGTATCCTACTTTACATTTAATACATAGATAGTTTGTTCCATATTTTCTCTGTATAGAGTACAGTATTTTATTGTCAATGAATAAATGATTATTATATATTTCAAAGTGTTTGTGTTTCACATTATTCAAAATTTATCGAAGTGTACAGGTTGACTAAAATATATTTGACAGTACAGTCTGGATATTATTAAAGTGGATTTTAATAAAAATATTTTATTAATAATATAATCAAACATATGAAATTTAAATTAAAAATTAAATTTGTAGCTACTGCTACAAACCCCTATGCTTTTTCACAAACGGAATCAACAGTTTTTTAATGCACTATTGATTTACACTTCTGCACTAATTGTTCCACTTGTGATGAACGGTGGGCTTCGGTTTCCACACTGACAAAGAGCCTGCGACACAAGGTATTTGGTCCCAAATTTTTCTATGCTAATTGATGTTTTCGATTTTGGAAGAACTTCTCCTTCGAATAGAGTATAAAATTGTGAGCCTGGAAGTGTACTAAAGTCCGCTTTGACATAGGTTTCATCGTCCAAAATCATACACGCTTATTTCTTTCCAATTAAATAATACAATTTTCTAGCTCTTGTTTTGATTACTTGCTGTTGTTTTCCCTTACTTTCGGTATTTTTTTGTTTTTTTTTCCTGTTTTTAAACCGGCACGTTTTTTTACACCTTTTGCACTATGAGACATGCTCCGATTTTTAACAATTGCAGTCACTATTTTCTTGTCCAGCTTTTTATTATGTGCACCACTTTTTGTTCCACTTTTTGCTTTTCGGGAAATACACAGCTTTTCAAAATAACGTTTTAAAACTGAAACCACCGTATTCCGCGCAATTTTCAATGCTTTTGCTATAAAGTGATTTGCCCGTTTTGGTTTTTTAAGCCATTTGTCAATAATTTTTTTCCGACATTTTTCTTGAGCCATCGTTTCAAATTATTAATGTTACACTAGGCTTAAATTAAAACTGAATTGGAATTTTAAATGTTCGTAAATAAATTTGCACACATAACGGGTCCTGAAATTTTTGACGTTTAACGAACGGACGGCTTTGAATTTTACAGGTTATATTCGTTTCAGTGCCTATATATGTATATATGTTATATAGTATTTTTGTTAAAAAAAAACTTTTTTTTTCTACTTCAATAATCTCAAAAAAGTTTTGTATCAATAAGATTTACCTACTTCTCACAAAAAATCATTAAAAATTCGTGAATTTTAGGCCTTCGTCATATAATACGACGTGCAAGGAGTGCACCTATTTGAGAATCGAGCTACCTCTTATCCGAAATCTATCCAGAACTCAACTCCGTTCACCGCCCAAATCAGCACTTGTTGCCGGCAGACGACACGCACACTCCACGCACTGACACGCACGTGCCATCCCGCTGCTCCCATATCCAACTTTCATACGATATTGCTGCGTAAACGGTTCTGCTCTTTTCCATTTACGCCAGATGTTCAATTTTCGTTGCAAATCTGTTTCAATGTTGCTGCTTTAGCGTGAAAAGAATTCTATTTTCAGAATTCTTTTTGCAGCCAGGCCGTTTTTGGCTGAATTTTTGTATTCTTTTTACAGGCGGCTGAGGATTTTTTGTCTTGTCGCGTTACTTGTACCGTAGTCAGGCGGTGATTAATCAATCTATCAATTAATCATGACAAAAATTCATTTTCCTAAAAAGTCAAAAATCATGTTTCTAAATATTTAAAATTATCAAGCATGTGAAAACAAACGAGCAATGTTCCCACACTTAAAAGTGCAATATTGCAATTCACACGAAAACCAGACGCATCAAGTGTCAATAACAAAAATTTAACTCACCTGTACACTCTAGCAGACTCAGCACAAACCATACAATAGAATTAGAGCATTTATTCATGTGTAGTACGTAAGTTTAAGGTAAGACAAATTTATATAAAAAGGAGGATCAAATAATAAAGAGTCTAGTCGTTTTCAAGTTGTCTTTCATTTAGCAGTTTTCAGGTTTGGCTTTTACTTTAGAATTCCCCCCACCAGAGGTAAGGGTTCTAAAGTCCTAAAGCCCATCGAGTCTTAAAATTCTAGCCAGATTGAATTTTTAAGAACATTGGTCCTTCGAGCCAAGGAAAGCAGCCGCGTACACACGAATCGAGTCAAGGAAAGCAGCCGCGTACATACAAATTAAGAGATTTCCAAATATCTCTCAGCCATTTGTCCACCACATAGAGGAAGTTCTTTGCTTCATCATTTAACCAAGAGAGAACCCATCACCTATCCCCAAGGTGATAATACCAGAAGGAAGATATTTTGCCACCTAAAGGTCAACCCGTGACTTCAGGGGAACATACAAATAAAACGTCTTCTGTGAACAACTGCAACGAGTCCAAACAACAGTGATCCATTATAACGAAGTCAGCAGTAGTTGCCCCAAACCAAAACGACAACAGTAGCTGTTAACGACTGCAGCCACAACCAACACAACATCAGTTCCGACGGCAGCCAAACCGTCATAACATAAGCAGCAAATCCAGGTGCTGCTAACACCTTAACGATATCAGCCACTGCTACGGAAGTAGTGACAATTGCTCTACATCCAGCCAAATAGTATCAGCCGATACTAACATAAGCCATTGCCGCAGCAGCCATAACGATTGCAGCCCTGGCCAGGGAAGATACTCATCAGCCAACGATCAGTAGCCGCCAGGTGTAAATGGTACAATAGCAAGAAAAAATACAGCAGAACACAACAGAAAAACTGTCCCGTATCTCTTTATAATTTGGTATGTTTCTGAAAATTAATAATAATTAAATTTTTTTTTTCTATAAAATATTTCATATTGTATACTATATATTCATATATATTTTATTATTTACACTTTTGGGAATATTGAAATTAAATTTGATCTGTGAAGTTTAACTTAGGTATATTTGTGCTGATTATGCTAGTTTTTCTTTATTGAAGTGAACATTTTTAAAAAGGTGCGCTAAGTGTACTGAAAATTCTCGTTGTTTAAGCGAATTTTTTTATAGTGTTGAAATTGAATTATGTGTTTTGCATTTTACTGAAAAGTCTCTTTGTTTTGCATTTTACTGAAAATTCTCTTTGTTTAACCGAAATTTTTTATCGTGATGAAATTGAATTATTGAACTTTGTTTTGCATATTTTCCACAAGTGTCCATCTCATTAGTACTGATCTGTCTTCCACACTTATTTGCTAAACCTACAAATTTATAATATATAGCAAATTTAATTTTCTTGCGTTACCGGATATACAATTTTAGTCAATTTATAATCTTTTGTGATATAAAATGGAAGCATTAGTCCAAACACAGAAAAATCTCTTCGAGGCAATTGCCAAAATTAAAATCAATTATAAAAAAGCTTCCGAGAGTAGGAAAACGTTTACTTATATAGAAGTAAAATTAGAACGGTTAGAAGAGCTATGGGAAGAATTTAATCAAACAAATGATAAAATTGAGACCTTAAGAGAACATAACGAACAGCACCCTTACTTTGCCAAAAATTACTATAAAGAAGTAAAAGCTGGCTACGATACTATAAAGGAATTATTGCAGTCAAAAATGACCGCCCTAAAAAACTCAGCTGAGGACGCAAGCAATATAGGCAGCGTATGTAAAGAAGCTGATAATTACGCGATTAAAGTACTTCGAGTACAACTAGAGACAATAAAACTGCTAAAAAGAATTTTAGACACAATAGAGCAGGAAATTGTCTCTCCATGTTCCACCTACTACTATCAGCATAAGCTAAATACTATCCAAACGTACTGGAATAAAATTATGCTTAGCCATGCTGAAATAGTTGCTAATCCCAACGAAAATTATACTGAATATCTAAATAACCAAACCTACGAAAAACTTGAGTACCGCTATCACCATGTGGCGATCATGATTCAAGAAAGACAAGGATCCACTCAAAGAAATGAGGATGAAGTCAAACTACCACGACTTATTCTTCCGGTCTTTGAAGGTGATTACCAAAACTGGACAGCCTTTCGCGATATCTTCCTTCGATTAATTCATAATAATAACCGACTAGGTGATGCAGAGAAGATGCAATACCTAAAAACCCACTTGCGAAAGGAAGCTGCTAGTGTAGTACAGCATCTAACAATTTCAAATTACAATTACAAAACTGCATGGCAGTTATTAAATGACCGATTTGAAAATAAGAGGAAAATATGTTCCATCCATGTACATATGCTCTTGACCCAACCTAAATTAGAGCAAGAATCAGCAAACGGTATACGAAAACTTTACGATACCACTCGAGAGTGCATTCACGCTCTGACAAATTTAGGTATCGATACAGGTAGTTGGGCACCAATAATTACACATATAGTCCTTCAGAAGCTTGATCTAGAAAGCCATAAGCTATATGAACAAACATTGGAAAAGCCCAGGGATTTACCAACAAATGATAGCCTTTTCCGCTTTTTGGAGACAAGATTCCAGTCATTGGAACTAGTAAAAGAAACTAAAAGGAAAGAGCCAATGGCATCTCCTAAATTAAATAAAACACAAGTACCACATTATAAATCCTACCTAACTTTTGCAAACCATAATTCGAAATGCGGATTTTGTCAACAACCTCATAAAATCTATGAGTGTCAAAAATTCCTCCAGCTATCTATTCAAGATAGAAGCAAATTTATAAGAAACAGAAAACTTTGTATTAATTGTCTTAGTCACAAACAAAGTGAAAAGTGTCGCAGTAAATTTACTTGCACGGTATGCCAACGTAAACATCATACCTTATTACACTTTCAACAAAACAGAGATGTTGTAATTACTAGACAAAAACAAGATACCAATATTCAATCATTCCAAAGCACTAGTAATAGACATATTCTTCTGGCCACAGCGCTTATCAACGTCCGTTCGGTAGATGGCAAATTTAAACTACTTCGCGCACTAGTCGACCCCGGTTCCCAAGCTACTTTCATCTCTGAAACAGCGACGGAACTTCTTGCTATTCCAAAATTCAAGCCTAAAGCTCAAGTCGTAGGTTTAGGACTAGCACATGCAGGAAGTGTAAAACACAAAGTCTTTTTAGAACTTGCACCCCGGTTTTCATCTAACTTTTCATTAAAAACCCAAGCTCTTGTACTACCTCAGTTAACAAAAATGCTGCCAGGCCAAAGACTAGAAAACTATCAAAACAGATTCGAGTTAGCTAATATCATTCTTGCGGACCCAGACTTCAACATACCAGGGCCTATTGATATAATTATAGGAGCAGATATATTTGGTTTGATACTCTCTAAAGAAATTGTCAAATATAAACATGGTCTTCTTGGACAAAAAACCGAATTTGGGTGGATAATATCAGGACAGATATTTTCTGATAATAATGATGAAAAAGCCTTAACATGCATGATATCCAATGTAGAGCTTGATGAAACACTGAAAAAGTTCTGGGATTTAGAAGCAGTTACGCCTAATACAAAACAGTTCAAAATAGAAGATAATTTCTGTGAAAACCACTTTGTTAAGACCCACGAACGAAACAAAGATGGTACCTATACTGTTAAAATGCCTTTTAAAAGTAACATAAAAGAATTAGGCAACTCAAGAAAGAAAGCTTTGGCTAGGTTACTACAAAATGAACGAAAATTTCAAAATAATCCAAAACTTAAGAAATCTTACCAAGCATTTATGGCTGAATATATAAAGCTAAATCACATGATACCCGTAAAACCAACTAAAGAAGAAGGATATTATTTGCCACACCAAGCGGTCATAAAAAATGACAGTACAACAACAAAATTACGAGTCGTGTTCGATGCATCCTCAAAAACGACCTCAGGCATCAGTTTAAATGATGCCATGTACCCAGGTCCTAAATTACAAAATGAGTTGGCAGACTTAATTCTACGCTGGAGACAGCACCGCTATGTATTCACTGCCGATATAGAAAAAATGTATCGACAAATTAAAATACACTCCCAAGACCAAAATTATTTAAAGATACTCTGGAGAAACTCCGACAAAGAACCCATAAAAGAGTATCAACTTACCACAGTCACTTATGGTACCGCTGCCGCCCCATTTCTTGCGCTACGTGTTTTACAACAACTTGCAACAGATGAAATTAAAGCCCATCCCAATGCTTCTGAAGTATTGCTAAGAGACTTTTATGTTGACGATTTGCTTACGGGCGCCGATTCAATACATGAAGCAAAGGCGCTACAACAAGAATTAATATCTCTCTTAGCAACTGGGGGTTTCAAACTTAGAAAATGGTCAACAAATAAGCAATCACTTCTGGATACCATACCAGAAGACTATAAAGAGAAAAACCTCTTACTATTAAAAGACGGAGAAACCATAAAGACACTTGGATTATATTGGCTTCCGGCAAGTGATTGTTTTCAATTTAATGTCAACTGCAATCTGGTAGATGCCAACCCAACAAAACGATCCGTCTTATCAGACATAGCCAAAATTTTTGATCCAACTGGTTGGATTTCGCCAGTAGTAATTCGCGCAAAGATCCTCATGCAGGAACTATGGGCAGCAAATTTAGAGTGGGACAATGTATTGCCGGATAATTTCGCGCAAAACTGGAGACAGTTTAAAAGGGAATTAGAAACCATTAATGCCATTAAAATCCCCCGCTGGATTAAGTACCGCAAGGATTGTCGTGATTTTCAGTTTCATGGCTTTTGCGATGCCTCGGAAAGAGCATACGCAGCAGTATTATATACACGAGTATACACCTCACAGGGTGAATTTGTAACCACCATGTATACAGCAAAAACAAAAGTTGCGACAATTAAGAAAGAGATTTCGTTGCCTAAACTAGAACTATGCGCAGCAGTCCTACTGTCAAAGCTCCTTATTAGAGCAAAATCCGTCCTAAACGTCAAAGAAGAAAACATATACCTATGGACGGATTCCACTATAACTCTAGCGTGGATCAAAGGAGGTCCAAAAAAACCTGATAAATTTATAACCAACAGAATTTCAGCCATTCTGGATGCAGCTAAAGCATCAGCATGGTCTCATGTCAGATCAGCAGACAACCCAGCTGATTGTGCGTCAAGAGGCATATCCCCAACCAAACTAAAGAATCATGAACTGTGGTGGTCAGGACCACAGTGGTTAGGACTACCACAAGAAAAGTGGCCCAAGTCTAGCTTTGATTCAATAGAAATACCAAAGTCACCCATTGAAGCTCCTGTACTAGCTTTAGCATCTACTATACGACCAAATGACATTATAACTAGATTCTCTAGTTTGACAAAACTCACTCGGGTACTGTCATACTGTAGAAGGTTCATTAGGAGAGAACACACTCAGGGAAGTCTCTGTACAAAAGAGCTGCATCAAACTTTATTGCAATGCATTAAGACAGTACAACTCGAAGTTTTTTCCGATGAGATTAAATCATTATCCAAAGAAAAAAGAATACCTACAACCTCAAAAGTAAACTCATTAAATCCATTTATGGATAACTATGGCTTATTACGTGTCTTAGGCAGATTAGAAAATGCTAATTTACCTTATAATCAAAGACATCCAATAATCTTGCCACATTCTCATCATTTCACAACATTAGTAGTGAGAGATGCACATCATAAAATACTGCATGGGGGAGCGCAGGCTACGCTGGCCTATGTACGAAGGAAGTACTGGATAATAGATGCGCAGAGCACAATTAAACACACCATACGCCAATGCACTGTCTGTTGTAGATATAAAGCGGAAACTTCCAAGCAATTAATGGGTCAACTACCTGCCCCTCGAGTGCAACCATCCTTGCCGTTTACAAATACCGGTGTAGACTATGCCGGTCCATTCAGTTTACGAACATCTAAAGGCCGAGGTACAAAATCAGTTAAAGGCTATATTTCCATATTTGTCTGCCTTTGTACCAAAGCAATTCACCTAGAGGTAGTAAGTGACCTCACTACTGAAGCATTTTTAGCCGCTTACAAGCGATTCATATCACGAAGAGGGCTTTGTCTAAATCTTTATAGTGATTGTGGGACTACATTTGTAGGAGCTCGAAACGAACTGGAAAAACAGTTCAAGTTAACGGTGGATAGGTGCCACAAAGAAGCAGCAACATATGTTACAAATTACAGTACTCAATGGCATTTCATTCCTCCCGCATCTCCTCATTTTGGTGGACTTTGGGAGGCTGGAGTAAAGTCTACCAAACATCATTTAAAGAGAATAGCTGGGGATGTCAAGTGGACCTATGAAGAATTCAGCACCTTACTAGCACAGATCGAAGCATGTCTGAATTCACGTCCCCTTTGTCCACTCAGTAACGATCCCGATGACTTAGCAGTTTTGACGCCTGGTCATTTCCTGATAGGTGGTCCTTTAATCGCACCCTTAGAATATCCATCGACAGATAAACCCTTAAATCTCCTAAAACGATGGAATATGGTACAAAGATCCCGAAATGACTTCTGGAAAATCTGGTCGTCTGAATACTTAACCAGACTACAACAAAGAAATAAATGGCAAGTAGAAAAAAATAACTTAAAAGTAGGAGACATTATACTTCTAAAAGAAGATAAACTTCCACCAGGGCAGTGGTTATTGGGTCGTATAGACTCTACTCACCCAGGATCAGATGAATTAGTCCGAGTAGTAACAATTAAGACAGTTAAAGGTCTTATAAAACGACCAATAACTAAGGTTTGCAAACTTCCATTTGAACCTGAAGACCTTCCCAATCCAGAACCATCTACAGAACTACCTGGCAAATCTAAACCATTAGCAGAAGTTACTTCACACCTGTCACTACCAACGAATCAGCTCAGCGATCCAAGTGTTACAAAACCCGAATCAACGCCATCAAATCTAACAGAAACTTCAGAAAAAATTACCATACAACTGAAAAATACCAACCAAGTAAGAAAACGCCCACGAATATATCCAACCAATATTCCTGTACGTCCACCTATTGAGGAACTTCGGCGCACAGCTTTACATCCTAAACGGAAAAAGACTTCACCAATAGCCACCTCAATATTAATATTAAACTGTGTCCTAAGTGTTTTATCTCTACCAATCATGAGTACTCCCTCTAACCAAAAAAGACAACCCGCAGTAGAAATCTTACCATTTGAACACAATCCGGGAATTTATATGGAGCACATTTCTGACCTTCATCTAATAAATAATGTATGGGATATGGTCATATATTACGACTTATCTACCTACTACCTACAGTTAACCGGATTTGAAAAATGTTTACAAAAATTAAGAAATCTTTGTAATAGAACTGTAACCTTTAATTATTATTGTAAATCAATCGTGGCTGAATATCACCAGAAGGTCGTCGAGATGAATCAAAATAATCTAGTATTACATAAAAGAAATGGAAATCACTATTTAAAGGATAGATACAAAAGAAGAGCTCCCCTTGAAATAATTGGAACTATCCAGCATAGCCTATTTGGGGTCCTAGATCAGTCATACGCGGACTATATACAACAAGAGATCACAAAAGTTAAAGAAAATGAAAACTATTTATTATCGTTAGCTAGAAATCAGACCTCTATATCCGAGGTTACAACCAATGTTTTAAAGAAAACCGTTACACAAATTCAAGAACAATTCGAAGTTTTCGATCAACATATAACCACTAATTTAGAAGCACTAAAAACCACCATTAAAGAAGATGAATTCAAATTAACGTTTAATTCTATGGTGACATATACGAATCTTATTATCACCAGTTACGAGAAAGTACAAAAAGAGTTGATTGAATTGGTTCTGGATGCACATCATGGTAAGATAAGTCCATTTCTGTTAACACCAATCCAATTACGCAATCAAATTAAATTCATACGTGAGCATATTTCCACGTCATTAATCATTCCTGGAGAAACAAATCCAGATGATTTATTAAGTTTGTATAAGACAATGACTGTAAAGAGTAGAGTAACCGATACAACTATTATATTCAAAATACAAATCCCTCTTCCCGATCAAACGAAATTTCAGTTATTTAAACTGTATTCAATTCCATCAGAATATAATGGACAATTCCATTATATAGAACCCTCGACGGAATTTTTAGCAGCCAGTCTGCATCGTGATTTATACTACCCTTTAACCCAACCTGAGCTTAATCAATGTTTTAAATCAGAACATACAGGAACTTTGTGTCAGCAGAAAAAACCAATATATACTCTTCAAGCCACAGTTAACCGTTGTGAAATGGCACTTATGAATCATCGCATGCCACCGGTAAATAGTTGTCATATTAGGAAAACTGTTCCCTCACAGTACTGGATTCAGTTAACACATCCCAACCATTGGATTTTTGTCGTTCATGAAACCACAATTATAAACATAGTATGTGATAATGAAGTAATCGTAAAGAGGTTGTCTAAAAGTGGCATAATTAAATTACGGCAAAATTGCCAAGTTAAACACTCTACAATGACAATAAATACCCAAACAATATTTTCGGAAAAGAAAAAGACATCATTCACTCCGCTAACAAACATTTCAGCTCTCCTCTCTGAAAAGGAACCTCAACTTATAGAAGATAGCCATGCTCCAGTAATTCACCTAGATACGCAAGCTCTTGATAAGATCCATTTCAATGAAATAAAAGGGAATTTTCCCGTCATTGACCCACATCATGTGCATCATTATTTTACAACCTACGGCATAATTGCTATAGCAATCTTTATATGTCTATGGTATAAGCGCCATGAAATCTTCAGGAGATGGTACAAAAGACCATCGAATACCGACTCGTTTGATGTAACCTTTACCCCTGTTCCAGCTAAACGAACCCCTCTTTCTGCCAACTTGCCCGGCCCCAGTATGATTAATCAATCTATCAATTAATCATGACAAAAATTCATTTTCCTAAAAAGTCAAAAATCATGTTTCTAAATATTTAAAATTATCAAGCATGTGAAAACAAACGAGCAATGTTCCCACACTTAAAAGTGCAATATTGCAATTCACACGAAAACCAGACGCATCAAGTGTCAATAACAAAAATTTAACTCACCTGTACACTCTAGCAGACTCAGCACAAACCATACAATAGAATTAGAGCATTTATTCATGTGTAGTACGTAAGTTTAAGGTAAGACAAATTTATATAAAAAGGAGGATCAAATAATAAAGAGTCTAGTCGTTTTCAAGTTGTCTTTCATTTAGCAGTTTTCAGGTTTGGCTTTTACTTTAGAATTCCCCCCACCAGAGGTAAGGGTTCTAAAGTCCTAAAGCCCATCGAGTCTTAAAATTCTAGCCAGATTGAATTTTTAAGAACAGGCGGGGTTTAAATTTTGGTGCTGTTATGCAGCTGTTACATTCTTATTGGAATGTAACAATTTCGACGATTTTAAGCAATTTTTGTACGGGAGCCGCGGAATTTTATGAATATAATTTAATGGATTTAAATTATTTTCTCGGCTCTCCGTACAGCAATTTCAAAGCTTGAGGTGTCTTTGAAAATGGATTTTTTTATGCTGCCTTCGATTATGCCCCTTTTATATCCGTAGGTATTTAATTTTTAATTTTTCAGGTGTTTCTAGGTGAGACAATTATTGGTGGTCTTGGATTCGGCTATAGGAGCCGGATCTTATGGATGTTAATGCGGTTTGGAGTAGAACCGGGGTTTCGTAAAAACCAGAGCATGGGATCCTGAAATTAACCTAGTGCAGGGATTCGGCTCATATAGCCGAATTCAGCACCATCTCAACGGGCTAAAGACGTTCCCCGCGCATAACTTGATCCAGTGGTCAGGTGATACGGGACCACTGGATGTGTCGGTACATAACGACCATAACAGGGCAGCCTAGGCTGCTGAGCTTGCGAGAGCAGAGGAGGCTGAGAAGGTCGCTTACTCTTGTTTTACCGGCTTTGCTAGCGAGAGTGAGCCTGAGTTCCTTTCGTGCTCCTAATGAGAGAGACGCAGGTGACTCCACGGACCCTTTCGTAGCTTTGCCAGGCGCCCAATGTGTGGCACGACCCCTCTGCAATCTCATGCTTTATCTGAGCTAGCCGGTCTTTAAGACTAAGCAGGTCCGGTGGTGAAGCGGAAAGAGGCGAGAGTGGCGAGGCAGGGTCCGTTAAGGACGGCATCTCTTGGATGATTGTGAGCAGTCTCACAAAATAGTTCACCAGTCGTTAAGACGGGGGAAGCACTAAGGCCTTAAAGTAAAAGATGAAAAGGGAGTGTTGAGGGGCCCATGGGCCAAGCCTAACCAGAAGATCTCTTAAGGAGAGGTTAGGAGTGAAAGGTTGAGTCGGGAGGACATCTACTGTTCCACTACGTGAACTAGGCCGCTGTTAATATCTCAATTGTGGAGTTCCACATTCCAGAATTCGAATCGCGGGATACCTTACGAAGGCAACGGAATAACCGGTGGCTGCAATATTTGACAAAAACATGTTAAGTTAGGGAGATTTGAAAGATTTGAGATTTGAGGCATGAAAGATGCATTGAGAAGAGACGTAAACAAAAGCTTTACGCCGGTAAAGGCTCGTTGTGGACTAACGAGATAGGTATGGAAAGGGTCGATGGTGTACTACCGGATCACCGTTGACGGCCGGTCAGGATAATGTGGCTGGTTCTTTGTCCCGCTCGTCAGGACTTAGATTCCCCCGGACATACTCCTTATGAGAGAGCAGCCAGTGAAATCAGAGCCTGACCTCAGTAGTAGTCTCACCGAGACAAGCACGTTTTCCTAATCAGAGACACGTGAGACCCGATGTTCCCTCCACGAGTAGCCAGACGCCTTCCCCCACGATCAGGTCAAAGCTCGTGATTCCTGTAGGCTGTAGTGTGAGGCGAGAACACAAACTTCACGCCGATAGAGATGCTGAGGGCTCTGGGCTATACAGACTGAACAATTGTTCAAGGATATACGGGTTGGTCCATGGAACCACTGACAGGGCTGACCTGACTTGAGCGATAAAACTGTTGGTGGTACAAATTGAAGCCTTGGGCGGGCGACAGAATGAGACACAAACACAAATGTTATGTCGGTAGAGTTGCGGAGGGCTCGGAGCTTATCAGGCAATATCGAGTGTTATTCATAGACAACGCTGGTCGCACAGTGCGAGAGTTAAAGTGTTGTTGGTTAGTGGTGCGAGTTGAAGCCTGATGGGGCTATAAGTAAGGCGTAAACACAACTTTACACCGGTGAAGAGAGGCAGAGAGCACGGAGCATGGTATACTATAAGGGTTGATATGGGAGGATAGACGTTGAGCAACCTGATACTGGTCAGCCTGACCTCGCGACACGCTTCCTCACAACCTGGACGAGGATCACGATTCCTGCCGTGCAAACCGGACCTTGGTATGTGATCTTCCTCCTTCAGTTTCCGTCACGCCGATACTATGGTCCTAAGACTCAGTCTTCGTGGACGTTTATCATCATTAGGAGAGGACACCCACACTCCAGTATGGCTATCCTAACGAAACTATTCCAGGCCCTGCTGTCGCGCGTCCAGGCCGACCAGTCTTGGCTCTTCTATCTGGTCTGATAGGACGATGAAAAGAAAATTGCTTGTGGTGTAAGATGAAGCCTGAGACAGGCGGTAAGGTGAGACGTGGACACAACTTCACGCCTATAAAAATGCTGAGGGCTCGGAGCCATACTGGCGAATCTTGGTCCTTAGAGCACTTTGTGGCGGATGATGGGCCACTGGGGCTAGTGGCGAAGCGAAACGGGTGAGCCGATGTCCGTGAAGGACGCCATCGTAGGGATGGTTGCGATTTATTTTGCGTGGAGCATTTGGTGTCGTTGAGACGGAGGGGCACTTGGTGCTAAATTCACCTGCGCTTCAAAAGCAGGACTCAACCGTTTTTGATAATTCAGTTGGATTGCTCACACTCCCAAATCCAGTCCGTATAATATGCTGCGAAGACAACGAAACAGTAATTGGATATGTCACGTGCAAAAATAAAATGTTTAGTGGAATTTTGAGAAGCATGAGACACGCGTTGGAGTAAGGCGTTAACACAGGCTTTACGCCTGTAGAATTTCCTGAAGGCTCGGAGCTAATTGTACAATATAGGGGTTATGGGAAGGATAAATGTTGGACAACCTGGTCGCAGATAACGGCTTTTCTGAAGACGTCAGGTCTCAGATTCCCACAGGTGTACACCTAATGAGGGAGTAGTCGTTGGAATCAGAGCATAACCTCAGCGGTGGTATCATCGAGACAAGCACGTCGTCCTTATGAGAGACATATGAGTCCCAAAGATATCTCCGCGAGCAGCCGGATGCTTCCCCCACGACTAGATTGAGGATCGCGATTCCTGCCGTGCAAACCGGACATTGGTATGTGTATGTACCTTCCTCCTTCAGTTTACGTAACGCCGGCACTATGGTCCTAAAACTTAGTACTCGTGGACGTTTATCATCATTAGGAGAGGACTGTAACGCAACATTCTTCGCTAGCCAGTCTTCTGTCCAAGATTTAAAAACTTTGTTCCGGCTAACCGCCTTAGCTCTCACGTCCAAAGATGTTCGGAGGCAAAATATTGAGCTTCGCAGCGCGTTCGGGCGCCAGGTTCTTTGGGGAATACTCCGTTCCCACAGATGAATTTGAGGCTGTACCAGGTGAAAATCACTCGTCAACACTACATTTCACATTTCGACTTCCGATACTACCCTCGGAACCGAAAAGAAAATTTTGCGCGACGACGCTCATTCTCATCCTTCCCTTTACCTCCTTATTAGGTGCGGCTCAGCTCGTCGGCGTTGGTGTGGGCGGAAGGAGAGAACCTCAATAATTAGCACAAAAAAAAGAAAGGAAGCTAAAAAAACCACAAATTGGTTTTAAAACGACTTCAGCAGGCGGCCCACTTCCTAAGCAAAACAGCCAAGCAACAAACGAAATTTCTTCGAGACTAGTCAAAACAATAACATAAACAACCCAAAGTCACCATCAAAAACCCAATGATTCCGTTTACAGATCAATACAGCTGTTCCCATTAAGCAAGGCCGGCCGAACAGCCGACAATATTATTGTGATATTATTCGCACAATATTCGAATTCTTAAAACGTTTTGTCTTCTTGTAGAAGGCAAAGAGAAAAAGAAAAGTCCGGTTAATTGGACTCGAACCGGTCTCACCTGGACCGCGAACCATGGCTACATGCACTACGCCAATTCTACTTCTCTTTAACCTGGTCATGAACGCAACTTAACCAGATTGCGTATCAATGACTCCCAAATCGTAACACAAACAATAGCAGCATCCCGCATAGCGATTTTACCAAAATAACCGTAGTTGCACACAATATGTAGGTTACCACGAACGACACACTGAGACTTCGGCAAGTGAGGTTTGATATTTTATTCCATCACAACTAATACAATTTTTACTTGAATAATCTAATTTTATCCAATTAGTAATTCCGAACTTACTTTAAGAATATTTTTTCTCTTGCTCCTGAAAATTTATCCTTCCACACAACTTAACGTTTTAAATAATATTTCAAAACTGAATTGAAAAATATAGATTTTTTTTTTTAGGAAGTTATCTCAATATTAATTTTAAGTAACCCAATATCATGAATTCAATAAGGAGCATTGAAGGCTAATTTGAATAAAAAAAAACTGAATTTAGATGAGTATCGTAATTCTGCCAATATTACTCAAATACTATAAATGACACAAAAAAGATTTCAAAGTTCCATCTCTCTTAATTAGAAACAATTTCAGTTGTATAAATATGCATGATTTTGTAGCGAACAATATATAAGTAAAAGAATCAATATAATTTGTATAAAAAAAATTACTCACCCGGATCCCAATTGCAATTGGCTTCCGGCTGGCGGCTGAAACGTAAAATATTAAATAAATTTGCGCCTTAATCCTAATACGAAATAATCGATGAATTTTTATCCTGCGTCTGGTGATATATATATATGCATCAGCGTTGCCAGACGTCCCGATTTTGGCGGGACGCCCCGGTTTTTAAATCAAAATTAAATGTTCCGCGCGGGACAGGCTCAGTCCCGCTTTTCGGGGATAACTCGACCGTGGGTGCAGCGTTCTGAGGAAGCCCAGGCGGGTGGCACAGACAAGTGTGGACCGGCCGCCCGCCCGGCCCGTAACGGCGCGTAATGAAGATAAGCGCGCCGGAGACAGACGGGTGCGTCATGCAATCGGTGTGTGCGACCGTGACATCTTCTCTTTCTCTTTGGCTCTTTTCTTATTCCCATTTGTTTATAAATTTCTATTTCGCGAGAACGTACGATTACGTAAGAAGGAATAACGAATACTATTTGTTTTAGTACTTGGAAAGCAGTGAGCAAGTTGTGAGTTGCGTTGCGCAAAGTTTAAGTTTTTTACGTGTTTTTGTTCGTAAATTACTGGAGTTTACTTATTAGAATCGTTTAAAGATGAATGAAACCGATAGTGATGTTTCGGATTGCTCGGAACCGGAAAACATTGCACCCAAGAAGAAAGTCAAACTAGGAAAACATCGCCTCACGAAATACAGTACAAATTGGCAGAATGATTATAATTGGTTGTGTATTGTGACATCGGATGAGTATAAAGCTTACTGCAAACTGTGTAAAAAAGAGTTTATTATTTCTCATGGCGGATTAAACGACGTAGTGAAGCATTCAAAAACAAGTAGTCACTCGGAGATAGCGAGTTCTCGCGCTGCAAGAAACATAACTAGCTATTTCCAGGCACCAGGTACTTCCACATCTGATCGTGATCGCGATGATATTATGTACAAAACGTCAGCTGCAGAAATTACTTCTATATATCACACCGTTAAACATTCGTTAAGCTACAATAGTATGGATTGTTTTCAAAAGTTATTACCTCTCATGTACGCCGATTCTAAGATAGCTAAGAATGTTAAATGTGGTAGGACAAAGAGTGAAGCAATAGTTTGTGAGGTATTGGCAAAAGAAGCTTTGAAGGACGTAATTCAAAATTTAAAAGAAGATTTATTTTTTTCGATTTCTACGGATGCCAGCAATAAAGGAAACCGGAAAATGTTTCCAATATGTGTGCGATATTTCAGTTTGGACAAAGGAATACAAAACAAATTAATAGATTTTGTGGAGAGTAATGACGAAACTGCCGACCAAATAACAAAGGTACTTTGTGAAACATTGGATAAACATAACTTAAAATTATCGCAAGTAACATCATATGGTGCAGACAATGCAAATGTAAACTTTGGTTCAGTTCACATCTTGCATAACATGAGCAAATTTGCATGTGATAGATTAGACATCGATGTAGAAGCTATCATCTTAAAAATATACGGCCATTTCTCACATTCAGCTAAACGTCGTGCGGAATTGATGGAGATATTTGAAACTACGGAAATGGAGTGGGTCGAATTATTCCGTCACGTAAATACAAGATTTTTGTCGCTCTGTCCTGCTGTTGAGAGAGTAATCAAGGTTTGGCCTGCTTTGAAAAGCTATTTTGATAAGCAAAAATCATGTGCGAAAGCCATTGAAAAGATTTTTTACTCTGAAGCAGAGGAAACAAAAACTCTAGCCTACTTGCATTTTGTTCATAATGTGATGAGTGCTTTTGGTACATTAATGAAAGAGTCTCAGGGAAATGATATTGCCATAACAGAAATGCATGAGTCATTATGCCTCTTCCGCTCAAGGTTGACTCAAAGGCTAAAGGATGGGTTTTTCGGCTACCAGACGAAACAGATTATAAATAAATTGGTTGAATCTGAACGGACCAAAGCCATCGAAGACTTCAAAATTTTTTACACAAATTGCCAACAATATATAGACAAACGTTATAATTTTTCAAATGAAAATATTTTTTCTAGACTTAAGTTCATAAACCTGGAAAGTGAAGTTAGTTTTGACATGATTGAAAATGCTGTATCTTTAATAAAATTGACAGGCGATATTTCGGTAGATAACTTATATGAAGAATTTAACTTGTTGAAAACATCCTTGGACGTATTAGTGGGAAATTGCATAGACACCACTGCCACCACCGCACAGAAATGGTACCAGCTCTTTCAACAATTTCCAAAAAAAGATACCAGGAATATGTTTAAACTAGTGTCTTTCATATTAAGTATCCCAACATCAAACTAGGGATGGGCGATCTTCGATTCGATCTCGGCGAATCGATCTTTTAGCCTTCGATCTACCGATTTTTGAATCGATTTTACGCGGGACCGATTCAGCTCGAATCGATTTATTTATTTCCGATTCCCATCCATTTAAGACAAGACACGACGCGATAAAATAAAACTGAACAGCCGAATCCTACAAATTTACGTACGTTTACATGCATACTTGAGTACTTGAATTGAAATTTACGCGGAACTCAAGTAGGGTTTTTGACTGATTTACTTCAATTACTTCTTGAAATGAAATTTCATATTTGGCGTTTTCTGCTGTGAAATTGTGTTGTCCTTTTGCTATTTAACTTCAATAAACCTATAAAGCACAAAACGCAAAACCGATTATAATTTTTATTTACTATCTTCTGCCAAATTTTCTTTCATATATTCAATTTTCAGCTTTCATTTTCTCAAGTACTCAAGTCACGTTTACATGATAAATTTCAAGTCAATCAAAAAAAATTTTGGCATTTACTTAAGTGAAGTAAGCTTGAAGTCATTGCGCGTTTACATGATATTTTGGTTACTCGAAGTTTACTTAAAGCTTACTTGAAGTAAGCATGTAAACGTACTGTGTGTCAATGCGTACAATGAGCACCTATACTGCCAAACAGTGTAGTCGGCAGCATTCAATTTTAGTGTATCCCTGGTTAACTCTTAGTTCCTTGAAAATATCTCGCTGCTAACTAGGATAGGTGTTACGTCCGCCCACTCCGTCCTTCCGCTATATGGTATCCAGTCTGGAGCAAGGGCTTCTGAACTATCATCACTAATTTTTAGTTCCTTAGAATTGCAAAATAAATCACTTGGTAAAGAAACTATAATTTGTTGTCATGTGAAGTCCACCGGTTTTTGCTAGTTATGACAAATTGAGCTTAATAAAGCGAAACAAAATTTGTGCTTCTCCAAATTTAAATGAATAAATAGAATCGATCTATGAACATCGATATTTTTAGGGCGATTAATCGATCTTCGAAATCGGGAAAAAATTACAGATCGATTCGTACTGAATCGATTATCTCAGTTCGATCCCCCATCCCTACATCAAACTGCTTTCCTGAACGCGTTTTTTCCCAGATGAATTTAAAATGGTCGGATGTCAGAAATAAATGCTCCGTAAATTTAATGAAAGCAGAATTACTCATCCAGTTTAATCTACAGCTATCCTGTGAAGAGTTCTTCATCTTTATTAAAGAGAAAAAGGAAACTTTAAAGGAAGTTAAATCTTCACAGAAATATCATGAATAAGTAATTCTTATAAAAAATTATTCTCTTATTGTAAGTTGCAATTTGTAACACTCACTCCTCAGACTATTGTTTGAAACGCCATATTTTTCTAATGAATACAACTTTTTTGATTTTGATTTCTGTTTTTTTTTATTTTTTTTATTCAGAAGACGAATAAGACTCAACTATTTAACGATAGGGTAAATTCGATTTAAAATATCATATTTTTATTAAAATACATTTTCTATGGCTATTTCTGCTATCTATTGTCACGTAAACGTAATTTGAACTCAAATAAAAAGATAAATATTTAAAAACTTCTGATTATATACGTTTTATTACTATGTCCCGCTTTCGACGAAAGAATCCCGCTTTTTTCACTCAAAAAGTTTCAAAATCCCGACTTGGCAAAAAAAATATCTGGCAACGCTGATATGCATATACAGATAGTTTATTCTCCTATCCGCCTAATTATGTCTCCAAAAATTTTTGGCAGAGTTACGCTGGTAGTCCAAGGATGGCACATTCTCCGGATTTCTTTTTGTAAAATTTGTTTGTTGGGGTTTTTCGTTTTTCTTCGCTTTACACACAATTTCTTCTAATTTACAGACAAATTTTTTTTTCTCATTTCAACTGGTAATTCATACGTGAAATTAATTTTCCCACTGATTCTTTTAAGACCTGATCTAAATGCTGGCTTTACAATTTGGCTAGAAACCCTTAATATTATAATCCAAAAGTCGTATGGTGAACACGCGGTCTGGGATTGTAATCCCGCGATAATCTTCGCATCACTTTATTTCTTGTGTCACGGGGAATCTCAATCGTGATCTAAATAATTTTCCTCCACAATTATCACTGAATTTTTTTGCAAAAATTTTCTTGATTTAATAACTTTAATAAATTTTTTTAGAAGCACCACGTTTTATGCCACCACTATCTAGCACTTTTAAACTTTTAATTGTTTCACACTATCCGAAGCCACGATCACGGTCTTAATGCCTCTCCCATTTCTAGAGCATGTCTTATTCGGCTAGATAGGTACATTTAATGTTGATCGTTCAAATTATAGTAAGTTTTTAGTAAATAGGTAATTACACCCCCTCCAATAGAGGTCCCTGAATATTTTATAAATATTTCATAATGTTTAATTCCTGAATTAATTTTCATTGATAATGGAATTACATCCCTAAGATTTTCATTTTAGGTTTTAGATTTTAAGAGCAGTTAATATACTTTAATGTTTATACGGCGAAAAGATTTTATTTAGGTCGTTTTTGAGGTTGGGTTTGCGACTTTCATAAGTATAAGTTCGCGGGAGACATTTGTATGGCGAAATCTTCTTCGATGTCTGACTTTAGTTTTAGAGAAGGCTAGGGGATGGCAGCACAATTGATTCTTTTGTATTTATTGCTGATTAGTTTGTCTTGGGATGTAATGGATTGCAAATTTTTATCTATACTTCAGAATGAAGCTTACACTTTCCGAAGTTAATGGAATTAACTATGGAAAGAGGCAGGTTCTTTGCGATCCGCTGTTATCTATTGTTACAGGACACACACACTCCAGTGTGGCTATCCTCGCGAAACTCTCCCGTGTCATGTTGCCGCGCTTCAGGGCCGAATATCCTTCGCGTGGTAGGTTCCCAACAACTTCCTTTGTAGGTCTTCAAGTTCATAGAGAGCATTTCCCTTCCGCGATCGAACTCGGCACTTTACAAACTTCTTAATTAGTTTGGCGCTGTCCTGTTTCGCAAAGCTGCTTTGGCTGAAGTTCCTGTCCGACTTTGAAGCTTACAGGCTTAGAACGTGTATTATAGGTCCGTTCACCTTGCTCAAAAGCTCTGTCTAAATTTTTCCGGGCCTGTTCGCGAATCAAATTGAGTTTGTCGGAAGTATCTACGTCTATTGTTTCACTCACAGCCTGTAGCCGTCTCAGTAGCGCGTATGCAGAACCATGCTCGACCATTTGCTGGCCAAACAAAACCTTATAAGGCGAGAAGCCAATAGCCTGGTGAACTGAACTCCGAAGAGAACTCGCTATACAACTCAACTTCTCATCCCATCTGTCATGCTCGTCCTTAACATAAGCTCTGATCGCAGCTAGGACGGATCTGTTTACCCTTTCGGATGCGGTGAGTGCACTGCGGTACGAAGGTGTGGAATGCCATATCGTTCCAAGAGGTTACCGAACTGGGCTGACCGAAACTGAGGACCATTGTCTGTTACTATATTCTCTGGGACACCGAACTTGTGGAAGATTTCTTCCTCGGCGAAGCTGCAAATTAGTGTCGTGCTCGCCTTTCGCAGTGGGCGTAGCAGAGTGTACTTCGAGAAATGGTCCAATGCAATCAGGATGCACACATGGCCTCGTCTCGTGCGAGGATACGGCCCTAATAGGTCCATGTACACTCGCTGCCATGGTCTTTCCGTCGTCGCTTGAGCTCCCATTGGTGGTCGTAAGATGGAATTTGAGGCTTTCGTCTCCTTGCAGGTGTCGCAGGCTAATACATATGCTCGTACATCAGCGGTCACCTTGGGCCAATACAGAAGTCACCGTATTCGCTCTAAGGTCTTGCCTATGCCTCCATGCGAAGATTGGGGCGGATCATGCGCTCTCGCAATGACTTCTGGTACCAAGCCCCGTGGAATCCAAAGCTTCCAGGCTTCTTTTTCCTGAACTGGATCACCAGTTCTGGGCTGTGTTCGAATGTATACGTAGCCGTCGCACAAATTTAAGTCTGGCAGGGATGACTTGTTCTTCTCGACTCGGTCCCGAAGGTCCTGATATTCTTGAGAGTCGAAGTCTGGTGCATCCAAGTCAACTTGCGGGCCTTGTTCACGTACTGTTGGTAGATCAACGGCGGCTAGTTCTTCACAGTATACACGGGATAACGCGTCAGGTACCACGTTCAGGCTGCCCTTACGGTGTTACGGGCCAGGTGTCCATTGAGGTCCTTTTGGGACATCAGCCACTGCAGGCTCGCATGGTCCGTCACCACCTTGAATGGCATGAGTTCGACGTATGCCCTGAATTTTTCTATAGTGATCATCGCTGCCAAACATTCCAATTCCGTAATTGTATAGTTGCGTTGGGCCGAATTTAATTTCTTGGATACATATGCAAGTGGTTGTTCGTTTCCCTCGTCGTCCAACTGGATCAAGACTCCGCCCACACCCTGCTTACTCGCATCGCACTGGATGATGAAGGGCTTGGTGAAGTCAGGACTCACCAACACTGGCGAAGAAGTTAGCTGCTTTTTGAGCAGTTCAAATGCGGACTGGGCTTCGCTGGTCCAGACAAATTTGCTGGACTTCTTCAGCGTATCCGTAATGGATGCTGACAGGTCGGCGTAGTTCGAGATGAACTTCCTGTACCAGCCTGCCATACAAAAAAATCGGCGCACTTGACGAATGGACTTAGGGGGAGGGTATTCGACGATGGCTGCGACCTTCTCGGGGTCCGTCTTTATCCCTCCATTACCGATTATGTACCCTAAGTACCGCGCTTCCTTTAAACAGAACTTACTTTTCTCCACGTTTATCGTAAGTCCAGCCTTCCTCAAACATTCCGCCACCTTAGCGAGGAGCGATAGGTGGGAGTCGAAGTCCTCCGTCAGCACCAACAGGTCGTCGAGATACACCAACACCTGGTTTCGAAGATCGTAGGGTATGACCTTGTCCATCAGCCTGCACATTGTCTGTGGCGCGTTGCACAGTCCAAATGGCATCACCGTATAGTGATAGAGGGGATGACCGGGGACTGTGAAAGCTATCTTTTCGCGCGATTGTTGGTCCAGTGGGATCTGCCAGAAAGCATCTTTAAGGTCAAGGCTGGTAATGTACCTTGATGGAGGAAGTCTACTAAGGATGCCATCTATATGCGGTAGTGGATAGGCATCCTTCTTGGTCACCACATTGACCTTCCTGGCATCACAGCTCAGCCTGACCTTGCCTGGCTTCCGTACTAGGACCACGGGTGAACTCCACGGGCTCTGGCTTTCCTCTATCACGCCAAGTTCTTTCATCCGGCGAAGTTCGGCGTCCATCAGCTGTTGCACGGCTGATGAGACCGGATAAAAACGCTGCTTGATGGGTGCAGCGTCTCCTACGTCTATCAGGTGTTGGACTTACTCTGTCTTCCCGAGACCTAGCGTTGAGTACGACGGGAAGAATTGCTTTGCCTGTTGTAGACGAAGTTGGTCCGTCGCAGATAGTGGATACTGGTTTGGGTCCAGGGGTTGAGACATGTTTGCTATCGTTGCTGGTCGGGGCCATATAGTTGTTGCTGAAACGTTGCCAATAATATCAGGTGCCAAATTGAAAATCCTCCAAAAATCCACACCGAGATATAGTTCTTGGGTCAGGCTGGGCACGATGTACAGACGTACAGCCTTGGTATCACCCCGAAATGTGATCTGCACGTCCGCGTGGCCCAGTACCTCTGGTGTCTCTCCGTTGGCTACCATGAGCTTCGTTCGATATCTGCTCCATGAAACTTGGGCTTTGTCCAACCTCTCCAATGCGTCCTTACCCAAAACGCTGATGCTGGCTCCACTGTCCAGGAGACCAGAAAGAGTCTGCCCCAGCAATAACACCTCGGCATAAGGCCGGATGTCGTGAGGCGCAGTCACGAATGCTGAGGCTAACCTCTTCCTGTTCTCTCGAACTCTTTTCCAAAAGGCTCTCAGCCGTAAGGTTGAGCGCTTGGGTTTTCTTGGGATGGTGGTGTCGTGTACGGGATCCGTTTCGGCAAATATTCTCTGTCTGGCTTCCTGATACTCTCTAAGCCGTTGGTTGTAAGGCTTCAGAGGTCGAGCTGTTGGTGTAGTCCGTTCTTCAATCGAGACGGCTGTGTGTCGCTGCAGCAGCTGTACCTTCCCTGCCTCGTTCTAACCTGATTGTGCCTTGGGTGATGTAAAACGTATAGGCACCAATGGTATTTGCATCTCAGAAGTGGTGCCGTTATCCGAGGCGTCCATTAACTGGTCCATTAAGTTAGGCGGGCATACCTTTGACCAGCTCTCGTTGTCTTCTGTAGAGAGGTCCACCAGTGGCAATAAGGCAATAAGCCCGATGAAGGTGCTAAATCCGGTGTTAAGTTTACGGAAGTTATGTCTTGTCTAGTACTCTTTATTCCTGTTGGGATGTAGACGGCTGTTGAGGAGTCGCAAGCAGTGCTGGATTCGATGGTAGGCTGTCGGTCGAGGACTGATGTTGTTGCCCCCGACCCTCCTCAGGTTTTTCTGAACACAGACAGGGCACCTAGGCTTAACAACTACTTTTCGTCCGCATTCGTAACAGAAGAAACCCTGTGGCTCTCTATTGCAGTCTGTATAATAGTGTCCAGGCTGGCCACAATTCCAACAGATAGCAGTCTGGCTGCGTGGTGATTCGATGGCCGCTAGATGTCGTCCGTCCTCCGATGTGTACTCAGCTGGTTCCTCAATGTGATCCGTAGGTGTTTCCGACAAATAATACTCCTCAAGTCGCGATCTGTTATACATAGATGGCAGGGATGAACGTATGCGGGCTCTGGTGGTTTGCACTTCCATAACTAAAGCTCGAAGCTGTGCAACCGATGTAGTGCGGTGTAGACAGATGTGCTCTTGGATGGAAGGCAACAAGTTGGTCCGGACACTCTCGACGAACTCCATCTCAGTCATGAGCGCACGGAGCTAATTTTTAAGCCTGGTCATGTCCTGACAATACGTGGAGAATGGCTCAATAGGTCTTTGTCGCCGATTCAACATTTTTTGTCGGACGTCTACATCGCTGGTATGTTCGCCCCAATCGGATCGAAGAGCCAGCCTCACATGTTCCCATGGCGGTGTTGGGTTCTGTCTTCGGAGCGTCCAAAACCAACTGCTGACTCTCCCTCCCAGCAAAATGTGCAAGTTGTCAACCACCAAGCTGAAGTCTCCGTCTAATGTGGTGCTTGTCAAGGTTTCCAATCTGAAAATAAACTCGACAACATCGATGATCAATTAAAAGACGATGATAAATAAGTTGCCATCTTTTGATAGGACTCGCAGAACGTCTATGCCGGTTATCTCTCGGCTGGCTTTGCCTACGTAGGTCAGGTGATTCGTACTGGTCATACACATTAGGTCTATATGGCGGGATAAACTGATGTCTCTGCTGACTCGGCCGAACTGAAACGAAGTCTGAGCCGTGTTGGCCTCTCACGTTGTTGAAGCTGTACGTATCACGGGAAGCGTTTACCAGGGATCTGCTACAGGAATTCGCGGTTGCGGAGCCAAAGGTGTCCGATGCCCAGGCAGCTGTTCAAGTCCTCTCGCCACTTCTTCCCTAACTGCGTCGGCGATCTGCAACCTGAGGGTTGCCAATAAAGCTTGGGTGCTGGCGGATCTGTCGCGCGGAATGTCCTCAGGTCGCACCTGGCCTGCGATGGTAGAATCCGCTCGCGACGTCCGCTGTGTCCTACCATTCGCCTCCGCCGGGCTTCGGGATGCCGCCGAGGCCGGCCTTGAACTGTGAGCTTGTGGTTCCATCTGAGCTATCGGCCCCATTGCTGTCGTTGCTGGTGGTCTTGCCGTCATCCGGGTATTGTATCTCTTTGGAACTGCCCCGGTTTCGTTTTCCCGAGTTAATAGTGACTGTCTGCATACTGGACATTCCCGACTTGTCTTAAGCCACTGATTCAAGCATTGGCGGTGGAGCTCATGTCCACAGCTGGTCAGGGCGGTATCATCCGGAGTAACGTCTTCCTGACAGACAGGGCATCGGTTTGCTTCCACAGCCGTGGCTCCAGTTGGGGTTCGTGCCATATACATGGTGCTGGTTACTTCCGGATCAAAAAAAGTTTATATACCGTTTAAGTGACGACTGTCGTTTCAACTCAAAATTACAAAGTTCTATAAAAAAAAAGTTCCGAATACTGTTCTGAGCGGGTATGACGTGAAGTTCTGAAGAAATTAATCCGAGTTAAAAAAAATTTTTTTCTTTCACCGCCGTGCTCGTCGCTGGGATCAAGGTTGTGATCCGAAGCAGAATTGGTTTGGTCAGAGCAATCTAGATCTGAAATTAGCTTCTGAAAAAAAAATCCTTAGTCAAATCCTGCAAGTTCAAAGTTAAAATTGTGAGAAGAAAAAAAAATCCAAAGTCAATTCCTGAAAAGCCAAAGTCAAAATTCCGACATTTGTAAAGTAAAATCCTGAAAAGTCAAAGTCAAAATTCTGAAATTTGTAAAGTAAAATCCTGAAAAGTCAAAGTTAAATTTCACGGGTGAAGTGAAAATAGGTTATTGCCAAAAGCAAATTGATCAAAATTCTCTCTCTCTCTCTCTCTCTCTCTCTCTCTCGACGACGACGACGCTCCCTCTCTGTTCTACGGACATCCACCGCACTGAGTGGCCCTCTCTCCTCAGCAAGTCTACAACGCCTACCGGGGGAACAAGGATGAGGACACCTGTCATTACCCAATGAATGAAAGACACCAGGTCTCCGAGTCAGCTGGCTGGCTAGGAACAGCCAGCCATCGACTTTCTTCGGAGACGTGGTATATTCCAGACATCAGGCGATGCAGTCGTGTCTCCTGAGGGAAAAGGGAAGATAGGTAGGGAAGGATAAAATTTAAAAAATGAAAAAAGGAAAAAACGACTTGTAAAATAAAAAAAAAATTTTAGAAAAAGAAAAGTATTTTGCAGAAAAGGGAAGGAAAAGGGAAGGAAAAAGGAAACCCTAAGGGTATCGGACAGAGCCTCTCCAAGACAGACAGCTGGCTATCGCCTGCTATAAGTCTGTCATTCTTGAATTGTCCCTGCCGACGGGGTTGGGATGGCTAGGTCCTCGGGCAGACAGTAGGCTACGTAACAGCCTTTAGCCGCAGTTCCAGAGGACCTTGACCACCTCAAAGACTAAGTTCGCGTAGGCTCAGGTTCCGAGTTCAGTGCTCTAGCTCTTAACCAGCTACGCGCCTGCGAGTACTCGGAACCCTTAAGGCCAGCGCATTGGGCGCCATCTCTTGTTGCGAAGCTTGGGCCGACACTGCTGCTGGATGATTGCCCAAGGCAGGCTATGACTCTGGATGACATCAACTGAAAGTCAGCTGATGTCAGCCTGGATCACGGCCTCCGCTGCACATTCATCTGTCAGCAGATGCTTGGGCAGAGATGGAGGATGGCATGCTCGGAGCATCGCTAGCTTTGTGATAGAGGGGAGCAAAAAAATCATGCCTAGGATGGGAAAGGGTGCGACGAACCGACAATTAAGAAAACTAACAAAAATAAAAGGAAGAAAAAGGAAGAAAGGAAAAAAAACGCGAAAATCTAACAAAAAAAAAGATGGATGACGAGTTTAAAAATTGAAAAAAGAAAAAAAAGGAAACTGTAGGAATAAAAAAAACCAAAACAGGAGGATAAAGGATGCAGGCTGGCGTTGCCCGACTTACCGGCTATCGATGGGGGAGTCTGTCATGACTCCCCTTTGCATAGCCCTTGCCTCAACCACCCTTGCATCTAGGGGGGCCGATTTCATCTAGATGCCCTTCAACCTGAAAAAAGAAGAGAGAGAGAGAGGGCCACTCAGCTCATTGTGAGGACTCCGCCCACCGACGTAGCGATGATGCAACCGCCTTAGGGAGGACGACGAGGAGAGAGAGAGAAATGAAGAAGTAGGTTATTTAGCTCATATAAAAATTATTTATTATAATAAAAAAAGAGATATCCCCTCCGTAGGAGGGCACACGACCGTCTAGCTTAAGGCTTTTTACCCCGTTGCAATAGGGCTCTGAGGAGTAGTACAAAAACAAAATTTATTATGACAATTAGGTGTTACTACTGCTAACGATTACCTAGCTAATTTGAAAGAGAACGAATAAATTACGATCAATTAGTGAAGATTAATTCAATTTGTTACCGGGGGTCGGAAATGCGCATTTTCGTACCGGTCGGAGAAGTATATATGTATTGTGGAAAGCTATTCTCTGTTGAACCTGGATTTACATTTTCTTCTTTTCTATCAGCAAAAAAAGAGCAATCCTTAAACCAAAAAAAAATTTTGCACATAACGCCTTACTAATAAAACCTATCCTTCCTGAACAGTTAATTATATTAAGTAGTTCTGTTTGACAAATTATCCTTAGATTTTTCTAAGTATTTTCGATTCTTTCTTTTTTTTCTCTTATGTTCAAATGCGATATCTTTGAGTGAACTATTATAGATATTAAGCAGGTCATAAAAATCTTTTACGGCTAAACAAGGATTATCAATATGTAAAGTCCTAGAAGTTAATTTGTAGGTAATTGTTTATATCTGAAAACAATAAATAATTACCGAAAAAATTTATTACTCTATATTACTTCAAGCAATCTCCTATTCTTATATAAAAAAAAAGTTCAAAAAGTTTTTTTTTCTTTGCTTTTTTTTTGTATCTAGCACTAATAAATCCTTAGTAATGGTCATTAATTTTTAGAAGATCAGTATCAGGTTTTCAATGTTAAAGCATTTTTCCTTTTTGGAGAAACGGTGTATCCAGCCATTTTTCTTTATCTGGGTAAACTTTAAATATATATATTGGAAATTGGTGAGTCAATTCGGTTGTTGTTTTTTTGTTTGTTCTTTTCTGCGATTCCTCACTCTTCCGTGGTTCCCTTTTTCCTTTATTTTTGCTTTAATTTACTTTATTTGTTTTCTGTTAAAATTTTACTGTCTTTGACTTTTTTCCTTTTTTTGGTTTTCCCTTTCTTGGACCTTTTTGTTTTCACTTTTATTTGTTTCCGTTTAAAAATTTCAGTGTCTTTTCACTCTATTTCGTTAGTTATTTACTTTAAAAACTTTCGCTGTCTTTGCACTCTTTTTCATTTCTTTGACCTTTTTGATTTTTAATTTTAGTTATTTCCTTTAAAAATTTCGCGGCCTATTTTTAGCTTTCCTTTCATTTGAACTTTTTGATTTCTTTCCACTTTTAGTTATTTTTCTTTTTTAAAAATTTCACTGTCTTTTCACTCCTTTTCATTTCTTTGACCTTTTTGATTTTTAATTTTAGTTATTTCCTTTAAAAATTTCGCGATCTCTTTTTAGCTTTCCTTTCCTTTGATCTTTTTGTTATTTCACTTTTAGTTATTTTCCTTTTAAAAACTTTCACTGTCTTTTCACTCTATTTCGTTAGTTATTTCCTTTTTAAAAACTTTCACTGTCTTTGCACTCTTTTTCATTTCTTTGACCCTTTAGATTTTCAATTTTAGTTATTTTCTTTAAAAATTTCGCGATCTCTTTTTAGCTTTCATTTCCTTTTGTTCTTTTTGATTTTTTTCCACTTTTACTTATTTTTCTTTTAAAACTTTCACTGCCTTTCACTGCTTTTCATTTCTTTGACCTTTTTGATTTTTAATTTTAGTTATTTCCTTTAAAAATTTCGCGATCTCTTTTTAGCTTTCCTTTCCTTTGACCTTTTTGATTTCTTTCCACTTTTAGTAATTTTTCTTTTAAAATTCCACTGTCTTTCCCAGTTTTCCTTTTGAAATTTTTATGTTCTTTTTCCTTTCACTTTCATTTCACTCGATTTCAAATGTCAAGAGTTATACCTTTTTTCGTACACGAATATTTTAGCATTTTGTTTATAATTATTTGTATTAATTATTCCAGAATCTTACACATGTTTTCCGAAATATCCAAAATTTATTCCCGAGAAACTCTAATGGTACCTCTACTACCATTTTACTTTGCACACCGCAAATCTATCATTCGCACCCGCCAAAAGAAAAATTCCCGCCACACTCCATTATTCCCGACTGACTAACTCAAGAATCTATTCACTGACTAACTCAATTAAATTCTTTCCCCTTGTTGCACGCTGGGACCGACACTGCTGCGGGATGATTGCCCAAGGCAGGCTATGACTCTGGATGACATCAACTAAAGTCAGCTGATGTCAGCCAGGATCACGGCCTCCGCTGGACATTCATCTGTCAGCAGATGCTTAGGCAGAGATGGAGGATGGCATGCTGGTATCGCTAGCATTGCGATAGAGAGGGGCGGGGTTCAAAAAAAAGGATGCCATCTCCGCCCGCGGTCGCACAACAAAAGCAAGAAAATCATGCCGAGGGATGGGAAGGGTGAGACGAACCGAAAAGAAAAAAATATGATTTAAAAAAAAAGAAAAAATCGAAAAAGGAAAGAAAAAAAAGAACCGCGCAAATAAGAAAACCAAGAAAAAAACCAAAAATAGAAAAAAAATTAACATGACAGGAGGAAGAGGATACGAGCAGGCGTCGCTCGACTTACCGGTAGTCGTTGGGGGAGCCTGGTGGGCGGACTCCCCTTACTTGGCCCATGCCCCAACCACCCTATGCATCTAGGGGGCCAACGTCTTCTAGATGCCCTTTGACGACCTGGAAAAAAGAGAGAGGGCCGCTCACCCCATAGTGAGGACCCCGCCCACCGACGTAGCGATGATCATGGCCGCCCTAAAGGAAGGACGACGAGGAGAGAGAGAGAAGAAAAGATGAGTTTATTTCATACCCATATAACACGTATTTTATTCACAAAAAAATTTGTTTCCTTTTTTTTTTTTTTAAAAAAAAGGAGTTACCCCCTCCGCAGGAGGGCACACGACCGTCTAGCCTAAGGCTAGGGCCTATTTACCCCGTTGCAATGGGGCTCTGAGGAAAGGTACAGAAAATTCCTATTGATTAATATTTACCTATTAATAATAATCCTAGCAACCAAAAAAACTACGTTTTACAAAAAAAACTTAATGTTTATTCTATCTCCTCTTTTCTTCAGGGCAAAAAAAATACGCATCCTTTTTCTTTTCTGATTACAGGTACTTTTGGGGAGTTACAAATTATAGGTATTCATGGGAAAATCTATGCAGTTCTACTTAACAAATATGTAAGTAACTTTACAACTCTAGATGAAATGAATGAGCTAGACCTATACTTCAAAACATAAGCAATGAGTCCCCAGAAGGCAAAGATTCCACTAACGATAAAATATCCCACATGACTTATGTGGTTATATTACATTCTATATGAGAGATTTAAACGGCACTGAAACCATGCTAATTTAGCGCTATGTTCTTCACAATGGAAGACAATCGAAGCCTTAATATAATACTATTATTTATGACAACTATGATCAAAAAGAAAGAATCTTCTCCGTCATTCCGAGAAAAATATGAGAAAAAGAAGGAAACAGGAACGGACTCACCAAATTCCGGTTATTGACTCTGTCTTCGTTCTTTTCCCTGCTGCGATTCCATCGCCTGATTTCATTTTTATTTTCCTGATAGTTTTTTTTTCACTTTTGTCATTTTAATTTCACTTTTATTTTCCTTTTTGTTCTTTCATCTTTGTATTTTTGATTTCACTTGTATGTCATTTTAATTTTATAATTTTGTAGTTTTTGATTTCACTTTAATTTTCCGTATTGTTTTTCCCTTTTGGTTTTCTTTTGATTTCACTTTTATGTTATTTTAATTTTATAATTTTATAGTTTTTCTTTTGGTTTCACTTTTATGTTATTTTTATTTCATAATTTTGTAGTTTTTGATTCCCTTTTTATTTTCCTGATAGTCTTTTCCACTTTTGTCATTTTAATTTCACTTTTATTTTCCTTTTTGTTCTTTCATCTTTAAAATAAAAAAAAATAAAAAATAAAAAAATTAAAAGTTTTCCGCCAACATCATATTTAAAATTTGAATTCCTTGATTCAACATGGCGACAAAATATTGAATGCAAATTAACATGGCGACTATCTCTCGATTTTAACCAAATTCGATATTTTTGTATGCACCGTTTGAATTCAAACTATAAAAGAGCTGCATGCACATGGGCTCTTTCTCTTTTGAAATCTAATACTCAGCAAGTTTGGTGAGTACAATTAAAAATATACTTAAAAAATATTCAGAACCTCGCTGTTCGAATATTTTATCTATTTGTAAAACTATAAAAATATTATCAGAGCCTGGCTGCTCGATTATATTTACTTTGTGTAAATTAACCTATTTATAACAATTCATTCAGAGCCTGGCTGCTCGAATAAATTATTGTGTTGGCTATTAACATTTATTAACATATTTATTCAGAGCCTGGCTGCTCGAATAAATACAGAAGTTTGTTTTGTGTTCCCACTAATATTTTCCCAATACTTATTAAGAGCCTGGCTGCTCGAATAAGTAATATTCCCAATAGATTGTCAATATAATTGCAGAACCTAGCTGTTCGCAATTATATCATATTAATTAAACACTTGTCAGGTTATAATTCAGAACCTGACTGTGCGAATTATTTTAAGATAAATATTTAAATAGATAAGCTAATAAACGTTTCAAATTCTTTCAGCAATTAATTATAAGTGTAGAAATAAGTTAGTTAAGTGCTAAATTAAGAATTTGAAGTGAATTTAAAGTGAAATATAAAAAGTGCAAGTGTTAAAGACTATAATGAATAAAACTTATTTTATCAGCAATAAATCTTTTATTTTTGCGTAACCAGTATCCCTTTTCAACGGGTAGCCTGAACATTGGTCCTTCGAGTAACCGGATATTGCTGAGAAAGATTAAAGATTTGATAAGTTTTAAAACATTGAAGTCTAATTAGTGAAAATTTTGTGAAAACTTAGTGAACATTCGTGACAATAAACTAAAACTTGCATCTAAAGGTGAAAAAGCGTGACAATGGAAGTGTTATTGAAAAAACAAGTGACAATATCAAAGCAAGTGTCTCAGGCAATCGTCAACTTCAAGATAGCAGGAGAGGCTAGAAGAACGCCAACCTATCTTCAAGCTAGGATCACACAAGCAAATGATTTTTTTGACATTTTTCAAACAATCACCAGGAAATCTTCTCCATGGATTGCGAACTAAGTAAAGATCACGAATACATCAAGAACGACATATATGCAGTGACAGAGGAAGCGTACTTCAACTATTTAAGTGAACTTCAAGATCTTCTTAAGGAAAAACAGCCAGCTCAAGAGCCTACAGAAGTGAAGCCAGAAGTGAAATCAGATATACAAATACTCAAACTGGAGGGCGTTTTATGATTTATTCACATCACTTATTCATCAAGATGCGAGGATTCCAGCTGTACAAAAGCTCCATTATTTAAAGGCGAGTCTATGCGGCGAAACAGAACGCCTAATCAACAAATTCACCACAATCGCAGCAAACTATCAGCCAGCGTGGGAATTACTACAAAAACGCTACAACAACAAAAGAATCCTGGTCAAGAAACTAATGGACAACACTTCAGAACGACTGAATGAACTGCAAGCATTAGGTGTATCTATACATCAATGGGACACCATAATCATCCACATGATGGTTCAACGTTTACCATCAGAAACACACAACCTCTGGGGACAGACGCTTGGGAACACACAGGAATTGCCAACTTGGCAAAAATTCATGGACTTCTTAGAAGCTCGTTATCGAACACTGGAAGCAGTCATGGGAACTCGATCAACAAAACCTCTACGCTCACCTTCAGGCAACACAACAACTTTAACTCACCATTCTCTACAGTCTACAATCTGTCCAATATGCAACGACAAGCCTTAAAAGTGCTCCAATTTTCACAAGATGGATATCGCTCAAAGACGCAACATCACATCAAAAAACAACTTGTGCTACAACTGCTTAGGAGCAAATCACACAACTTCAGAGTGCTAAAGTAAGCACAAGTGCTTCAAGTGCGGCAAGAAACATCATTCTCTTCTACATTCTGACAACATTAGATCAAAGAGCACAAACTCATCATCTTATCAAGGTTCATCACAAAACACTCAACATAAGGGGATCGACAGCAGCATCATTCCTACATCGTCTAACATAGAAAGTACATCTGTGAACACACAGATCAACGCTTGCAAATTTCAAGTACTATTAGCCACCGCACTTGTAAAAGTTGAAACCACATCAGGCCAATCGCTGGTTTTATGAGCCCTCATTGATTCTGGATCACAAGTGAACATTATCTCCGAACAAGCATATCATAAACTTCAGTTAAAAGGAAATTCTACAGAAGTTCAAATTAACGTACTTGGGAAAACTAAAACGGCTACAGCCACAAGGGCTGTTGAATTTACTCTAAAATCGCTAAATAACTCTTTATTTCAGCTTCATACGAACGCGCTTGTTCTGAAACACATCACCGACGTTTTACCTCCAAACAGGTTACAATATCATGCATGGGGACAGATCAAAGGACTCCAATTAGCAGACCCTACATTCACACAACTAGGAAAGGTTGATTTACTCTTAGGAGCAGAAGTATACGCGAACATACTTCTTGACGGAATCAAAAACGACACACAACCAGGATCACTGTTTCGAGGATAACCTTTTTTTTTTTTTTTTTTTTTTTATATATGATGATGCCAAAGCTCAGGGGATGCCCTATGATGCTTAAGCACAGCCTTGGCAGGAAAGGAATTAAGGATGAGGGAAATGGGTGAGGAGTTTGGGTGAAGGAGGTGTCGATGTACGCCCCGTTTGAAAGTTACAGGCTGATAAGACGAGGGAAAAACAGAAGATGGTAAACTGTTCCACATTCGTGTTGTTCTGCTTAGAAAAGATTCCCGAAATTTGACGGTACGTCCAAATTTGACCTGGAGAGTATAGGGGTGGGAGCGGCTTGTTGATCTTGTATCGCGCGTTGTCATGAGTCTACAAGGAATCAGGCTAGCAATTTCGTTAGAACAACGGCCATGGAAATAACGATAGAAGAGTGAGAGACAACCGACATTCCGTCGATGCTCCAGAGAGTCAAGACCCTCAGAGATTGAGGGATCGCCAATAAGCTTAACAGCTTTACGCTGGACTTTGTCTAACGCGGACAGTGCGGTGTGTCCGGCCCCTGCCCAAATATGGGAATTATATTCAAGTCTAGGCCTAATGTGGGACTTGTAGATCAGCGCTAAGTCAGGTGGGGTGAAATATTTCTTACATCTCTGTAGAAAACCCAAACATTTCATCGCATGTAAATGATGAGAAATAAATAAAAGGGATATTTGCACTATTTACAATTTATTAAAGATGACTCGTTTTCTACGTGGCTAACTTGGTTTTCTACGTGACTAACTTGTCGCTTCAACTGCAATATTGCTTTTGGTCAGCTGCTCTTCGTCGTCTCCTCGTCAAGCCGATTTTCCGCTTCTCACGTACCAAATGCGTGGGTGATGATACTCTGGCTCTCTTCTTTTGGAGGTGACGTAGCGATGTAATGATTATATCGATGTAAACAATGTAATTCTCCTAATAATAAGCTGTTCTGGATATTAGAATTCTCGTTCTCAATATATATTTTTGAAGAACTTGAGCATTTCTGCCCGCCTTGAAATTAGTTGACTGATTTCAACAGATTGTAGATAGATTGATGTATATGGTATTAGAACGTCTGTCGGTTTAGTATCCTTGAGTTCAGGACGTCGTCGACCTTAAGTGACAATAAGCAGCTTGTAATATACATTACAGGTTTTTATTTGTTAGTTTGTGCAAGCTCGTTGTTTCTATAGTGCCGAAGAGGAAGGGAAAGGGTTAGGAACAATACAGTTTGGTGATACAATATGCACATCTTATTATGAATTCAAACTTAAATCAAATAACACGAAAATCATATTTCATATATGTTAACTGTAATTCAATTTTCATTCAATTATTTATCAAATTTAAATGTTTAAATTTACTTATATATAATATATCTAATTCACGTTCGCCGATGAGACTGGTAGCAAACAGATTTTCGTAATGGGGCGCTTTAGCTCCCCGTTTTCGGTCTTAATTTTAACAACTCGGACATGTTGATCCTTTCCGGGATGAGTTTGGATAATTCTTCCCAAAGCCCATTTTGCACATGGAACTCTTTCATCTTTAACGATGACTAAATCGCCCACCTTAACGTTTTCCGTAGCCTTAATCCATTTTGGGCGTTGCTGGAGTCTTGATACTCCCTACTCCATGCGTTCCAAAAATCTTGTTTCATGCGCTGAATTAAATTCCATCGATTAAGATTATTTATTTTTGTAGAGGTAAAATCTTGTTCGGGAGGAGCGAGAAGCGCATCCCCGATTAAAAAATGTCCGGGTGTAAGGACGCTCAGGTCATTTACATCATCCGTGAGTGGACTTAAAGTCCGCGAATTTAAACAAGCTTCGATTTGGGTAACTAAAGTATACATTTCCTCGAATGTGAACGTTACAATGCCCATAATCCGTTTTAAATGGTGCTTTACCGATTTAACCCCAGCCTCCCACAAGCCCCCAAAATGCGGGGAGGCAGGAGGTATGAAATGCCACTGTATCCCTTGTGAAGATACTTTTCTCGCGGTGTCAGGACTTCCTTGAAGATAAGCCTTTTTCATTTCCAACTCCAATTTATTTTGGGCACCAACAAAGTTAGTGCCACAATCCGAATATATATTGCTGCAGAGCCCACGGCGCGAAACAAAGCGCTTAAACGCGGCTAAAAAGGCTTCTGATGTTAAGTCACTGGCAACCTCTAAATGAATAGCCTTCGTGCAAAGACACACAAAAACCACCAGATAACTCTTATAGCTCCTGCAACCCCTAGTCCGCGATATTGAGATATTAAAGGGACCTGCATAGTCCACTCCAACGTTAGTAAGGGGACGAGATATACTAACCCGAGGCGAGTATATGGAGAGTTGGCAAGCCTGCTTCAAGTATAGATACACGTAATTCAGTAACAATTTTGGAAAAATAAGTTATATCGAGTTTTTATCAACCGTAAATTATCTTTTGGCAAAATATAATTGTCCCATCGCACTAGTCAACTGAAGTTATCGAAAACAGAAGGAAGGAGAAGCTTATTAAATAGGGAAAACCCTTTTATGCTGCGGCCCTGAAGTGCAGAGAATTTGACAGATCGACCATCGGGTATTTTTGGTGCCGATTTAATTAAAAGCAAAATTTGCCGAACTTTTTTGCCCAGGTAAAACATTTATTGCCTAATATATCCTAGTATATGTTCCTGTCGAAGTTTAACAAAAAAAAAGGGAATACATAGTCTAACATATGTTCTCCACTCTAGTTGCACTGGATTAACATACACACGATTAAAAACTGAGAAAGAGACTTCTGAGGTCAACACTAATTCTAAAATAGAAACAAGTCATCGTTACAACATCACAAATCACAGAACTTGTAACCAAAGTACGTTTATATGGTAGACTTCACAATATTAAATAAGCCAGGAGATTAGCATATAACCTAACCACAAAAACACTCACTTCAAGAGTCGAGCAAGATCGACGATAACATACGGCAGAAAAATAAAACGCTAGATTGGTTTATACGAGTATTCCTGATATCGTAAATAATAAATAATACTTATTTGAACACCGACAGACAAAAGGCTTTAAAAAACGCACCAGGAAAAAGACGTGTTGATCAAACTTCCCCAGAAATTAGCACTAACCGCAACACAAAACAAACTAAAACTACTGATACTACAATGGATATGAATCTCTTAATTGCAGCAATAAAACAAGCCAAACAGTCAGAAGGGCTTGCAACTAAGGAAGATGTAACTGCAATACGAGAAGACTTTGCAAAAATCAAGACTGACTGCGAACGGTTAGAAGCTACACTTCAATCGCTTTTGAATCGGGAAAAAGTCTTAATGAATCGAATAAATTAGCTAGAGCATGGGATGAAGAGAAAGAATTTAATTTTTAGAGGTATCAAAATTGAAAATAACGAAAAACCAGCAGAAAAGTTCAGTCAATATGCAATAACGTTTTGGGGATTTCGGAACCGCTGGGCATCGAGACGGCTTATAAAGTTGGCCCAAAAAGTGCTGTGACACCTCCGATACTAGTTGAAATGAGCTCGATGAATGCAGCGACACAAATTCTACAAAAAGCTAGGAAACTAAAGGGAACTAGCATTTACATTGAGAAGGATTATACGTCTTTTGTAAGAACTAAACGACGAGTTCTTTTTAAAATAAGAAAGGAACTACATGCGATTAATAGCAATAAAAGAGTGTCCGTACGAAATGATAAGCTCTGCATTGACGGAATATTCTTTACCTTGGTTGATGGCAAATTATATTGCAATGACGGTGATGCAGGGAATGTAATTGGAAAAATGTTCCAATCTACGGAGAGAGTTCGGGATGTAATAGGTACCGCGGAGGAATGTTACAAATTCAACAGTCAGAGAAGCAATAATGAAAGCGAAAATATGAGCAGATCGGATTAGGATGGTGGTGTCTGTCGAAGTTTGAATTTAGATATTATTAATGATACAGATAATTATAGCTATAAGTACATGGATTTGAATCTTTTGTCATACAACATTGCGGGTTTGAAAAACAAGAAAATTTTCCCAGGATTTTGGAAGTTCATCTACGCATATGATATATTTTTCTTATATGAAACACACGTAGTTGAGGGTGATATTATGAACTTTGGAAAGTATTTTGGGGATTATAATCTTTTTTGGGTAAATGCAACAAGATCAGCAACTCATGGTAGAGCTAAAGGCGGATGTATTTTTGGTATTAGGAAAAGCTGTAAATATAGCCAAGTCGCAACATTTCGACACATCAATAATACTGCAGTACTTTGTTTTAATATCAACGGATCAGATATATGTATTATGCCGAAATATCTGAATTGCAGCAACTGGGAGACAGATTTTTTGGAGTTGACAGAATGCGTAGAGACACTCAGAGTAGAGAAAATATTATTACTAGGCGATTTTAACGTCAGAATAGGTGAAGAACAGGAACTGGCCCCTGAACTTGGAATAGTAAACTGCAATTTAGTTAAAAATAGGAGATCAAAGGATAAAACTCTGAATAACAGAGGAAAAAAATTTGTAGAGTTCTGCAATGATCACGGACTAATAATTCTAAATGGCCGAACACCAGGAGACCTTACTGGCGAACTTACATTTATTGGAGCGATGGGAACCTCTGTTAATGATCTAGTAGCTATCAGTCACACACTGTCATTTAATATTAAACGGCTTAACATAAAAAATCCATCTGCCAGTTGAAGTAATATGTTCGTTTAAAGATGAAGTCAACGCCAGAGAGAAAGATATGAACTTGCTACCTAAACTTGAGTGGAAGCGACAGAATCCAGATCAATACCGAAGTAGATTGCAACGGAGCTTGGGAGAACTGCCTAATGACCCTTCTGTGAATGACCTCGTAACGATCATCTTTAAGTCTTCAGCAAGAACAGATGGCTTGCATTACATGCCATACAAAAACAAGTGGTTTGACATTCAATGCCACAAAGCAAGTAAAAAGTCATTTAAATGGCTCAATCTATACCGGAAACATAATACCGAATTTGAAAAAAACATGTACTTGATGGAGAACAAAAACTTCAAAGAGCTGTGTCGTAAGAAGAAGCAAGTCTACTTCGAAGAACTTTCGAATACTCGGTTCATCGCGAGATACCAGGGAGTTTTGGTCTTTGGTGCGAGAAATTCGTGGCAACAAATTCACCACAGGTAGGGATATCAGCATACTAGATTTTAAGAAACATTTTGAGGAGCTGTTAAAAGGACCCCAGCGACCAACTGGTATTCTATACGCTGCACCATACATTGTACTAACAAAATCCAAAGACAATAAGGCACCGGGACCAGATCGGATCCCTTATGAATTTTTCAAATATGCGCCAGTAGATTTCTTGAAAATTCTTACGAAAGTTTATAACAGTATACTAGACAGTGCAAGAATCCCAAGCAGCTTTTTAAACTCAATTGTCTTTCCTATTTTTAAAAAAGGAGATCCAAATACCCCTGAAAATTATAGAGGGCTCTAATTTATGGATGCGGTAGCAAAGCTCTTAGCGGGAATCGTGAACAACCGCCTTACGTTGTGGGAACAAAATTATAGCATAATGAAAGAAGCTCAGGCAGGCTTCAGAGCGGGGTATTCAAGTATAGACAATATATTTAGTCTTTGTAATGTTGTGAAAGCCAAGTTAGCAGAAAGAGGCAAAAAAGTGTACGTTTTCTTCGTAGATTTCAAGGCAGCGTTTGATACCATCGATAGAGGCGCACTCTTCTACAAACTCTACAATATTGGAGTGTCTACGAAGTTAATCAGATTGCTACAAGAATTATATAAGAATACCTCGGCACAAGTGTGGAATGGAGATGCACTTTCGGAAAAGTTTTTCACTTATACGGGACTTAGACAAGGATGTATACTCAGTCCCATTCTATTCTCATTATTTATTAATGATATTGATGACAATATGAATGGCGGAGTCAATTTAGATGGATTCATCATTAAGAGTCTACCATACGCGGACGACCTAGTCCTGCTAGCGGAGGACCCCATTGAACTGCAAGCAATGATAGACCAACTAAGTAAATACTGTCAAACCTGGAACTTGGTGATAAATATGAGCAAGTCGCAGATTATGATATTTCGGAAAGGAGGAGGTCGAAGAGCGAGTACCGAAAACTGGGTATATAACGGAATAAATATTGAAGTCGTCAATAGGTATAAGTACCTTGGAATAACGTTATCACCGAGACTGTCTTTGAAGGAACATATGACGGAACGACTTAATGCGGCAAAAGCTACTCTCAACAGCACCTGGAATAACTTTATAAAAAATGAACACATAGCTCATTCATCTAAATTCAAATTGTTCTTAGCGGTGTCCAGATCGGTGATGTGCTATGGATCGCAAGTGTGGGGCATTAGGGAATACGAAGAAGTAGAAAAACTTCAGCGTTTTTTTATTAAAAAACTGTTCTCATTGCCTAGAACAACACCTAATTATGCACTCACCCTTGAAACAGGATTAGCAAATATTTACATATATACCCTTAAATGTCATTTTTCGTATATGCTTAAAGTTTTAGGTACATATAGTGAAAAAAGATTTCCCTATATTTTGGTAAAAAAACCTGTAGAGAAGAAAATATATTGGTACAAGGAATGGCTTGAACTAGCTGAAAAACACGACCTCGAAATCAAAATATCAGAACGCAGTGTTGAAGATTTATCAGAGATTTTAACAAAAATTGTGGACAGGGAGGAAAGGTGGTTATGGCAAAAAGCTGAGGATAGGGCCAGACAAACCGTACGACACGGTCTGTATGATAGATTGAACTATGACCCGTGCGAGCCAACTTATTTTAGGGATGATTTCAGCATCGCGAAAATCAGAACAATTTTTATATACAGATGTGGGATGGTACAACTAAATGCTAGCCCGTGGCGAACCGAAGGAAGATCTACGTGCTCACTCTGCAACATGATCGAAGATGAGACCTTGTTACATTACCCAGCAATTTGCCCAATCTTGAGGGAATTTCGAGTTGTAGCGTTTGGTAAAGGAACCCTGACTGAAAATGATGTTATAGAAGTATTAAACGGCAGAAAGATCGATAATCTCATCACATACGCTCAATTAGCCTGGAAATAAAGGAAAATGCTGATCGATGAATACAATTGCTAAAATATTAATTGCGTTCCACTGTCAACAAAAGCACATTGCTGAATATTAAATCGTGCATAGTTTTATAAATAGCATAAGTTTTAAATAATATCAGTTCATCCGTTGCCTCACTCTATTTTTTTTCTATATATATATATATGTAAATAAATACCATTAGATTATTTCACGTAAACTAAAAAAAAAATTGGATTTGAACAATATAAAAGGCCAACTCGACAGACGACCTCGGAGTCATTGTTGATGTTTATTTAATTACTCAAATTGTATTACTGAACTGATTTGTAAAATGAATTGTTAAAATAAACTTATTATTATTTTCGGTTTTGACGCGTGTCATCTCGGCTTTTAGCCGGCGCGGCGGTAGTTTTCCCCTACGTCGGGCGTAATGCCAAGACTTCGGGGATTTGTCATTCGTTCGTTATGTCCTTATGTATTGTCTGTAGCGCCCTGTCCGTAGTTCAGGAATTTGCGAACCGTTAAGAACAACCGCTTTCTGTAGTGTGTGTGGAGTGTTTTTATGTAACTTTAGTGTTTGTATATTTGTGATTAGTGTTTTCGGTACAACGGCTGTGGAAGACAAGATGATTGGCAGGACAGTCACTTTGTCCATTTTCCACATCCGCTGCACCTCGTGTGCAAAATCTGTATATTTCGTAATCTTCTCTCTAAAAGTGTTTTGCACATTGTTGGTGTTGGGTACTGCAATGTCAATAAGGTATGTTGTTTTGCTGTGTTTATCTATGAGAGTAATATCCGGTCTATTGTGGTGTATTGTCCGATCAGTTATTATTGACCGATCATAATACATTTTATGTGTGGAGTTTTCAAGAACACTGTCTGGTGTATATTTGTAATATGGTGTGTATGTGGCGGGTGTAATAAGGTTGTGTTTTAGGGCTAACTGTTGGTGTATGACATTGCAGACCTGGTTGTGCCTATGCAAGTAATCTGTTTTAGTAAGGAGTTTGCATCCAGCCGTTATATGTTCTATTGTTTCAGAAGCTAAATGACAAAGCCTACACGTGTCGTCCTGAACTGCCGCATCCTTGAGGATGTGTTTCCTATAATTCCTCGTGCTAATGACTTTGTCTTGTATAGCAAGCATGAATCCCTCCATCTCAGGAAATAAATCACCGCGACTGAGCCAAGCGTTCGACGCATCTTTGTCGACATGATTTTGGTTCAAGTCAGCGTAATGTCTTCCGTGGAGAGACTTCTGTGACCATGCTTGCTGTTTATCTGTGTGTGTGGCTATGTTAAGGGTATTATTCAGCATTCTGTTGTGCAAATCAAGTGGTGTTTGTTTGTTGTCGGCTTTGATCACTGCTGCATGCAATGGAGAGTTATCTTCTTTGCTATAGAAGTATTCTCTGATAGATTTCACTTGTTTATAATGAAGTGACGTTATGTCTATCAGGCCGCGACCCCCCTCGCACCTCTGTAGCGTTAGTCGTTCGGTACAGGAGTTAGGATGGTATGCCCTGTACCTTGTCAACATCGTTCGAGTTCTTCTGTCCAATGCTTCTAAGTCCGTCTGTGTCCATTTAATTACCCCAAAGGAATAAGTAAGGACTGGTGTTGCGTACGTGTCTATAGCCTTAATGAGATTTTTCCCATTAAGGCTAGTTTTAAGAAGACTGTTCAAGCGGCCTGTATATTTAGTCTCTAGCGCTCGCTTTATGTCCGTGTGAGGTATATCACGTGATTGTTCGAATCCAAGATACTTGTAGAGTTCGCCCTCCCCCATTGGTTCAATAGTGTCCCCGGATGGGAGATCGAATCCCACAAGTTCATGTTTTCCCCTCGTCACATGAAGCGTCCTACATTTGTCAACTCCGAACTCCATCCGGATGTCATTAGAAAAATCCAGAGTAGTCTGCAGCAGCTGTTGTAGATGAGGTTTCGAGGAAGCGTATAATTTGATGTCGTCCATATACATGAGGTGCGTGATTTTATGAATATTTTCCCTGTCGTGTCGTATATTATACCCATAACCGGTGGCATCCAAGGCACGTGATAGTGGATTCAGAGCGAGACAAAACCATAGCGGACTCAAAGAGTCTCCCTGGAATATACCTCGCCTGATTGGTATTGGCGGTGTTGTAATCTGTTGGTTTGGTGTTTTTATGTTTATTTTTGTGTTCCAGTATTTCATTGAGTGTTGCAGAAAGTGGATGAGTGTTGGATGTATTTTGTATACATTCAGTATATCGACCAGCCAAAAGTGCGGGACAGAGTCATACGCCTTCTTATAATCGATATATGCTGCATGTATGTTCCGGCGAGCAGTTTTTGTTTGTCGCAGGAGTCTATGAGCAGTTGTTCTTTACAACCCAATGACCCTTGTCGGCATCCCTTTTGCTGCTCAGACAATATGTTATTTAGTTCTATGTGTTTGTGGATTAGTTTACTGGTGCAAGAAGTCATAATCTTATAAAATGTCTGTAGGCAAGTGATCGGTCTATATTTGGATGGATCTGTGGTGTTGTTATTGCCTTTTGGTAGCATGTACGTGATTCCTTCCGTTAAAAACTTCTGGAGGGTTTCCGGGTTATTGAAAAAATTATTAATGTGGTGTAAGAGGTGTATATGTATAGATGTAAACTTCTTGAACCAGTAATTTTGAATATTGTCTGTGCCTGGTGCTTTCCAATTATGGGTATTTTGTATGACATCCCTTAGTATCTCCATCGATATCTGTGGTTCTGGCATGTTGGGTATGTCTTGAACGCGTTGCATTTCTGCTCCAATCCACTCAGCATTGGGGTTATGATGGACCAAATAGATGACCAAAAGTCGACCATATCTCTTTCGGAGGGTAGTTCACTTGCCGGGCTATTGTTTGAATTTTGATTGTGTTTAAGTGATCTATAAAAGCTTTTTTCATTGCGAATAAATTGTGCGTTCTGTGTTTTTCTATCCGTACACTTTCTGTATCTTTTTAATCTAGGCGAAAGTGCCGAAAGTTTTTGAACTAGTGTATCTATGTGCATTGTAATGTTTGTATTAATTGTGTCTCTATTTGTGTGTAATTTTTGTTTTTCTAAAATGTTGTGAACTTTTTTAACTACCCTCTTACTTCTGTTGCCCTGTTTATACTGGATAAGTCGGCCGAGATCACAACGGATCCCATCGATTCGCCTCTCCAGTCGTTTCTCCCAAGCCGGTTTTTTCAGCGTCGCGTTGTTGATATTAGTTGGATTGCGCGTCTTTGAACCATTGCATCTGATAGCCGCAACAGCAGCACAATATATCGCTGTATGCACTTCAGTAAACGTTCTGTCGTGAGTTAAATACTCTGGCAGAACGTCTGTATTCAAGATGTCTAGGATGCTGGATAATTGTTTAGATGTGCCCTGTTTTGGTATTATGTGCCGTTGTGTTGCCTTTAAGTGTGCAAACTCTGTGAGTGCATACTCAAACGCTTGTTTGATCTTATTCCTAAGAACGAGATCAGAGCTATTGAGTATGGGTGGGGTGTTTGGGTGTTATTATTATTATTATTACTAACCCGAGGAGTCGGAAGTGAACCCATTAACTGAGTTTGAGTTTGAACCGATTGTCTAACGCAAGGTATACATTTACGGATGTATTTCTTAACAGCGTTCCGACTGTTAACTATCCACACAGTTTTAATGAGGAGAGAAAGAGTCATAGTTGGTCCTCCGTGGAGGCAAGTGATATGAATGAGTCTTATGAAAAGAGTGGTTAAATAACTAGCAGGAGACAGTATTATCGGGTGTTTTTGGTCGTAGGACAGCGGTGCATTTTGCAGGCGCCCACATACGCGCAGTACCATAAAGGGATTAAGACAGACGATTTTGCTTGAGCGTTCAACCGTTTCGTTATTTGAGAGGGCCTGTATCTCTTCTGGGAAAAACCTGGTCTGTTCGTGCTTAATCCAGTATAGTCTAGCCGACTCATACTCTTCTGTGGTGAAGAATCCAGAAACTGACAGTTCCTTCTGACAGCATTTATGTGCGAACCGCTTACATATAATCGTCACTCGTAGAAGGCGATTTAATGTGCTGAATCTTTCCAATATTTCGATTGAACCTTGACTTGGAGTCATCGCAAAAAAACCCTTTGATCTTTTAATTTCAAACGAATTTGAGTCTGGATCCGGAAAGCTGACACGAGATGGCCACGAATGTTCGGATTCCATTCTGGCCCATGCCACCACAGTTCGCTCTTTAATTGTTTGAGAGTGGAGACACCCCGGCTCGCTAAATCGGCAGGGTTTTGTAGCGAGGGCACATGTCTCCACGGTGTTGAAGAAATATTACTTATGATTTCTGATATGCGGTTACTGACAAACGGCTTAAAATTCGACGGATGGCGGCGAGCCCACGACAGCACAATTGTCGAAGAATCTGTCCACGCAAGGATCTTGAACTCGGTTGCCTTTACCGAGGTCCCAAATTTTTTTATGAGCCTTGACAATAAGACAGCCCCGCATAGCTCAAGTCGAGGAACAGTGACTGATTTCAGAGGTGCAATCTTGGTTTAAGCACTTACTAGATGACAACTTACAGATTCGTGGTTATCGGAACGCAGATATAGTACAGCACCATAAGCACGTTCAGATGCATCGCAGAAGCCATGTAGCTGTATGACGCTATTTACATTTGTGTTCAAGAATCGGGGAATTGTAATGTTTTCTATTTCCGTCAACAGGCGTAGGTATTCCATCCATTGGTTTGAGATGTCTTGGGGTACAATTTCATCCCATTTGATCCCTCTCTGCCAAAGGGATTGTAAAATAATCTTTGCGGTCACCGTTATTAGGGCCAGCCACCCTAAAGGGTCATATATACGTGCTATCTCCGATAATATATTTCTCTTAGTGAATGGTGGCCGATTAGCTTTAAGATTAATTTGATACGAAAAACAATCATCCTTTGGTTTCCAAAATACCCCGAGAGTTTTTATAATATTTTCTTTATTCAGAAGAACAGAGGGTGAATTTGAGAGTTGGGTTTCTGGAATATCTACCAATACTTGATTACAATTGGACGCCCACTTTCTAAGTTCGAACCTACCCCGTTGCAGAATTCCATTAATTTCAATACGAGATTTAATGACTTGTTCTAGAGTATCAGCTCCTGATAATACATCGTCGACGTACAAGTCGTTTACAAGGACGTTAGCTCCAATTGGAAAGTCATCTCCTTCATCCTTGGCTAATTGATGAAGAGCCCGAATTGCCATATAAGGAGCGCTTGAGACTCCAAATGTTACTGTAAGAAGGCGATAGTCTTCGAGAACATCAGTATCAAGTCGCCGCCGAACGATCCTCTGAAAGTTCGTATCTTCTGGATGGACGAGCACTTGATGATACATACGTTTAATGTCTGCGGTGTAGACGTATTTCCGTTGCCTCCATTCAGAAATGAGAAGGGATATGTCTCGCTGCAAGGGTGGATCCGGGAGCAGGCGATCATTCAAGGAGTAATTATTGAGCGACTTGGTACTTGCATCAAACACTACGCGGATTTTTGTAGTCAAACTTTCTGCCTTTGCTACCGCGTGATGTGGAAGGTAGAAAGTATTCTCCTCAGCGCAGAAAATTTCTGATTCTGGAACCTTTTCCATATGAGCTAATTCTAAGTATTCTTCAGTTTGTTGATTATACTCAGCTCGCAAAGACGGATTTGCCTTCAATCGTTTTTCGAGGCTGTGAAATCGTCTTTCTGCGATATCACGTGAATTTCCGAATTTTATCGTATTATCAGGTAATGGAGCAAATGGTAAACGGACCATATAGCGACCTTCGGAAGTTCTATAATGAGTCGCTACAAAATGGTTTTCACATATATCATTCTCAGGCGCCAGCACGTCTGATGGACCAACCTCTTCTAGTTCCCAAAAACGTTTTAAAATGTCACACTCTTGTACTTGACTACAAAAATTTGAAACCTTTTGCTTTGACATCTGGTCTGAAGACGCCTTTGTATGGAACTCTCCAAATAAGATCCACCCAAACGAGGTCTTTTGTGCTGTTGGTGTGCCTGGATCTCCTTGGATAAGGCCATTTTCTAAGATTTTCGCATAAACTTCGGCACCTAATAAAATATCTATTTTGCCAGGCTTATCAAACGATGGATCTGCTAGAGTGAGCCTATCAATATGATGCATATGAACTGTGGAAATTTTGCTTGGGGGCAAAAAGTCTGTTAAAGATTTCAATACCACTCCTTTAGTTTTGATAATAGGTTGGTCCTGATGATAGGGCTGCACATTGAGGAGCACTGATGACGTTGACTGTGCTGTTATGACGTCCCCTAAACTAGAAACATTACAAGCGTCATGGAACATCTTCAAACCTAGCCTTTGAACGGCACTGTTTGTTATGAAGGTAGCCTGTGAACCTAAGTCAACAAGCCCTCGTAAGATTTGCTGCCCTCCTTTCTTTGAAAATGTCCTTAAAAGAATAGTGGCCAAAAGTACTTCTGCACGTTGTCGAGAGTACTACGAACTTACATTGGTAGCAGACGTATCAGATGTTGAAGGACTGTTAGAGGACGGGGATGATTGGTCAGAAGATGGTGACATCTTTGTTGAAAAAAAAAAATGAAAAGGAAGAACGCTTGTTTTTCTTCCACAAATAGGAGTGTAAATTTTTCTTTGGGATGGTGATCGCTGAAAAATATCAGCGCTTAAAGAAAAAATGATGGATGTTTCGACCAAAAGTACAAGCTGGTCATCATCAAATTCAAATTGAACGAAAGGTCAAAACATGACGAAAGGTCAAAACACAACTCCTATAAGTACTCAGTTTTAAATCTGAGTACGAATTATATGAAGAGGATTTTTAGTCCATCAATTTCATATAACCAATACTGGTTAAATATTGTTTAATCAGAAAGAGCAACACTTGGTGGAAGTCATTTATTTAAAAAAAAAATGAAAAGTAAGAACGCTTGTTTTCTTCCACAAATAGGAGTGTAAATTTTTCTTTGGGATGGTGATCGCTGAAAAATATCAGCGCTCAAAGAAAAAATGCCATTCTGGACCGACGCTAGCGGCTGCAGGTACAGTTGAATGTGTCAGCGTTCGTTGAAAGAAACTCGAGACGGAATCGTTTACTCAGTCTGACAACGAAGTGTCTCTTAAGTGCACGTGTATGTAACTGTGTGTCAGTGGCCTGTTGCCCAGGCTCGATTCGCATGCAATACAAATGAACTGTTGATTTAGCTAGTGTAAGAACAAAGCTAATTAAACAATTCACCTGGCTGCATGTCCTTGGCCCCAGTAAAAACGATGTTCGAGTAATGCCGAAACGCGGGCAGATTACCTGGCCCAAGTGACCAACCAGTAGCATCAATTCGCACAAGGCCGGGCATGTGAAGTATCGGTGGAACAAAGTTCCTTCACCCCCACAGACCGTGCAGACTCTGGTCAATGTGCGACAGCTGATTTGGATGCACGAGGCTATGATGCAGCAGTTTGAATGCTATATCAGAGTCTCTATAATTGGACGGATAACTGTAGACCACCCTGCTAGTCACCCCTCCGATTACTCCCAATTCTACCCCGACTTGTGCGCTCTATCTATTATCACCTAAGTGTTCTGCAGGTAACGCATCTGCAAATAGATCGCGCAGCCGACATGATGTCAGTGTAGTGAATGGCGTGTGCGGCGGTTGATTCACCACGAAAGCGTTCACCACCTCTGTGCCAGGTGACTTGGCACTGAGTTGGCTGAAACGCTCTCGTGCTGTATCAACCAATTCGTTTAATTTTGTTGTATGTGGGTGTATTAGTATGTTCCCAGAGGCATCAATGATATCTCCGAGAACTGTAAGCTGTCCTGTATCGGCTGTTACACCTCGAGCATTACTGAACACCGAATCCACTTATTCAGGATTTAACCTGATCGGTATAGCTGAAAAATCCCCGTACCCAATTTCATCCCATTGCAAATGGAATGCCGGTCCTATTCTGCCCCAGGTCGTGATCGTAGAGATCATTTCCTGAGACCAGTCGTGCGGATAGGGTGGGCGGACTGAAAGCAGATAGTAATGCTTTCCTACGCCGGCACCCTCCAAGGAACTTACCCACAGCTGAGAAATCAAGCTGCCTTCAAACCGGAACACTCGTTGAAATGCTCTGATCTGAAGGCAACGAGTTTTAACGACCATGTCCGTAAGACCCAATCCACCCTCCGCTACTGGTCGACAGAGCGTGCTTTCAGCGAACCATCTTCTTCCCCCCCCCCCCCCCCCCCCCCCCCAAATGCGTCAATTATTTTTGCCTGCAAAAGTTTAACGAAGAATTCCTCGAAGCACTCCGACTTAAGCAGGTGAACGATGGACGAGGTGATCAGGTAATTGACAACGACTGCACGTCCTTTCAGCGAAAGGGAGAACAATCTAGTCCGCCACGAATTCACTGCTCCGGAAAGTTTCTCCAGAGCCATGCGGCGATTACGTGTTTTACCATCGAGCCCGATATACACACCTAAATACTTCAAGAAAGTATTGGTCCATTGTATGCCGAGAGGAGAATCTGAACGATTCCGCCACCTCCCACACCATAGGCCTTGGCTTTTGCTTAGGTTAACCCTAGCGCCCGCTAATCGCTCATATTGTTCGAAAACCCTACGAGCGACTGGAAATGCATCTTCTTTCGTAACGAAAATAGACAGGTCGTCAGCATACGCTAGAATAAGTGGCCTTATAGTAGTGTATGGTAAGTGTACTGAATATTGTCTCAACGATTGACGAAGATTCACTAGCAGCGGCTTCAGTGAAAAGTCATAAAGCATTCCTGACAACGGGCATCCCTGCCTGATACCCCGACGAAACGGAATAGGAGACAATATATGCCCATTATGCTTTATGAGAATCACTGAATCTCTATACAGACCACTGATGATCTCAATCCATCTAGACGGAAGCCCAAATTTATCGAGCACTCTCAGTAGATACTCATGCGTGACGCTATCAAACGCCTTTTCTTGATCTAACGAGATCATGGCCATCTGCGAACCAGTCTTTTCGTGGTAGGCGAAAAGATGTTTTGCTACGGCGATCGTGTCGTAAATAGTACGACCTGGAATGCAGTAGGACTGTTCCGGGTGTATAACCGATGTTATCACTGAGCTTAATATCGTTCCGAGTGCTTTGCAAACTATCTTGTAGTCGACATTGCACAACGTAACTGGCCTCCAGTTTCCCAGCCTCTGAAGATCTCCCTTCTTGGGTATTAGACGTATAACGGATCTCCGCCAACTTGAGGGAAATTCGGTATGTCCAACCACTACAGAACTGAAGACCTCCAATAGGTCTGGAATCAAAAGATTCCTGAAGCGTAGAAAAAATGCTGGAGTTAGACCATCATAACCAGGAGAGGTATGACGGCGAAGATCCTTCGTTGCGGTAAGCATATCGTCGAGGGTTAATGCCCTGTCCAGGAATTCTCTACTTTCATTGGAGAAAGCAGGAACATACTGGAAGAATTAATCCGTGGAAGTAGATGTTGGCAACGTCGGCACAGCATATAGCCGTGTGTAGTAGTTTCGGATATATTCCGCAAGCTCGTCTCCGTATAGGAGTTGTCCAGATTCGGCAAGAATCGAATCTACTTCACAAGAAGCGGTACGTCGTCGTGTTGTCTGGAAGAAGTACTCGGTCGGAGACTCGCCCTATCGCAACCAGCGCGACTGATTTCGGAGTACAAAATCCAAACTATGTTTGTAGTTTTGTACTCTCAGCCGTTCTTTTAATCTCTCGTATTGCGAGAGCAATTCTGGTTGCGCGGTCAGAAGCGTACCAATCCGGGTGACTTCAGCCGTCAAACTCGATGCTATATACCTGCTTCGATTGAATCTCGTCTTTATAAATGAGCGAATCTGAAGCTTTCCAACATCCCACCAATGACTAAGGTTCGCGTAGTCTTGTTTCCTTTCTCGCCATTGATGCCAAAACTGTATGAATTCTTCAATGAACTGCTCTGAATTCAACAAGTTATTGTTAAAAATCCAGTAGGCAGTTCGCTTTTCGACCAAAGTGCTAGTCGCCACAACAAGAAGGTGATTACTTAATGAACACACTTCATGAGTGACACTAACGAAAAAGGTAAGAAGGCTAGACGAGACGTAAAGTCTGTCTATCCTCGAACCCGAAAAGCTACCCCGGACATTTCGGGAAACCCTTGTGTATGACCTAGTCGTTGGATTAAGCCAACGGTAGACATAGACAAGGTTGAGCTGTCTGACTAGGTTCCGCAATCGTCCCGCGTTCACTGAGTTGAATTCAACTCCAGAATGGCGGTCGAGTGCAGAATCCAATGTGCAGTTGAAGTCACCCACAAGGATAACTTCACCACCGAAGTTCGAAAGATGCGACAGGATAGAGTCCATTACCTGTCTTGCGATATCCTGGTCATGCGGTAGCTACACGTTTACTTTCCTTAGTGTTTTGTCTCTTAAGACGAATTCTAAGGAAGACGCGAAACCTGAGCAGATGTCTGTGTATACAGGAGACGGTAGTGTAAAACTGTTCGACACAGCAATTGCCACACCAGATCCTCTACGAGGAGCTGGTGTGGCAAAAACTGTGTAACCTTTGTGTAAAATAGTGTTTCGTTCAAGTTGTGTAAATGTGTCGAGTGTGAAATTTGTCTCCTGTAAGAGTGCAATGTCAGTATTCCAATGTTTTATGTCTTCGAAAATTGCGTGTAAGCGTGTAGGTGCACTTAAGCCCCCAGTATTCAGAGAGACTATCCTACACATTCAAGGGGAAAGCTGAACTCAGATTATGAGTGTACGATTCTATTGAAGAAGCGCCCTGTCCAGGCGCTGCTCTTTGAGGGCGTCCACTACTTTATTGTAGAGGCGCTCGAGCCTCGACACCTCGTTGTAACGAGCCCGCTTCTTTGCTTCCTGCTTCAGAAGCAATAATTGAGGCAGGATCCTGGCTGGATCACCAAGCTCTCGCTTGAGTACAGCCAGGATCCTGTCTCCGCTCTTCTTGTAGTGGAGACTGTCGAGGATCGTGCGGAGCTTAGCCCTTGGCACCTCAACCAAATCGGGGTCCACCTCGAAGCGGCTATTCATCGACGCGGTACTGCCGCACGATTCGTAGCCGCTCTGAGTTGGACCGGCCGTCTCGGTAGCGGAGAGAACCTCGACGTCTGAGAGGGCATTAGTGACATCTTCCGATGCCACCGACAACGCACTCGGAGCGACAGGTTTTGTCTCCTCTGCTGAAATCCCCCTCTTGCTCAGCACCTTCTTTGACGGAGGTGCAGGTGTGACCTCCTGGTCAGGCTTGCGCTTTATGCGCCTCTTCTTCTTTTTCTTCTCCTGTCCTGATTTTGTGAGCTCCTCATCCGAGCTCACTACTTCTACCCGTGTTGGGGTGGCACCGTTTACAGCCAGGACCGGAGTTGTCTCTGGAGTACTTTCCTCGGGCACTTTTTCTGCAGTTTGCTCCAAGAGAGCAGGCGCAGCACTGGGCGAAGGCACTACTGCGGGCACAACTGCAGGTGCAGGAGCACGCTCCACAGCGTCTTCAGCCACTTTCCTCTCCCTCTTGGGACACTCCGCAGCAAAATACGCTACCTGATGGCAGGCGAAACATCTTGCCTCGGTGCTCACCTCAATCCAATTTCTGGACCCGAGCATGCTCCAGAAGAAGCCCTCTGGAAGCACACATCCCTGGCTTAGGGAGACGTATGCTTCCCGGCTAGAACTGAGGATGTCCTTGCCCAGACCTTGGTCCCCAATTTTATGCGGAACCGCTCGAACTTTGCCGTGAACCTTGCCAAACCTTTGCAAGAAGTTTCGAGGTCCTCTGGCTTAGTTCGAAGTGGAACCCGGGAAAAGCAGACTCTCGTCGGCTTCACTGTCACCGGGTACGGTTGGAGGTGTCTACCAACCACATCGATGCCCTCAAGCATCAGCTTCGTGGACGCTTCAATGGTGGTGGTATACACCTCCACCATACCGCGTCCGACCAGACCAAAGGAGAATATCTTCTCCAATGGGACGACCTGTGACAGGGCTCGCAGAAATGTGCTTTGTGCAACTCCACGGAGGTGCTCAAAGTACATACCGTACCTATCGTCCTGCCACTGGGCGTTAAAAAGCCCTTGAAGATCCCCGCCTGATTTGGGCTGAGACTTGCTCAAATCAGCCGGGGGCTGACGAGGAGTCACATAACTTCCTGCAATGGTTATATAAGCACTTTTATTGGAGCTGCCACTTACCTGCTGGGCGTAACTAGTTCCTGTTACTACCCCGGAGCTGGCTTGTGTTGTTCCGGCTGACACTGGGTTGCTGATTGCTGCTTTCATTGCACCAGAAAGACTTGGGCGCATTGGTGACGTCTTCGGCAGTGGAGCTACCTTGGAAGCAACTTTCACCACGTCAACTAATTTTGGAGCTGCTGTTGCTCCTTTATTTGCAGCAGATGCTGCAGGCATAACTGCAGCAGATGCCGCAGGCACAATTGCAGCTGATGCTGCAGTTACAATTGCAGCAGATGTTGCTGCAGTCACAATTGCAGCAGATGTCGCTGCGTTCTTTGCAGCAGATGTTGCTGCGTTCTTTGCAGCAGATGCTGCAGATGTCGAGGCGACGGTAGTCGCCGACTTCCTGGTTGGGGATGCCCCCGATGCATTTGCAACGGATGTCGCTACGCTTGTCGCATAAGTGGCTGCGGCCTTGCCCGCTGCTAGTCCTCCTTCCTTCGTAATTTTGGCCTTTTCTGTGGGCCCTAATTTTGCCTCTTCAGTGGGCACTTTCACCTTTAGAAAAGAGCCGAGGTCCATTTTTTTACCCCGCTCCTTCTTCTTCCTTAAATTGGGGGGCTTTTTACTCCCCCCGGTATCGCTGCTGCTACTGAAACTCATTTTGAGTGCAGTAGCAAATATTTCTTTTTAGCTTTTAAAGTTTAAATCTTTATAAATTCACAGTTTTTTCTAAATATATTAATCAATTGCTCACTAATTGTCCTTTATACACTTTTTTCCACTCTTTTTTCCTACGTTTTTGTCACTTTTTGGCACTATTTTCACACTGTTTAAAATTCGCGTCCGTCTACTTCTGATTATTCAATAATTTTTTTTATGTATATATGGCTCTTTATTTGGCCCAATCGTTATAAAGCGTAAAAATCCTACAAAAACTAGCTACCCTAAAAATCACATAAACATTAAAAAGACACAGTAATAAGGACAAAAAGAGCATAACAAAAATGACTCAATATACTACGTTACTGTAAATAGCTTAAATAAAAAGGACTCTAAAACTTGAAGGCAAAAACCTGTAAAAAAGAAAATACAAAGAAATTTTGAAATACCTCCAAGAATTCCAAATATTTTAGCACTGTCGATTTGGCGAACGGGTTTCACCAAATATTAGTGGATGAGCCCGACCGAGAGAAAACTGCTTTTACTACTCCCTTCGGTCATTATGAGTACAACAGAATGCCATTTGAATTGAAAAACGCACCCGCAACGTTCCAAGGGCTCATGAACAATGCCCTAATCGGTTTCATCTATATAGATGATATTGTAATATACGGCTATGATCTAAAGGATCACAATAATAAGTTGGTACATGTTCTAGATAAATTGAGGAAACATAATCTAAAGCTCCAACCCGGCAAGTGTCATTTTTTTAAAAGGGAACTTGCATATTTGAGTCATATAATCTCTGAGGACGGTTTGAAACCAGATCCTTCGAAAATAAATGTTGTAAAAACTTATCCCAAACCAAAAAAGGAAAAGGATGTAAAGGCTTTTTGTAGGTTACTACAGACGCTTCATATCTGACTTCTCTAAAATTGCCAAACCTTTAACGAAACTGCCTAAGGAAAATGAACAATTCAAATGGGATGCTTTTTGCGAAGAAGCATTTGTCTCGTTAAAAGAACGACTTATCCAAGCATCTGTTTTAGCATACCCCGATTTTAATAAAGAATTTATCATTACTACAGATGCAAGTGATCTGGCCTTAGGAGCCGTATTGTCTCAAGGCGAGATAGGTAATGATCGCTTAATTTGCTACGCTAGTAGAACTCTTAATCCGGCCGAGACGAGGTACTCAACTACGGAGAAAGAACTACTAGCCATAGTTTATGCAGTTAAACAGTTTCGTTCTTACGTTTATGGAAAATTTTTTACAATAGTCACTGATCATAAGCCTCTGCAATGGCTAATAAATTTGAAAGATCCATCCTCAAGATTGATGCGATGGCGAATATTATTAGAAGAATACGACTACACTATAAAATACAAACCCGGTAAATACAACGCTAATGCCGACGCGTTAAGTAGGATAAAAACCCAGGAGCCTAATGAGAAAAATATACAAGTTCTGACTCGAAGCCAAACTAAAAAGCCTGAAACTTCAGCCAGTCAAAAAACTGAAAACAATAGCACCATTGATAAAAGTACAGAAATAAGTACTAAGGCAACTAAAGTTATAGAGAGTAATGAATCCATTCTAACACAAAAACTTAAACACAAATACTTTTTGTTTCCTTTAATGGAAACACATGAAGAACTCAAATTAAGAGAGATCCTGCCTAACTATAATGATATAGAAATGAACAATAAATTTTCAATCGAATTAAATAACGAATTTTACTATATAGCTAAGATACTTATTCCTTCCTATAAGATCTAAGAAAGATAGGGAAAGTATGAAAACTTCGCTACGACAATTTCTGAATTTATGTGAAAAGGAACAAATCACAGATTGTCATATATCAATGCCTGTTTGTGACAATCACGTATTATAAGAATTCAAAAATATTTTAAATGAATTTAAGTTAAAACCCGAAACTACGATATTTCTTCATCGAAATTCAAGGATGCACTTAACTGATCCTGATGATATTCAGCAGCTCATTAAGGAATACCATAATTCTCCATTAGGTGGACACCAAGGATTCAGTAGAACTGTCAAACGTATAAAAATGTCTTATAATTGGCCTAACATGCTGAACGATATAAACAATTTTGTTCAAAAATGTGAGTGAGAATAAACTAAGTCGACTCAACCACATACCTATGAAAATAACCACTACAAGTTCTCAACCCTTTGAAAAGGTTGTTCTAGATATTGTGGGTCCACTTCCAGTTAGCTATAGAGGACATAAATATCTTCTCACTTTCCAAGATGACTTGACTAAATTCTCGGAAGCTGTCCCTATACCTAACGCTGAGGCTCACACTGTGGCGGAAGAATTCTTCAAAAATATCGTGTGTAGACACGGTATCCTCGAATCTCTACTCACAGATAAGGGTACTCAGTGTCATGTTTACAGAAGTATGTAAGCTTCTGAAAATAAAGAAAATACAAACGACACCTTATTACCCCTAAACAAGCGGAGCTTTAGAGAGAAGTCACCGCACTCTAGCGGAATATCTTCGACACTACGTCAATAAAGACTCTCAAACATGGGACGAGTGGATCCCACATGCAATGTTTGTATATAATACTACTCCCCACGGCAGTACGAATTATTGTCCTTATGAACTTCTCTATGGTTACACACCGAAAATACCATCTTCCTTAAAACAATCTCCACAAACAATCTATAACTACGATAACTATGCTAACGAGCTCCAAGCCCGTTTACAACACAGCTATCAATTGGCAAAGGAAAATATAATTCGACATAAATAAACTACTAAGAAAATGAAAAGGAAAAACACTTGTTTTTCTTCCACAATTAGGAGTGAGATGGATGTTTCGACCGGAGTGCAAGTGGTCATCATCAGCGTGGTACTTGCACTCCTTACCACGGACATCCAAGTGTTGCTGAAAGGTAACTTTCTGATCACACAATTTTTAACCATTTTTGGTTTTATATGAAATTGATGGATTAAAAATCCTCTTCATATAATTCGTACTCAGATTTAAAACTGAGTCTTTATAGGAGTTGAGTTTTTGACTTTTCGTCATGGATGTCCGTGGTAAGGAGTGCAAGTACCACGCTGATGATGACCACTTGCACTCCGGTCGAAACATCCATCTCACTCCTAATTGTGGAAGAAAAAGAAGTATTTTTCCTTTTCATTTTTGAACAAATGACTTCCACCAAGTGTTGCTGAAAGGTAACTTTCTGATCAAACATCTAAGGTTTATTATGATGAGAATAAAAGAGAGAAACAACTTTACCTAGGGGAAAAGGTTCTTTTAAAAAGGCACGTACGAAAAGATAAATTCTCTTCTCTTTGGGAAGGACCCTATGAGGTCATCCAGCTGATTTCTAAAGAAACTACCAAAATGAAAATGGGAAATAAAACAAAAATCGTTCATAACAATAATATAAAACCCTTCATTGAATAACAATATATCACCCTTTTTAATCTAGTCAACGCTCGAGGAGTTATGCTCCCACAACAATTTTACTCTTCTTAAATTGAAATAAAATACAACATTATTATTAATTAATAAATTTTAAATTCAGATGCAATTTGTGACTCTGAACAATAAATACAGAAATCTAAGAGGTCTCATGGATGATTTGTATAATGCAACTTATGCTAACCGAATAGTTACCGAATTGGAATCATTGACTACCCTTAATACCCTACTGATATTGAGATATCAGAACATAATTAATACGTTAGTTGACCTGGTAACCGATGCCAAACATGGGAAACCTCATCCTTCAATCATTACGTCTAATCAAAAAGATCCTATACTTGCAATCATTCGTAAGGAAATCTCTAGTGATCTTATGCTTCCCACTACGTTGAAAGAAGCCAACCTTTTATCCAGTTACCGCATTGGAAGAATGAGCACGACAGTGTATAATGGTAAAATCTTATTCGAATTTAAAATTCCCCTTCCCTATAAGGAAGAATATCAACTGTTAACAACGCATTCTTTACCTACAATTTACAATAACGAAATGATAACGAGCTTGAAGGAAAAGGAAGAAGAAATCCTCGAACCCATTGATTCGCATACCGTGCTTCATTACACTCTCGGTTATTTCTTTTTTTTTAATCCTGCTAATAATATTTTATATTACATATCCCAAATGGATTTTTTGCTATAGTCAAAATAAAACTAAATCTAATAAAGATATTGTTGACTCAGATGAACCCGACCAAGAAAACCAAATTCAATTAACACGGGCAAAATAAATTAAATATAAATTACATGTCCACTACTACATAAAAGTATAATGTTATGTACCCCTGGTACAACCAAACTATTTATAACAAACATAGTTGTATATTTAAGCTTACGATAAAATTCGATATATTCAGAATTAATTACCTTCAAATAATTGTATTGTAGATACTCAAAATATATTTTTGCAATACCATTTTATATGTAGGTAGCTTTTATATGATTATATATTATTATAGAAAAAAAACGTGAATAATTATATATAAATAAAACCATTATAAGACAGAAAAATACCATGTAAAGTATAGCCTTTGAATATGATAATATACCTTAAAGATAGTTAAGTAAAGAGTAATATTAACACAAATTCTTATTAAAATTGTTAGATCAATCTTGCACAAACAAACTTAATGAGACTGCGAAAAACTACACAGAAAATACTTAATTAAAACAAGGGAAACGCACTCAATAAATTTCTATTTATACATTCGTATATATGTAGCCCCAAGCTAGACACACGTCTTGTCATTCGGTTTGAAAAAATATCCCCACCTTTTCAAGGAGATGAATTTTCTCTTAATAAGGGGGAAGGGATGTTATGATCCCAAAATCACTACATTTATTCTATACTTACCTCATAATTACTTGCACATGCGCCGACTCATATTACTTACCACACAAAGTGCAGATCCTAAACGGACACATGCAACTATTTAAATTCCCACGTGCATTTACTTAAATTTTTATTAAAATATACGAGTGATTCGTTTTAATTAATAACACATATCCCAGCTTCCCCCTGTGTCGCTCTTCTCATCCTGGGTTACAACAGCGGCTAGGAGTAACAGATGACACCAGGCCTGTTGCTCTTCCTTCTTAATCTGTTTCTCTCGTTTTTCTTTTATTCGTGGCAGACCTGAAAAAAGGATTCCACAACCTTCCTTCGACACAGGCACGTGAATACTGTTGTGGTGTGTGATTTGATGTCCAAGAACCCGACCCCAAACCGACGAGCTACGCACGTGCTGCCAGCTAGCGCGTGCCACTTGAACATCTCGCTGCAACTTCAGGTTGCAACATTACAGAATATATTATTATTTTAGTAGTCAGAAACGTATGATTTAACACCTGTTTTATTTCCCCAAGTGTATTAGCATCTACTTGTTGGGGAGATATATGAAGCTCATTAATCTTTCTTCGTTTAAGAATATGCATTTTCTGGGAGGCTTGGAGCAGTATAACGAAATCAGACTTCGTTTTTAGTGGTAGTCTTAGCTTCGCGACAACATACGTACATTTCGGAGTAGCTTTAATAATAAATTCCTTCCCTGATAATTTCTTGTTTATTTTAGAAATTGCATCACAAGAAGCAGTGTTTTCTATAACTTTGTCGTTAGATAAAATATAAAATTTGTACGGAACGCCTCTAACTTTAACCAAATCATTTTGATTGCATTGACCTTTTTATTTTCTGTCATATCTGTTGTTTCCGGAAAAATTCTGCTTAGTGCGTCGGCATTTCCATTAAGCTTTTCTGCTTTGTTGGCGATTTTGTAATCGTACTCTTCTAACCGAATCCTCCAACGCATCAATCTCGAAGAACAGTATTTTATACTCATTAACCATACTAGTGGCTTATGATCTGTCACTTTTGTGAAAGTTCTGCCATAAACATATGGTTTGAATTGTTCACAAGCATATACGACGGCAAGCAACTCTTTCTCGATGGTCGAGTATCGAGTTTCAGCTGGGTTTAGTGTCCTGCTCGCGTAGCATATTGGACGCTCTCCATCTATGTGCTGTTGCGACAAAACAGCTCCTAGGGCTTTATCACTTGCGTCAGTAGTAACTACGAATTCTAATGATTCCATCATCCAGCATGTTTGTAATCTGACGATTTATCTCCTGCCCTTGCGATTCTGGGAGCCTGTATGGTTTAACGTATACGGGGGGCTTATCGATTATGGGTTGTTACCCCGGTGCAGGAGAGCTTGTCTCCAGGTAAGAAAAATATCCGATGATAATGACGACACAATTCTAAAATTGCTTTTATTCTTTGAAACAGTGCTTAAGATTTCCCTTAATTTATGTAAACGGTTTTGACCACTAATTTTGGCTGACCCTTATGATGAACTTCATAGTCCTGGAGATCTTCCCAGTCAGAGTTTACCTCCTTTATGTTTATTGTAACCTCCTTTTCATTTTAATTCAGTAAAAGCACCCTGGCTGTTCTGTCTCTAGGTTTGCAAATTGTATTACCCAGGTACACACCTGGTCTAATTTTTAATTTTGCGTTTTTAGCGACTTTTCGTACTTGGTTCTTGTACTGTGATTACTATTCACATAGGCACCAGAATACCTGCCTGGGTTGAGGTGCTTGAATGACCTTGATTGCTGATTACCGAATTAGTTTTCATATTGTCCGGATTTAGTTTGGATGTAGTTGTTTTAAATTTGCCGCTTTGGGTCTTTACTTCGTGCACTGGCCTGGGCTTAAATTTGCTGAATGCCATGGGCTTTAATTTGTCGCTTTGGGGCTTGCTTGGCTGGTTGGTTAGTCGGGCTGTTTGTTGCTAAGAAGCACGAAGTTCACTCGGAGGCCATGAAGGCCCATTGTGAATGCCCTTAAAAAGAAGAAGCATGGTCAGAACTTAAAACAACCCAGATCTCTGTCTATTTAGGTCCACCAGTGCTACCTCAGCTAGGTCGTCCAGATTGTTAAAGAACCTTGCTCCCAAACAGGCGAGTTATCGTTCTTTTAGAGCCGGACATTCGCAGAGCAGGTGCACAATGGACTCAGTTTCTTCTTCATCTCTGCAGCTTCTACAGAACTCATTCGATGGTACGCCGAGTCTAACAGCCATAACTTCTATGGGGCCGTGCCCGCTGATGACGCCGACGAGTGTTCGCATGCGCTTTCTATCGAATAATAAGAAATTTGAAGTTCTGCTATGATTCAGCTCCGGCCAAAGACTCCGTGTTGTGAATTGTGTAATTGATATTTTTACACCGTTTCGCAGTCTTGTTGGAGTAATGTCTATCAATTTGACTTTTTGCTGTGTTAAGGGGAGGGTGTATCCTTTCCACCGGCATATCTATGTCTGTATTTGAACCATTTTTGGCCAGTTCTGTAATGAGTCGCTAAAACGTCACTCATTACTTCCCCATACGAGATGCCCAAATCTCTATTCACCCATTAAAATTTCTCACAAAACCATTTCCTTATCAATTTCTCAATTAGAGTGCCCAAATATTCCTATTCTGCATTTTCCCGAAGAAATACTTCATAAAGCAAAACAAATGCAATGGGCTCAAATTCCAAGATAATAGTAAACATTTAAAATCCAAGACTTAATAATTATCCAATGTCTCATGTTTTCTTCACTTGCATGACCCAATAAATTTCCATAATTTACGTCACTCCAACTTCAGAACATAAGCGCATCCAATTACACATAAACAAACTTTCTTGAAGACACAGTCCAAGCCTTGGGTACTTGTACCCAAACGTAAACAAGCCAGGTCTCGTGCCGATATATGAGGCACATAATGCAGGCATATTGCTATGTAACTCTTATGTGCTACATAGGCAATTTCGATCTCGTGCTGCAGTTCAAAGTACTTAAACTGGTACGTTTACCTCTGACCAATGGCTGACCTAACTCAGCAATAATTGAACTTTCCTTTTCTTTCTTTTTCGGCCAATAAGATTTAACGAAAATTCTTATTGGCTAAGAGAATTGCTGAGACGACTTTTTTGGGCGTGTGGAAACGTTTATCGATTATTTTCAATATTGATCGATGGTGGGAGAACCCGAGAAACCCCAATAAATATAGACCTCAACCAGAGGATCACTAGAGAGTTATTTTTCTAAATCCGACCAGGAGTGATCCCCCCACCAGAGGTAAGGCCTCCTGAGTCGCATCAATAAAAAGAAAAGTTGTGAAGTCAATCAATGATAAAAGTTGTGTATTTAACTAAGTAAAAGTGTTAAAAATAAAAGTTAATAAAAGGTAAAAGTGAGTTTTAAACCTTTCAAAGGATCTCGTGAGATAAATTCAGGGCTGGTGTACCTTCTCCTGTTCAAAAGAAAGCACTCCCAGTCCTTGGGAAAATAATCCCAGAACAATTGGTGGCAGCGGTGGGATCACTAAAAGTCACAGAGATCCCCAAAAGGCAACCTCAGCCAGGCGCTCAGGGGTTTGCCCAACGAAGGGAGATAGCCTGAAGTAATAGGCCTCTCCAACATTTCAATACCAGAAGTGATTTCAAGGCAGGCAGCCCAACTTTTAGACGACATCCACTAGTTACAGCACGGATTAATGGACAGAACTACCGCAGTAAAACCCATCGAGGGAAAAATTCAAAGCACCCAGGAGAAAATCAGCGAATTTATAAGGATCCCAGAAGCGGACGAGGAAACGATGTCATTCGAGGTGTACCAGGAACTACGGAAACGCTTGACAAGGCTCCAAGGTCTACGAAAGTAAGCACAAAATTTTTTTCCTGATTGCTGTTATACTAAGTTTTAGTTACTTAAGTTTTTCATTATATTCTTTTAAATATATCCTATTCTCCACTATGAATTAAAAAAAAAAGTTTTGAAATTTTTTATGCTCAAGATCTAAAAGGAAATATCGGTAGTACGACGAAAATTTTTAGAAAAAATTTTGTTTGTTACTTCTCAAATATTTCTCCGTTCAAAGTAAAGTATAATCGAGTGAATTGTGAAAAGTTTTCAAATGAACAGGTGTGAAATTGTGCGACAAATAGAAACGATTTTTTTTTTTGCTTCTTGAGAAGTTCTCAAAATTGTCGTCACTCGTGCTGGTAATTACTCAGGCCGAGCAATTAGTAGCCAGAGAGGATCGGCTGCCAGATTGGCTCGAGCTACTCGATTTATAAAACGCGAAGTTAAAGAAGTCAAAATGACACGCGACAACGATACTGATACTAGTAGTTCAGGTTCCAGTAGTTCAGGTTGTGCGGACCTCCGAATCTCATTGACGGATGCACGAAATCTGCTACCCGAATTCGATGGAAACTAGACAGATTTTCATAAGTTCCTATCATGTTGTGATCTTCTTTTTGCCCAAAGCAAAAGTGATGCCGATCGAAACATGTATTCTAGCATCCTAAAACTAGATTGACTGGTCCTGCCTAAGATGTCCTAAAATATCGCGAATTCTCTACTTGGGAATCGTTAAGATTGGAAATTAGTTCTCAATTTAAAGACGACAGGTCTCGTATAGCCATACAAGGTGAATTATTTCACCTAAAACAAGGTCCCCGCGAAAGTATTCACGATTTTGCTAGTAAAATCACTAAAAAACTGGCTGATTTAAATAACGCCACAGCGAATGAAGCATCCGACGGAACTTCACGAAATTATCTGCTTAAAGAAAATGAACAAAATGCCATTCGTGCATTTGAAGATGGTCTCAGAAATGATCAGCTTAAGGTTATAATAAAAGCTCGATCAGAAAATTCATTGTAAAAGTTGATTAGTTTCGCTACGGAACACTCCCAACGAATGGAAGAGGCACATCAAGGTGTGTCACGTGCTACCCCCAATATGGTGTATTGCGAATTTTGTGGTAAGAAAGGCCACAATAAAGACACTTGCTTCAAAAGAAAGCAATTACCTATCATGCACACCTACCCTAATGTGAAAAGAGAAGTGCATAGAATAATCTGTAATTACTGTCACAAACCTAATCACCATTATAACGAGTGCAGGGAAAGACGAGCCGACGAACAATCGCGATCTGTACCCCCTCAAGTTCAAAATCCTCAAAGAAATCCAATGCAAAGACCGCAACAATCATATCAGCCCCGACCCTTCCGGCAGGTAAGATGGTCAACACCTTCAGACAATTATCAGGGAAACGAGTATATGCGGGAGGTTTTAGACGGCGAAATATCCTGCGAAACCAGTACTCAAGCCGTCATACACCAAAAGTATATCCAAAATTTAAAATTCGGATACCAAAGCGTACACAAAATAATACGTTAATTGTAGAATTACCTTTGAGCATTTCTAAGCGAAAGACAATTTATAGTTGACTATGTTGTGGAAATCAGTCACCGACGATTCTGCTCTCGTTTATGAAAATGAGAAGTGCACCATTACTACATTATCCGGAGACTATGTGCCATCAATGGGTTTATCTCATGGTACAATTAGTTTAGATATTCAAAACTGTTCTAAAATCAATCATGCGTTTCATTTAATACCCGAAGGTAGTAACTTACCATTCGACGGTTTACTGGGAATAGATTTCTTAATTAAATATAATTGTAACTTGAATTGTTCAGAAGAATATTTGGAACTCGAAATAATTAAAGAAGACTCGTGGACATCGACAAATAACGGCTTAAAAGAAATAAGTGAAATAAAAAAGGTACAACATAGAGATACCACATCTAAAAGAAATGATGAAAAAGATGGTAATGAAAAAATAAAAGAATGTATGTTATTCAATAATGACTTTAAAAAGTGTACTGCGTTAATCGATAAACACGCAACTGAAACACGTAATGAAAATACTATTATAATGTTTTTACAGGTGATTTATTATTTTATTTTAATAACACTAAGGAATACAATTAGTGAAAAGCCTAACTCCCGAGCCATCCGGTACGTGAGAATTCAATAACGCCAACTCAGGCGAATTCTACTGCCTATGTGGGTCAAGCTCAGGAGAACAAGGCAAATACAGCAATGAACTCCGACGTCACCTCGGCTGATCTAGTATGTCAGAATGCAATTAAGCTAAATCTAGCTAATTCTGCCGCTAATGAAGATCTATCCTATGGGATAATTAGGAATCCAAGTTCATTATCACCTAAAAAGGTTAGTTATGAAACTAAAGAAAATAAAACTTTTAAGCCAACTGCAAATAAGTCACACGAATCAAGTTACCACCACGTTCAGAAGTCATTGTCACAATACCGACTACTGAAACGGAAGAAATAATCTTCAATAAAAAGGAAATCAAACAAATATTAAATACTTGCGATAACGAAGTTGTAATTCCATATAACCAAATTAACCCAAGTTGGGAAAATCTGAATCAATTCGATATTATACACGCGAATTACGATCATGACCCAGTAAGTAACCGTCGTAAAAAAATTAAAAGATAACTTGAAAGTGCAACATTGCAATCATGAAGAAAAATTAGCTATAACTAACATCTGTTTGCAATATAACGATTTATTCTTTTTGGAAGGCTATGTATTGACACATACTGAATCAGCCGCACACAGCATTCCTGTGAAAACGGATACAACGCCTATACATTTTAAACCATATCGTTTACCTGAGTCGCAAAGAGAAGAAATAAATAGACAGATAAACGAGATGCTGGATCAGGAAATAATAAGTCCAAGCAAGAGTCCATGGAACTCCCCCTATTATTAGTCCCCAAGAAACCAGATGAAACAGGCAAGAAAGGTTGGCGAGTAGTAGAAGACTTCAGGCGCATAAGCGAAGTCATTTTAGGCGATGCCTACCCATTACCCAATATTACGGACATCTTAGATCAACTAGGACGATCCAAGTATTTTACTACTCTAGATCTAGCCAACGGGTTCCACCAAATACCGACGGATGAGAAGGATAAGGAAAACCCCGCCTTCAGTACTCCATTCGGTCACTATCAATACAATAGAATGCCCTTTGGATTAAAAGGAGCTCCAGCTACGTTTCAACGGTTAATGAATACCGCATTAAGTGGTCTACAAGGACTACAATGTTTCGTATACTTAGATGATATTGTTATCTATGGAAAAGTGCCATTTCCTACGAAGGGAAATAGCTTACCTAGGACACATTGTTGGAGAAGATGGTGTTCATCCAGATCCAAGTAAAATCAAAGCCGTAAAAACTTACCCGGTTCCGAAAAAACCCAAGGATATCAAATCATTCTTAGGATTCGTGGGATACTACAGGCGTTTTATCCCAAACTTTGCCAAGATAGCCAAACCCTTAACAAATTTGCTAAAAAAGGACGCTACATTCAAGTGGGATGGATTTTGTGATGAGTCCTTTAAGCTCCTTAAGGAAAAACTTATCACAGCTCCAATACTAGCATATCCTGACTTTGAACAAGAATTCATTGTAACCACTGACGCCAGCGACGTAGGAGCGGTTTTATCTCAAGGCGACATCGGCAAGGATCGACCGATATTTAATTTATGCAAGTAGATCCCTCAATACCGCAGAAACCAGGTACTCCACAATTGAGAAAGAACTTCTAGCAATCGTCTATGCTGTTGAGCAATTCCGACCATACATATATGGTAGGAAATTCATCATCGTTACCGACCACAAGCCTCTGGTATGGTTGATAAAATTGAAAGATTCCACTTCTCGACTAATTAGATGGAGAATCAGACTAGAAGAATATGATTATACAATCATACATATACTCAATGCAAACGCGGATGCTCTAAGCAGAATAGTCCAAGAAGAGTTCAATGTAACTGAACCAAAGACTATTAATATAATGACTCGAAACCAATCCAAATCGACAATAACTGAACAAAATAAAACTAAACTGGACGAGTTATATAACAAATACATTTCAACTCGCCATGTTGACAGTAACTCGGTGGTTGAAAAAACAGAACATTTGCTATATGTAAAAAATTTAACACATAAATTTTTCATGTTACCCAAAACGGAGGATCAAACTGAGTCTTATCTAAAAGAAATCATTCCATCCTTGAATGAAGACCTAAGTATTAAAACCACCACATGTTCTAACTTAAAACAGAAAAAATATATAATCTCAAAATCAGCTATTCCCATACGTACAGAAGCAGATTACAAGCAGATTCTAGGCGTACTAATGCAATACAAAGACTATTGCGAGCAATATAATCTTAAAGAAATCCATATATCTGTGCCATATGTAGACTTGATTACTCTTTCTGAATTAAAAAATATGATGTCTTTCATTCTTTATGAATGCAACATAGAAATCAATATCTACCATACACGCATTACGGTGGTAAATGATCCTGCAGAGCAACAGCGCATTATCGAACTGTTTCACCAGTCACTGGTAGGCGGTCATCAAGGAATTACACGTACCATAAAAAGAATACAAACAATGTATAATTGGACAAAGTTAAACCAAGACGTAGAGAACCACATCAAAAAATGTTCTTCTTGTCAGACAAATAAATTAAGTAGAAATCCAAAGATCCCCATGAAGATCACCACAACGAATACAAGGCCATTTGAAAAAATCGCCCTCGATATAGTGGGACCATTTCCAGTGAGCCATGACGGAAACCGTTATATCCTAACTTTTCAGGATGACCTCAGTAAACACACCGAGGCTATTCCTCTCAATAACGCCGAAGCACGTACCGTTGCTGAAGCTTTTGTAAGAAATATTGTTTGTAAACATGGCATACCTGAATCAATGCTTACGGACCAAGGATCAAATTTTCTGAGTGATATGTTCACTCAAATGTGCAAGCTTTTAAAAATTAATAGACTTCAAACCACCCCATATCACCCACAAACCAACGGAGCGCTTGAGCGTAGCCATAGAACGTTAGCAGAATACTTACGACATTACGTAAATCGTGACCCGCTAACTTGGGATACCTGGATTCCTTATGCGATATTCGTGTACAATACCAGCCATCATTCCAGTACAAATTTTTGTACTGATTTCCTCCTAACATCCCTTCAATATTAAAAGGTAACCCAGTCGTAAACTACAATTACGAAAATTATTGTAACGAACTGAAGGCCAGACTTCAACATGGTTATCAACTAGCTAGAGAAAATCTACTTGACAATAAAGAAAAATCAAAGCGTTTTTATGATAGAAGCACTTAAACCAAGATTTTCAATTTAGGTGACAAGGTTCTTTTAAAAAACCATGTTCGAAAAAACAAACTTTCACCCTTATGGCACAGACCATACGAAGTAGTAAGGATCAATTCCACAGAAAATTCAACTATAAAAGTAGGGAACAAATTAAAAACTGTACATAATAATAATTTGAAGTCATTCATCGAATAATCACTAAACGCGTACATGTCATCAAATTACATGATGAACATGATCTACAGGCATTAAGCTCTGCTATTAAACATCAAGAAAGCACAGAAAATCTAGAGTCACACTATCACACCTCACCACATACACCATTACACCGTTTCATATGTAGTACTTCTTTTAGTAGCATTCTTAATTACTTTATTATTATGGAAAAAGCACATAGCAAAAGAAAAATGTTATATATATATATATATATATATATATATATATATATATATATATATAACACATGGGCTGAAAAGTCCCGGGCCTAACACTTAGATGGCGCTAGTCTTATTGCATTCACCGCTTTTACAGTTAGTACTAACCTTCAAAAGAAAGCTGATAAAATTTCATGATATTCTATTTATAAGTTTGTGAGTTATTGTTCTGAGAGTAACACTACTTTTGTTATTTTGAGAACAGTGGATCAAAAACAATTTCTTGTTTTAATTTTACACTGCTTCTTGATGGGAAAAAATACCGTTCAAACGAAGCAATGGCTTGTTAAGTGTTATAAGGACTCCACTAGATCACAAACAACAATAAAACGTTGGTTTGCTGACTTCAAACTTGGTCGTAGAGACACCGATGATGCAGAACGCAGTGGACGTCCAAATGAGGCGGTAACACCAGAAAACATCAAAAAAATCCACAATTGTTTTGAATGATCGGAAAATGAAGTTGCGTGAGTTAGCTGACATCGTAAAGATATCAAAAGAACGTGTTGGCTTTATATTGCATGAGCATTTGACTATGAAAAAGCTCTGCTCAAAGTGGGTGCCGCGTTTGCTCACTGTTGACCAAAAACAAGAATGTGTTCATGGTTCTGAGCAGTGTTCGGCCATGTTTAAACGTAAGAAACCGGAATTTTTGCGTCGATATGTGACAATGGATGAAACATGGATCCATCAATTCACTCCGGAATCGAAACGATCGTCATCTGAGTGGAGAGCAACTGGTGAACCTCGTCCAAAGCGCCTGAAAGCACAACAATTGGCTGGAAAGGTTATGGCCTCGGTATTTTGGGATGTGCGTGGTGTAATATTCATCGACTATCTTGAGAAGGGAAATACCATCAACAGTGAATATTATATAGCGTTATTGGAGCGTTTGAAGGCCGAAATTTCAAAGAAACGGCGCATATGGCAAAGAAAAAAATTTAGTTTGATCAATACAACGCACCGTATCACAAGTCAATCAAAACAATGGCAAAACTACATGAATTGCATTTCGAATTGCTCCCACATCCACCGTATTCGCCAGATTTGGCTCCCAGCGACTACTGGCTGTTCGCAGACCTCAAAAAAATGCTCACCGGTAAGAAATTTCGCTCGAATGAAGAGGTTATCGCTGAAACTGAGGCCTATTTTGAGGCAAAAGATAAATCGTTCTACAAAAGTGGTATTGAAATGTTAAAGCGGCGCTGGAATGATTGTGTGGCTCTTGATGGAGATTACATGAATAAAGCCAATTTTGAACAAAAAAACCGCGTTTTCTTTGTTAGGCCCGGGACTTTTCAGCCCATGTGTTATATATACAAACAATTAAGGGAACAAAAAAAAATATCTAAATTGTTTAGTGATTTTTGACGGGCTGTATCTAAGAGAGAAATAATCGTATCGAGGATCTGAAAAAAACATCTTAAAGCTCCAGAACTCTAGTTTTTGAAACGTTCAGCAAAAAAGGCCACGGTGCTCACGCAATCCAAAGGAATAGCGGAAGAAAAAAATTTCAAAATTTTTAGTCATTTTTTTTTGGTGCACGGACTCTTAAAATTTTTTTTTTATTTGACCACCATATGAACCAGATAGCCTGTTAATTCAGCTTTAATTATCTTTTTTGAAATCCTCGATACGTCGATTTGTCGCGGAGATATCCGATATTAAACTAAAAAGGACACTTTTGTATTGAACCATCGATATCTCAGCAACCAATGATCGTACAGAAAATATAAGAGCAGTTTTGGAAACTGGAATAAATTTCCTAAAAGAATCCGTCAAGACATAAAAAATAATAATTTTTTTTATCCGTAATTTCAATTTTTAAAAAGTCAAAGTCCCTTGTTTTGGTAAATTGACCGCATCTTTGCCAATACTGATGGAAAGGCTAAGGTTAGTAGGAATTTTTACACCTCAATGTACGCACAATAGCCCTGTAAGTCCGCAGATCGATCCATTGAACGGTTCCTTCGGCCCGATCGGTCAAAGTTTTGGAAAAAATTAAAGGAACAAGAATTGTGATCTCAAACATCGTGTAATCTTCATAAAAATGGAAAAATCATTTTTTTTTCAACTTTTTATTTTTTTATCACTTTTATGCATCAGTCACTTGCTAAATTAAAAAAAAATTAAAAAATCGAAAATTAAAAAAAAACATATTTGACATTTTTTAGAAAATGAAATACTGAGATGTTGCTGCCTCGGCTTTTAATCACTGCCTCCAACCTGTCACGCATATTCGAAATGCAGTTTCGAATCATCGACTGCGGACACCTCCAACAAGTGTTTTGTAAGAACATCTCAGTATTTAATTTTCTAAAAAATTAAAAAAAAAATTTTTAATTTTCGATTTCTAAAAAATTTTTTTTTTTAAATTTACGATTTTTTTCAATTTGCTTTTTTTTTAATTTACCAAGTAGCTGTGCATATTTGTGAGAAAAGTCGAAAAAAAATTATTTTTCCATTTTTATGAAGATTACACGATGTTTGAGATCACAATTTTTGTTCCTTTAATTTTTTCCAAAACTTTGACCGATCGGGCCGAAGGAACCGTCCAATGGATCGATCTGCGGATTTACAGGGCTATTGTGCGTACATTGAGGTGTAAAAATTTCTACAAAACTTAGCCTTTCCATCAGTATTTGCAAAGATGCGGTCAATTTACCAAAAAAAAGAAAAAAGTCACTTTTTTTGACTTCTTCAAAATTGAAATTACGGATAAAAAAAATTATTATTTTTTATGTCTTGATGGATTCTTTTAGGAAATTTATTCCAGTTTCCGAAACTGCCCTTATATTTTCTGTACGATCATTGGTTGCTGAGATATCGATGGTTCAATACAAAAGTGTCCTTTTTAGTTTAATATCGGATATCTCCGCGACAAATCGACGTATCAAGGATTTCAAAAAAGATAATTAAAGCTGAATTAACAGGCTATCTGGTTCATAGGGTGGTCAAATAAAAAAAAAAATTCCGAGTCCGTGCACCAAAAAAAAATGACTAAAAATTTTGAAATTTTTTTCTTCCGCTATTCCTTTGGATTGCGTGAGCACCGTGGCCTCTAATATTTTTTGGCTGAAAGTTTCAAAAACTAGAGTTCTGGAGCTTTAAGATGTTTTTTTTAGGTCCTCGATACGATTATTTCTCGCTTAGATACAGCCCGTCAAAAATCACTAAAAAATTTAGATATTTTTTTTGTTCCCTTAATTGTTTTGAGTAGTATATAGATATATATATATATATATATATATATATATATATATATATATATATATATATATATATATATATACCAATATAATAATAACAAACATAAGTAATTTTATATTTCCTTAGCTAAGTATAATGTTTTCTTCCAAAATAAATTAATATTGAATTTTCCATCAAAACCAGAATATTGTAAAAAAAAAATCAATTAATTATAATAATACATTTATAAATAAGTATAAAAAATAGCAATAACCTTAATAATTATCATGTTTTAGTCTATACACGTAATGTAATTTCAATATATTATTATGTATATTATGTATTAGAAAATCAGGGCTACAGGGTTCTCCCTAAACAAAATATTTCACCTTTTCCAAGTTTCTGTTTCTAACATTTTCCCATTTCGAAAGTTCCCTGTGTGAACTTTCTTTTCTAAGGGGGAAGGTGTAATGAGTCGCTAAAACGTCACTCATTACTTCCCCATACGAGATGCCCAAATATCTATTCACCCATTAAAATTCCCCACAAAACCATTTGCTTATCAATTTCTCAATTAGAGTGCCCAAATAGTCCTATTCTGCATTTTTTCGAAGAAATACTTCATAAAGCAAAACAAATGCAATGGGCTCAAATTCCAAGATAAAAGTAAATATTTAAAATCCAAGACTTAATAATTATCCAATGTCTCATGTTTTCTTCACTTGGATGACCCAATAAATTTCTTTTTTTGGGCGTGTGGAAACGTTTTTCGATTATTTTCAATATTGATCGATGGTGGGAGAACCCGAGAAACCCCAATAAATAGAGATCTCTGTAGCGGCGATATTAAACGTTTCATCAAAAATGGATTACAACAATATGGCAACATCGTCAGTATAACCAACCTAAAAATCACGCCAAAAGGAAGTTGATTAAAGCATGCTGTACTACGTCAGGTCCGCTCTCTAATCATTCAGTCGCACTCCACCTCCGCCATAGACGAGTTGAACTACATATATATATAGTCAATAAAAATTTTATTACAATTTCTTAAATGTTTTAATAAATAATATATATAAATACAACAAATGGTGACCCCGAGAACATAAAGTGAAATTTTGTAAACAAAAGTATTGCGTGAAAGAACTCGCGGAGTGTGGTAACCAAAGTACAAAGTCCACGTGCAACTCAAAATTAATTCTTAAAAAGCATCGAATAAATTACGGGCAATTAAGTTGTCAAGTTAAAGTGAAAACAGAACTCAATGGATCGTAAAAGTGCATCATAATCATTTCATACATCAAAAATTAACAAAAAAAAAGCAATGCGACGATTGACGGCTTAAAATCATGTTCCCATCAGCAACAAAAATATTTAATAAAACCAACAATAAAATATAAAGAAATCAGCAAACCAAACTAGCAACATAATATAATGAATGAGGATTTTTCTTCCGATGCCGATATAGGACAATACATTTAAGAGATTATTATTAGCACGTGTAATTTTTGAAGCCGCTATAAAAAATAGCACCAAACAAATATCAAGAAATCATCGAAACAAACAACTAAAATGATATACTGGATGGGGATTTTCTCTGATGCCGATATTTATCAATATTTCCGAGAAATTGCTGTCAACACGTGCTAACATTCATAGTCGATTTGGGTTTAAAACTACAGGGATCTACAAATATCTGCTCTCACACCAATAGTAGCGATAAACAATAAGCTAAGTTAATTACAAATTGTTAAAATTTCATATTATCTCTTGGAATATTTTTTTTTTTTTTATTTTAGGTTTGAATATAATATAAAAATAGACAGTAAGCACTAAACGTAGGAATTTCACAAAAAGTCGATGAGGAGATATAAATTTGCTATGAATTTCAACAAAAAAGAAACTTATTTTCCATTCATGAACCTGAGTGAGTAATTTATTTTAAGTCTAAAAATTAATTTAAACAATATATGTGATTTAATAGTGTTAAAATACATTGCAATTAACAAAAAAAATTTTTGCGAAATAAAAAAACGATCTAATCTTATAATATAAACTGTAAAATCGCAAATTTACAATCATTATTAAATAATTATATAAATTAGAGATTGCCTAAAGATGACGACGGAAACAAAAACAAACCCAATAAGTGCAAATACGAGTGAACATAGTGTGAATCAAATACTAGCAGAAAGAGACGGTAATATAGCAAACAGTGATAATTCACAGGCCACAGAAAATGCAACACTTACTCCTTATGTCGCGACATTAAAAATTCCTCCATTTTGGAGCTCTAGACCTGATCTTTGGTTTATTCAGGTAGAAACACAGTTCAGGGTCAAGGGTATTACTACCTCAAACACCAAGTACGATCACTTGGTAGCAGCATTACCTGTGGAAACGATGGAAATTGTGGGCGACATTTTATTAAATCCACCAAATCAAAACAAATACGAAAATCTAAAATCTATTCTTTTAATGCGGAGCAGAGATTCCGAGGAACGAAGGTTGGATTCGCTACTTCACAAGGTAGAACTAGGTGATTATAAGCCCTCGGAGTTATTCCGGCGTATGGAGTCCCTAGCTGGTGGTAATAGTCTCGTCAATCCATCACTATTAAAAAGTTATGGATAAACAAGCTTCCATCTTCCATCCAAGCTTGTATAATAGCCATAGAAGATAGTCACAGTCAGAACGAAATATTCACAATCGCGGACAGAATATATGACTCAACGTCATCAGCAAAAATTTCGGCAATATCTAAGAGTCATACAAATACCTCGTATATACCGCCTCGCAATTCCTCCACCGATATGACTCAAATAATTCAAAATTTACAAGCACGAATAAAACGACTAGAAGTTCGGCAATCACGACAAAGAGATAGATCCAATTATCGATTCAGTTCTAGAAACCGTTCTCAATCAAATACAAATCAAAAAACTTGTTGGTATCATAGAAAATATGGTGATAAAGCGCAAAAATGTTTACCTCCTTGCAATAAACATAATAAACAGGACATAAAAAACTAATAAGCGATACTTCGTGCGCGGCAACGAAGTGCGATTCAATTTCCCGCCGCCTATTTGTCTATGACAAAACCTCAAACATTCAATTCCTTATAGATACAGGTGCCGAGATATCCGTCATTCCAAAAAAGAAATGTACGTTTTTCCATAAATCAGATTTTAGCTTAGTATCAGCAAACGGAACCCCAATTTCAACTTACGGTGTTAAATTTCTTAACATAGATCTTGGGTTACGACGCCAATTTAGTCATCCTTTTATAATCGCAGCCGTGGATTACGCTATTATCGGAGCAGATCTCCTATATAAATTTAATTTAATCGTTGATTTACGAAACAGAAAACTTGTTGATCGCACAACAAAACTTTCAATTAACTGCATCTCTCGCTTTTCCGATTCATACTCTCCGAAACTTCTTTCACTAGAGGGCGAGTTCGGAGCAATACTTAATGATTTTCCAGAACTCAAAAAACCTCCCGATTTTAATACTAAAAGTTTCCACGATATCGTGCACCATATACACACTGAAGGAACGCTTCCATCAGCACGAGCCAGGCGATTACATCCGGACAAATACAAGATTGCAAAGAAAGAACTGGATCTAATGACTAAAATTGGAATATGCCGTCCCTCTAATTCACCTGTAGCCTCTCCATTACATATGGTCCCAAAGAAAGGAGCCGGGGAATGGAGACCATGTGGAGATTATCGACAACTAAATACTGCAACAATTTTTGATAAATATCCGCTACCAAATTTACAGGATTTCACTATAAATCTGCATAACTGCAATATATTCTCAAAAATCGATTTAATAAGAGCATACAATCAGATACCGGTAGCCCCGGAAGATGTATACAAAACAGCAGTTATTACTCCATTTGGACTCTACGAATTTTTGAGGATGCCTTTCGGACTTAAAAATGGAGCTCAAACGTTTCAACGTTTTATTAATGAAGTACTGTCCGGTCTAAATTTTACCTTTGCATATATCGACGACATTTTAATTGGCAGTAAGTCAGCAAATGATCATAAAGAACATCTTCGCATTTTGTTTGAACGATTAGAAAAATATGGCATCACTATAAACCCGTCCAAATGTATTTTTGGTGTTAAAGAACTTGATTTTCTTGGACACAAGATCACGGATAAAGGAATCTCTCCTTCTACTAGCAGAATAGAAGCAATAAATATATTCCCTTTACCTGATACACATAAAAAGCTCCAGCGTTTCCTGGGAATGGTAAATTTTTATCATCGGTTTTTACCCAATATAGCCAAAACGGCTGCACCTCTATACGATTTGCTTAGACACACTGGGTCAAAGAAACGAATAAAAACCCCTTTTAATTGGAATGATACGCATGAAACAGCCTTTAACAATACTAAATTAAGCTTACAAAATTGCGCGTTACTTGCACATCCCAATCCATCCACTAAACTAAGCATATGGGTAGATGCATCCGCGGATGCAATAGGCGCTGTTCTTCAACAGCTCACTACAGATCAATGGGAACCTCTCAGTTTTTACTCAAAAAGATTACAACCCTCTGAACGGAAATACTCCACGTTCGACAGAGAACTTTTAGCGATTTTTCTCTCAATTAAACATTTTAGATATTTCATAGAAGGAAAATACTTTACAGTATACACAGACCATAAGCCTTTAATAAATGCTGTAAACTCAAAAACAGAGAAGTCCCCACGTCAAACCAACCATTTATCCTTTATCTCACAGTTCACGAATGATATTAGATACGTAAAAGGAATAAATAACGTAGTATCCGATGCTTTATCTAGAGCACACATAGACACCATGGGACAGTCCCCTAAGTTAGATTTTTTAACCGTAGTTAAAGAACAGGCAGAGGATCCCGAATTAAAAGAAATTATGGAAAATAAGAAATTAAAACAAGGCAAGTCTTCATTTAAGCTTAAAAAAATAACGATCCCGCTCGATGACGTTGACATCTGGTGCGAAGTTTCTACGGAAATAAATAGACCATACATCCCACAGAGCCTGAGACGCATTGTTTTTGATACAATACATGGATTATCCCATCCTGGGATCAGACAAACCAGAAAACTGATTACCGCAAAATACTTTTGGCCTGCGATGAATAAAGAAATTAATCGTTGGGCTAAAACTTGCATCGCCTGTCAAAAAGCAAAAATCTCACGACATACGATCTCTCCTCATGGTATTTTCAATGCTCCCATCAGAAGATTTGAACATATCCATCTGGATATAGTGGGACCACTCCCACCTTCACAAGGATATACCTACATATTAACCATGAAAGATAGATTTTCGCACTGGCCGGAAGCCATTCCTCTAAGAAACATACAAGCAGATAATATCTGTAAAGCGTTTGTTCAGAACTGGATTTCACGTTATGGAGTACCTAGAACTCTAACGACCGACCAAGGTCCGCAATTCGAGTCAACGTTATTTAAAGAACTGTCCACAATTTTAGGAAATCATCGCATTAGAACGACAACTTATCACCCACAAGCAAACGGTTCAGTCGAGCGTTTTCATAGACAACTGAAATCCGCGATTCGAGCATCAAATAGTCCTAAAGATTGGTACAAAAGTCTACCTTGGATTCTCTTAGGCATACGTTCAGCTTTGGTAGAAGACTTAGACTTATCGCCAGCCCACCTAATGTACGGGCAACCACTTAGGCTTCCAGGAGAGTTAGTGGCTCCGGAATCTCCGCTGGAACTTAGACTTACTACTGCTTTAGCAAAAGAAATGCATGAAAGTATAAACAAAATCCGTCCAGAATATAAAAGAGTAAGAAAACAAAATAAAATTTTTGTACCACAAGAAATTCACACATGTTCGCACGTATTTGTGAAAGAACCTATATATAAAGGCAGCTTAAACCCTCCATATACAGGCCCACATAAAGTACTTTTTAAAACTGATAAAACTTTCAAAGTGCTCATGAATGGAAAAGAAGAAATTATTAATATAGACAGAATAAAGCCAGCTTTCCTTTTACAACCAGATATTTTTGCCAATGTTAGAATCAATAGATCAGACACTAAGCCCAAAGTTCTTTTTAAATTATGAATTAAACATAACATACTAAATTTAAATTTAGATTTGAACATAAGAAATAGATAAAAAGAAACATATAAATATATATATAAAAATCAGTTGCAAGTAGTCACAATATATTTACTGTAACGTAGTTTACATTTTAAATACAAATGCTATAGAATAATAACAAAAGAAATTAGAATTGTATTTAGAATCCAGTTGTATTTAGAAGCTAAAAAATTACATGTATTTTGGAAAATAGAATTGAATTAAACTTAAACAGTAAGATTAACTTTTGTAGAAATTTAATATACATATCATCAAATTGTTATATAAATGTAGAAAATAGATGAATACAAATTTCAGTGAGGGGGAGTATTGTAGCGGCGATATTAAACGTTTCATCAAAAATGGATTACAACAATATGGCAACATCGTCAGTATAACCAACCTAAAAATCACGCCAAAAGGAAGTTGATTAAAGCATGCTGTACTACGTCAGGTCCGCTCTCTAATCATTCAGTCGCACTCCACCTCCGCCATAGACGAGTTGAACTACATATATATATAGTCAATAAAAATTTTATTACAATTTCTTAAATGTTTTAATAAATAATATATATAAATACAACAATCTCAACCAGAGGATCATTAGACAGTTATTTTTCTAAATCCGACCAGGAGTGATCCCCCCACCAAAGGTAAGGCCACCTGAGTCGCATCAATAAAAAGAAAAGTTGTGAAGTCAATCAATGATAAAAGTTGTGTATTTAACTAAGTAAAAGTGTTAAAAATAAAAGTCAATAAAAGGTAAAAGTGAGTTTTAAACCTTTCAAAGGATCTTGTGAGATATATTCAGGGCTGGTGTACCTTCTCTTGTTCAAAAGAAAGCACTCCCAGTTCTTGGGAAAATAATCCCAGAACAGTTCGTCGGTTTTTTCGTTACCCTCTCTGCCGACATGTCGTGGAACCCAGCAGAGCCTAACCGTATGGTATGAACTATTTCTTAGGGCTCTTTGAGTGCTACTTGACTGTCCACACAAATAGTGATCTCAGTTTCTGACATCTGTTTTTCTTGGGTAGTACGTGCAGCTTTTATTATAGCGTATATATCCGCTTTGGAAGATGCTGCATTCGTTGGTGAGTCTATACGACTTACTAATTTGCAGCGCTTCCGAGAAAACTTTAGGTCCAATCCCCTTTTCTGTTTTCGATCCATCTGTAAAGATAGAAGTTCCTTTAATTATGTTTTCAGGGTGCTTTCAATCTTCTCTGTTGGGTATGATAACGGAAAAGGGTTTTCTAAAGTCATATTGTGGCTTCATATAATCCGTTGAGGGGTGCAACCCATTTTGATTAAAGAAGTTCAGTATGGCTGCATGTCCAAAACTCTGTGGTGTCCATTGGCTGTTTTCTCTAAGTCTGAAAGCTGCCAAGGTTGCCATTCATTTTGTGTGGAGTTCTAGCTTCTAAACCAGCTTGTGGTATGGATTTTATTGCACCTATTGTTCCCAAGCAAGCAATCCTTTGCACCTTTACTAAAGAGTTAAGGTAAGATTTCTTGGTAACTGCATCCCACCAAACAAGTGACCCATGGGTAAGAATACGCCTGACGATCGCTGTGTACATCCAGTGTACAAAATGCGGTTTCATGCCCCATTTCTTACCAAAGGTATTCTTGCATGCATAGAATGCATTAAGTCCTTTCTTTATCCTCTCTTCCATATTCCGTCTCCAATTCAATTTGGAATCGAATATGACGCCCAGAAACTTGGCTTCCGAGGAGAGTTTGAGGACACTACCTTTAAGTTTTGGTGGTTTCCAAATAGGTAGTTTATATTTCCTTTTGAACAGGACCAATTTTGTCTTATGGTGGTTTACCGTAAAACCGTTCTCCTCTGCCCATCTAGATATGTCTGTCAAAGCAGAGCTCACGAACATCACTGACCGTTTGTAGGAACTTTCCTTTTGTCAGCACGACTATGTCGTCTGCGTACGCTACCGTTTTAATATTGTTAATAATAAACATGAGATGGTGGACTTTGGAGGGTGTAGTTCTGAGGTCATCTGTGATCAGTAGTTCAATTTACGAAGGATAAGCTAATTTTCTGATTAGACTTTTTTATTTCAAAGGAATTGCAGTTGAAAAAAAAATTAATCACACTTGGTTGGCTTAAATAATTCGAAGTAATTTTATTTCTGATACATTTCAAAGACACAAACCGTAAGAAATAATTTTTGGTTTCAAAAATACGACCAATTTCTAAGTAACTAACGAAGTGAAGTTTTAATTTGTTCCGTTCAAATTGTATGTAAAGAAAAGAATTTCAATCCCGTTTTTCTTAATTCTTTTAAAACCGTGTTATTTGTTCTGTTAGTACCACCCAAATTCTGGAGACATTTTTATTAACTTTGCAAACTCTCTAGAATAGTAGTTCTTCTTAAGCTTTTCTAATGACCAACAGATGTTATTGATTTGTTATTTTGTAGACAAAATAAAAAAGGAAAGGCAACGTCACATTTTCAAATTTTGTTTTGCGATAATTGTAAACACGATGTGCAGGGTAGCGATTCTCAGACAATTTGGTTGCCTAACCGTTTCAATAAATTAAGCGCATGCCCAAAAAATTTTGTAGCAACAGAAAAATATTTCATAGCAACGAATAAATATGTCAAGTTTGTGCGCATGTTCTGTAATTCTCCCATGCCGTTCACCGGAGCTTGCATCTTAATACTCAGTCGCCTGGCTGGATGCTGGCGTGTGATTTTGACACTTAATAGCGCTTGGACTGCCATGAGTAAAAATTTTGTAAAACGGTTGGCATTCCCCTTCAACCGATTGAACACACCCTTGTTAAGTTCAAGCTCTACACATTTTTACAATTTTGCGTACTTACAAGGCAACCAGGTTGCCTGAAACAACCAATTTCGTGAGAATTCCTACCCAGTGCTAATTTCATTACTTAACTGAAATGGTAAGTAAACACTTCTTTTACCTTTTATAGTGATAATTACATTGCTTCTCAAGTAAAATAATATTGAGATTTTGTTAGCGCTTGTCTGAAATCATTCGTTTACGATTTTGCATATATGAGGTTATGTTTTTACAAATAATATTAATTCTCACCCATTTTATTCAATTTCAGATGATGAATTACAGATTATAGGATCTGGTGGACACATTTCTTAAGACGGACGGATAATCGGACAGTACAATTTAGATAAGTATACCATATTACAAGAATTGTTCTTTGTGAGTGTTTTGTCTTTTCTTTCAGGTGTCATCTCGAACATTCTCCGCCTCCTTGGATCCTCTGGGTACAACAGATGTAGATGATGCAATGCCCGGTGAATGGAAGTAGTGCTGTGAGCAGTTTAGAAGTCCGATGATGTTTTGAGCCATATTGTGTTGTATGTGAGAACTGCAAATAAAAGGGTAGACCGAAGGATCAAATTATATTTGGAATGGGTAGGAATGAATAGGCTTTATATAATTCAAAAATGCACAACATGTGCAGAAATTATTCACATGACCAGAGTGAATTTTTAAACTAAAAATCAAAACAACACTTGTTAAACACGAGCAACGTAAGAAATAAAAGAATTTCTTAACACGATCAGCGTTTCTAATGAAGAAAAGTTAAGCTCCCTTGGCTCGTTATCAACAGCAGCACCAAAGGGTTAACTTTCCTTCAGCTGCTGGACGCCTTCGCGACAGAACGAAAACTAGATGAAAATCCAACAAAATTTAACACCGGTTTTTGCTGACGAGGGATTTGAGGATTTTGTTAAGACAGATGTTCCAAAGCAGGGGGTGACAATACTTCCCCTTGTGGTTTACCGCTGTGAACTGTTTTCCTGATGGAAAAGTCCCCTAAACTGTCATTGATGAAACTGCTGTTTAGCATTGTCTGTATCCAGTTCGCTTTGGGGTTAAAAATGCTTTTCCGTAAATTCGCGTGATACACTGTCATCGCGTCGTGTATCCTCACCATAATTTCGTACCAGCTCACTATCGTTGTATCGTGAGTCTGTATTAAAATTGTATGCATTTCCGATTTCTAATGGGATTTGTTGCAAGCTAAGTCCCCATGGTCCCCCTGGTGAGTGCATTTAACATCTCGGTATGATCTGCAGTTTTAGACGGAACCCTTTTACCTGCCAACGAATCGAAGTTACCATAGGCAATATAATTCGATTTTTCATCAAGCCTGTTGCGTGCTTTGAATTGTTTTGTGAACAATTTATTTGTGAGTTACATTTTTCACCATTTGGAGACGGAGTTGGATCAATGCGTTGAGCGGCAAGACCAACATGCCGTGGGTCCCCGGTTCGAGACCAGATGACCGTGAGCTTTTGATTAAGAAATTAAAATAATCCACTCCGTCTCTGGGCTGTTGTCTAGCTCGCAGCAATGCAAACAAGACTCAAGTTTCCTCACTTCCCTTACCCTAATTCCCTTCCGGCCAAAACCATGCTAACGCATCAAAGGGTTGTCCCCTAGGATTTGGCCACATCGTATAAAAAAAAATCATGTTTAAAGCTGCCTGGGTCATTTATTGTTAAAGTTAGATAGCTTTCAGTATAATGTATTATGCACTGATATTTTGTAAAAGAAAATCGTTCCCAATCAGACCATCGTAGGCTATTAAGAGGTTTTCTCTTATGAACTGGAATTGATGTTCGATAAGAGTACGCCCCAGATTAAGTTTTCAATCCTACGGATCCTACTGAAGTGATGCTATTACCAGTAGGTGAAGTAATTTCACACCTGCGGTTTTCATAAACTAGCGTGGTATCTGTTACGGAACTAAGTTTAGAAAGACTGACTTCTATTAAAAGTGTTGATAACACTGGACAACAATATTCTTTCCGCGGGCAGCTAGGGGTTAGTGATTTGCTCCGGAGAATCCGAATCCGAGGTCAGAATTCGGCCATCATGTCAGGATTTTTCGACTTTTGAGGTTATGTACAGGTTGCAACAAATTTGTTGGTCTTTTTTTCCTTATTCATAATTTATTACTATTCTTACCCTTCAAAATAAGATATGGAGCGGTCACCTACGATTTTTTCTTCCAAAGTCACGACCATTTTAAGTTAAGAAGTTCAAATTTCATATAAACATATAACACATCTATTTAAATGGTATATGAACTTCTTAACTTAAAATGTTCGTAACTTTGCAAGAAAAAATCGTAGGTGACCGCTCCATAACTTTTTTTTGCAGGGTGAGAATAGTACTCAACAACCAAGACCTCAAAAGTAGTCAAAAATCCCTTTCGAGTACATAACTTCAAATATCTAAAAAATCTGATGTTAGGAAAAACTAAGAAATTGAATTTGCTTTGCGCGCACAACCTTTATTTACCTCGTTCAAGATCGGACTGACTTACACTTAAATCTTTTCAAGGCAGGACAAAACAGCTACCTCATAATATACCGAAATTAAATGCGAAGTATTTTACTGCATTTATTTGTTATATGTTCTCATCCAAGGGTTTTTTACTAAATTCCGGTTCGATCCCTTTTTTCTAATGTCGGGCATTGATTTTATTTCTTTATAGCTCTTCTCTTCCTCACTAATGATTATTACATGCCCAAAGGGTGTCCTTTACACCATTTGGCAACTTCATTAGCATATTTCCGGATAAGAGCTGTAATAACCACGGCTTGCCTAATAGAGTAAGGATCAGGGAATTTGTTATCCCATTTTCTAGGAATAGTCTAGAACACATTTCCTTTCTTTATCTTAATTTATTGTTTATTATTTACACTTTCTCCCCCCATAGTGGAGGAGATCGTTTCTCCACTAACATCAATTTTACTTAATTTGACTACTGGTCGCTAGAGGTATCCATGAGCTGTTTTTATTTTCACAACTCTTACAAATCCGTCTTCGCCTGGATAACAGTCTACAACCACAGCTAATGGCCATAGGTTTCGTTGCTCTTTGAAATCCTTAATGTTAACCACATTTCCTGTTTTGATGTTTTCACCCAGAGACGTCCACCGTTTTCGCAGCAAAAGTGTTGGAACATACTCCTTAAGCCATCGCTTCCAGAACAAGTCCGCGAGAAATTGGGATATCCTCCACTGTTTACGCAACATTTCCTCGCGACTCGAAAATACTCCAGGCACACAGTTGTCATTTTGGCGTCCAATTAAAAAGTGATTAGGAGTAAGACTTTCCTGATCGTCGGGATTACCTGAAACATAAGTTAATGGTCTGCTATTTACGATATACTCTACCTTGGTTAACGGTGTTCTGAATGTTTCTTCTTTCGGGAATCGCGATCTTAGTACTGCCGATAATGCTGTTTTTATGGTTCTTATCAATCTTTCCCAGGTACCTCCCATGTGAGGACTTGATGGAGGTATAAACTTCCATAAGATGCCCCGTTGTAATGATTCCGTTTCAATTTTATTTATTTCTAGTTCTTGTAAACTTTGTCGCAGTTCCTTATCTGCTCTTCGAAAATTAGTTCCGTTTTCGGAATAAAAGCTTGTCCACGTCTTGCAATGAATCTCCGAATCGCTAGTATTGCGGAATCCGCTGTTAAAGAGTTTGCAAACCTCAATGCTGCTCGAATATTAAGGCATGTGAAAATAACTCCATGACGTTTTTCATGTCGCCTTCCGATTGTTACTTCATAGGGACCAAAATAATCTAATCCAGCGTTGATGAAGATTTGGAAGTGCCCTTTCAAGCGAATTATTCCGTTTTCGTCCAACTCAACACAAAGGTTACTTAATTTTCCATTTGTAATAGCTATGTTTTTTCGAAGCAACTTTATTTCTTTGCCAAATTGTTCTCCTTGCACGTATTTCCACCACAGCATTTCGGCTTGTTTTATTTCTTCTGGCGTAAGTTCCGCAATAAGTCTGTCTTCATTCGCTCTTCGGCAATTGAAAATAAAGCGAACCATTTGCCCTGTAGTCCCTATCAACTTTAGATATGATGAAAATCGCTTTGATTCGGGAAGTGAAAACTTCATGTTCTGTGAATTTGCCATATTTTCTTCCTTTTCTTTCGTATTGCAATTGTTTACCTTTATTTTCAGTCGACCAATTTTTCTCATCTTTATGAAGAAAATCAGGCCCGTTAAACCATTCTCCAGATAAATTTATATCTTTCTCATCCCGAGTAGCTATGTCGGCAATATTTTGCTTTGTTGAAATCCAATTCCATTCCGTAGCTTCAGAGTGATCTAAAATTTCACCGATACGGGCAGCGATGAACGCAGGTAACTTATTAGTACTTTTTAACCACATCAGCACAGTTTTAGAGTCTGTCCAGTAAAATATTCGATGAATTTTTATATCCAGTTCTGTTTTAACTGCTTTTCCTATCCTAGATCCTAGTAAAGCGGCTTGTAATTCCAATTTTGGTATGGTAAGGTGTTTTAATGGTGCCACTCTAGTTTTCGATGTAACCAAACTTATACTTCGCTTTCCATTGCGTTCGATCCTCAGATATGCTACAGAGCTCATAGCTCTCATCTGATAGATATCCGGTTCTCGGTTATAGTTCATATCCCGCCATAAGAAACACTGAGACCAGCAATCTTCTTCACGAATTTGAACTTGATGGAACATTTCTTCGATGTCGTCGCAAAATGTGTAGTTTCCTTTCCGAAATCTTATAAGAACACCAAATAATGGTGTTAACATGTCAGGGCCCGTAAGTAAATTGTTGTTTAAGCTTTTTCCTTGAAATTTCGCTGCTGTATCAAATACCAGTCGTAATTTGTCTGGTTTATTTGGATTTTGTACAGGAAAATGTGGTGAAAACCACAGCTTACTTCGAACCCTTTCGGGTATTTCCTTTATTTTTTTTGCATATCCTTTTTCTACATATTCTGCAATAATTTTTTTGTAAAGACATGCCGTTTTACTTCCTTGCAATTTTCTTTCAGTACATATTAGCCTACATTCAGCTGCTTTTCTATTGTATGGAAAATGACAATGTTCTGCCTTATAAGGCAATCCTAATTCGTAATGACCGTTTTTAAATGTAATTGTGTTTTCAGCAATTTCTAAAGCTCGTTTCATCATTTAATGAAATTCTTCGATCAATCTTACCCATGTTTTCTACACTTATATATTCTTTGACGATATGATATAATATATTATCGTCTGTTGCACAACAAATATTTATAACTGTCGATGGCGTTTGTTCTCGTTTATATGGTTCAACTGATCCATGCACAACCCATCCTAATTTCGTTCGACTAAGCATGGGTGCATCTAGCGATGGATGAATAATTTCTCTCGTCGTGATTAAAGAACAGTTATCTTGCCCAACTAGGATCATAATCTCACCTTCACTTATCCTTTTTAAGTCAGCTTTAGATGTATATGGATACGACTTTAACATTTCGGCAACATTAAAGGAGTTTTGCCTCACGTACTTTTTCCATTTTTTTGTAGTTAGTTCCTTAAGGGTTTGGATATCTCTACGTTAGCGCATTTTGAGGTTTCATCTGCTTGAAATACGACACCTAACAATTGATAATGTAAAGGAGAAACCTTAGCTTCAAAACCCAGTGCTGTTGCCAAGGATGACTTAATTAGGCTTATTGTTGATCCATCATCCAATAAAGGTAGGTAATTAAGCCATAGGACCTGTAAGTTTCACGGGTAAAATTTTTAAAATTACATTAGCACCGCGATTCAAGTTGTTAATGGTTGTTAAGAGGTTTGTTTCTATGTTTTGCTTATGCAATAGAGGGTGATGAAATCTTTTACAATTTTTTTTTCTTTTCTAAAAGATGTTCCAGAATGCTTATTTAAGCAACAAAAACAGAGTTTATGTTTTTCTGTCAATTTCCATCGTAATTTTACACTCATTCCTTTAAATTTCCCACAGTTTCGCATGACATATATCACACACAGTTTTACCTCGTTCAAGATCGAACTGACTTACACTTAAATCTTTTCAAGGCAGGACAACACAGCTACCTCATAAAATACCTAAATTAAATGCGAAGTATTTTACTGCATTTATTTGTTATGTGTTCTCATCCAAGGGTTTTTTACTAAATTCCGGTTCGATCCCTTTTTTCTAATGTCGGGCATTGGTTTTATTGCTTTATAGCTCTTCTCTTCCTCACTAATGATTATTACATGCCCAAAGGGTGTCCTTTACACCATTTGGCAACTTCATTAGCATATATCTGTAATAACCACGGCTTGCCTAATAGAGTAAGGATCAGGGAATTTGGTATCCCATTTTCTAGGAATAGTCTAGAACACATTTCCTTTCTTTATCTTAATTTATTGTTTATTATTTACACCTGACGTGATGGCCGAATTCTGCATTCGGATTCGGATTCGGATTCTACGCAGCATTTAACTTCGGAAATGACCCCCACCTGCCCACGGCAAATCATGACCCCATATTTTGTTGAACAGTGCAATTTATTCTTGGAATTGATTATGGGAAGGGTTAAAGTAATTGCATTTGGAGTGATTTTGTTTGGAACTCGGATTGACAGTGCTCCGGGTTTTGATGTACTACGGCTTTTTACAGGGGTGAAGTCGCCGTTGTACTTCATTAGCGGTTGATCGTTTTCCGATCCCTGATTAGTAAATGCGTTCCATTTAAATTGCTGGAACTGTCTGAGGAGGTGAGAAAGTTCGGGTTTGGCGATAATTTGCATTACTAGAGCTTTGCCTTTTCGTATTTTCGTCGTGAAGGCGTCTTATGCACTCATTTCTATTATGATTTGGCTTGTTGCAGTAAGCACATTTTATTTGATGTGCTTCTCGCTATATTTATGGATTTAGGTGGAAAGAGGGTATTACTTTATTTCGGAAACAATTAATTTTTGAGTGTCCCCGTTTTCGTTTCGCATGTTAGGACTCGTTTACTTACTTCGCTGGGTCTTGAATAGGTTTCCAACCATAAAGCATATTGAAAAAGCTTGCGTAAGTTGGTTTCACCTCTTGATTTCACGATGACACGTAGTTTTTCACTTTTAATCCCGTTCTTAAACGCCCTGCTTGCATGTAACTCATTTTCTTCGAGTAAGAATTTCTTTGCTGCTGAAACTGTAACCTTCTGACATGTGACATCATTTAATTCAAACAGTTAATTTTTGTGAGAACTCCTCTAGAGTTTTTCTGGGGCTTTGTTTTAAGCGAAGGAGTTCGGCTTGAACCGCTACTCTGGGGCGTTTGTCTAGAAATTGTTCCTCTCGAATATTTTTAAGACTTTCCCAGCTTTCGATATCGCGCTGTTTTAGTACTTCATAAGCAAGACCTGTAATTCTTGTTTTTACGATATTGAGGAAGAGCTTCTTTTCGGCTTCTTCTTCAGTGCTATCAAAAAGGATTTTGCAACATGAAATAAAGCCGTCTAGCTCGTTAGGGCTACCGTCGAAATCGGGAACCATATTTTTGTTGGGATATTCACGAAAGATGAAAATGCAATTTCTGGCTTTATAACCGAGGATGGGTAACTACTTCGATTTTGTCCTAGTCTCGCTCTACCGGTAATCACCGATGGTGGAGAAGGATAACTTTGGAGTCGAGTCCTTATCTTGTCGGAATTGTACTATTTTCGAAATTGAGCTCTCGTATTTTGAAACTGACTTGCACTTTTATTTAACCACACGAAAAGGATTATACCGATTCGCAAGCAATCTTGATTTTTTTTTTTATCTTTAACAAAATATGTAGTCGCTGAAGTCTTGCGTGTCGTCGTTCTCTCCGGCTGGTACTTCGAATTTGCGGATCTGCTCCTCGATCTGGCGAATCTCTTCCTAGGGTTTCATTTGTTCTTCCTGATTTTAAACACTTGTATTCATTGGATGATGCCTATTTCTTCAGGACGATCCCAGGTCTCGTTGGGCAAAACTCCTGAGCGCCTGGCTGAGGTTTGCCTTTAAAAATTATTATTTTCTTGCTCCTTTTTGTTTCTAATGACGAGACAATCCCACCGCTGCCACCAACTGTCTTATGTCAAGTCTCCAAGGACTGTGAGTGCTTTCTTTGTATTTAAAGGGACTTCTTCTTCTGCTTTACTTTTAAAATACAACTTTGTACTTAATTATTTTTAAAGCCTTTTTAGTTAAAGATGCGACTCAGGAGGCCTTATCTCTGGTGGGGGATCACTCCTGGTCGAATAAAATAAAATAATTGTCCTCGAACTAGGTTCGCCAGGTTACTTTTATCAGAATTGTCCCACCGTCGATTTATCGATGGAAAAATTCGTCTACTTTCATTGACCAATAACAAACTTCGTTAAAACTTTTCCAGGGAGGATTGTACATGCAGCGTTTATTGGATATTTTCCCAATACTTTGGTAAATAACAAATATGTTTACTAGTGAACCAAAATTTCTCATCACCAAATGATGTAAAAAACAGAAAACACAAAAGGGTAATTAAATTTGTGGTTTGCTTATGATGTAATGTTGGGAAATTGGATAAGAGTAATTTGGGTATTTTAATAGTTTTTTTGAGCAATTAAGATATCGTGTGAAATGCAACACACATATGGTATGCATTAAGAAGGAATGTAAGGAATGTTATGTTTAAATCTGCGGAAAGTAGTGAATAAAGTAAATGCGTAATGCAGTAAGTATAGGATGTGGAGCTGCATAATAAGGGTGAAAGGGGGATCGCTCAAGACGGCTACAACACTATGTAGAATTTTGTTAGCAAATTCGGTTGCGGATTAATAAGAAAGTTATTTAGTGTGAGTGCCATCTTTGTCAAAGGGAAGGGCTTTTATGCTCTATTTAAAAGCACAGTCTTGTGAGTCCGTTTCATTATTTAACTTTTTATTCCATCCAACATTCAATGTAGTACAATCGTGCTTCATTGAATGCATTTAACGGGTCTCCACTGCTGACCATTTGGCTGCCTTCGCTGAGATCAAAGTTCAGCACAGCAGGCATAGGCTGCTGGCTTTGTTTTCACATTTGTGGATTCCGTTCGTCAGTCCTTGTGTCGGTGTACGTTTTCGTTTCGTTTTGTTTTGGGCAAATTAAGACCGGGACTATGTAAAAATTTATAATTAATTTTTGCAACATTCGTGGCTTAAAAAGTAACCATTTTTCGGTTTCCTGCCACTTTATCACGGAAAATCCGGCAGTTTTTGCACTAAGCGAAACCAAGGTTGTTTCCGATTCCGATTTTAATCAGTATCACATTCCTGGTTATCACTTAGTACCGCTCTTCTCTCCTCAGAGGGGAATCGCGGTTTATATTAGAAATGATGTGCCATTCTGTAACAATATATATATATATCAGACAGAATATAATCCCATCCCTTTACTTTTGAGATTTCTCGATCTGCAAGTTATAAGCATCACAACCTAAACCCAACTAAACATTAACAAGACTATAGATTGTGCTGCCATCCTTTATCTCCCTTTGATATTAAATTCGCAAATTAAAGAAGAGTTCCTCAAGAGGGAACATGTGGAGTTAATACAATTTATTGCCTGCACCATACAAATGTCTCACTAACTGCCGAAGTATAATTAGGTAGGACGCAAACCCAAGCTCAAAACGACCTAAATATCAGATTCGCCGTAAACAAAATTAAAAGGCATTGGGTGCTCGCAAAATAAGGCACTTGAAGTAAGAATCTAAAGGATGTACTTCCTCATCAAGTAAAATTAAATCGGAAATTAAAAATTACTACATAATTATAAAAAAGTTAGAATGCAGATTCTGAGCCATCTTCGTACAATTAATAATTCGGTCCGGTTCCACAGATTGATGAGTTCACCGTGACCAGTATAAAGGCTTGGATTAGAACGGCATATTTATTATGCTAAGTCTCCGAGCGAATACTTATGTTAGAATATCCAATATGTGGTCATATGAGAATTCCATAGGTTATATTAGGGAATTAGAATCAATATTTTAGGTAGTCCTAGAATTATGTCTTCCTGAAGATCGTAATTGTAAGATTTGAGCTTGAGTGGTCTCAGGCTATAACCGATTAAGACATTTCGAAATACTGGGTAGTAGGGTGAAGAATCAGTGGTGGGTCAGGATCTTGTAAGGCCAAAGCAATCCATTACATTGTCAGCAACGCAACAAAATTAAATCTACTGCAATCCCTCTAAACGCACACAGAATTTGACGTCCTGAGTAACTGAGGCAAGTGAAATATTAAAGGAAATTGAAATAATACAAATAATTCAGTCGTTGAATTGAAGGTAAAATTTTTTGGTTTATCACACCTTTGATTATATTATAGTGGTTATTTGAATTTAACAGAAGAATCTCTGAGCGGGTAATAGAATTTTTCTCTTGTATCACGGCAACGGGTTTGTAAATTTTTTATTTGTTCACGAGAGGTAGAAACCGTGAAATCTCCGATAGTTGTTCCTAGTTATTACTTTACATTCAGCAAACGTATCAGACTTGCAATACGCAGGGTCCCGGTTGCTGCACCTGGTACGACGATTGGGCTTGTTAAGGCTTGCTGAGCCAACGGTGGCTGAAGCAGTTTTACAGATGGAAGAAATAGCTAAAAGCAACCTAGACCAAGTAGTAAATGCACTAGCCTTCCAGTCCGTCGCGGTTAATTCCCTGGTGTTGTTGGAGTCACCTAGTAAGCCTAACAACTCAATTGTTATTTTGAGTGAGGATAATTACGCTACTGAATATGACAAAAGTTTGATTCCCGAACCAGCAGTCAGTACATATGGTTCCCCCTTAGGGCAGACCCAATCAGTGAGAAACTTATTCCATCCCTCTGTTTATACAACGGCTCCTAGTTCCTCCTTAACTAGCCCACTAAACTTTCCTGAAGGGCGTTCGCCTGGTCATTTATGTCATTTACCCGATCCTGCAAGAGGGGCAATTTCGAAGCAGCCGAACTTCGCGTATCTCGCTAAGAGGCAAACGAAACCGGGTATGACCAAGAATAAGAATCCGGTACAAGCCAAGGTCATATCTACTTCGTCGATGGCATTGACAAGCTCCTACACAGACTCAAGACTTAAGGATTCCTCAGGCTAATATGGACCCTAATTACCACTTCGACGAGAGGAGTCAGCAGAACTTGTATACACATACCGCAATAAATAGCCCAGCAAGACAGATAAGAAGCGAGTTACAGTCAGTAATGGCTCAAACAATCACTAATGAACACCCATCGAGTAAACGTTTCCAACTGGTAACGGCAATTAGCGACATTCCTAAGTTAGCAAGCGGATCCATGTCACATCTTACTCGAAACTCCCTGTCAACTTCTTCAGTCCCAATTCCATGGAGTCAGTCACATTCGAACCGACATTCTGGAATAAACATTCCACCAGTTCAAAGTCATCAGGAAGATAGGAGAAGACAACAGGAAGGCTGGTATGAACACTCCCGAGATAGCGACCGAGGAATTTCGGACTATGTTCTTGCCAGAGAAGACCCTCTTATGATTGAACGGCCTATCCTGCCGGAAAATGCTGCTCCCGATTACTACCAATACGGAAGAGAACTCAAGGAAAATTTACGAACACGGAACGACGATGCAGAAACGATAAGACCATTTGAAGAACCGTTTCCAATTCGTGCACAGCCGGAGCCTACGACAACCCCATTGGCAAGACGTGGGGGCGGTAATGTAGTTGCAAACTGGCAGATAAAATTCGACGGCTCATTAAGAGGACTGAACATTGATGATTTCCTGTTCAGAGTTCAGACACTCGCTTGAGCAGATGATGTAACACGCAACTGCTTAGTTTACGCGATACATCAACTACTGATGGGCAGAGCCGCTACCTGGTATTGGCAATTTTGCCGAAAATTTCCGAGAGCCACTTGGAGCCAGCTTTGCTACTCGTTACGACGCGAATTTGAAGACCCAGCTACTGATGCGGATATAAGGAAACTTATGGAGTCCAGGAAACAAAAACAGAGAGACCAAAAAATTGACGGCCTAGCGTTGCGATTGCGACAGCCCATGAATCGGACCGAGCTCCTTAGGATTCTAAGGCAGAATATGCATTCAACGTTGAGGAAGACTCTTGTTTTGCACGATTTTGATAATGTTGATGAAATGAATCGCATGTGTCGGCAGATGGAAAGGGTATGGTCGGATATCGGAGAAACTGCTGAAGATCAAATCCGCTATAGACGACACAACATACACGAACTAGAATATTCCGAGGAACAAACCTCTCATCCGTTGGAAAGAACGTCCGACATAGAGGAAGTTATAGCTATGCATAAAAACGAAGTCTCACATCAGAATAACCGGCACACTTACCTAATCTGCTGGAATTGTGATGACATTGGCCATTCATATATAGACTGCCCGCGGGACAGACAGCGCACGTTTTGTTATACGTGCGGGGAAAAAATGTGGTCAAATGGAACTGCATAACTTGCATGAAGGGAAACAGATGAGCGGGTTTAAATGCGAGGGGAATCATGAACCCGCGGTCAAAAAATCCATCCCCTCACCAACCCCGGACAAGTGGCTTCAGCGTAGACGCAGCCACCCAGACTCAGAGCCACAATTAAGGAATCCTATAAAACCAGAATTAAGAACGCATAAAGAACGATTTTTCAGAACTCGTAGCTATACAACCTAACGGAAGGTTATGAGGCAGCAGTTGTCATCAGCCCGAATTAAACCTCAAGAGGACGGTAGACCAATAGCAATAGTGAAGCTTCACGGAAAACAAATTTGTGGACTTCTCGATAGTGGAGCAAGCATTAGTTGTCTCGGGGGGGGGGGGGGGGGGGGGGGGGGATACAGCCCAGCTGCTAAGTGAATTAGGTGTCGGTTGGTCACGCCTCTCAGCGGAAGTCAGAACTGCGGACGGCAGTAGCCACGAGGTTTTGGGTTTTGTATATCTGGATGTTGAATTTTGCAACGAGACTAAACCAGTCAAATTCTTTATTATCCCAAGCATTGTCCGTGGACTCATCTTAGGAATAGATTTTTGGTCAGCCTTCAACATTTTTGCAGCGGTCGTGTCGGAAATTGCTCTACATGAAGACGGAGAGGATTCCTTTTTGACAATAGAGGAAAAGCTGAAGCTCCAGCAAATCATCAATGAATTTCCATCTTATACCAAGCAAGGACTCGGACGGACTACAGTCGTTAAGCACTCGATCGATGTGGGGGATAGTAAACCAGTCCGACAACGACACTACCCTTTATCGCCATCTATGCAAAAGTTATTGGACACAGAAATTAACAGAATGTTAGAACTTGGGGTCATCGAAGAGAGCTCCAGTGAGTGGTCTTCTCCACTAGTAATGGTGAAGAAACCGAATGGAAAAGTTAGGGTGTGTCTAGATTCCCGAAAGGTGAATGAGGTGACCAAAAAGGATGCTTATCCTCTTCCACAAATCAATGGAATACTTGGCAGAGTTAGAGGTATTAAGTACATCACTAGTTTGGACTTGAAGGATACCTTCTGGCAAATAGAGTTAGACCAAAACTATGTCGAAATTAATGGATAAAATAATTCCATACGAATTGCACAAGGACGTATTTATATATCTGCATGTCTTGCTTATTATTTCAGAAGACTTTGAGGCCCACTTGAAAGTCTTGTCAACAGTGACACAGTGTCTTTATTTATTTATATAAGATTCATCATATTGCTGATTACTTAAAATGTAAATATAAATAGTTATAAAATAAAATAAGAATCACAATAATTACAATAATTAATAATTAATATAAATAACTAGAAAATAATTAATGTAAAACAATAACTAGAAAAATAGAAAAATAATTAACTAGAAAAATAATTAATAATACAAAATAATTACAAAATAATAACAGAGTAGTAAGGAAAGTTTGGCCTTCACAGAATTTTTCGACAGATTAAAATCAGTGTTGTTAAAATGCGAGTTAAAAACCAAGACATTGACGTGACGGGCTCGTAAAAACCGTAATTTGTGCGATGCTGTGGAATTTTAAGAAAATCTCGATTTCTCAAGGAGCGACTCGGAATCGATATATTAAAAGAAGACAACAAGACTGGAGAGTCAACATTACTTGAAGACATTCAAAAGCGAAAACAGTTCTAGAGATGTTACGTCTGAATTCAAGAGAGTCTAGTTTTATGAGCTTAAGCCTATCTGAGTACGGTGGCAGGACAAGAGGGTCGCTCCAAGGAAGCCCACGAAGTGCAAAGCGAACAAAACGGCGCTGGACTGCCTCTACCCGGTCAATTGAGTCACGATAAAATGGTGACCAAACACAACTAGCATACTCCAGAATAGGCCTAACAAAGGTGCAGTAGAGAAGCCTGGTGATATAAGGGTCGTCAAATTCCTTTGCCCATCTTTTTATAAAACCCAATGTAGAATTAGCCTTAAAAACTATCTCATCAATGTGATCGTCAAACGTAAAACGACTGTTCAACCAGACACCCAGTCCTATTAATTTTTTCCAGAACACAGCTATGCATGGTGTAGTTGAAGTCGAGAGGATTCTTTCTACGAGTAAAAGACATAGACGTACACTTACTAATATTGAGGGAAAGATAGTTATCAGAACACCAGTTGTAGAAAGCGTCTAAGTCAGAATTTAAAAGTTCACAGTCTCGAATAGAGGATACAACACGGAAAATTTTGGCGTCGTCAGCATAACAAAGAATTTTTGAATATTTCAAGAATAAAGATACATCATTGATGTATATAATAAATAAAATCGGGCCCAGATGACTTCCCTGAGGTACGCCATAGGAATTAAAAATAAACTTGGATAGTGATCCACGGAAGGACACACGCTGAGTCCGATTTAGTAGGTAAGAACGAACCCAGTCTACAAACAATGAAGGAATCCCGAGGACCGTCAACTTGTGCATCAAAATTTGGTGGCTTATTCTGTCGAATGCCTTGCTAAAATCTGTAAAGATACAATCCACTTGCCTTCCAGCCTCAATCTTGGATAAGTAGAAATTTGAGAATTCCAGTAGGTTAGTCGCAGTAGACCTACCTTTCATAAAGCCATGCTGGAAAGTTTCAAGAAAAGGTTTGCGATGAAAGCATAGTGTATCACAAACTAATGCCTCAAAAATCTTAGCAATACAACACAAGTTTGCAATGGGTCTGTAATTGGAAATATCACACCTCTTGCCTTTCTTGTGAAGAGGAATAATAAGAGATGAGTTCCAAGATTTCGGAAAGACTCCACAAGAAATAGATAAATTAAATAAATAACAAAGAAAAGAAACCAAGGAAGAAGAACAATTCTTATAAAGGGAAATAGGAATACCATCAGGACCGCACGAAAAACTATCAGCCAAATTATTGATGTAATTCGCGACAATATCGTCATCAAATGTAACATCTTTCATTTCCAGTGAAGAAGGAGGAAAAAATGCCAAGTAGCTTAAATCCTTAGAGCAAGTATCGCAGTTGACAGAAAGAAAAGCTGTCTTAAAAAAGTCGCCGAAAAGGTTCACAATCGTCAAGGGATCGCTACTTTCAATGTCACCTAGTTTTAATAAAGTAGGGTAGCCGTCGGTGCTACGCTTAGAGTTAACAAATCTCCAAAACTGCTTAGGCTCACCGCGTATAATGGACCTCATTCTGTTAACGTAATTATTATATGAGGCATGAATTTCGGAATTGAACTCATCGCGCAATTGTGAGAAGATATAAAAGTCCGAGTCGCTCCTTGATGAGCAGAACCGCTTCCATGCTTTATTTTTCAAGTTTTTAAGATGCTTCAGCGAGCTATTGAGCCAAGGTGGACTAGAGAAAGAAGAAAACTAACGAGAAACAGGAACACAATGCAAAAAACAAGTAAACAAATTGTCATAAAAAGCACTTACCGCCACATCAATGTTCCGCTCATAAAAAACATTAGACCAATTAGAATTCAATAAAAAATAATTCAATACAGAAAAGTCAGCCTTTTTAAAATTAAAAGAGAAGTCGTCGTGAATCAGAAATGCAGCAGGCAGTGGATCGAAGACCAAAGTAATTTGAAGCTCAGGATGATGAGACGTCTCAGGAACTAAAGGAACCAGGCAATGCCTGACCAAGGTGCTGCATGGGTCAGTGCTAAACACCAAATCCAAAAATCTGCCGGAATCATTAACAATGCTGGAATATTGTACAAGCCCGGAAGAGGTAATGCCGTCGATGAAACATAGAGAACTCTGAGATGCAGGTGATTGGGAAGGAATCAGCCCGTCAACATCTGATGACACCCAGCTAATACTTGGCAGGTTGAAATCTCCGAGGAGCAACAACTCATCTTGAGGACGCAAAGAGGAGGAAAGTGTGTCGATGCAGGAAGCAAGTGAGTCGTAAGTATCCCTGGTCGCTCCCGGAGGAATGTAAGATGTGGCAATAAACACGTTCTTATCCGGCAATCTGAGAACTATACATAAAAGTTTCAAAATATTCGAGTCCAAGATCTGAACAACAGAGCAAGGGATGTTGCGACGAACAGCGCATAGTACTCCTCCCCCGACAGGAGCGTTCACTGCAGATAGATGTCGGTCACGCCGAAAGACGATGTATTCCGTGCTAAAGAGCTCAGCATCGGCGATCATACCACAAAGCCAAGTTTCAGTCAGATAGACCACGTTGAAACATGAAAAAGTAGAGCTGGTATAGAGGCAAGTCGTCTTTGATCGAAGGCCTGTTACGTTAGTGTAGTAGAACGTGATCTCGCTGATGAGTTTTTTGGAGCATCTCTAGAGCCTGAACGGTTTTTAGGAACAAATTTTTGGACGATGGTTCCATTGGGCCAAATCTCAGGGGAAACGATGGCGTTGAACAAAGCATCAGGGATGACAACCTTGAAAGACGCGAAAAAGGAGCTAGGGCAGTTGCGTGACTTGTCAATTCTTCGACAGTTAATTACATCTCGTGAAATTCCAAAATGTGAGGCAATATGATGCACGACGACGTCCACGGTGGTATCATGATGAATTCGCGAGACAAAAACGCTTCGAGGTAGCACAGCCGGTCTCAGAGTCACGACATCAGAGACATTACCAGCACTCGAGGACCTATGTAGCTCAACCTCACCAACAGCAGCATCACCATCTGGAACAGACTGCACCAATTCGGAATGCAGGTCAGTAGGAACCAATTCCTCGGCCGTCCGCTGCATTGAGACGGAAAGTGAACTCAGCAACGCCACCCTCAGTAGGCTGCCGCACGATGTTTTCAGTCGCAGGATGTGGAGACCACATGACAGTATGCGAGTTGTCGATATTTCCGTCGATATCGGAAGCAGGCTGAGAAACACGACCCTTACGACGACGAAGACGCCTACCCGCCGTTTGTCGAGGCAGCCGTTGATTAGTAGAATCCTGAGAAATGGCGGAAGAAGTCGAGTTCAAAACATGAGGGCAGGACTCAGTTTGGGTAGGTGGAGCATCTAAGACAGCAGAAGGCACGACGTCACCAGATGAAGCAGAAGTAGAGCCGAATGAAACACGGGATGAAATACTCCTAATATCAGCGGCAACAGAAACAATTAGGTCACTGTTCTTTTTGACAGCCAAAGTGCAGGATTCCAGGTCCTCCTTCACGCGGAATTGCAAAGTAAACCTAACGATAAATGTTAAGAAAAGTCGTTTCTGTCAAAAGCATATAAAGAACCTTGACCACATAATCGGTGAAAATGGTATTCAGACCGATCCGGAGAAGATCACGGCAGTTCAGAACTTCCCTCGTCCAAAAACTGTTAGATAAATACGACGTTTCCTGGGTTTAACAGGATGGTACCGTCGTTTTATCGCTAATTATGCAAGCTTAATAGCTCCGATCACTGATTTGTTGAGAAAGGGTTCTCGAAATACTTGGACGGATGAAGCCGAAGAGACCTTTAAAAACTTGCCTTACGGAAGCACCTCTTCTTGCGAACCCGGACTTTAGTAAACCTTTTATAATCCAGTGTGATGCTTCTTCCACAGGGATAGGCAGCTTTTGTGTCAAACGGATCACGACGGTAATGAGCATCCAATCGCGTATATTTCGCAGAAGTTGAATAATGCACACAAAAATTATAGTGTTTAGCAGCGGTGACAAGCAGGATCACATTTCACTGTAATTACGGATCATGCGAGCTTAAAATGGTTAATGGATCAGAAGGACTTAACCGGTAGACTAGCGAGGTGGAGCCTAAAGCTACAGGGTTTTGACTTTAATATAATTCACCGCAAAGGCGTTGAAAATAAAGTAGCCGACGCGTTATCACGAGCGATCGTGGAAGAAATTAACAACACAGAGACAGGAATACCGATAGATTTTAACCATCCAGCATTCAAGAGCGAAGAGTATCTGGAGAGGATGAAGGTGATAGAGCACAATCAACCCAGATTGCCTGATTTACGTTTTTCGGGGGGATCATATTGAAGCGCACCAAAACAGAAACCACTGAAGACTTACCCACATGGAAAGTTTGGCTACCGGGCGCCTTGACGCTCGACGTCATCAAAAAATCACATGATCCTCCTTTGTCAGCACATCCGGGGATAGCAAAAACCACCGGAAAACTACAGCGATACTTTTATTGGCTAGTTAAATTAAGGAATATATCAATAGCTGTCAAACTTGTAAGGAGTGTAAAGCTCCCAATGAGCGTTTACGCCCTTCCCATGGGTGAAATTAAAATTCCCAGTCGCGCGTGGCAGTTCAACAACATTGACCTTCTAGGACCATATCCCCGTTCTCGATCAGGTAACACCGTAATGATCATTGCCCTAGATCAATATAGTAAATTCATCATGCTCAAACCTGTAAGGAAAGCAAACACTAAGAACGTAATTTCCTTCCTAGAAAAGGATATCTTCCATTTATTTGGAGTGGCAGAATCATTAACCTCTGACAATGGTTCTCAATTTACCTCCGGAGAATTCAAGTCCTTCCTAGGAAAATACGGGGTGAAACATAACAAGACAGCAATTTAAACTCCACAGGCCAACGCATCCGAGAGAGTTAATAGAAGTATCTTAGCCGCTGTCCGAGCTTATATAAACACAGATCACCGTTCTTTGGATGAAAATATATCCGCAATAGGTTGCGCCCTTCGGAATGTCGCACACGACTCTACGGGTTATTCTCCGCATTTCCTCACCTTCGGTCATCATATGATTGCACATGGATCTTCTTATGAACTCCTCCGAAAATTAAAGGCTATTTAAAGTGATGATATTGTTGTCGCAGATTATAGGACTGACCACGAAGAAATCAAAAGAAAGGTATTAGAGAATCAAAGGCACATCAAAAACACGCAAAGCACTATAATTTAAGATGCAAAGTTAGGAATTATAGAGCAGGTCAAGAAGTATTTAGACAATCATTTGCACAGAGTGACTCGACCAAGCAATTTAATGCAAAATCAGACAAGAAATTCCTCAAGTGTCGGATAACGAAACCAGTCGGTTCGTCTTGTTATGAAGTGGAAGATTTGCAGGGTAAACGAATCGGTGTGTATCATGCCAAAGATCTTAGGCCCGGCTAGTGAAATCTCAGGGTGTGGGCCAGCCCCGCGTTGTTTCCATTAGACTTCGGTAGCCCTAATAAAACATCCAACCAGCTTAACTGGTAACAATAGGATACCAATACGTCGCTTAGAATCATCCCCGTCCAGCGGCTGATATGCCTCAATATGATAACATATTTAAACTATTTCTTTTCAAACTCTACTTCCTTATATACCTCAAATTTTAGCATTTCCCGCATGGTAATCCCGTCAGGTAAACCCAGCTTAAAACAAAAGTCCCACATATTATCTAACAAATTTACCTAGGGAGGGGGGGGGGGTGGGGTTCGATACTGTTATAACGAATAAAGGCTTCGCGATAGGAAGCTTGCAGGAGGCTTACCTTTAATCGAGGTAATACATCTCGGTATAGATAAGTAGGGAGATTTATTAAACTCTCCGTCACATTCCTGTTCTAAAGGAATCAGCAAGGCAAGTTGAACGAGCTAGGAGGGTGACGCCAACCTACTTGTACATAGATTCACCGTGGATACTAATATCTAGGTGGCTGAAAGACAATAAATATTTAGCAACTATTAATGCTGGACTTGCCACAATATTCGTTTGGGAATTACACACAGGGTAAATTCGTGAGTAAGAAACAAACTGTAGAGACTTCAAATGTTGCGTGTGGACGGGAACGTGAACATATGATTACATAAAGTCCAGCGCAAATACGTATATATGTAGATTGTTTATTGTTCCTACGAGGTTGGTGCCCATTTACGCGAATTGTAAATGACACCAAAACACCTTATACTAAATTCCAAGTATGGGGTATTGGGTATTGCGCCGATCCAAAAGATGCAGCTGGCAAAAGTTCTGCCAAAACGTTGAGGGTGCTCGCGAGTCTGCGAGACTGCATAAAGCCCTTATGAAAACTACGTCGGGCGACCTGGGCACACTCCAGAAACCGGACGGAACATACAGCCAAACCAGGGAAGAAACACTAGAGATTCTACTGCAGTCTCACTTTCCTGGTTCAAGGGTGGAAGAACCGAACGAGGCAGACAGGCCCAGCCTAACTGACCACCTAGAAAGGAGGGCGACCAAGGCGGACTGGAGGGTTGCCAGCTCGGTTTTTACATGTAAAGCCATCAAGGATGCTATTTCATCCTTTGAACCATTCAAGTCCCCTGGTACGGATGGTGTGTACCCGGTGCTCCTACAGGAGGGCTGTGATGTTCTTGCGCCGGTGCTGTGCAGAATATACAGGGCGTCCTTTGCACTAGGATACATACCATCTATCTGGAGGACTGTGAAAATAGCCTTTATTCCAAAGCAAGGCCGTGTAGATTACACACTCGCTAAAGCGTACAGGCCTATTAGTCTAACATCGTTCATGTTAAAGACGATGGAAAAAGTTGCTGATCGGGCGATCAGGGAGAGGTATCTTCTACACTCACCACTTCATGCCCGGCAGCACGCCTACCAAACCGGAAAATCTACTACAACGGCACTCCATGACTTAACACTCAAGCTGGAGGGAGCGGTTTATAGCAAGGGAACTGCGATTGCAGCCTCTTGGATATAGAAGGCGCTTTTGATAACACATCATTCGATGTGATCACTCGGGCCCTAAGAAGGAGGGGCCTTGGGACGACCTTCTGTCGATGGATAGATGTGCTGTTCAGGTCTCGAGATCTTACCTTGAGTCTCCTCGATAGGACGATAAGGGGCTGCGTCACAAGAGGGTGTCCGCAGGGTGGGGTGCTGTCACCCCTCCTATGATCGATGAGCTACTTGTACGCCTTGATGAGCGAGGTTTCTTCGCGCAGGGCTATGCAGATGATATTGTTGTTGTGGCATCCAGTGATATGGGAAACAACATTACGACACAACTCCAGGGGGCTCTAGATGTAGTTGCAACCTGGTGCAATGAGGTTGACCTCAGAGTCAACCCTGACAAAACAGTCGTTGTTCCGTTCACTACCGACCTTCTTGGGCACTGCGCTACCATTCAAGGATCAGGTGAAGTACTTAGGGGTGATCCTGGATTCCAAGTTATACTGGAACCTGCACCTTGATATAACTGTGGAAAAAGCTCGGAAGTCCTTTTGGGCATGCCGTAGAGCCTGCGGGACCACCTGGGGACTTAAACCCAGAACAATGCTCTGGATCTACACATCGGTTATAAGGCCCATGATAACTTATGGAGCAATTACATGGTGGCACAGAGCAAAACTTAATGTGATAAGGACTAAGCTTAGCAGACTGCAACGTATGGCCTGCCTATGCATCACTGGAGCCATGCGCACCTCGCCGACGGCTGCACTCGAAACCATGCTAAACATTAAACCTCTACATATAGAGGTTGAAAGCCTGGCTATGTGTGCGGCCTACAAACTAGAGGGAGCCGGTCTCCTTGGGGAAAACATAGGTAAAGGCCACACGACAATAAGGGAGATTCTTGAAGCCACACCTGAGTTGGCCATGCTAACTGATCAGATGCCGGCAAGACTCTCACCATTTCAACCACCCCTAATACGGGTGGAAAAGCGTGAGACCTGGACGCTTCCAGCTGTCCGTCCAGGGGAGCTAGTATGGTATACGGATGGATCCAAGACTGAATCAGGTGTTGGGGCAGGGGTCTGGAGCGACTCTCCTCGATTCAGTTTATCACTGGCCCTGGGAATGTATACCACGGTATTCCAGGCTGAGATCTTCGCCATACTGGCATGCACCTACGAGAACCTAAGAAGAGCCTATAAAAATAAAAGGATCTCAATTTTCTCGGATAGTCAAGCTGCAATCAAAGCAATTGCTTCATCTACCACCAGATCAAATCTGGTGTGGGAATGCCAAAGGAGCCTAGACGCACTGTGTAGAACTAATCAAGTAAGCTTGATCTGGATACCGGGACATCAGGGCTACACAGGAAATGAGAAAGCAGACGAACTTGCTAGGAAGGGGTCTAACACCCCTTTTATAGGGCCGGAGCCGGTCTGTGGAATACCTCTCTGCACGGCCAAAAGGCTAATAGCAAACCGCGCAAATGAGGGACATAGGCTGTATTGGAACAGTATTGAGGGGCACGCTCACTCAAGAAGCCTTATGCCCTCACCGTCGCCGGGTAGATCCAGGGAGCTCCTCAAGCTGAGCAGGTCGGCTGTTAGAACCCTGCCAGGCCTACTTACCGGCCACTGTCAGCTAAGGAAGCACCTGGTGAGGATAGGCAGAGCCATCGACCCCACCTGCAGACTCTGTCTGGAGGAGGATGAGACCCCATTACATGTGCTATGTGAATGCCCTGCAGTAGCCAGGAGCAGATTTAGCCTATTCGGGAAACCAACCCTGGTACCGAGCGGGCTGAAGGACTGCCAACTGCGGGAGCTGTTGAACTTCTTCGGAGGGACCGGCTTACTATAAGGAGTTGAGAGGGTTAGCACAATAGGCCCTAGTGGCCGCGGCGCTTGAGAACCTCGCACCTCCAAATTTAATCAATCAATCAATCAATGGGGTATTGGAAACATACTCCCGTTGGAAGTCACGCTTATGAAAGAATTGATTATGAAGGATTTCAAGGCTACCTTATGGACTGACTGCTGGTGAAGCTTTCAAGGATTTTCCATATTCGTCGGTTGACCTACTGGCCATAGCTAATACCTCAGACTCGGAATATAACACCAAGGGCGTGAAATCCGAGCCTGCCCTGTAACAATATATATATCAGACAGAATATAATCCCATCCCTTTACTTTTGAGATTTCTCGATCTGCAAGTTATAAGCATCACAACCTAAACCCAAATAAACATTAACAAAACTATAGATTGTGCTGCCATCCTTTATCCCCCTTTGATATTAAATTCGCAAATTAAAGAAGAGTTCCTCAAGAGGGAACATGTGGAGTTAATACAATTTATTGCCTGCACCATACAAATGTCTCACTAACTGCCGAAGTATAATTAGGTAGGACGCAAACCCAAGCTCAAAACGACCTAAATATCAGATTCGCCGTAAACAAAATTAAAAGGCATTGGGTGCTCGCAAAATAAGGCACTTGAAGTAAGAATCTAAAGGATGTACTTCCTCATCAAGTAAAATTAAATCGGAAATTAAAAATTACTACATAATCCTAAAAAAGCTAGAGACCTCTAGCGGAGAGGGGCGTTAAATTTTCACCAATAATTCGAATTAGTAGTTCCCGATCAACGATAAATGTACCCCACTAGCCGAGTAAGATTTGATTTAGAGACAGAAAATAGTCTTTCCTTGGTAGTGATCGCGGTTTCAGCAAAAGAAAACCCTAAAGTATATTGAATAAAAAAGGTTCACGTGGTGATATACTGTGAAAGTGTTGTGGTCTTTGGAAGATCTTCAGAAAAAAAAAGAGAATTTTTTTCCGCGAAATACGAAAAAATCAAAGGAAGGAATCCGTCAGTGCACGGTTGAGATTCGCTAAAGAAAATTTAGCAATGCGATGGGAAGATTATCTTAGGATTATAATCCCGAACCACGTGCCCGCCTTGTAGCTACAGGACCGGAATAGTCCAGTTTAGTGTAGTATGCCGCAATCAATAAATGCAGCCAGCGATTGAGTAATCCAAGATTTGCGGCCAAATTTATTATTGAGCTCCCCTCCGCACACTACTAGAGCATTTTCCAGTTAAATTGTGATTGAAAGTGCGAATCTCGAGTGCTGCCGAAACGAAGAAAGGCAAAGCCCCACTTAGGCAAGGCCTTTACTAGACCGGCAAGTTTGCCGACCTTGCATTTTTCTACGCGATATGGCCGATCTTATTGAAGACCGTTTTGTGCATAAATATCAGCCGGAGAAAATATTGTTTGACGCTCGGTGGAATATGCACATATTATCATCAGATGCAGGACCAGGAAATTAACCATTTACGATTAACTCGTAGTTTTATTTTTGTTGTAGCATAAAGTCAATAGACAAAATTTTTAAGTTTCAGCCAAATTTCTCCTGGAAGCCAATTGGGGATCCAGGTGAGTAATTTATTATTTAAATACATTGTTTCTTTATTGATTTATATACATATATTTCCATAATGTATTTCTATATATATATATATATATATATATATTCATATAATATTTGCTAATTTACTTGCTGCTGTAGAATTTTCTGTTGTCGGGTGAATTTTAGCATAATACGAGAATTCATTTGTATAAAAGGTAGCATCGATATAGACTTTGCTTTGATTTAATATTCGGGTTAGTCAAATTAAATTTTTTAAATGAAGTAAACTCAGCAAAAAGAAAAACAAAATTTTTTAATAAAACCGGAATTTCTAATATTTTGAATACAAGTAAAGAGTTCGCACTAATTGATTATTTTTGGAGTAGGGTTTTTGCGTTGAGAATTATGGCTTAATATTAAGTTTCGGCAGCTATTTGAGATATACTGTATTTTGAAGGTATAATGAATTAGATATTCTTGACTCCTCTTGGAATAACGTAAGCGGAATTGAAATTAATATATTATATTCTTTGTAAATTTCGTGTTTGTTGAAATGGAATAAATTTTTGAATTTAATTACTTGCCGAAGTTCTCAGTGCGTCGATTGTGACATCTTAGTGTGTGCTTTCATTGTGTATTCGGCGAAGGTGGTCCAATGACCTGGGCATGGGTCATTCCTATTAATTGGAGATTAGTTGTTCACCGTGCGGCATTTAAGTTAACTTTCAGGCCATATCCAATAAAGGTGAAATTAGACGAGTGCGTGTTAGAGATGGGAACCGAATCGAAAAGTATCGATACTTGGCATTGCAATATATTCGCATCTTTCGATACTTAGATACAAATATACCGTCGAAAAAGTATCGATACTCAAAAGTATTGAAACCATATGGTTAAAAAGTTTAAAAAAATATATATGGTGTGGAAATTGCATATAAATTACAATTATTATCTTATTGGTTTTTTTTGCAAAACAATTTGCAACAACATCGTTGAGAAATATCAAAATATCGATTTTCTCAGAAGATAAATTGATAAATTTTTACAAATGAAGACGCATCTCAGCGGCTGATTTAATATACCTTTTTAGCAAATGAATAATTTGAAATTTCGCAAGAACTTTTTAGCAGATGAATAAAGCTTTCGAATTTTAACATTTGTGATACATTAATATCTCACCTGCCAACGCCTCCAACCGACAAAATGAAAATACAGAATACTTATACCACTGAGCCGGCGTTGTACTGTATATACTTTTAGCTGTTGCATACTAATACTGTATTACTGTCCCGGACAGCGATTATTCAACTGATGCACAAAATAATGAGGAGTTCAATACTGGAAGTATTGAAAGAAAAGTATCGAGGATCGGAAGTATCGGGGGCTGAAAGTACCGATTACAAAACATCGAGGTATTGAAAGCAAAGTATCGATACCCCGGTATATCGAGACAGTATCGCCCATCTCTAGTGCGTGTAGTCATGATTCGGAAGTTAGGTGTACCGGGTTGGAATCCAGACAGCCAGTCGCGTAAACAAGTGAGCATAATTTTGTTAAGCCTTTTGCTCATTTTAAACGAAGTAAATGGAACTGCGCGACGTAAACATTGTGCAGAGGTAGCAACAAGATGGACTAGTGGCTCTCCGGTCCTGATGATGGAACAGCTGTGTTGTTGTTGACATCGTATAACTGGTTGCGCAAATGATGACGGCAATTGCCGATTTGTGATTTTGCTGATTAAGATTTGTTATCCGAAACCTGACATGGCCTTGTACTAATTTCTGTCGCCGAACACTAAGAACGTAATTTCCTTCCTAGAAAAGGATATCTTCCATTTATTTGGAGTGGCAGAATCATTAACCTCTGACAATGGTTCTCAATTTACCTCCGGAGAATTCAAGTCCTTCCTAGGAAAATACGGGGTGAAACATAACAAGACAGCAATTTAAACTCCACAGGCCAACGCATCCGAGAGAGTTAATAGAAGTATCTTAGCCGCTGTCCGAGCTTATATAAACACAGATCACCGTTCTTTGGATGAAAATATATCCGCAATAGGTTGCGCCCTTCGGAATGTCGCACACGACTCTACGGGTTATTCTCCGCATTTCCTCACCTTCGGTCATCATATGATTGCACATGGATCTTCTTATGAACTCCTCCGAAAATTAAAGGCTATTTAAAGTGATGATATTGTTGTCGCAGATTATAGGACTGACCACGAAGAAATCAAAAGAAAGGTATTAGAGAATCAAAGGCACATCAAAAACACGCAAAGCACTATAATTTAAGATGCAAAGTTAGGAATTATAGAGCAGGTCAAGAAGTATTTAGACAATCATTTGCACAGAGTGACTCGACCAAGCAATTTAATGCAAAATCAGACAAGAAATTCCTCAAGTGTCGGATAACGAAACCAGTCGGTTCGTCTTGTTATGAAGTGGAAGATTTGCAGGGTAAACGAATCGGTGTGTATCATGCCAAAGATCTTAGGCCCGGCTAGTGAAATCTCAGGGTGTGGGCCAGCCCCGCGTTGTTTCCATTAGACTTCGGTAGCCCTAATAAAACATCCAACCAGCTTAACTGGTAACAATAGGATACCAATACGTCGCTTAGAATCATCCCCGTCCAGCGGCTGATATGCCTCAATATGATAACATATTTAAACTATTTCTTTTCAAACTCTACTTCCTTATATACCTCAAATTTTAGCATTTCCCGCATGGTAATCCCGTCAGGTAAACCCAGCTTAAAACAAAAGTCCCACATATTATCTAACAAATTTACCTAGGGAGGGGGGGGGGGGGGGTGGGGTTCGATACTGTTATAACGAATAAAGGCTTCGCGATAGGAAGCTTGCAGGAGGCTTACCTTTAATCGAGGTAATACATCTCGGTATAGATAAGTAGGGAGATTTATTAAACTCTCCGTCACATTCCTGTTCTAAAGGAATCAGCAAGGCAAGTTGAACGAGCTAGGAGGGTGACGCCAACCTACTTGTACATAGATTCACCGTGGATACTAATATCTAGGTGGCTGAAAGACAATAAATATTTAGCAACTATTAATGCTGGACTTGCCACAATATTCGTTTGGGAATTACACACAGGGTAAATTCGTGAGTAAGAAACAAACTGTAGAGACTTCAAATGTTGCGTGTGGACGGGAACGTGAACATATGATTACATAAAGTCCAGCGCAAATACGTATATATGTAGATTGTTTATTGTTCCTACGAGGTTGGTGCCCATTTACGCGAATTGTAAATGACACCAAAACACCTTATACTAAATTCCAAGTATGGGGTATTGGGTATTGCGCCGATCCAAAAGATGCAGCTGGCAAAAGTTCTGCCAAAACGTTGAGGGTGCTCGCGAGTCTGCGAGACTGCATAAAGCCCTTATGAAAACTACGTCGGGCGACCTGGGCACACTCCAGAAACCGGACGGAACATACAGCCAAACCAGGGAAGAAACACTAGAGATTCTACTGCAGTCTCACTTTCCTGGTTCAAGGGTGGAAGAACCGAACGAGGCAGACAGGCCCAGCCTAACTGACCACCTAGAAAGGAGGGCGACCAAGGCGGACTGGAGGGTTGCCAGCTCGGTTTTTACATGTAAAGCCATCAAGGATGCTATTTCATCCTTTGAACCATTCAAGTCCCCTGGTACGGATGGTGTGTACCCGGTGCTCCTACAGGAGGGCTGTGATGTTCTTGCGCCGGTGCTGTGCAGAATATACAGGGCGTCCTTTGCACTAGGATACATACCATCTATCTGGAGGACTGTGAAAATAGCCTTTATTCCAAAGCAAGGCCGTGTAGATTACACACTCGCTAAAGCGTACAGGCCTATTAGTCTAACATCGTTCATGTTAAAGACGATGGAAAAAGTTGCTGATCGGGCGATCAGGGAGAGGTATCTTCTACACTCACCACTTCATGCCCGGCAGCACGCCTACCAAACCGGAAAATCTACTACAACGGCACTCCATGACTTAACACTCAAGCTGGAGGGAGCGGTTTATAGCAAGGGAACTGCGATTGCAGCCTCTTGGATATAGAAGGCGCTTTTGATAACACATCATTCGATGTGATCACTCGGGCCCTAAGAAGGAGGGGCCTTGGGACGACCTTCTGTCGATGGATAGATGTGCTGTTCAGGTCTCGAGATCTTACCTTGAGTCTCCTCGATAGGACGATAAGGGGCTGCGTCACAAGAGGGTGTCCGCAGGGTGGGGTGCTGTCACCCCTCCTATGATCGATGAGCTACTTGTACGCCTTGATGAGCGAGGTTTCTTCGCGCAGGGCTATGCAGATGATATTGTTGTTGTGGCATCCAGTGATATGGGAAACAACATTACGACACAACTCCAGGGGGCTCTAGATGTAGTTGCAACCTGGTGCAATGAGGTTGACCTCAAAGTCAACCCTGACAAAACAGTCGTTGTTCCGTTCACTACCGACCTTCTTGGGCACTGCGCTACCATTCAAGGATCAGGTGAAGTACTTAGGGGTGATCCTGGATTCCAAGTTATACTGGAACCTGCACCTTGATATAACTGTGGAAAAAGCTCGGAAGTCCTTTTGGGCATGCCGTAGAGCCTGCGGGACCACCTGGGGACTTAAACCCAGAACAATGCTCTGGATCTACACATCGGTTATAAGGCCCATGATAACTTATGGAGCAATTACATGGTGGCACAGAGCAAAACTTAATGTGATAAGGACTAAGCTTAGCAGACTGCAACGTATGGCCTGCCTATGCATCACTGGAGCCATGCGCACCTCGCCGACGGCTGCACTCGAAACCATGCTAAACATTAAACCTCTACATATAGAGGTTGAAAGCCTGGCTATGTGTGCGGCCTACAAACTAGAGGGAGCCGGTCTCCTTGGGGAAAACATAGGTAAAGGCCACACGACAATAAGGGAGATTCTTGAAGCCACACCTGAGTTGGCCATGCTAACTGATCAGATGCCGGCAAGACTCTCACCATTTCAACCACCCCTAATACGGGTGGAAAAGCGTGAGACCTGGACGCTTCCAGCTGTCCGTCCAGGGGAGCTAGTATGGTATACGGATGGATCCAAGACTGAATCAGGTGTTGGGGCAGGGGTCTGGAGCGACTCTCCTCGATTCAGTTTATCACTGGCCCTGGGAATGTATACCACGGTATTCCAGGCTGAGATCTTCGCCATACTGGCATGCACCTACGAGAACCTAAGAAGAGCCTATAAAAACAAAAGGATCTTAATTTTCTCGGATAGTCAAGCTGCAATCAAAGCAATTGCTTCATCTACCACCAGATCAAATCTGGTGTGGGAATGCCAAAGGAGCCTAGACGCACTGTGTAGAACTAATCAAGTAAGCTTGATCTGGATACCGGGACATCAGGGCTACACAGGAAATGAGAAAGCAGACGAACTTGCTAGGAAGGGGTCTAACACCCCTTTTATAGGGCCGGAGCCGGTCTGTGGAATACCTCTCTGCACGGCCAAAAGGCTAATAGCAAACCGCGCAAATGAGGGACATAGGCTGTATTGGAACAGTATTGAGGGGCACGCTCACTCAAGAAGCCTTATGCCCTCACCGTCGCCGGGTAGATCCAGGGAGCTCCTCAAGCTGAGCAGGTCGGCTGTTAGAACCCTGCCAGGCCTACTTACCGGCCACTGTCAGCTAAGGAAGCACCTGGTGAGGATAGGCAGAGCCATCGACCCCACCTGCAGACTCTGTCTGGAGGAGGATGAGACCCCATTACTTGTGCTATGTGAATGCCCTGCAGTAGCCAGGAGCAGATTTAGCCTATTCGGGAAACCAACCCTGGTACCGAGCGGGCTGAAGGACTGCCAACTGCGGGAGCTGTTGAACTTCTTCGGAGGGACCGGCTTACTATAAGGAGTTGAGAGGGTTAGCACAATAGGCCCTAGTGGCCGCGGCGCTTGAGAACCTCGCACCTCCAAATTTAATCAATCAATCAATCAATGGGGTATTGGAAACATACTCCCGTTGGAAGTCACGCTTATGAAAGAATTGATTATGAAGGATTTCAAGGCTACCTTATGGACTGACTGCTGGTGAAGCTTTCAAGGATTTTCCATATTCGTCGGTTGACCTACTGGCCATAGCTAATACCTCAGACTCGGAATATAACACCAAGGGCGTGAAATCCGAGCCTGCCCTGTAACAATATATATATCAGACAGAATATAATCCCATCCCTTTACTTTTGAGATTTCTCGATCTGCAAGTTATAAGCATCACAACCTAAACCCAAATAAACATTAACAAAACTATAGATTGTGCTGCCATCCTTTATCCCCCTTTGATATTAAATTCGCAAATTAAAGAAGAGTTCCTCAAGAGGGAACATGTGGAGTTAATACAATTTATTGCCTGCACCATACAAATGTCTCACTAACTGCCGAAGTATAATTAGGTAGGACGCAAACCCAAGCTCAAAACGACCTAAATATCAGATTCGCCGTAAACAAAATTAAAAGGCATTGGGTGCTCGCAAAATAAGGCACTTGAAGTAAGAATCTAAAGGATGTACTTCCTCATCAAGTAAAATTAAATCGGAAATTAAAAATTACTACATAATCCTAAAAAAGCTAGAGACCTCTAGCGGAGAGGGGCGTTAAATTTTCACCAATAATTCGAATTAGTAGTTCCCGATCAACGATAAATGTACCCCACTAGCCGAGTAAGATTTGATTTAGAGACAGAAAATAGTCTTTCCTTGGTAGTGATCGCGGTTTCAGCAAAAGAAAACCCTAAAGTATATTGAATAAAAAAGGTTCACGTGGTGATATACTGTGAAAGTGTTGTGGTCTTTGGAAGATCTTCAGAAAAAAAAAGAGAATTTTTTTCCGCGAAATACGAAAAAATCAAAGGAAGGAATCCGTCAGTGCACGGTTGAGATTCGCTAAAGAAAATTTAGCAATGCGATGGGAAGATTATCTTAGGATTATAATCCCGAACCACGTGCCCGCCTTGTAGCTACAGGACCGGAATAGTCCAGTTTAGTGTAGTATGCCGCAATCAATAAATGCAGCCAGCGATTGAGTAATCCAAGATTTGCGGCCAAATTTATTATTGAGCTCCCCTCCGCACACTACTAGAGCATTTTCCAGTTAAATTGTGATTGAAAGTGCGAATCTCGAGTGCTGCCGAAACGAAGAAAGGCAAAGCCCCACTTAGGCAAGGCCTTTACTAGACCGGCAAGTTTGCCGACCTTGCATTTTTCTACGCGATATGGCCGATCTTATTGAAGACCGTTTTGTGCATAAATATCAGCCGGAGAAAATATTGTTTGACGCTCAGTGGAATATGCACATATTATCATCAGATGCAGGACCAGGAAATTAACCATTTACGATTAACTCGTAGTTTTATTTTTGTTGTAGCATAAAGTCAATAGACAAAATTTTTAAGTTTCAGCCAAATTTCTCCTGGAAGCCAATTGGGGATCCAGGTGAGTAATTTATTATTTAAATACATTGTTTCTTTATTGATTTATATACATATATTTCCATAATGTATTTCTATATATATATATATATATATATATATATTCATATAATATTTGCTAATTTACTTGCTGCTGTAGAATTTTCTGTTGTCGGGTGAATTTTAGCATAATACGAGAATTCATTTGTATAAAAGGTAGCATCGATATAGACTTTGCTTTGATTTAATATTCGGGTTAGTCAAATTAAATTTTTTAAATGAAGTAAACTCAGCAAAAAGAAAAACAAAATTTTTTAATAAAACCGGAATTTCTAATATTTTGAATACAAGTAAAGAGTTCGCACTAATTGATTATTTTTGGAGTAGGGTTTTTGCGTTGAGAATTATGGCTTAATATTAAGTTTCGGCAGCTATTTGAGATATACTGTATTTTGAAGGTATAATGAATTAGATATTCTTGACTCCTCTTGGAATAACGTAAGCGGAATTGAAATTAATATATTATATTCTTTGTAAATTTCGTGTTTGTTGAAATGGAATAAATTTTTGAATTTAATTACTTGCCGAAGTTCTCAGTGCGTCGATTGTGACATCTTAGTGTGTGCTTTCATTGTGTATTCGGCGAAGGTGGTCCAATGACCTGGGCATGGGTCATTCCTATTAATTGGAGATTAGTTGTTCACCGTGCGGCATTTAAGTTAACTTTCAGGCCATATCCAATAAAGGTGAAATTAGACGAGTGCGTGTTAGAGATGGGAACCGAATCGAAAAGTATCGATACTTGGCATTGCAATATATTCGCATCTTTCGATACTTAGATACAAATATACCGTCGAAAAAGTATCGATACTCAAAAGTATTGAAACCATATGGTTAAAAAGTTTAAAAAAATATATATGGTGTGGAAATTGCATATAAATTACAATTATTATCTTATTGGTTTTTTTTGCAAAACAATTTGCAACAACATCGTTGAGAAATATCAAAATATCGATTTTCTCAGAAGATAAATTGATAAATTTTTACAAATGAAGACGCATCTCAGCGGCTGATTTAATATACCTTTTTAGCAAATGAATAATTTGAAATTTCGCAAGAACTTTTTAGCAGATGAATAAAGCTTTCGAATTTTAACATTTGTGATACATTAATATCTCACCTGCCAACGCCTCCAACCGACAAAATGAAAATACAGAATACTTATACCACTGAGCCGGCGTTGTACTGTATATACTTTTAGCTGTTGCATACTAATACTGTATTACTGTCCCGGACAGCGATTATTCAACTGATGCACAAAATAATGAGGAGTTCAATACTGGAAGTATTGAAAGAAAAGTATCGAGGATCGGAAGTATCGGGGGCTGAAAGTACCGATTACAAAACATCGAGGTATTGAAAGCAAAGTATCGATACCCCGGTATATCGAGACAGTATCGCCCATCTCTAGTGCGTGTAGTCATGATTCGGAAGTTAGGTGTACCGGGTTGGAATCCAGACAGCCAGTCGCGTAAACAAGTGAGCATAATTTTGTTAAGCCTTTTGCTCATTTTAAACGAAGTAAATGGAACTGCGCGACGTAAACATTGTGCAGAGGTAGCAACAAGATGGACTAGTGGTTCTCCGGTCCTGATGATGGAACAGCTGTGTTGTTGTTGACATCGTATAACTGGTTGCGCAAATGATGACGGCAATTGCCGATTTGTGATTTTGCTGATTAAGATTTGTTATCCGAAACCTGACATGGCCTTGTACTAATTTCTGTCGCCTCGTTGCGATTGCTTACAATTAAATTAATAAGATTAAATTTTATTTTGTTTCCTTTTTTTTGCTGATCATTAATTTTCTCCCCTCCACCCACGCCCACGCCGACGAGCTTAGCGCGCCACTTTTAAGGGAGATACTAGGAGGGGCGAGAAAGAGTGCCGCCGCGTATAAGATATAAGTAATATTGGTTCCAAATGTTGTACCGGCAGTCGAATCATAAGATTGTTTTACGGTACGGTCTTTGTTTCATCTGTGGGAAATATGTGTTTCTCTAGGGAACCTGGCGCCCGAATCTCGAATGCGCTGCGGTGCTCAACAATTTGCTCTCCCAATAATTTTGGCGTGTGGGCTAAAAAGGGTAGCCAGGAGGATGCCTAGATGCCTAGGGGCATAAAACTGGCTGCTCCAGACACTCACGCGTTACAATTCTCCCATCTCCCTCAATTCTCTTCTACTAATCCAGAATTTAATTATGTCTGGATTAGATTTAAACTCTATCGGCACATCATTCACTTCTGCTTTTTATACCGCAGCCCGAATATGTCTGAAACTGACACTGTGTGTTCCTTCGATAAGCTGTCTTCCGATATCGATAAGATTTTGGAAATATCCCCCTCTTCTGAAATCGTTCTTGCTGGCGATTTCAACGTCGACAACACACAGTGGCTCAGGCATTCTTCTACCACAAGCCCGTCGAGTAATTTAGTGAGTCAATTTACAACAACTTGTTGAGTGTCCGACTCGTGTTTCTGATACTTTGGGGCACAACGCGAATCTTTTGAATCTATTTTTAACATCGCATCCAGACAAGTACTCAATTTCGGTAACTGCTCTCTTGGGCCATTCGGACAATTGTCTTATCTCCGCCCAATTCTCCGTCTCCTCTCTGACAACCACTAACCTAAATTCTACCAAAAGGTTAGTGTGGCATTATAAAAATGCTGATTGGGCGGGACTTAATAAATATCTCAGAGAGCAGGATTGGTCTGATTGCTTTCCTTTGGTTTGGAATGAATCGCTTTATTCCTCATAGTTTCAAGAACATCAAACCAACTAACACCAATTGGTTCAATAGTGACTGTTTCGCAGCCATTAAAAACAAGGAAGCAGCCTTCCCGGCATATAAATTGTGCCCTTCGGAGGGATTCAGACGTATCTATAGGGATGCGCGAAATATTTGCAATTCAATAATTAGTCGGGCAAAGTTCAATTTCGACCAGAGCGTTAGACGGAAGGTATTTTCTACTCAAAAGGGTAGTAAGGGCTTCTGGTCTCTAGTGAAAACCGCAAAGAACATGAACATGAATGTTTTTACTGACACATTGGACAAGGCCAACCTGTTTGCTGCTAATTCGTACTTGCCACCTTCATCGCAGCCACTTCCATCTCCACCACAGTGCACTATTAGGCAAAAGCCGCTACACTTTCGCACTCGGGAAGTTTTTAGGGTACTTTCGAAACTCGACGTGTCCAAAGCTACTGGGCCTGATGGTTTCTCGCCCCTAGTTTTAAAATGCTGCGCCTGTGCTTTGGTTAAACCTCTGCGCAAACTGTTTCACTTATCATATTCAACAGACATGTTTCCAAATGCATGGAAACTTGCTCATGTCCAGCCGATTCTTAAAAAAGGAGAAGTATGAGACCCCTCTAACTACAGACCAATTGCACTAACTTCGATCATATCTAAAGTTTCTGAATCATTCATCAACTCTTAGTTGATGAAATATCTAGAAAATAACCATCTTATCAACGATTGTCAGTACGGTTTCCGCACTGGCCGCTCAATCGGACACTTACTAACGGCTCTAACGGAGCATTGGAATCATTGTCCCCATAATTTTGGTAAGTCCGAAATCGTCGCTCTTGATATTTTAAAGGCTTTTGATAGAGTCTGGCATGCTGCCCTTTTAGCCAAACTTCAAACATTTGGTCTGCACCCCTATTATGGATAGAGACATTTTTGTCAGACCGTTCAATTCGTCTAGTAATTGACGGAGTTACATCTGATTCCTACGAAATTAATGCCGGTGTTCCTCAGGGATCAGTTCTTTCACCAACCTTATTTCTTCTTTTATTAACGATTTTTTATCCCTTACTCTCAATCCTATCCATAGTTTTGCCGACGACAGCACCCTTGATTTCGCGTACTCATTTGATTCTGTAATGAATTCACGTGGAAATGCTACAGAAGTCAATCGAGAACGCATGTTTAGATCATTAAACAACGACATTTCTATGGTACTTGTTTGGGGCAGAGCAAATCGTTTTTCGTTTAATGCATCAAAAACTCAATGCTGTTTAATGTCGCTTAAAAAACGCCCAGTTCATCCCCAAGCCATTTCAGTCGATGGAGTGAATATACCCAATTCGCTCTCCCTAAATATTTTGGGTATTCAAATATCCAGCAATCTTAGCTGGACTGATCATATATTTCCAATCGCCAAAAGTGCGATGAAATGCTTGGGTTTTCTACAGAGATGTAAGAAATATTTCACCCCACCTGACTTGACGCTGATCTACAAGTCCCACATTAGGCCTAGACTTGAATATAATGTCCATATTTGGGAAGGGGCCGGATACACCGCATTGTCCGTGTTAGACAAAGTCCAGCGGCTATTAAACTTATTGGCGATTCCTCAACTTCTGAGGGCTTTGACTCTCTGGAGCATCGACAGAATGTCGGTTGTCTCTCATTCTTCTATCGCTATTTCCATGGCCATTGTTCTAACGAGATTGCTAGCCTGATTCCTTGTAGACATGACAACGCGCGATACAAGAGCTACAAGTCGCTCCCACCCCTATACTCTCCAGGTCAAATTTGGACGTACCGTAAAATATCGTAAATCTTTTCTAAGCAGAACAACACGAATGTGGAACAGTTTACCATCTTCTGTTTTTCCCGCGTCATATGATCCCGAAACTTTCAAACTTTCCTTAATCATTTCCCCCATCATTAATTCCTTTCCTGCCAAGGCTGCGCTTTAGCAGCATAGTGCATCATCATATAAACAAACATTATATAAAAAAAACTGTAATAAATGACATGTAAGTAATAATAAACAGTATAAGATACAATATAAGCTATAATTATAATAAATACAAACTGGATTTCTAGGTCACACTACATGCGATTCGTTCACAGCATGGTGCATGAAAAACTTTCTTGAGCTCAATGTCTCCAAATGCCAGTCCATTTCTTATTCCCGCAAGCATCTTACCTCCACCCCGAGAACCTACATGTTAACCGACGTACCAGTCCCTATCGTTACCTCTTTGTGTGACCTAGGAATAATCTGTGATAGCGAACTCAATTAACAGATCTAACTCCGTCCAGCGTAGGTTCATTCGCTTTGCTCTACGTGATCTTCCGTGGGTAGACAGATTCAACCTTCCAGCTTATGAAGACCGTCTGAAACTGATGGACTTAGAACCCCTAAGTAAACGTCGTGATGTTTCCGACGTTCTCTTCATTCATCACCTATTAGCTGGTACCATATACTGCCCTTCAATCCTGCAGTCTTTACCCATCTATACCAACCCTCGCAACCTTAGGTCCACTCCCCTTTTCCGACTCGACCGCCACCGCACGAACTACGGTCAACGCGAACCAATTACCAGGATGCTAAGAAAAGTCAATGACCTTCCTTCTCAAATTAACCTTAAAATGACCTCGGAATGTCTTCTAAGGTAAAGCGAACATCGGATTCGGGCTCAATGACCCCAGAAACCTACGATTGAATTTTTTCAACCACCTTCTCTTAGTTTGACCTTCAAATTACCTTGAACATGATATGATAGAGATCAACCGATACCGGATTCAGAATCAGCGACCGAAAAAGCCTATGTATGAATTTTTTCAAATTCTTTTAATGTTCTCTCCTCTTCTGTTATCGAATTAATCTTGAAATGACCTCTGGATGTCTTTTAAGCGTAAACGAACACCGGATTCAGCTCAGTGACCCCAAAAGCCTATGTATGAATTTTTTCAGATTTTTTCAACCAGCTTTACTCATTTTAACCTTCAAATGACCTTGAAACAGACGCAGCAACCCCAAAAACCCCTGTGTACCTAGGTAGAGTCTGGTGTTTTTTTTTAGTCTAGTGTTTTTTTTGTTGATCTGTGTTATACTGTCAATTTGGGATCAGAAATTGAGTTCGCTATCACAGATTTTTCCTAGGTCACACAAAGAGGTAACGATAGGGACTGGTACGTCAGTTAGTATGTAGACTCTCGTTGTGGTGGCGTTGAGATGGACTGACATTTGGAGACATTGAGCTCAAGAAAGTTTTTCGTGCACAATGTGGTGAAGAAAGCAAGGTCTTTTTGCAGGAGAAGAGAGTCAGTTGTGAGGAGATATGTTTGATTATTTTCATGTCGTCAGCATAAATGGACAGCTCTGAGTGTTTGGTGACACATTCAACATCATTTATTGTAAGGATGAAAATCAATGGACCGAGGTGGCTGCCCTGAGGGACGTCGGAACGAGCGACAATAGGGTTAAAAATGGAAGAGCTAAAAATGAACATTGTACTGGCGGTTGTTGAGGTAGGATTGAATCCAGGAGATCAAAGGGAGGGGGGGACCTAGGCGATTAAGTTTAAACAAAATAACGTTTTGGGAGATATTGTTTTGGAGACGAAGTCAGTAAAGTTGGTAGCTGTAGATCTACCTTTGAGGAAGTCATGTTGGGAGAGGGAGAAGATGGACTTACAGTGGAAGAACATAAAATCATACACCAATTTTATATTTTTAGAATGTTTGAGTTGAGGAGCAAGTGATTTAATTTCTCAAAGTCGCCTTCATGAAAATTGAAGGAAAGAGAATACTCGGAGCTTGAATGGGCGTGAGGGTGTTCATAGGGGAAAACGAGGAACAAGAGAGGATGGTGATAATCGAGGGAGGAGAGTTAATGGTTGCTTTCCGCGACAACCGAGTAAACTGAGTCTGAAGAAAAGATTAAGTCTAATTGTCTGTCCAGGAAGTTCCTAACTCCGTTAACTTGAAAGAGACCAAAATTGGAGAGCTGATCGGTAAAAAAGATTTCTTTGGCGGAAGAGGCGTTCAGGCGGACAAAGTAAGAACAGTCTTCAGACAATGACCATTGAATGCGGGGAGGTTAAAGTCACTTAATAAAACAAAAACGTCGGAGGGGTTAGCGTTCTCAAGCAGGGTGTCGATCGCTTCAATTATGTGCTCCAAGGCATCTAGAGGTTGATAGGGGCGAATGTAACAACAAAGACTGTACGGAAGACACTTATTCAGTGTTAATTTGATACATACAAATTCCGATATTGTATAGTCGAAGGTCTTGAGTTGGGTGGCGTCATAACGGTTAAGCAAATATGAGAACCCCGCCACCTGGTGGATCATTGGTGCCTACACAACCGTCAACACGAAAAATGGTATAGTTTGGAGAGAATAGTTCGTTGTAGAGAATTCCTGGTGTAAGATTGGTTTCAGTTTAGGAAAAGATATCGTGCGGAAATTTGTGGGAGTTAAGGAATATTTCGGATGTTTTTGTGCAAATTTTTCTTACGTTCTGATAAAAGATTGACAAACATCGTTATACCAGATCTTAAAAGTTTCAATGGGATCAATCTAGCTGACTAGCAGATCATTTCTTCGAGGTTTTGCGGAGGTATAACAAGTAGAGTTTGGACGGAGATATAACAAGGACGGTAGGCCAGTTCCTCATTAAACCTTATTTGGATGGGTTGTTTTAGGTAGCTTTCCTGATCTTTTAAGTGTGCATACTAGTTTGGTCAAAATAGACAAATCCTTGAGGCGTTTTTGGTAATCCGAAAAACTTTTTACATCGCGTAAAGATACTCTAAATTCAGAAGAGAAAAATTGTGAACTTCACTTCAAACAGAATGTATTAACTGACGAAGAGGGCCGCTGCATGGTATCTCTTCCATTCAGGAGAACAAGAATTCCTCTAGGTGACTCAAAATGAAGTGCACTTCAGCGACTATAGGAACGAAAGTAACTCGACTAGGTAGATGACAACATCTTCAATCAATGCTCCAAGGTTTTTTAAAACGCTGGCGTCTGGAATATCTTTCGTCCCTTCATTAGTATCACAAATGGCAAGAGAAGGAAAATTCGTTACAAGAAGGCGACCTTGTTATTATAAATGAAGACAACCTTCCACCCAGCAAGTGGCTTCTGGGTCGCATAATAGCACCACATCCCGGAGATGACGACCTAGTCCACGTGGTTTCTTTGCTGACAAAATGAGGAACTATGAAACGAGCAATAAATAAGGTGATCAAATTATCTGTAAGCTTAGAAGTGGTCTTCTTAACCAGGGGAGGATGTTTCAGCCTCAAATACTGGATTTGATATTATTCATGATTTTTAAACAGATCTATAAATTATGTATGTTTTTCCTGTTATTCATTCCAAATTTTTTCAACCAGACTGTTTTCTATTATTCTTAAAACTGGTAACTCTGTCGTAATATACATAGATATTGAAAATTTGAATACTTTTTCTTTATTAGTCATATACAATACCACTTATATAACTAATTGCGAAATTACTCAAAATATTTTCTCTCTTTTCCAGGCTTCTTTCTTCCTGGTCAATAGTTTGTAGTTTGTACCAACAACATCGTTTTCAGTTAAAATTGAAGTACAAAAAATAAAGTTGTTGGAATGCTACTCCAGAATCTTTTGAAAGATGGAATTTTGAATCAAATTCTAATCTAGTGCAGCCTATTATATGCTTTTGCCGCAAACAAATAACTTTAAAGGACCAGTGGTGTGTCGTTATACAAAAAGTTAGACGTCAAAAATGTTGGTTACTTATTTACAAGGTTCATCAGTAAGTTGGTTTATTCTCTAACATTATTTAAATTGCTTAGGTTATTTCAGTAAGAAACACAAAAACTATATTTCGTGAACACTTGTTTATTATTCCACTTTATATCATTAAAACTATATACTAAATGTCTTAGCGTTTCGTTCTATATGAACATCATCAGGGCTAACTGGCTACTAAAACAATATATTACAAATTTGGTTCTGCACTTTTACAATCTGCGGATTTAATAACGGACTTCTGTTTTGGAAATCTAGCTGATCGTAAACTAAAAGAGAAAATACTACTATTTGGAAAAAATGTGTGATTGTCTTAATAGCATGAATTTAATTACGTAAAAGTTTGATGCAACAATTAAATTCAATAAAATAGTTCTTGATAGTGTTAAAAAAGCAGGCTTGATATTAGATAAGCAAGAACAATTTCTAGCTAGGAACTCCCAGCCCTCTGCTTCAATTTTGTATGGACTTCCAAAACTTCATAAAGCTGGTATTCCACTTCGTCCCGTATCGTCCTCCTATAACGCCCCGGCTCAAAATTTAAGTAAAATATTGAGTAAAAATTTACCTCGGATATTAAAATTCCAACCGAAATTTACTATAAAAAATACATTCGACTTAGTCCAAAAGATGCAATTTTTGAGCCTACCTAGCAATGCTAAGTTTGTAAGTCTCTTGATCTACTCAACACAGCCAAACAAAAATAAACGGTAAAAACGACTATCCCAATGGCCTTTCCAATATTGTCAACATTGTTGATCTAACTCCTACCATTAGGTACAGTCACTTCCAAAATTGAAAAAAATGGTTTGCAATTACCTAAAATTCTGCATTTTCACAAATTTTCTCCGAAATTCATGTAATTAGAACACCTTTTTTTTATTTTTATTGGATTATCCATCTTATAACCTCTCCGAAATTGTGCAACATAGCAAGGTAGATAAAGGATTAGAAAAACCGCATCCTTAGAACTCCCTTAGTACCCAGTTATTTTATTGCCCTTTAGGTAGGAAATTCTTTAAATAAACAAAATTTTTAAGATAAAAGGTCGAAAATGTTTGTTTTGGGTTAACAGGTAATTAATTTTAAATATTGCTGGAAAAAAGTTATAAAAATGTTAGTGTAATTTTGTTTTATAGCCGATATTAGATTGTATTAGCCAGAATTCACAACCTTATATCCTAGCGTTCTGTTACTGGTATCTGATGGAAATGTTGCTATAAAAAGGGTCAGTCAGCAAGAATAGTACTGGTGTTTTTAAGCAAACATTATAAAAAAAATGATAGAATTAACATTTGAGGAATACGCGGATATTATTTAAATTTATGGTGTAGTAGACGGAAAAGATAAAACGGTTGTACTCGAATATCAAAGGAGGATCCCTAACCGGCGAGCACCCCAAAGAGGGGTATTTACACGGACTTTCCAAAGGTTGAGAGAAACAGGAAGTGTATCTTCACACGACACGGAGACACGATCCGAAACTTCGGGAACTTCTGCCGACGTCGAGCAGCAAATAATCACCAGGACCCTGATACGAGCACGAAACGAGTAGCAAGCCGATTAGGAGTGTCATCATCTAAGTTTTGGAGGGTTATTCATCGAGGGGGATTACGTCCATATCATCATCACTCAGCCCAAGGACTACTAGAAGGAGACATTGAGACAGAGCGTTTCTGGACCGAATTCTGTAGACAGATGAATGTCAATTCATAGGGAATTATATCACGAACATCCATAACCTCCATACCTGTCGAACACTAACCCACACAGTGCAAAGCTGACCTTATTCCAGCAGATATTCAGTGTCAATGTTTGGGCTGGTATCATCGGCAATCATTTGGTAGGACCATTCATTTTGCCGCAAGTACTCAACAGTAAAATTTATGCGGACTTTTTGGAGAATACACTGCCAGATCTAATAGAGTAGAACCCTATGGGTAATCTTAGGGGAATGTTTCACCAACACGATGGAGTACCAGCGCATACGGCTTACATTGTTAAGGAAATACTAACTGAAAAATTTCCTAACCGCTGGATTGGACGAGGTGCACCAATTCCTTGGCCTGCTAGCTCTCCAGACCTTACCCCATTGGACTTTTTCTTATGGGGAACAATGAAGGATGAAGTTTATTCAAGCCCAGTTAACAAGAGGGAGGATTTAGTTAGCCGAATTGGGAATGCAGCGACGAAAATACAGGAGAGGCCGGCTGCAATATGCCGTAAACAGGCACCTAGAAGGAAATTGTTGGCATGCATCCAAAGTTGCGGTGTATATTTTGAGCGGTTTTTGTGACTTATCAAGATTAATTGTATTTTCAATAAAAAGCATTTTAGAATTAATTTGAGTTTAATTTCTTTAATTTGTTGTTTTTTATAATATTCTCCGATAGGATTTCTAAGTATAAATTTCAACATATTTTCTCTACGTGGACATGTTGTACGTTTTTGGAAAGGTAATAAGATGGACAATCTAATAAAAATAAAAAATGGGTGTATTAATGAAATGAATTTTGAAGACAATTTATGAATATGCTGAATTTTAGGTAATCGCAAACCATTTTTTTCACTTTTAGAAGTGAGTGTACCTGTAATGGTAGGAGTTAGATCAATATTGTTGACAACTTTGGAAAGGCCATTGGGAGAGTAGTTTTTTTTTTGTGTTTGCTCTATGTCGCTATGTTAGGTAGATCAAAAGATAAAAATAAAAGAGTAATGTGCATACCATGAAAAACTGAAAAACTGAAATTTATGAATCACCCTGTAACTCCCAAACGGTTGTGATCCCCCCCCCCCCACACCTGCCATACAATTTTTTGTTTGTCTATTTGAGATCTATCACTCTACTCATTTTGGCACGTCAGATCAAAAACACCCTGTATGTGTAAATCAAAGTTATTTTCAATTCAATGGACAAATAATTTTACAAAAAGCAAGCCAAGCCAATGGGATATTTATTTTTGGACGAGATATGTTGATGATATTTTATGTATTTTGTTATGGTCGCCTTTACAATCTCGGTCGATTGGCATGAAAACATAAATATGTCATGCAAATAAAAATTAAAATGAACTGCCAGAGCCATCTTCCGTATTGAGTTGAGTATTCAATTTAGATAACAAAAACAGAAAAATTTAGTTGCCCACCTCACGCACAGATGGCTTCAGTCGATTTATTTAACTCGCCTACGCGATTTTTAAAATTTTCGTAAAAGTGCAATTTCATCATGCGCTAATTGAGAATTTAACGGCACTCATTTCGAAGTGCCGCTGTAAAATCAAGTTACACACCACGGTAGCTGTGTATGATTGCACGTAATCGTCTGACGAAAACCAGTTTGAGCGAGATCAGCTGGATTCAAACAATGGAAATCAGATGGGAGTAGTGGATTTACGTGGGTGTGTGTGCGGATAACTTGCGAGTGAGTGAAGATTGGATGACGGAGATAGCGGGAGAGAAGCAAAATTTCGGTCGGGACGATCAGACGTGTAGTAATTTTTGAAAGGGAAAGAAGGAAGTTTTTTTTTACATGTCGGAACTGGCAGAAGTGTAGTATTTAATTTTTTTAAGAAAAGAAGTTTTGTGTGTCGGAACTGGCCGACGTGTAATATTTTGAGTTAAAAAGAAAAGTTTTGTTCTGGGAGTGCCCAAAAAGCTAATGGGCAGGAAGAAAGAAACAACGAGGATAGATTTCGTTTGCGAAGAACGAAACGCTTTTTTTTCAGAATTAAAGGAGAATAAAAATGGAACCTGCTCAGGAGATTACACGATGGAAATAGATTGACGCCACCCTCCTGGCAGTCTGGAAAACGAGATTTCAACTTGGGGGACATCTACGCAAGAAGAAAATTTACCACATGGAGGCACCGTTAAGAAGTGGCAAAATGAGCATATTAAGGTGCTCCGTAAGTAAAGGAAGACATAAGGTAACCAATTTCATTCCATTTTTATAAAAATTTGTTGTTTTTCTATTTAAATCAAATATCCATTTAAAAGAATTTTATACCGTGAAAGACAATAATGCGGAAAAAGCCGCACGTTTTCCTTTCTATCATATCCATCCCCATTTAGATATCTGATCGTCGATTAAAGATCTAAACTAATTATATAGTGAAAAAGGAATTATACTGTGAAAGACAATAATGCGGAAAAAACCGCACGTTTTCCTTTTTATTATATCCATCCCCATTTAGATATATCTGATCGTCGATTAAAGATCTAAAGTAATTATATAGTGAGAAAAGAATTATACCGTGAGAGACAATAATGCGGGAAAAGCCGCACGTTTTCCTTTTTATCATATCCATCCCCATTTAGATATCTGAACGTCGATTAAAGATCTTAACTTAATTATATAGTGAAGAAAAGAATTATACCGTGAAAGACAATAAGGTGTGAAAAGCCACCTATAATCCTTTTAAAATTATATTATATCATCAATTAAAATTCATATCAAATAATAAAGTGAAAAGAATTATACTGTGAAAGACAATAATGCGGGAAAAGCCGCACGCTTTCCTTTTTATCATACCCATCCCCATTGATATATCTGAACGTCGATTAAAGATCTAAACTTAATTATATAGTGAAGAAAAGAATTCTACCGTGAAAGACAATAAGGTGTGAAAAGCCACCTATAATCCTTTTAAAATTATATTATATCATCAATTAAAATTCATATCAAATAATAAAGTGAAAAGAATTATACTGTGAAAGACAATAATGCGGGAAAAGCCGCACGTTTTCCTTTTTATCATATCCATCCCCATTGATATATCTGAACGTCGATTAAAGATCTAAACTTAATTATATAGTGAAGAAAAGAATTATACCGTGAAAGACAATAAGGTGTGAAAAGCCACCTATAATCCTTTTAAAATTATATTATATCATCAATTAAAATTCATATCAAATAATGAAGTGAAAAGAATTATACTGTGAAAGACAATAATGCGGGAAAAGCCGCACGTTTTCCTTTTTATCATACCCATCCCCATTGATATATCTGAACGTCGATTAAAGATCTAAACTTAATTATATAGTGAAGAAAAGAATTATACCGTGAAAGACAATAAGGTGTGAAAAGCCACCTATAATCCTTTTAAAATTATATTATATCATCAATTAAAATTCATATCAAATAATAAAGTGAAAAGAATTATACTGTGAAAGACAATAATGCGGGAAAAGCCGCACGTTTTCCTTTTTATCATATCCATCCCCATTGATATATCTGAACGTCGATTAAAGATCTAAACTTAATTATATAGTGAAGAAAAGAATTATACCGTGAAAGACAATAAGGTGTGAAAAGCCACCTATAATCCTTTTAAAATTATATTATATCATCAATTAAAATTCATATCAAATAATAAAGTGAAAATAATTATACCGTGAAAGACAATAATGCGGAAAAAGCCGCACGTTTTCCTTTTTATCATATCCATCCCCATTTAGATATATCTGCACGTCGATTAAAGATCTAAACTTAATTATATAGCGTAAAAGAATTACCGTGAAAGACAATAAGGTGTGAAAAGCCACCTATAATCATTTTAAAATTATATTACATCATCAATTAAAAAAATTTATATCTAATAATATAGTGAAGAATAATATATTGAAAGACAATGAGACGTGTGAAGAGTATTAACTGATCCTAGTTGTATAAAAATATCGTCGATTTAAATTGACATTTAGTAACATGGAGAAGGTTAGAGGTTAGAGGTTGATTCAATTTCGTTTTTTTATATAACAAATGCGTCATCAGAGCCTCATTGCAAAGAGGTAAATAGGCCCTAGTCTTCAGCTAGTTGGACGTGTGCCCTCCTATGGAGGGGGTAACTCGATTTAAAAAAAAAAAAAATAATCAAAGTTTGATATAATTGCTTTTTTTTGCTGCTCCTTTCCTTTTTTTTTGGTACAATAAAGAATATAGTCGAATGAGCCCTAACTAGGTTTTTTTTTCTTCACTCTCTCTCTCCTCGTCGTCCTTCTATAGGGCGGCTACATCATCGCTACGTCGGTGGGCAGGGTCCTCACGATGAGGTGAGTGGCCCTCTCTCTCTTTTCAAGTCATGAGAGGGCATCCAGATGACAGCGGCCCCCTGGATGCATAGGGTGGTTGGGGCATGGGCCACGTAAGGGGAGTCAGGACACCAGACTCCCCCAACGACATCCGGTAAGTCGAGCGACGCCTGCTCGTATCCTCTTCCTCCGGTCATGTCCTTTTTTTTTGTTTGGGTTTTTTTCATTCCCGTCAGTTTTTTCTTCCAGAATTTTCGCGGGTTTTTTTTCCTTTTTTATTTTTTTTCTTCAAATTTTTTTGTTGTATTTTTTCGGTTCGTCTCACCCTTTCCTATCCCTCGGCATGATTCATGTTCTTTTGTTGCGCGACCGCGGGCGGAGATGGCTTCCCTTTTTTGAACCCCCCCTCTCTATCGCAAAGCTAGCGATACCAGCATGCCATCCTCCATCTCTGCCCAAGCATCTGCTGACAGATGAATGTCCAGCGGAGGCCGTGATCCTGGCTGACATCAGCTGACTTTCAGTTGATGTCATCCAGAGTCATAGCCTGCCTTGGGAAATCATCCAGCAGCAGTGTCGGTCCCAGCTCGCAACAAGAGATGGCGCCCAACGCGCTGGCCATAAGGGTTCCGAGTAATAGCAGGCTCGAAGCTCGCTGATAAGTAGCTAGAGCTCTGAACTCGGAACCTGAGCCCACGCGAAACTAGTCTTCGAGGTGGTAAGGTCCTCTGGAACAGCGGCTCAAGGCTGTTACGTAGTCTACTGTCTGCCCGAGGACCTAACCATCTCAACCCCGTCGGCAAAGACTGTCCAGGAATAGCAGACATATAGCAGGCGATAGCCAGCTGTCTGTCTTGGAGAGGCTCTGTCCGACACCCTTAGGGTTTCCTTCCCTTCCTTTTTCCTTCCGTTTTTTTTGCAACAACACTTCTCTTTTTTTTTAAATTTTCTTTTCGTTTTTTTTAAAGTCGTTTTTTTTCTCTTTTTCTCATTTTTAAAAATTTATCCTTCCCTACTTATCTTCCTTTTCCCTCAGGAGGCACGACTGCATCGCCTGATGTCTGGAATGCACCACGTCTCCGAAGAAGGTCGGTGGCTGGCTGTTACTAGCCAACCAGTTGACTCGGGGACCTGGTGTCTTCCATTCAGATGGTAATGACAGGTGTCCTCATCCTTGTTCCCCGGCAGGCGCTGTAGACTTGCTGAGGAGAGAGGACCACTCAGTGGGGTGGCCGTCCTACGAACAGCGAGGGAGAATCGTCGTTGAGAGAGAGAGAGAGAGATTAATACTGATTCGTCGTGAATTGATTTTCCGGAATTTTTGACTTGTGATTTTTATTCTTTGGCTCACAAAATTTTTCCTACTTTGGCTCAAATTTTTTTTTAACTTTGGCTGGAATTTTCTTATCTATTTTTTGAATTTGTGACTTTTCTGAACTTTGACAAAAATTGTTTCTGCATATAATTTCTGGACTTGTGAATTCTTTTTACTTATGCTCAAAAGTGTTTCTACATATAATTTCTGGACTTGTGTTTTTATGCTCAAAATTGTTTAGGCATATAATTTTTGATTTGTGATTTTTATTCTTTAGCTCAAATTTTCTACATCGGATTAAATTCATTCATATAATTCTGGAATTGCGGTCTTCTAACTTTGGCTAGGTTATTTTCTCTGTATTTTTTTTGGACTTGGGATTTTTTCTAACTTTTGCTCAAAAATATTTTCACGTATATTTTGATTTGTGATTTTCCTTTTGCTCAAAATTTTTAACATTGGCTCGAAGAGTTTTCTCAGATAGTTCTGAACTTGTGATTTGTCCTTAACTTAGTCTCAATTTTCTTATTATTCCTTTTGGACTTGAATTTTCTTCAAAATCTTGGCTCGAGTTTTTCTTCTGTTGTTTCAGGTTTTGTCGTGAATTTTTTTTTGACTTTTGGAGCGATTACTCCATCTCAGAATTTTGGAACGAAACTTTTTTTTCAGAGCTTCGGCTTGTTTTGTTGATCATAATTTTGACTTGAGAATTTTTTTTTAAATTTGGGCGTGACATTTTGTTGGCATATATTGTGGACTTGAAATTGTTCAAAACTCCGGCTCGATAGTTGTATCAGGTCTTTGGACGGAATTTTTTTTGAAACTTCGTCACAATTTGAGAGTGCAAGGAACTCCAAGGACAACTGCAGGTTAAGATAACACTGGTCCTCTATCTAGTGGCAAAATGTGGGTAACTCGTTCCCCGCCTGGAGCTTCGGCGGTCACCCCGAAGTTATGTACTGTCTGTATGGACAACCTAGCCACGAGCAACGCAAAACTGACTAGCTGCGGACACGAGTTTCACGAGCACTGCCTACGCCAGTGGGAGAAAACAAGCCAAGTATGCCCCAATTGCCGACAGGAACTGCATAACCGGAACGACGAAACAGGCGCTATCCCTCCCTGTTAGGGAAGAAGTGGCGAGAGGCCTCCAACAACACCGGTCACCACCAGCTCCACAACCACGTATAGCGGCAGCAAACTCCTGGGCAAACGCTTCTCGAGACATGCCTAGTCTCGACAATATGAGGGAACAACCTGGACCTGACTTCATCTCCGTTCGGCCAAGTCAGCAGCGACATCAATATATTCCACCATATCAGTCCAACCAGCACTACCAGCATGACCAGTATGAAACCTCTAACCCGCAACGACACAGTCACCATGGATACAACCGGCCAAGGCGCTCAGCAAGTCCCATCAGAAGATGGCAACTGATGTATGATGGGGATAACTCAAAACTGGACGTAGAAGAGTTCATATTCCGAGTGGAGACACTAACGAGAACCACACTAGGGGGAGATCTCAACCTTGTCGTCGATAATTTGCATACCCTCCTGGGAGGAAGAGTGAACGGATGGTTCTGGACAGTGCGACGACAGAACCCATCCCCGCCATGGGAACACGTAAAGCTGGCCCTGAGGACAGATTGGGGCGAACACAGAAGCGACGTTGACATCAGAAGGAGGATGTTGAACCGACGACAGAGGCCCAACGAGCTCTTTGCATCCTATTGCCAGGACATGGTGTACTTGCGAAACCAGCTGCGTGCTCCCATGACGGAGATGGAATTCGTCGAAAACGTTCGCACCAACTTACTACCCTCCATACAGGAACAAATTTGTTTGCACCATACAACATCAATGGCGCAGCTTCGGGCTTTAGTTATGGAAGTGCAGACCACCAGAGCACGCATTCGTTCATCTTTACCATCCATGTACAACCGGTCGAGAGTTGAGGAATATTACCTGCCCGAAAATCCGATGAGGCACGACGAGGATATGGTTGACCGCACGTCAGAAAATGGGCGACATATAGCTGCCATCGAACCGGCCCAAAGGCCGACGCCAATCTGCTGGAACTGTGACCAGCCTGGACACTACTATACAGACTGCAATAGAGAGCCCCAGGGTTTCTTTTGTTATGGATGCGGACGGAAGGGAGTTGTTAAGCCTAGGTGTCCTGTCTGCGTTCAGAAAAACCTGAGGAGGGTCGGGGGCAACAACATCAGTCCTCGACCCACAGCATGCTATCGGAGGCCAGTAGAGCAGAGGGACAATGGACCGCGGCCGAATCCAGCACTGCTTGCGACTCCTCAACAGCCGCCTACATCCCAACAGGAATAACAACTATTAGACCAGAGATAACCCCCGTACACTCAACACCGGATATAACATCTTCATCAGACTTATTGCCACTGCCGACCATTCCCACCGAAGACAACGAGAGCAGGTCAAGGGTATGCCCGCCTAACTTAATGGACCAGTTAATAGACGCATCGGATAACAGCACTACTTCTGAGATGCAAATACCATTGGTGCCTATACGTTCTACACCACCCAATGCACAGTCAGGCGAGATCAAGGCAGGGCCAATACAGTTGCTGCAGCGGCACCCAGCCGTCCCGATTGAAGAACGGACTACACCAACTGCTCGACCTCTGAAGCCTTACCACCAACGGCTCAGAGAGTATCAGGAAGCCAGACAGAGAATATTTGTTGAAACTGATTTCGTAAACGACACCAACCTCCCAAGAAAACCCAAGCGCTCAACCTTACGGCTGAGGGCCTTTTGGACAAAGGTCCGAGAGAACAGGAAGAGGTTAGCCTCAGCATTCGTGACTGCGCCTCACGACATCCGGCCTTATGCCGAGGTGTTATTGCTGGGACAGACTCTTTCTGGTCTCCTGGACAGTGGAGCCAGCGTCAGCGTCTTGGGTAAGGATGCAGTGGAGAGGTTGGCTAAAGCTCAAGTTTCGTGGAGCAAGTATCGGACGAAGCTCATAGTAGCCAACGGAGAGACACCCGAGGTACTGGGCCACGCGGACGTGCAGGTCACTTTTCGGGGTGATACCAAGGCTGTACGTCTGTACATAGTGCCCAGCCTGACTCAAGAATTATATCTCGGAGTGGATTTTTGGAGGCTCTTCAACTTGGCACCGGATATTATTGGCAACGTTTCAGTAGCAACTGTATGGCCCCGACCAGCAAAGATAGCAAGCATGTCTCAACCCCTGGACCCAAACCAATATCCATTATCTACAACGGACCAACTTCGTCTACAACAGGTAAAGCAACTCTTCCCGTCGTATTCAACGCTAGGTCTCGGGAAGACAGAGTTAGTCCAACACCTGATAGACGTAGGAGACGCTGCTCCCATCAAGCAGCGTTTTTATCCGGTCTCACCAGCCGTGCAACAGCTGATGGACGCCGAACTTCACCGAATGAAAGAACTGGGCGTGATAGAGGAAAGCCAGAGCCCGTGGAGTTCGCCCGTGGTCCTAGTGAGGAAGCCAGGCAAGGTCAGGCTGTGCTTTGATGCGAGGAAGGTCAATGCGGTGACCAAGAAGGATGCCTATCCACTACCGCATATAGATGGCATCCTTAGTAGACTTCCCCCAGCAAGGTACATTACCAGCCTTGACCTCAAAGATGCTTTCTGGCAGATCCCACTGGACCAGCAATCGCGCGAAAAAACAGCTTTCATAGTCCCCGGCCACCCCCTCTATCACTATACTGTGATGCCATTTGGGCTGTGCAACGGGCCCCAGACAATGTGCCGGCTGATGGACAAGGTCCCCTACGATCTTCGAGACCAGGTGTTGGTGTATCTCGATGACCTGTTGGTGCTGACGGAGGACTTCGACTCCCACCTATCGCTCCTCGCTAAGGTGGCGGAATGTTTGAGGAAGGCTGGACTTACGATAAACGTGGAGAAGAGTAAGTCCCTACGATCTTCGAGACCAGGTGTTGGTGTATCTCGATGACCTGTTGGTGCTGACGGAGGACTTCGACTCCCACCTATCGCTCCTCGCTAAGGTGGCGGAATGTTTGAGGAAGGCTGGACTTACGATAAACGTGGAGAAGAGTAAGTTCTGCTTAAAGAAAGCGCGGTACTTAGGGTACATAATCGGTAATGGAGGGATAAAGACGGACCCCGAAAAGGTCGCAGCCATAGTCGAATACCCTCCCCCTTAGTCCGTTCGTCAAGTGCGCCGATTTTTGGGCATGGCAGGTTGGTACAGGAAGTTCATTCCGAACTACGCCGACCTGTCAGCATCCATTACGGATACGCTGAAGAAATCCAGCAAATTTGTCTGGACCAGCGAAGCCCAATCCGCATTTGAACAGCTCAAAAAGCAGCTAACTTCTTCCCCAGTGTTGGTAAGTCCTGACTTCACCAAGCCCTTCGTCATCCAGTGCGATGCGAGTAAACAGGGTGTGGGCGGCTTCTTGATTCAGTTGGACGACGAAGGAAACGAAAGACCGCTTGCATATGTGTCCAAGAAATTGAATTCGGCCCAACGCAATTACACCATTACGGAACTGGAATGTTTGGCAGCGATGATCAGCATTGAAAAATTCAGGGCATACGTCGAACTCATGCCATTTAAGGTGGTGACGGACCATGCGAGCCTGCAATGGCTGATGTCCCAAAAGGACCTCAATGGACGCCTGGCCCGGTGGAGTCTAAAGCTTCAGGGCTTCGACTTCACCATAGAACACCGTAAGGGCAGCCTGAACGTGGTACCGGACGCGTTATCCCGCGTACACTGTGAAGAAATAGCAGCCGTTGATCCACCAACAGTACGCGAACAAGGCCCGCAGGTTGACCTAGATGCACCAGACTTCGACTCTCAAGAATATCAGGACCTTCGGGACCGAGTCGAGAAGCATAAGTCATCCCTGCCGGACTTAACTTTGTGCGACGGCTATGTGTATATTCGGACGCAGCCCAGAACTGGTGATCCAATTCAGGAAGAAGAAGCCTGGAAGCTTTGGATTCCGCGGGGCCTGGTACCTGAAGTCATTGCGAGAGCGCATGATCCGCCACAATCTTCACATGGAGGAATAGGTAAGACGTTAGAGCGAATTCGACGACACCTGTATTGGCCCAAGATGACCGCTGATGTACGAGCCTATGTGTTAGCCTGCGACACCTGCAAGGAGACGAAAGCCCCAAATTCCATTCTACGACCACCAATGGGAGCTCAAGCGAAGACAGAAAGACCATGGCAACGAGTGTACATGGACCTACTAGGGCCATATCCCCGCACAAAACAAGGCCATGTGTGTATCCTGATAGCACTGGACCATTTTTCCAAGTATCCCTTGCTAAAACCATTGAAAAGAGCGAGTACCTCATTAATTTGCGAACATATTGAAGAAGAGATCTTTCACAAATTCGGCGTCCCAGAAACAATCGTCACGGATAATGGTAGTCAGTTCCGCTCAGGGCAATTCGGGAAGCTACTGGAAAGATATGGCATCCACCATTTGCGGACTGCCCCATATTCGCCCCAAGCCAACGCGTCAGAGCGAGTCAACAGATCCGTATTGTCAGGCATTCGAGCATACATCCAGAATAGCCATGACCGTTGGGATGAAAAACTTAGCAGCATAGCCAGCTCCTTGCGGAGCTCTGTACACCAGGCATTAGGTTGTTCTCCATACAAGGCACTGTTAGGACTACAAATGGTGGAACATGCTTCAACTTATGCTCTTCTACGCCGCTTACAATGCGTTGGGGAACCCGTAGAAGTCGACTCCACAGACAAGCTTCAACTCCTGCACACCCAGATTCGTCAAAACTTAGATAAGGCCTTCGAGCGCGGAGCCAGGTCGTACAACTTAAGAGCAAAGGCAGTGGAGTTTAAAGTCGGACAAGAAATCTTCCGAAGGAACTTCCAACCAAGTAATTTCGAGAAACAAACCAACGCCAAGCTCTGTAAAAAGTTTATTAAGTGTCGAGTGAGATCGCGAAAGGGAAATTCTTTGTACGAGCTGGAGGACTTAAAGGGTAAACTCATCGGAGTATACCACGCGAAGGATATTCGGCCCTGAAACGCTGTAACGACATGAGAGAGATTCGTGAGGATAGCCATACTGGAGTGTGTGTGTCCTCTCTTAATGATGATAAACGTCCACGAGTACTGAGTCTTGGTGCCGGCGTAACGTAAACTGAAGTGGGAAGGTACATACACATACCAAGGTCCAGTTCGCACGGCAGGAATCACGATCCTCAATCTGGTCATGGGGGGGGGGGGGGGGGGAAACGTCCGGCTGCTCGCGGAGATATCATTGGGACTCACGCGTCTCTCATTAGGACGACGTGCTTGTCTCGATGATGTCACCGCTGAGGTCAGGTTCTGATTCCAACGACTGCTCCCTCATTAGGTGTATGTCTGGGGAAATCTTAGACCTGACGAGCCGCGATGGCAACCCAGCCGCGTCTCCGGAAAAAGGTTGCCCAGCAATTATCCTTCCCATAACCCCGGGATTATACATTAAGCTCCGAGCCCTCAGCGTTTTATCGGCGGGAAGTTGTGTCCACGCCTTACCTTTCTGCCTGTTTCAGGCTTCATCTTACACCATCAGCTATTTTCTGTTCACCGTCCTATCAGATCGGATAGAAGACCCATGAATGGTCGGCCTGGACACGCGCCAGCTGGACCTGGAATAGTTTCGTGATGATAGCCATACTGGAGTGTGTGTGTCTTCTTCTAATGATGATAAACGTCCACGAAAACTGAGTCTTAGGACCCCAGTATCGGCGTGACGTAAACTGAGGAAGAGGGTGCATACACATACCAAGGTCCGGTCTGCACGGCAGGAATCGCGATCCTCGTCCAGGTTGTGGGGAAGCGTGGCCCGTGGTCAGGCTGGCCAGGATTTGGGATCAGGTGGTTCAACGTCTATCCTCCCGTATCAACCCCCATAGTACAATATGCCCCGTGCTCTCAGCCTCTCTACCGGTGTAAAGTTGTGTTTGCAGCTTACTGATAGCCCTACCAGGCTTCAATTCGCATCCCTAGCTAACAACATTTTAACCCTCGCACTGTGCGGCCAGCGTTGCCTATGAATGACACCCAATATTGCATAATAAGCTCCGAGCCCTCCGCAACTCTACCGACACAACATTTGTGTATGTGTCTCATCCTACCGCCTGCCAACGGCTTCAATTTGTACCGCCAACAGTTTTACCGTCCTAGTCAGGTCAGCCTTGTTAATAGCCTCATCGACCAATGCGCATATCCTAGAACAATTGTTCAGTTTGTATATCTCAGAGCCCTCAGCATCTCTACCGGTGTGAAGTTTGTGTTCTCGCCTCACACTACAGCCTACAACGGCTTCAATTTCAACACCCATCGAAAATGTTTGTGCTGTCCGAACCATCAGGCCATTCTCCCAAACTCACACACATTTGAGGAAAATGGATGGGAACCGGTCCCGCAAGGATCCGGTCTGGAAGCGTGGCAACACAGTCAGGGATGGTTTCGTGAAGATAGCCATACTGGAGTGTGTGTGTCCTCTTCTAATGATGATAGATGTCCACGAGTACTGAGTCCTAGGACCATAGTGCCGGCGTGACGTAAGCTGAAGAAGAAGGTACATACACATACCAAGGTCCAGTCTGCACGGCAGGAATCCCGAGCTTTGACCTGATCGTGGGGGGAGGCGTCCGGCTACTCATGGAGGGATCATCGGGGCTCACGCGTCTCTCATTAGGACGACGTGCTTGTCCCGGTGAGACCACTACTGAGGTTAGACTATGATTTCACCGGCTGCTCTCTCATAAGGAGTATGTCCGGGGGAATCTTAGTCCTGACGAGCGGGACGAAGAACCAGCCACATTATCCTGACCTGCCGTCAACGGTGATCCGGTAGTACACCATTAACCATTTCCATACCTATCTTATCAGTCCGCACAGAGCCCTCAGCAAAATTTTTACCGACGTAAAGCTCTTGTTTACGTCTTTTCTCAATGCATGTTTCATGCCTCTCAAGTCTTCCTCTCGTAACGTTTTTTTTCCAAAAATTGCAGCCACTGGTTACTCCGCGGCCCTCGTAGGGTATCCTGTGATTCGAATTGTGGAATGTGAGAACCCCACAACTGCGATTTTAACGGCGGCCTAGTTCACGTAGTGGAACAGTAGATGTCCTCCCGACACAATCTTCCCCTCATAACCTCTCCTTAAGAGACCTTCTGGTTAGGCTTGGCCCATGTGCCCCTCAACACTACATTTACACCATTTACTTTCAGGCCTTAGTGCTTTTCCGTCTAAACGACTGGTGAACTATTTTGTGAGACTGCTCACCATCATCCAAGAGATGTCGTCCTTAACGGACCCTGCCCCGCCGCATTCGCCCTCTTTCCGCTCACCACCGGACACGCTTAGTCTTAAAGACCGGCTAGCTCAGATAAAGCATGAGACTGCGGATGGGTCGTGCCACACATTGGGCGCCTGGCAAAGCTCTCTCATTAGGAGCACGCAAGGGGCTTGGGCTCACTCTCGCTAGCTGAGCAAGGTAATCTAGTGTCAGCGACCTTTCTCAGCCTCCTCTGCCCTCGCTAGCTCAGCAGCCGACGCTGCCCTGTTATGGTCGCCTTTACAATCTCGGTCGATTTGCATGAAAACATAAATATGTCATGCAAATAAAAATTAAAATGAACTGCCAGAGCCATCTTCCGTATTGAGTTGAGTATTCAATTTAGATAACAAAAACAGAAAAATTTAGTTGCCCACCTCACGCGCAGATGGCTTCAGCCGATTTATTTAACTCGCCTACGCGATTTTTAAAATTTTCGTAAAAGTGCAATTTCATCATGCGCTAATTGAGAATTTAACGGCACTCATTTCGAAGTGCCGCTGTAAAATCAAGTTACACACCACGGTAGCGGTGTATGGTTGCACGTAATCGTCTGACGAAAACCAGTTTGAGCGAGATCAGCTGGATTCAAACAATGGAAATCAGATGGGAGTAGTGGATTTAAGTGGGTGTGTGTGTGGATAACTTGCGAGTGAGTGAAGATTGGATGACGGAGATAGCGGGAGAGAAGCAAAATTTCGGTCGGGACGATCAGACGTGTAGTAATTTTTGACGACGTGTAATATTTTGAGATAAAAAGAAAAGTTTTGTTCTGGGAGTGCCCAAAAAGCTAATGGGCAGGAAGAAAGAAACAACGAGGATAGATTTCGTTTGCGAAGAACGAAACGCTTTTTTTCAGAATTAAAGGAGAATAAAAATGGAACCTGCTCAGGAGATTACACGATGGAAATAGATTGACGCCACCCTCCTGGCAGTCTGGAAAACGAGATTTCAACTTGGGGGACATCTACGCAAGAAGAAAATTTACCACATGGAGGCACCGTTAAGAAGTGGCAAAATGAGCATATTAAGGTGCTCCGTAAGTAAAGGAAGACATAAGGTAACCAATTTCATTCCATTTTTATAAAAATTTGTTGTTTTTCTATTTAAATCAAATATCCATTTAAAAGAATTTTATACCGTGAAAGACAATAATGCGGAAAAAGCCACACGTTTTCCTTTCTATCATATCCATCCCCATTTAGATATCTGATCGTCGATTAAAGATCTAAACTAATTATATAGTGAAAAAGGAATTATACTGTGAAAGACAATAATGCGGAAAAAACCGCACGTTTTCCTTTTTATTATATCCATCCCCATTTAGATATATCTGATCGTCGATTAAAGATCTAAAGTAATTATATAGTGAGAAAAGAATTATACCGTGAGAGACAATAATGCGGGAAAAGCCGCACGTTTTCCTTTTTATCATATCCATCCCCATTTAGATATATCTGATCGTCGATTAAGGATTTAAACTTAATTATAAAGTGAAAAGAAATATTGAAAAACAATAAGGTGTAAAAAGCCACCTATAATCCTTTTTAAATTATATTATATCATCAATTAAAATTCATATCAAATAATAAAGTGAAAATAATTATACTGTGAAAGACAATAATGCGGAAAAAGCCGCCCGTTTTCCTTTTTATTATATCCATCCCCACTTAGATATATCTGATCGTTGATTAAGGATTTAAACTTAATTATAAAGTGAAAAGAAATATTGAAAAACAATAAGGTGTGAAAAGCCACCTATAATCCTTTTACAATTATATTATATCATCAATTAAAAATCATATCAAATAATATAGCGTGAAAGAAATATTGAAAAACAATAAGGTGTGAAAAGCCACCTATAATCCTTTTAAAATTATATTATATCATCAATTAAAATTCATATCAAATAATAAAGTGAAAATAATTATACCGTGAGAGACAATAATGCGGGAAAAGCCGCACGTTGTCCTTTCTATCATATCCATCCCCATTTAGATATCTGAACGTCGATTAAAGATCTTAACTTAATTATATAGTGAAGAAAAGAATTATACCGTGAAAGACAATAAGGTGTGAAAAGCCACCTATAATCCTTTTAAAATTATATTATATCATCAATTAAAATTCATATCAAATAATAAAGTGAAAAGAATTATACTGTGAAAGACAATAATGCGGGAAAAGCCGCACGTTTTCCTTTTTATCATACCCATCCCCATTGATATATCTGAACGTCGATTAAAGATCTAAACTTAATTATATAGTGAAGAAAAGAATTATACCGTGAAAGACAATAAGGTGTGAAAAGCCACCTATAATCCTTTTAAAATTATATTATATCATCAATTAAAATTTATATCAAATAATAAAGTGAAAAGAATTATACCGTGAAAGACAATAATGCGGAAAAAGCCGCACGTTTTCCTTTTTATCATATCCATCCCCATTTAGATATATCTGAACGTCGATTAAAGATCTAAACTTAATTATATAGTGAAGAAAAGAATTATACCGTGGAAGACAATAAGGTGTGAAAAGCCACCTATAATCCTTTTAAAATTATATTATATCATCAATTAAAATTCATATCAAATAATAAAGTGAAAATAATTATACCGTGAAAGACAATAATGCGGAAAAAGCCGCACGTTTTCCTTTTTATCATATCCATCCCCATTTAGATATATCTGAACGTCGATTAAAGATCTAAACTTAATTATATAGTGAAGAAAAGAATTATACCGTGAAAGACAATAAGGTGTGAAAAGAAACCTATAATCCTTTTAAAATTATATTGTATCATCAATTAAAATTCATATCAAATAATAAAGTGAAAATAATTATACTGTGAAAGACAATAATGCGGAAAAAGCCGCACGTTTTCCTTTTTATCATATCCATCCCCATTTAGATATATCTGAAGGTCGATTAAAGATCTAAACTTAATTATATAGCGTAAAAGAATTACCGTGAAAGACAATAAGGCGTGAAAAGCCACCTTTAATCATTTTAAAATTATATTACATCATCAATATATAGTGAAGAATAATATATTGAAAGACAATGAGACGTGTGAAGAGTATTAACTGATCCTAGTTGTATAAAAATATCGTCGATTTAAATTGACATTTAGTAACATGGAGATTTAGAGGTTGATTCAATTTCGTTTTTTTTATATAACAAATGCGTCATCAGAGCCTCATTGCAAAGAGGTAAATAGGCCCTAGTCTTCAGCTAGTTGGACGTGTGCCCTCCTATGGAGGGGGTAACTCGATTTTTTAAAAAAATAATAATCAAAGTTTGATATAATTGCTTTTTTTTTGCTGCTCCTTTCCTTTTTTTTTGGTATAATAAAGAATATAGTCGAATGAGCCCTAACTAGGTTTTTTTTCTTCACTCTCTCTCTCCTCGTCGTCCTTCTATAGGGCGGCTACATCATCGCTACGTCGGTGGGCAGGGTCCTCACGATAAGGTGAGTGGCCCTCTCTCTCTTTTCAAGTCATGAGAGGGCATCCAGATGACAGCGGCCCCCTGGATGCATAGGGTGGTTGGGGCATGGGCCACGTAAGGGGAGTCAGGACACCAGACTCCCCCAACGACATCCGGTAAGTCGAGCGACGCCTGCTCGTATCCTCTTCCTCCGGTCATGTCCTTTTTTTTTGTTTGGGTTTTTTTTCCTTTTTTTTTTTTTTCTTTTTTTTCTTCAAATTTTTTTTTTGTATTTTCTCGGTTCGTCTCACCCTTTCCTATCCCTCGGCATGATTTATGTTCTTTTGTTGCGCGACCGCGGGCGGAGATGGCTTCCCTTTTTTGAACCCCCCTCTCTATCGCAAAGCTAGCGATACCAGCATGCCATCCTCCATCTCTGCCCAAGCATCTGCTGACAGATGAATGTCCAGCGGAGGCCGTGATCCTGGCTGACATCAGCTGACTTTCAGTTGATGTCATCCAGAGTCATAGCCTGCCTTGGGCAATCATCCAGCAGCAGTGTCGGTCCCACCTCGCAACAATTTACAGAAAAAATACTTATAGAAAAAATACTTACTCGGATTCGGTGATTCCTAAATATTCTTGAAAACGAATTAAAATTTATTAACACAATAGCCGAAAATAACGGTTATAATAAAAAAATTATTAAAAACAAGATAGTCCAAATAATATTAACTTAAATTACAGGAAAGTACCATACATTGAAGGGATTTCACAGGAGATTAAAAAAACTTTGACAGCTAATAACATTGAAGCAGCTTTTTTTAACAGAAATACTTTAAAGCATTTGTTATTCAATATCAAAATGAAGCCAAAAATTGACGATGTTGAAAAAAGCGGTGTGTACAAAAATTAATTACTCCGATTGTCAAGCAATATACATAGGGAAAAAACTAAAAAGATCTTTAAGAGTTAGGCTAAAATGATCATATATTGCTCTGCAAGGTTAAAACAAAACCAAACTTCTGGAATTGCTAAAACATTTAAATGAATCTAACCATAATGTTACTTTAGATAATATGAAAGCTACTACATAAATCTAAAAGGAGGTAGAATACTGGATCGTTACGAGATATTTGAAATTAGAAAATGAGCTGAGCGCTGGGTCTCTTTTAGTTAACGATCAGCTAGATTTCCAAAACAGAGGTCCGTTATTAAATCCGCAGATTGTAAGAGTGTAGAAATCAAATTTGTAATATATTGTTTTAGTAGCCAGTTAGCCCTGATGATATTCATATAGAAACGAAAACGCAAAAGACATTTTAGTAATATAGTTTTAATGATATAAAGTGGAATAATAAAACAAGTGTTTCACGAAAATATAGTTTTGTGTGTTTTTTATATTAATCATGAAAGTGTTCCACCAAGTGCCCCACACAATATTTTAGTTGATTTTGATTATACCAGTAAGGTTTTTTAATAAATTCGGTCACTGAAACCATTTAATAGTAATAACCTGTGTTCCGATGCAGATAGGGTTGAAGGATCAGATCCGCACGTTTGACCAAGTTTGATTACACCACATGTAATC